>CM072997.1:77583779-78183779 GCA_037038555.1 Rhynchonycteris naso
AAACTGTCATGCAAAGCCTTGTATTATGTTGTTGCATAATTCCTTCATTATGCACAAATCCTTTTTATCCTTAACAGATGGTTAGCCAGCCTCTGTTTGATCACTTCCAGTAACAGGGAGCTCACTTCTTTGCCAGACAGCTCATTCCATTTATGGACAGCTCTAATTGTTAGAAAGTTCTTTATTTTTAACCAAAATCTGTTCCTCTTAACTTACACTCGTTGATTCTAGTTTTGTGGTCTGGAATTACCCAAAGCAATCTTTCTTTTTTGTATTTGGCAACCCATCAAATACTTGAAGAATGCCATAATAAAACTCCCTAAGTATTCTCTTCCTGAAGATAAATATCCATGCTTATGAGTCTTTTGGGGAAAAAAAAGGATGAGGAATTGGTAGCAGTAGGGGGTTCCTTATGAAAGATACAAATTTGGTAACATTCTATATCCTTTTTTGCTTTGGCCTCCTGGAAGCTCAGAGCCTAATTGTTCCCCCATTTTTGTAACAGTTTAACCTTATTAGCTGTATATATGTGCACTATCTTTTCCCATAAGTCTGGTCATTCTATTTTGCCTAAGTTTTTCCTGGCAATTATTTTCTTCTTAAAAACATTCTTTTTTATTAAGTACACCTTTATAAGCTCTGTACCTCTATACTACGTGGTATATTGTAAGTTTCTCTATTTCTTTTAGCCATTTTTTGGATGACTTTAGTTGATCACTTTCCTTCCTTTTCACAATTTCAGTGTACATGGGTGTCTTTTACTTCCAAAAGCTATGAGAACAATGAAAAATTTTAATTCCCTGCCCTCCCCCTTTTTATTTCTTGTGGAGAAGCTTACTGGAATGGGAAGATAGAAAAATAACCTCTATCCTCCTTAATCATTAATAGTTTCTATCAAATTATCACTATCTCCTGTGTCTCTAGCAGCACCGTTTTCTGTTCTTGAAATAAATCAGAGCACATATCTCACTAGCTCTCAGATCAATGATGAACTTGCATGTGACACAATGGAATTAACAAATTTTTCCATACCCACCCACATGAGAATGGGGGATCCTCCCCAGAGCATCTCCGAGAGGATGGTAGTATTATCCTCATTTTGAACTAAGGGGGCAGAGGCTCTGCGTGGTGAGACTTGGACCTGGCTCCCCTACCTCTGAACCTGAAAGCCCATCCCCGCGCTTACAACGCTCTGACTTCAAAAGAGCTCTAGACTGACCCCGGCCACAAGAATTCCACTGCGGATGGACAGGAGGAAGGTGACTGTGTGCTCCTCCTTCCACTCGGGAATCCAGCCCTGATTATCCTCTTCCCGCAGAGAGAAGCACGGTGGCTGCCAGTTGCATGGGGCTTGACGAAGATAGGAGAGGACAGAAAGACGGCTCCCCTCCTCCTTCTGCGCCCACATGGGAATCAAGCAGATTGTTTCCTATTTGGAGGAAGTGGATGTGAGAAACCTAAGGCAGCAGGCAAACCTCAAATAGGTGAGAATAGAAACCTCCCTCCACCCCCTAGCGAGGTTCTGCCTGGAGGAGCCAGGTATGAAGGCCACAGGGCTGTCCGTGCCCCAGGACCTTCCTGCCTGAAGGTCCCCTCCTGCGGAGAGGCCGAGATTGTCCGCAGCCCCCCGGGAGGACCTCGCTGCTGGCAGGCTGGACTGGTGTAACAGCTCAGAGTTGAAACCCTCTTAAAAATAGCTCCGAGCCTTTCAAGGCTTAGCAACTTACACTTGAAAAGCTCTTTATTCTTTATAATGAATAGAGAGCAGAGACTTTTCATTGAAAAAGAAGAGCTCTAACACAAAATAAAGACAGACTGAGCGTAGTTATTCTTTTGAAGCGGTGGACACTCCGTTTCACCAGCAGCAAGCTCTTCCTTGGATTATTCCCCGAACGGAGGCGTGGAGGGACTTTGAGTGGCTCTTGCTGTCAAAAACGTGTGTTTGGCGGGCAGGATTTCCTTTCAGGTGACAGCTCTACCTAGAAACCAGCAGAGCAGCCTGTAGTTGACACTTCAATCTAATTAATTGACTAAAGAAGCAAAAGGCCTGAAGGAAAGGCTTATTCTTTGCTCTCCAGATCTCTAAGGCTTGTACCCATATCCTGGAAGGTTTGAGAAAAGCTGGGAGCCAAAAGAGGAGAGTAGGAAGTCAAGAAGCTGATGCCTACATACCTGGGTGGGAAGCTGTGTGTTCAAGAACCTTATTTGTCAAAGAGGACAGATTCCTCAATATATGTCTTTTCTGGAAAGAAAAAGGAGTTCAGAGAGAGAGAGAGGTGAGGTAAAACTCTTCATCAACAAGGTCAAATCTTGTTTCAAAGTAATGTATTTCTTTTAAAATGAATGCAACTCTCAGGATCCCAATGAACCAGTGAAAAATTCAATCTCGGCTATTATTTGGGTCTCTTCTACTCCAGACATAAGCACGGAAAGGCATCTGTGTTGCATGGGAAAGTGGGGTAAAACATCTGAATTTGGCAGGGTAACTAAAACTAGTGTTTAGACAAAAAAGAAACAAACCAAAATACCTCCAAATCACAATGTCCTAATATAATAAGTTTATTTCTTACTTAAAAGTCCAACATGATGGTCTGGTCAGGACACCGTCCTGGGCTGCTCTCCTCAAGTGTTAACTCAGGGATCCTCTTCCAGCATGGGCTCTTCTAGCCATCCTCTGGGTGCGGCAATCCTTTGTTCCTGAAACTCAGACTAGACAATGATTGGAGGTGGCAATAGAGAGATCGTAAGGACATCTTGGAGAGCCAGGAATAGAAGTGGTGTACATTACTTCAGTCCACATTTCATTAGCCTGACTCAGTGACTTGGCTCCACTTAGATGCAGGGAGGTTGGCAGAGAAATAAAGTTGACCTGTGTGCCCGGGAAGGTAAAATAGATATTAATGAAACTTAGCAATTTCTACCAAATAGCTAGTCTTCAGGTCACATGCTTTTTGTTGTTGATGCCCCCCATCCCGTTATTATCTCTGTTCACCCCACGTGGTTTATAGAAGCTGGATACTCTCTGTTGTTGTGGGATTAAGTGAGGCTGGAAGCTATACCCTCTGTGATCTTTCTACTTCCCCTGGTTAGGGATATCATGAACTCATCAAATTCTAACTCTTTTCTGTCTAGGGAAAAATCTGTTTCTCATTCTCTCTGATCTTCCTCTAGAACTCCTAGCAGAAGCTTCTCAACGTGCTCAGCCTTTCACAGAAGATAAGAAGGAAAGATACCCCGAAACAATTTCAGCTTCAATCAGTGACTCAACCACCTTCTTGGAATGAACGAAGAGAAAAATACAGACAGCACAATACAAATCAATACAGTATTTCAATTAATCACCATGCCACCAAAGTGCATGAGCCCCTTTTGTATTCATGAAAATTTGGCTCAAGATCTTTACAAACTTCAAATTCAAGAATGTTATCTTTTTTTTATACTTTTTTTTTTTACTTCCATCACAACAATAGGAAAGACCCCTTTTTATTCAGCACCATTTTCATAAAGACAAAGAAGTCATAATCACCATGATGGGAGTAAGAACATGGAACACAGAGCAGAGATGGGGATGTTGCATGCTTGTCCAGGCTGTCACAAACTAAGAGAGCTGAGGCCATTTACCATTGTGAGAGTAGGCAGAGCCAAATGCCTCCTCAAAATAACAAATTGTTACTGACCATGGATCTCTGAATCTCTTATAGATAGTCGAAAACCTGGAATGATAGTTGCCATTGTTTGTTTTTCCAAGAGATAGAACTTGGTAGCAGTTGACCTGGCAGCATTTATGAGTTCAAGTTGCTGCACCTTGGGAATGACTTTCCCAAGGAAAGTCAATTGCCATTAAATAACCACAGAGGAGTTGTGGCTCATGGAAGTGGATTAAAAAGACAAGGAATGAAGAAGTAGTATGATTTTTGGAAAGGGGGAAAAATGAGAATCATAGAAACTACAAATGTGTAGCTTGGAGGCTGATTCAGTTTAATACTTGTCTAGCTTTTACTAATAAACAGATAAAATATACCATATTTTTTGCTCCATAAGACATACTTTCCCCCCCAAAAAAAGTGGAGGGGAAAGTGCCCGTGCATCTTACGGAGTAAAAAATATGGTATTTTATTAAATATTTTAACGCACCATTTGGTTCACAATATTTTTTTTCTTATTTTCCTCCTTAAAACCCTAGGTGTGTCTTATGGTCAGGTGCATCTTACGGAGCAAAAAATATGGTAATTTAAAAGAATATAATAATTATTAGGGATTGAATGCTTGCGTTCCCACCAAAATTTATAAGTGTAGACACATCATTCTCAATGTGATAGAATTTGGAGATTGGGCCTTTGGGTAGTAATTAGGTCATGATGGTGCAGCCATGATAATGAGATTAATGCCCTTATAAGTGACACAAGAACCAGCATATATTTGCTGTTTCTCTCTCTCTCCCTCCCTTCCCCTTACCCACCACCACGTGAGGCAAAAACAAGAAGATGGCAAACTGGAAAAAGAGCTCATCAGATTCTAATCATGCTGGTTTTATGATCTCAGATTTCTCAGCCTCCAGAACTGTGAGAAATAAATTTCTGCTGTTTAAGCAACCAGTCTATGATAATTTGTTATAGTAACCTGCACTAAGATGATAATCATTTCAAATTATAATCAGTTTGAACAAATAAGTCATACCCAACTCATTTCTTTTCTCTTTTTAGTTTTATTATTAAGTTACCAAACCAGGGGAATAGCATAGACCTACTTTAATCGTGCTTACATGGAAGGCCTCAAGAGTAATATATTTTGATGACATTGAAGCCATTAAAAAATTATTGTGTTTTTAAGATTGAGTGTTAGAAAGAGTTAATTAATAACACATTGCTCTTACTTGTCTAAATTCTAAAGCAATGAATAAATAAACTCAGATGTCAACCTGATAGAGAAAAAAAAATCTCAACTTTGTTTTTGATAAAACTGGTGGGAGAGCATGGTTGGTTGCCCACAATCTGTCTCCTATTCTAATATTCCATTCCTTACACAGCTAAACTTTCCTATCCAGTCATTGGTGCAGCTGATTTCTGTGGGCCTCCCCTAAGGGTGCAGCTCAGTGCTTGGTGAGAGAGGAGAGTTCATGGTCCTGAACAAGGACAACTTCAAAGAACTCAGAGAGGACTTGGTGAGGTCATTTCCAATCCTTCGGCTAAATTCACAAATCACTAAGCTTGGTTGAAGATAGAGAACATGCCATAGAAGTGGTAGAAGTTCTGATTTCAACATTTCAGGCAGGGCAGATATTCTTACTTTACTGGCCAAGTTATGACTGCATGGAGAGATAGAGTGGTACTTCGGCAAACAATGAGGGAAGGTAGAGTTTGTCTTCTTTTCTGGCTGCCATTGCAGTCAATATTTTGCTATTTGATTTATATGAAGATATGAAAAAATGTATATCTTTTTATGAAGATGATATTGAAATAGGAATAATAGCTGATATGACAAATGATGGAGCCACAATTAAAAATTACACCAACTGAATGCAACCCAGACAGGAATATTTTAGATAAAACTTAACTGCAATAAATATCAAGGCCTTTATTTAGATTAAAATGTTTTAAAAAAGAAACTCCATACACAGGGCAATTGCTCAAATACAGACAGATAGTTTTGACATAAATTTATATAAAAATGTTCTAGGGGTTTTTAGTTCAACTGAGTTTAATATGACAACAATTATGTGTCTGCTAAAAATGTTAATGCAGTCTCCAGCTGCATTTGTTCAAGAAGTGATTGCTTAGAGTATATTTCATGGCAGGTACTGTGCTGGGTCCTGGGAGTCAATGGTTGCACAGTGTCTGGAGTAACCTTGCCAGTAAAGTGCACATACTTTAGGAGCAGCATTAATGAATTAAAATGGAGCACTGGGGGTAGGGGGCAGTGGTAAGGACTTAGATCTACTTCTTCAGGTTTCCACAAGGCAACTTCTATTGACCCATGAGAACAATATTTGAGTATTTTATTGGTAAGAATTATTTTACCTGGAAATGACAAAAACACTGACATAATTAGCTTAAACAATAAGAACATTTAGTATCTTTTGTAGTTCATATATACAAATGTAGAGCAAACATGTTATCATTGGGGCTGGGGATCTATTTCTCTGTTCTTCCTTGAACTATTTCAGCCCTAAAAACCTCAACAAGTATGCCCACAGGAGCAATCCAGCATCTAGAAGATTCTGAGAACTCTGTCACACAAGGGAAATGTAGAGCTCAATATTAAGACATTCAGCTGCCATCAGATATCTAGATATATCAGATATTCAGAAATTTCAAAGGGAGCAAATTTCCCAGGCATAACTGTGGAGAAGGCCAATCAGCTAGTAAGAAGCCTGTCATTGGATGTATTCACACAGAGACTGGATGACAATCTTTCATGTGTGCTTTAAAATGGAGTTCTACACATTTAGGAAGTTGAACACAGTTATTTCTAGAGTATAATCCAACATTTAGTTCTATGTAGTCTTGCATTGTGTGTATTTTAGACCTGTGGCTTTCAAAGTGTGGTCCCTGGAACAGCATCAGCATCACCTGGGCCTTGGTTAGAAATGTGAATTATCAGGTTCCACCCTAGACTGAGTGTTATGAACTGAATTATGTCCCCTCCAAAAAGATATGTTGAAGTCATAAATGCCAGTACATGAAAATGTAAAATAGCATCATTGCAGAAAAAATTAGCCAAGTTGAGGTAACCATCTCTGGTTAGGTAGCTCAGTTGGTTGGAGTGTCTTCCAGATGTGCCAAGGTTGCAGGTTTGATCCCCAGTCAGGGCACATACCAATGAATGCATGAATAAGTGGAACATCAAATCAATGTTTCTCTCTCTCTCTTTATTTCATTAAAGAATAAATCAATAAAAAAATTTTTAAAAGATGAGGTCATATTGGAGTTAAGTGGGCCAATAATGCAATATGACTAGTGCCCTTTAGACAGATACATAGACACAAATACACAAGTGGAAAACACCTTATGGTGATGACGACAGAGATTGGAGTTATGCAGCTTCAGTCAAGAATTGCCAAAGACTGGCAGCAAACCACCACCAGACGCTAGGAAGTGGCAAGGAAGAAGACTTTTTTCCTACCCAAGGAAGGTTTTAGAGGGAGCAAGGCCCTGCCAGTGCCTTGATTTCAGAATTTAGCCTGCAGAACTAAGAGACAGAATAAATTTCTTTTGTAGTGATTTGTTACAGCAACCCTAGGAAATTCACACACCTCCTGAATGAGAAACTCTCATATTGATGCCCAGCAATCCATGTTTAATGAGCCCTCCAGATGATTCTGGTGCCCTCTAAAGTCCGAGAACCTGATTTCTATTCTAGAGCTCAACCAACGCCTTTCACTCTGATACGCATGTCAATGGACTGGGGATTTTGGAAAATTGTAGATCCTGATGCAGTGGATCCGTGGGGGAGCCTGAGCTCCTGCATTTCCAATGAGCTCCATGTGATGCCATGCTGCCAGTCCAAGGGCCAGACTTTGAGTAGCAAGAATCAGGATCAGTACTGTCCGACAGAACTTTCTACAGTGATGGAAATATTCTGTATCTATGCTGTCCAGTAAAAAAGTCACTAGCACTTGGAGCTGTTAGACACCTGAAATGCTGCTATTATGAGAAATGAATTTTAAAATTTGATTTAATTGTAATGAACTTAAACATATATAACCATGTGTATTGGTGCAGGGCACCACCCCCTTGCTCCTAGACTTAACTGCCATGTTTTGCAAAGCTTTCAGAACTCTTAATTTTTGTTCATCTGAGTTATCCGTAATTCAGTAGTCAGGACTGGTGGTGGTGTGCCTCGTGAGATACATGTGTGCTCAATAGTATATTAGGAGCCACTGGAGAACGTATAATAGACTGAAAGGTCTTTGCCCTTAAGGAACTTTCTGTTTATAACCAACTCTCAGTGTATTTCTATCAGTTTCTGCCACATCTGAAAGTGTTAGTTCAATGTTAAAGTGGGGGTGGGGAGAGGAATTAAGCAATAATTAGAAAAGATGATGCTTGGCAGGGGCTTTTTTATCTCAAGGCTACCAGATTTTGTTCATGGAATTTAAGAACATGAGTGATTTGCATATGTTGCATAAATTTGCATCTTGTATTCAAGAGCCCTGACTCCAAGTCTATGAAGTACAATTTAATTAATTAGTGGAACCTACTAGCATTTTATTCAGAACAGAATTCAGGGCATTACACTTATGAAACAGCTATCTGTTGACAACAATTCAGGAGATTTCAGACCAGGTCAGAAGACATCCAAAATAAATAAATAAATAAATAAATAAAGGAGCAGAAGAGGTTCACAGCAGAAGCGGAAGGAGGCTGTGTTATCATCCCTAGCCCCTGCTATCTATGCACCCCAAGCCTTTGTGTATTGGACGGTTTATTTTCTACAAACAGCACCAGGTCAGATGAAGTTCCACAACTGAATGGAAATAGGCCTTTTGTGCCAGCTAGTGTTCTGTTTCCTCGTCTTTGGCATACCCATCCCTGTTGCCTTGCTTCTTTGCCTACCACTAAATTCTGCATGGGTGTTGGTAGATAGTTTTAAAGAGAAAATAAATTGGATCAAAAAGAAGATTGTAGGCCCTGGGATAGGAAGTGGAAAACACAGGATCCTTGTCTTGAAGGAGTTTAGCACCACAGCGGCGGGGGGCTGGACAGATGAGCAGTAACTACAACACTGTTTGTAAAGAGAAGTGATCTCCTAGGAAGAGGAGGGCCCAGAGGAGACTGAGATGAAGTCCGGTCATGTGGAGGGGTGGGAGGGAAGTTTTCACACAGGAGGAGCTTCAGGAAAGAGCAGGACTGTGGGTGGGATAGTGGATTCCAGGAAGAGAGAACAGTATGTGCAGAAATAGCATGGTGTGTTTAGCAAACTCTATGACTAAACGTGGGGGTTGGGGGGAGAGGTCAGGGAGAGGTACAAACTCCAGACCAGCCTATAAATGCTTTATTAACTTGCTTTCAAGAGCAAGGGGAATGTAATTAAAATAGAGCACTCTAGTTCACCTCACCTAGGAATGAAAATATGCTAGAAATTCAAACAGAAAGGTTGAACAAGTTTTCCCATAGGAAGTAAGTCATCCCCTCCTAGCATCTCCTGACCTGTGTTTGTTGTAGATCTGACTTTAACATTTCCTGCATATACCCCTTTCGAGAAAAATCAGAGTTCTTTTATGACCCCAGCTGACTAGAAACGAGCATCTGTATAACAATATAAGCTCTGTTTTGCTGCTTATAACTAAATGTACCCTACCTGCTGGGTGCCTTGTAGAGGTCAGTTAGAGCTGAAGGGTCACACAGAAGTGATCATGCTAGCCACCTGAAGATTCTCCTTAGATGATTACACTTCTTCATTGTGTTGGCATTTACATCCTCTTTCTTTTGGAACCTCATCATCAAATGTGACACCTGTGCATAGTTCAGAAGAGGCTGCCAATTCATATGGTCCCCCTAGTGGCTAAATCACAGATTTCCCCACAGCTGCTGACCTTGCATAGGATAGATAGAGACTTAGTGACTCCCTCACCTGGCCCTCATAACTTGACTGTCTGGGAGGATTGGTTTCCATTTCTCATTGATTTATTAAATATTTTAGGAAAACACAGAGTATAGAGTACAAAATAACTAACACTCATGTACCTGCTCCTCCATTTAAAAAATAACATACTTCAAGATCAATTGAAGCCTCTGTATATCCCTCCATAATCACATTCCTTTCCTTTCTTTCAAGATGTGATCACTGTCTTCAATGTGGTGTTTGTCTTTATATAGTTATTATAGTATATAGGTTTTAAATATTTTATAAAAATTTTATTCAATGGTTTCCTAGTAAATGTTTAACAACTGGCTCTCCAAGGAGAGCAAAATCAAAACGAAACTCTGATTTAAAGCATGTGCCAATTTCCATGGTGTAAATATTCCCACCGTGGTTACTTTCCAGCTACTACATGATGGTAATGAACAAGGACTTGTGAAAAGATGAGTTCAATAGGTGGGCGCCAGTTTCAGCACCTGACTAATTTGTTATACTGCTCTATATATACTACAATATCTTGATTTTTTCTCAATATTATTATATTTGAGATTTATTCCTATTAATATGTGTATTTTTAGGATTTTTTACTTCTTCAGAATAAAATTAATTGCACTAAAATTTAGTTTTTCTTTTTATGGACATTTAGGTTGTTCCCAATTTTTTTACTCTAAACATAATACTTAGAAATCTTAGAAATCACCTGACCAGGTGGTGGTGCAGTGGATAGAGCATCGAACTGGTATGCAGAGGACCCAGGTTGAAACCCTGAGGTCACCAGCTTGAGCATGGGCTCAGCAGCTTGAGCACAGGGTTGCTGGCTTAAGCGTGGGAATATAGACATAACCCCATTATCGCTGTCTTGAGCCCAAAGGTAGCTGGCTTGAGTCCAAGGGGTTACTTGCTCTGCTTTAGCTTCCCCAGTCAAGGCACATATGTGAAAGCAATCAACGAACAAGCAATCAATGAACAACTAAGATGCTACAACAAAGAATTGATGCTTCTTATCTCTCTCCCTTCCTGTTTGTCTCTATCTGTTTCTCTCTCTGACTCTCTCTCTGTGTCTCTGTAAAAAAAACCAAATCACTTAAAATAAAAAAAAACAAGAAAAGTAATCTTCAAAATCATTTTTGGGTCCTGGCTGTTTGGCTCAGTGGTAGAGCATCAGCCTGGTGTATAGATGTTCCTGTTGGATTCCCGGTCAGGGCACACAGGAGAAGCAACCATCTGCTTCTTTAACTCTCCCCCTCCTCTCTTTTTCTTTCTTCCCCTCCCACAGCCAAGGCTCGATTGGTTCAAGTGCATCAGCCCTGGGCACTGAGGATGGCTCCATGGAGCCTCCGCCTCATGAGCTAAAAATAGGTCAGGTGTGAGTATGGTTCCAGATGGGCAAAGCCTCAGCCCCAGACTGGGGTCACCGGGTGAATACTGTTAGGGGTGCATGAGGGAATCTGTCTCTCTATCTTCCTCTCACTTGGAAAAGAAGAAATGAAAGAAAGAAATAAAGGAAGAAAGAAAGAAAGAAAGAAAGAAAGAAAGAAAGAAAGAAAGAAAGAAAGAAAGAAAGAAAGAAAACATTTTTGAATGCACTTCATGGTGCACTGGCACAAAAGACTCCAAATCTCAGAGTGAAACTGTTTAGGTCTTGGATGTGCAATGATTCAACATGATTAGATTTTGCCATATTTTTTCTCCTAAGTAGCTGTAACAATTTACCCTCCCACTAGCACTCTATGAGACTTTCTTTTCTCTCTCTCTCTCCTTAGTTTTGATAAGTATTATGAACTGAACTGTGTCCCCCTAAAACTTATATGTTAAACTCCAACCCCCAGTGTGACTGTATGTGGAGGTAGAGTCTTTAAGAAGGAAATTAAGGTTAATTGAGGTCATTAGGGTAAAGTCATAATCCGGTAGATGGGTGATCTTATACGAAGAGAAGAGAAAGAGCTTCCTTTCTCCGCCAGTGCACAGAGGAAAGGCCTGTGAGGACATGGTGTCAAGGTGACCCTCAATGAGCCAGAGAGCTCTCACCAGAAACCAGACTTGCTGTACCTTGACTATAGACTTCTAGTTGACAAGCTGTGGGAAAATAGGTGCTTGCAGTTTAAACCACTCGATCTGTGGTTTTTTGTTCTAGCACTCCAAGAATACTAATAAACAGGCTTTAATTTTTGCCTTTAAACAGATGCAGTTTTTTTTAATTTTTATTAATTTTTTTAGAAACTCTTTGGTTCCTTCTAATCAAACCACAACTAGTGTCTAGTTGGAAGAAACTCCCAAATAGGCCTTCCCTTTAATTCACCTATTTACTTCTTCCCAACGTATTCCCTCTGCTCCCCTCAGGGTGATTTTCTCAGAGCCCCCAACATACCATACTTGTTCTTACCTTGGGACCAGAAGACCCTGTCTTCTTCCTTAAGTACATCCAACTCCTACTTATTTTTAAGTAGTGTACACAATTCAAATTTCACTAAGAGTTATGTCTCCTGGTATAAATTGAGGAAAATCCTAACTCAACCTCTATGGGCACAAAATGGAACTTTGGTTTCAGGAAGAACAGAAGAACTTGTCTTGGGAATGCCAGTGCCATTAGGTCCCTCTTCTCATGTCCAGTCTCCACCTCACCCTGCCTTGAACTTAACCTCTCCTTCTACAGACATTCATTCTTTTTCTAGATTGAAGGGGCTGACACGGGGCCACAGAAAGCTCCCAACTTAACAGTGTTCCTTCTAATGCATACCCCACAAGAAAGAGCTTCCTTCCTCCCCCCATTCATAATGTCTGGGGTGGGGTGGGGTGGGGGGGTCATTGGCCTGATTTGGACAAAAGCCCTTTCTTTGTTCAGTCATTCTGGCTAGAAGAATATGATATGGTGATAGCCAAGCCTGGGGCCTATCTGTAGCCAGAAAGTTGCTCCAAAGGAAGTAATTGCATTATTGTCACAATTATATGATACTGTGACTGGCAAACTTGCTAAAACCACATGGAGGGCAGAAGATCAAATCCGCTAAAGCAGGGATCTTGGATAAACACAGATGTCATCTACCACATGCCTGGCCCATGAAGCCATCCTTGTTCCTCTAGTCCTTACCTCTCTTCTTCACTTCTGAGACTGTATTAGAAGATCTATTACTGAAGTATCAAGTATCTTGTGTTTCATGCTAACTTATAATCTTCTTAGAGTTACGGATCATGTTTTCACTTCCTGTGTACCCTTTGCGACCCCTAACAGAACTGAGCATATACATGTATGAGGCACCTGATATATCCTTACTGATTCTTAGAACATGTGGCGTGCTATTTCTTAAGAGAACAGATCTTTTAAATCTGTTCCTATTAACTTCAACAGCAGTTTGAACTTAGATTAGAATTTTAAAGTTATAATGGGATTCTGGGGATAACAACACTGCCAAAAATGTGTGTGATGCATTGCAATTTGAGAAACACATTTTGTGCTCCTTACAGCTGGCCAGAAGGCAGGTGCTATTCCCATTTTACAGATAAAGAAACTGAGGCTCAGTACGGTTAAGTGTCTTGAGTGATGTAGACCAGCTGTTAAGTGGCAGGCACAGATAGCCACATTTTGACTAGGCTTTGGGATCAAAGCTTTATATCATGATGCCCCTGGAGAGGGCTGAGTGTTGTGGGAGGTGTGATGAGAAACTTCCAGAAACGGCGCCCTACGGGGTGGGGGGGCTACCCTCAAGGAGCTCTGACACCCTTTCTACCATGTGACCCATCATGAATGGGTCAGTCTGTGGAAACTATTTACATTTGGGGTCTCACCGCCTGAAACATGTGTTTGAAGCCTGGAACCAAAACATCTTTGTGGCCCCAGGCGTTCCTGAGGAGAGATTCAGCCCACATTGAAATGCCAGATGATAGAAGCAAGTGGCAAAGCAGTGCAGGCATTTTTGCCAAGTTGGAATGGGAGCAAGTATGACTAAGCCAATGGGACTAGAGGTGGCAAACAATTCATGTCTGGTTGGAACCAAGCACTGTGTTGGCGATAACACTTCCAGAACAAGCAAGGGTGACCATAAACCCGTGTTCCAAGGAGCCCTGTAAAGGAATGAACCGCACACACTTCTGTCAGTTAACAGAAATTCACCACTGGGTCCATCATTTAACCTCAGCAAGAACAGAAGCATCTGCAATGTCATCGCCAAGCCTTCTCTGCCTGCTGCTCGCCCAGCAGAAGCTTGTAAAGGCAGAACTTCAGGGCCCAGACGTCTTGTTTCTGTTGCTTTTGCCAGAGAGTTGCTCCAGAGGAGGTTTGCATTGTGTTATAATCACATGGTTTGCAAAATGATAGTTAAGAATCTGTTAGCATTTCCACCCCAAACCTCATATTTTCAGCTGCTCACAGTGACTCAAATATAAGAATTCTCTTTAGGCTGAAATTTGGCACACAGGGTCTTAGGCCCAGCTGGGGAGCAATTTCAACCTTTTTTGGGACCGGATTTCAATAACATCCATTTGGCTGTTTTTGAATAACAGCAGAAGCACAACAGAATAGAAGTTAGCATTTTTATAGCAATGTGTTACCATTATGTGACTCAAAAACTGGCACTGGGGGTGGGGGGAACCCACCCTAGCAAATCTCAAGAAACCTTGGCAAGTGATTAGCCTTAGAGTGGACTAAGCATGTATACTATTTCCTTAAATCTATATTTAAAAAACCCAACCACTCATCTGTTGTTCAGAACAGAAGAACTATTTTGTTTAATAACATATTGTGTTTTTGAAAAAGCAAAGTTGACTCAGGAACAATGACACATACCAGTGGATATTGGATTTCTATTACACCCACCCATCGGTGCAAATGGGGCAGTGGCAAACTGTAGGCTGCAACTGAGTTCCCGAATGTAAAGGGAAGAAGTTGCGAGAGGGCGGAGGACAGGGAGAGGAAGGCAGTGCTGTGACTATGACAATCTGAGGAATACTGCTGGTGATCAGCGCTCAGGGACCCGAGACCTGGTTCTTCCTTCTGGAAGGAATAAGACGTCAGAACTGAGGCCCTTTTTTTCCCTCTCTGCTCACTAATGACAACTCATCAAATTACACATGACAAGAGTCCCAGAAACCAAGATGATACCAAACTTACTTTTTAACAAAACATTTCAGAAAAACAAAGGAAGGCACAGAGAATAATATAGCATGTACCCATTCAGTATATGAAATGAAACACTGCAAATATGATTGAAGTCTCCTCTGTGCATTTATCAGCTTTTAATTAATTAATTAATTAATTTTTAACAGGGACAGAGAGAGTCAGAGAGAGGGACAGACAGACAGACAGGAATGGAGAGAGGTGAGAAGCATCAATCATTAGTTTTTCGTTGCTATTGCAACACCTTAGTTGTTCATTGATTGCTTTCTCATATGTGCCTTGACCACGGGTCTTCAGCGGACCAAAGCAACCCCTTGCTGGAGCCAGCGACCTTGGGTCCAAGCTGGCGAGCCTTTGCTCAAGCCAAATGGGCCCGTGCTCAAGCTGGCGAGCTCGGGGTCTCGAATCGGGGTCCTCCGCATCCCAGTCCGACGATCTATCCACTGCGCCACCACCTGGTCAGGCCATTTATCAGCTTTTTAAATATAATTTCCTTGTCTCTTAGTACGAATATTTATTGTTCTCTTTACATAGGGTGTTATATCTCCAGTATATATATTACAAGGGACAGAGAGAGAGAGAATCAGAGAGAGGGACAGATTGACAGAAATAGAGAGAGGTGACAAGCATCAATCATTAGTTTTTCATTGCCATCGCAACACCTTAGTTGTTCATTGGTTGCTTTCTCACATGTACCTTGACCACGGGCCTTCAGCAGACCAAAGCAACCCCTTGCTGGAGCCAGCGACCTTGGGTCCAAGCTGACGAGCTTTAGCTCAAGCCAGATGGGCCCGCGCTCAAGCTGGTGAGCTCGGGGTCTCGAACCTTTTTCTTCCTCATCCCAGTCCGACGATCTATCCACTGCGCCACTACCTGGTCAGGCTCCAGTTTATATTTTATAGAAGTAATTATCTATGATTCCTCCTCTTCTTCCCTCTACATTATTAAAATTTATCTAAATTCTGATTAATTAATTAATTTTATTGATTGATTTTAGCCAGAAAGAAAGGGAGAGAGACAGAGAGAGGAACATTGATCCATTCTTGTATGTCCTGACCGGGGGTTGAACTGGCAACCTCTATGCTCCTGGCCGATGCTCCAACCAACTGAGCTATCAGGCTAGGGTAAGTTCTGTTTAATTTTATGCCTCGCCCCCAGAAATTCTTAGGTCGTACCACTAAACAATAACCACCTATATTCAGGTTGGAAACTTGAGATTCAAATCATGCTCAAACATACCATAGAACCTTTTTGGCTGTTCTATTGTAGGGACTGATGCCCAGAACCTCTAAGTTCCAGCCTTTGTATGCTTTCTGTGTATCAACCTTCCTTTTCTGCAGTTTAGGAAAGCTGCCTACTGACATGTTCATCGGCCCCTCTCTTTCTATGCTGATCAATGACTTTGCAAATAGAAACCTTGAATTCCAGGCACATTGAATCAGGTTCTCTCCTGATCTAACCATGAACCCAGGGAAAGTGTCTAACCAGACTATAAAGTAGTCAATTCTAAGACTTGGAGAAACATTTGACCCAAAAAGTCCCAATGCATCAGGCTGCAGAAGTCCTGGGAGTTCCCTCTCTGGAAGCCATATGCCACCTATTCCTGGCTCCCAGACCACTGGTTTTGTTCTGGTATCAGGTAGCCAAGTGCTACCTGGGACAGGCAGGAGCACTGCACACACTGGGCAAGAATGGGGCTCAGGATTCCTTCATTTAAGTCAGGTAAATTGCTAAAATTCTGTGTCTCTTGTCAGAAATTATTATAACTGACATGTTGGGTTTGGTAGAGTTTAAGAAGACAAAAAGCCTGAACTCACTAAGCTGAGATTCTTCATGGTTTACAGTGCTGTGCTCTACTACCACTCTCTGGCTTTTTTATGTGGCACGCTCCATCACTGGAAACTCTTTTCATGTGTACCTGTTCAGTATTTAACTCTTACAGTTCTTTTTCTGAGTTAGCTTCAAATAATGGCATAGTTTTGCTTTTACTTTTTATTTTTTCCTGAGCCAACATGAGAGATTTAAGTGCAGGAAGAGGTACTGAATTCCATATTTGACTCTTAGCTAAGAATAATTATTTTAAATGTTCCCACCTTTCAATGCTTTGATCTCAGCCCTACTCACACAATCGTTATTTCCTTGTAAGCACTTGTTAGTTGTTAGCTGTTTAAATATTGAACTTTTATAGGCTTTTTAGAATTATGCACTCTTATTCTTTAACATGTATTTTCTTATTTTCTCTCTCTCTCTCTCTCCACACACACACACATGTTCATTTGAAAAAATCCAGGCCTCAATGCTGGATCTATACTTGGCCAACATCTTCAAGGTCACTGATGTTACTTGCCTCTGCTGTGTGGGAGCCAAAGAGAATGAGTAATTAGGGTGAATAATACCTCTGTAATACTACCAGATTGTGTTTGTCGCCACTTCAAAACTCCTAGTTTTAACAGAATAGTATTTCTTCATTTTGCCTACCCAAGCAGCAGTCTGGATAGCTGAGAGGCAATGATTTGAAGAACAGTAACATCATTTCTGTAGGATGAACTATGCCCACCCCACCATGCTCTTCTCCTCCCCAATATTCAGGTCAAATTCTTCTTTTCCTTCCTTCCTTCCTTCCTTCCTTCCTTCCTTCCTTCCTTCCTTCCTTCCTTCCTTCCTTCCTCCCCTTCCTTCCTTCCTTCCTCCCCTTCCTTCCTCCCCTCCCCTCCCCTCCCCTCCCCTCCCCTCCCCTCCCCTCCCCTCCCCACCCCTCTCCTCCCTCCTTCCTTCCTTCCTTCCTTCCTTCCTTCCTTCCTTCCTTCCTTCCTTCCTTCTTTTGTTCCTTCATTCCTTCCTTCTATCTTTTCTATTTTTTCCCCTTTTGTTAGACAAACTCAAAGTTATAAACTCATTTTTAGACAGAAAAGAAAGTAAAGGGTTAAAAAGACAATAGTGACTGAAGACTGATCAGAAAAGTTGTAATTATAATCCTAGGTAAGACAAAAATGAAAAATAAGAAAGGAAAAGAAAGAAGAAAAGGAGTGTGATAGGAAGAGAAGAAGGAAGGAAATGAAGGAAGGAAGAAAAGAAAAGATGGAGGGAGAGAGAGAGAGAGGGAAAGAAAAAGGAGAGATAAAAGGAAGGAAGGAAGGAAGGAAGGAAGGAAGGAAGGAAGGAAGGAAGGAAGGAATAAAAGAAGGTGGGAAGAAGTAAGGAAAAAAGAAGGAAGGAAGAAAAGAACAAAGAAAGAAAAAGTTTTATTACTTTAAAAATCTATTCCCATTTTTACAGCACCCTCATGATTTCTATTGCAAAGACTCCTATTTTAAAGTCATGTGCCTTTAGTAGATCTATAGTGTAGTGCCCATAATGAAAAGAAAAGTAGCAGAACTATCATCATTAAGCACCTAACCAAGGTACCAGGTGCTTTACACATACATTTCATTAAATTGTTATCACTGAAATAAGCCTTGGTATTTTTTTTTATATATGAGTAAAGTGAGGTCCAGAGTATATAGACAACTTGCCAAGGTCACAGCCAGTAAACAGGAAGAGGAGAAATATTTAACTCTGCTATACATCAAAATCCATGCTTTTTTGCTCAGGGACTTGGATGAGAAGGAAGATATTCACTGGTCTGGAATTCCTTGTGGTCTTGTGCCCTTCAATTCTAGATGTCAATTTATGGAATAACTTAAAAGAGTATAATTTTCTTTGATCATTCCAAATGTCACTTCAGCCCAAAACACCTCCTAATTGTTTCTGATGGTATTTAGGTTTATCTTTCATACATTAATAAATAACATATCTTAGACATTTAGCCAATAGTCATTCATGTGTTACATGTGCTAATCAAAGTTCCTTCTGACCTAATATAATGACATAATTAATCATCCAACCTGGGAACTTTTTTTTTTTTTTTTTTTACAGGGACAGAGAGAGAGTCAGAGAGAGGGATAGATATAGATTGGGACAGACAGACAAACAGGAACAGAGAGAAATGAGAAGCATCAATCATCAGTTTTTTGTTGCCATTGCAACACCATAGTTGTTCATTGATTGCTTTCTCATATGTGCCTTGACCACGGCCTTCAGCAGACCGAGCAACCCCTTGCTGGAGCCAGCGACCTTGGGTCCAAGCTGGCGAGCTTTTTGCTCAAACCAGATGGGCCCGTGCTCAAGCTGGCGACCTCGGGGTCTCGAACCTGGGTCTTCCACATCCCAGTCCGATGCTGTATCCACTGCGCCACTGCCTGGTCAGGCCCAACCTGGGAACTTTTGATAATGAAAAGGAGCACTTTCAATAACTATGTTGGGCAACCCAGGACTGTCCCAGGCAAACTGAAATACATAGCTACCCTCTTAGGACAAACTCTTAACAAACTAATGCTTCCTATGGGCAAAGATATCATGGAAAATCCAACCTTAACTAAACACTATGTAAAGCAAGAGAAGAGAGGTTTTAGGGGGAGAAGCTAGAATTATCAGACCCAAACATCTGTCTCACAAGTAATTGCTGCATTTCTGAGCCTGGTTCTTTGTGGTAAGAGAAGGAAGGTAGATGAAAATGGCCTTATCATTCAATGAAAATTAGAATTATCATTGTCCCTAATCCTTAAGGAAATGGTTTTCAAACTTCAGTGTGCTTAAGAATCACCATCCTATTTATTTTAAATAAGAATCTTGGACCTCCACACCTTAGAGATGTTGAGAATATAGTCTGAGGTAGGCTAAGGAAACTGCATTTTCACATACCCCATGAGGATTTTGATCAAAGTATATTATGAACTACCCTGGGAAGGAAAACAGTGTTCTATGATAAAAGATTTTGCATACTCATTCTACAAAGAAGAGCAGTGTCAGAGGAATTCCCTGAAGGACTTAATAACACAACTGTTTATAACATAAAGATTTATTCCCAGACACCATCTGTATGACCAGAATCACCCTTTAAATAAAATAATTTAAACCATCTTAACCTTATAATTACTTTCAACATAGACTCAGGGATTCTTAGACACACACACATGTATGCACATGCACACATACTCTCTCTTACTATCTTTATAATGAATTCAAAAGAAGGAGAGAACATCTTCTATGCTTTCTGATAATTACAGTAATACAATAATTGCCATATAGTGAACAAAGCTCTCCTGCTAGGCATCCATATACATTACCTAAAATCCTTTGGGGTTCATATACAGAACCCCAAAATCCTCAAAAGTAAGTCATGTTAGCTCTGTTTTATAGATTATGGACCACAGGCTCATGGAAGTGAGATGACTTGCCCAAAGTTTCAGAGTTAGTAACTGGCAGACCTGTCATTTGAAACCAGGTTCACTGCCCCACCCTGGAAAAATTAACTGAACTCATTAGCACCCTGTGAATACTAAAAAATACTTGTTGCAAGGCCACCTCATGCATGTAGGCTAGGAAGACCTTTCTAGAAGAATAATTCCAAGACAGAGAGAATGGTAGCTTTGAGAAATGCAGAAGCATTTCTTTGAACTAAAGAGGCAGGATAAAGCTTATGATTGGTTAACATTTAGGAAACTTCTGGGTACAGCTAACCAGTTTCCAGGCTGGTCTTTGGACTGAGCTCTTTTGTTGGCTGTGTTGCTGCTATGCTCTTTATTCATATTTTCAAGGAAACACAAGCAGAGGGGCGGTTCTGCAATTGTGCTCCCTTCCTGCAGTCTGCCTGCTCCTTCTGAGTACCAGGGTGGCTTCCATACGCAGCGCGATGCATGGAAGGACTGGTGGCAGCTGCAAGTTTGTGTGTGACACATTGAGTAGTCACATTTCTCTTCTCTGTGGCCCTCCAAAGCCCTTTCCAACATAACTTTTCTCCATCTGTTCTCGTTTGCACTGCATAATAGGGGACAGGTTTTGGAACTTGGAATTCAAAAAAAAAAAAAACATTAAGAAAAAATAAAAATGAGATGGAATTTGAGTAGAAAGAAAATCACTGGCTCCCCCACCCCACCCTCTCAATTACTGGGATGATTACCAGAGTTTTAAATCGATCAAGTTTTTACTCTAGTGTAGTTGATTCTCTGTATGTAGGGAAATATGAGAGCATTTTAAAAATCTCTTTAAACTGCTGCAGAGCAGTAAAATGGACAGCCTGGCCCAGTCATTAGCAGATTTAGTGCTGCCCAGTACCTGACTTAAAGTTTTTCCATATTTGCTTAGAATCTTTAATAAGTTACGTTAATTGCCTCATGCCTCAAGTTGGTTCTCTGTAAAATGGAATGTGTGATGTGAATTTTAGAATCCTCAGAGACAGGGTTTGCCAAAGTGCCATAAGCCCACCTCTGTGCGTGCAATGAGTGATTTGGGAAATGATACAACGCCTTGAAATTTTAAAAGCAATAAATTTCTTCCAATATATTAGAGGGAACAGGTACAAATGGCACAGTATACCCATAATTTCACAGACATTTTTGCATATGATGGGACTAAACTAGGCATTTGTGTTTAAAAAGTGAACACATTTAAAGGAGACTATTCCATAACAATAAAAGTGAACGTGCAGAACAGACACGGAAGTGTGAGAAGGGAGGCTCGGGGAGCAGCCACAGCAAAGCAGTGGCCCTTTTATTCTCTATGGTTGTTTTTAGAAAGTTTCCTTGGGTGGGCCTCTGGTTCCTGATGTTGGATGAATCATAATCCTTGGGTCACAGCGCAGTGTCATCATCAATCTTAAAGGGCCCATAATTCTTTTGCGATCACAGCCTTCTTTGAGATTCTGATGGAAGTTATGCATTCCACCAGAAAAATGGACATTCCCACATACAAATTTCTGAAGATAATTTCTGGGTCTTCAGGACCACTTGGAGTCCATTTGTAGACTCCTGGAGATTTCAGGTCTATAAATTTAAGGTTTTGTCCACTTGCTTGGCAACATTATTCTCTGCTTTTTTATGTTCGTATATCAGTACTTGAGCCTTTAAGCCACACCTACATTTCTACAAGGAACACCATCTTCCTTGACCGCCTGCCCAGGACAAAACCACCCAGCCTGTGCGTGCAATCATGTGGGTAGTACAGATAATACCTTTTATCTTCCCTCCATCTCCCGTTTTTAAAATCAGAAATACTGTAGAAAGGTCTGTAGTTGGGACTTATTGCTTGCCCAGCTCACTTGCTCTCTCCGCTCCAACAATGTGATACCTGCCAGAGCTGACATTTCTCAAGTGGCATTGTTGACTGGCTCAGAAAGAGGCACCTGGCCCCAAGCTAGACTAATCCCTTTTCCATCAGAACTTGGGAAGAGAAGCACATGATATAAAACTCAGGAGAGGGTCCTTATTTGTTAATCCTGCAATTAAGAGTGCCATGTGCAGAGAGCTGATCTGTAAATGCATTCGATGATATTGACTCCTTCAGCAGACCACTTCAGGGCTGAAAATGCTGTGATTTAGTAATCACTTTCATAACTCCCACTATTACTTTCCACCCTCTTCTCCAAATATCCAGTTATATGTGAGAAAGAGAGTAGTAGTAGTAATAAGAAGAGTAATGGTAAGCACTAGCACGTACTGAACATACCCCAGGCCTTGTACGGCCTCCAGTCCACGCCTTATGTATGCCCTCATCTTATATCTCAGCTTCGTCATGAGGCAGATAGAGTTATCTTCCCCACTTACAAAAAAGCAAACTGAGGTTATAGAGTCAGAAAGTGCTAGAACCAGTTTATAGAACCAGGATCACCTCATTGCCTCACTTCAGACCTAGCAATTTTTTTCTTTCTTTTCCTTTTTTCTTTTTCTAGGGGAGAAGAGTTGAGATAGCGAGGTAGATTCTCACATGCACCCCGAGCGGGATCCACTCAGCAACCCCATCTTGGGTCAATGCTTGAGTACAGAGCTATTTTTAGCACCTGAGGCTGATGCTTGGACCAACCAAGCAAACCTCAGTGCCTGGGCCACAGTGGAACCAATTGAACCCCTCACTGTGGGAGGGGAAAAGGGAGAGGGAGGGGAATAGAAGCAGATGGTCGCTTCTCTTGTGTGCTGTGACTGGGTATCAAACATGGAACATCCATACACTGGGCTGATGTTCTATCCACTGAGCCACTGGCCAGGGCTGAAATTTTTTCTCTTAAACTTTGAACTTTTTCCTATTCAGAGTAGAGAAATATCTTATCCCTGTCTCTGCCTTTCATTTGCTTTTATAACTCACTTTCCACCCCTCTTCACTCCAAAAATTTTTGTTGAATTATATTAGCCAGTATATATGTATGCCTCTTCTTTTTAACTCAAATAGTGGCATATGACCCAATTTCTTAAACTTTGCTTTGCCCCACCCCAGTTAATTCAATATACTAAGAACTCCCTTCTTTAAAAAAGCTTCATGGTGTTTCATTGTAAGGAGGTATCATAATTTTGGAACTCAGTAACCTATTGATGCATTCAGGTTGTTTCCAATCGTTGACTTTTACATATAGTGCTGGCATGGTACATGCATCATTTCACAACGGGTGAGAATATGTGCAGGAAATATTACTAGAATAGAATTGTAAGGCCAAAGGGTATGTGCATTTATAATTCTGCAATATAATATCAAGTTGCCTGCTACAGACCTTGTACCAACTTCCAGTTTGACCATAATGTATGAGAATAACTTGGAGTGTTCTTGATAATTTCAAGTTCTTTTTCTACTTCCAAATCTGAAAGTTACACCTTGTCTAAAATATCTCAAATTATTTTATTTAAAAAAAAGACATACACTCAGTTTCCATTCTCCAGTCACATACATATGCATACAAATTTTTTCTGTGGTACATTTTTATGTACTTCACATAGAGTTCCCCCTAACTTCCAAAGGAAGCTCGGAGTATAAACAGTGTAGGGGCTGGGCAACTCTCAGCAAGTTGGTCCTGCTTAACCACTCCACCAGCAGCTAGTTGATCTCCATGACATTAACCAGAAAGACTTTCCACAGGGTTTCCAATAACATTGCCGTCCACTGTCAGGCATGCCCACCACAAAGCCTCCTGCCTCCAGCCTTCATCAAAGTTTGCACCAACTGCATCTTTCCTGCCACACCACTCTATTTATTCTTCACATTCTTTGGGAGGTTAATGACTTTGTGGAAATTGAAAACAACCTCTCCTCAGGAAGTGGTAAAATTCTCTTGGAATAACAGAAACAAGTCTTGAAAGAACACTTGAATTCGTCAGCATTTTCGATGAAAAACCCTAATAAATAATGACATGCATAAAAGTTCAAGAGAATATAATGACCAGTGGCCAAAATCTGACACATTCATATGGATATTGTCTTTTAAGTCTGAACAATCAAAAAGTGTCTAGAACAGAAGCTCCTCCCTCCATCTCCTTTCTTCACAAATTCACATCCCTTTTCCTCCTTTAAGTCATTCCTAGATATTATTTAGAAAGAAGCACAAGAAGCAGTATCCTCTTTGTAGTAAGAGGCTTTGTCTTCTCAGGGACTCAAGAGCAGTTCAGAAACTTTCAAATATGGTTCTAAGGGCTTTTTGTGAGTCAGCTGTTAGTCACACAAAAGGGGCCTTTATTAATAAGTATATTCTGTTCATTATAAAGAAATGAAAGCCCCAGAATATTCACCAAATGTTTAAAGAGAAAACAAAAAACAATGTGGTAAACATATCAGGACTTGATGAGCTGTCTAGGTAATTGGTTGTTTCTGTGCACCTGGTTCCAAAGACAATATTTAATGTGTAATCTGTTCATTTTGCTTGGGGAAGTAAGGGTAACTCTATCTCCTGGATCACATCTGCATTAAAATTAGGGGTGGCAGAGGCTTGTTTTAGCGAGTGGAAATTTATGCACATGAGTTGTCTTTTACACTGAGGCAGCAATTATACCCTAGAAATATAGTCTGTGGGAGAAAATGACATATTCAACGCTGGGAACAAAAGCCTAATGCTAAGGGGACATTAACAAGGTTGGGGACCCCCTTCCAACAATTAACATGATCTTTTACAAAATCTGCAATCTATAAAATTATTTCAAAACCATGTTTTTTCAAAACAAGTGGCTTTTTCCCTTTTTTCTAAAAAAATAAATTCAGCACCAACCATGCAGAATTTATTGTAAGAAATATTTAAAATCTCTTCAACTAAATTAAGAATGGAAATAAACCCTTTAGAGCTGTAGATGACCCCTGGTTTAACAACCTGATAAGGACTGAGGGGAAAATGTGGCCAAGAATTTTTCATTTTATATGAGGAAATTGTGCTGTTTGAAGATAATAATTTCTAATCAGAATTCAAGAACACATAAAGATTGCATAGAGCATATGCAAATAAAAGTTCCTATTAACTAAAATTGGTTTTAAAAAATGTTTTGTTGGTTGACTTGTTAAAAAGAATAAAGCTGGAACCATTAAAATGGATTTAAATTTTTGTTCCTTCTCTTCATCTTTTCTGCACTGTAAGAATAGGTGAGAAATGATGTGCTTCCACCCTTTTCCCATGTCCTCTCTACCTTTATATTTCCTAGGAATGTCCAAAATACCAATGACCACACTCAATTTCATGTATTCATTTATAACCAATAGAAAGATATAACTTCTGCTTAACTAACATAGGTTATAGCAAGTAAATTTGTTTTTGAGGTCTTAAGTTTTTAATACTTAACACTAATTTTTGGTGTATGCATATGTGCAATTTTGTTTTACTAGTTTTGCTTCAAATTCTATGTAAAAGCACTAGAACTTTATATTGATCTGCTAGAAGATTTTATTTTTTTAATTTATTTTTCATTTTAGTGAGAGGAGGGGAGGTAGAGAGACTCCTTCCTGTGTGTACCCTAACCGGATCCACCCAACTGGCCCACTAGGGGGCAATGCTCTGCCCATTTGAGGTTGTTGCTCTGTTGCTCAGCAACGGAGCCATATTTTTGTTTGTTTTGTTTTGTTTTGTTTTCGCATTTGAGGCAGAGGTCATGGAGCCATCCTCAGTGTCTGAGGCCAACTCTGTTAATGCATGAGAGCCATGGCTGCAGTAGAGGAAGAGAGAGATAGAGAAAAGGGAGAGGAAGAGGGATAGAGAAGTAAATAGTCACTTCTTTTGTGTGCCCTGGCTGGGAATCAAACCCAGGACTTCCATACGCCAGGCCAACATTTACCACTGAGTCACCAGCCAGGGTCTGCTAGAAGATTTTTATACTTTGTTTTGTTCTTGGAAAACTTAAGTTTTTAAATTAATTTTGGTATATTTTCACAAAGTAATATTTATATAGTAACTTCAATGGGCCAGGCTTTGGGTAAAAGCAAGCTACAGATTCTATTTTAATTTTTTAATTTTTTTTACAGGGACAGAGAGTCAGAGAGAGGAATAGATAGGGACAGACAGACAGGAATGGAGAGAGATGAGAAGCCTCAATCATCAGTTTTTTGTTGTGACACCTTAGCTGTTCACTGATTGCTTTCTCATATGTGCCTTGACTGCGGGCCTTCAGCAGACTGAGTAACCCCTTGCTGGAGCCAAGGACTTTGGGTCCAAGCTGGTGAACTTTTTGCTCAAGACAGATGGGCCCGCACTCAAGCTGGCGACCTCAGGGTCTTGAACCTGGGTCCTCCGCATCCCAGTCCGACATTCTATCCACTGTGCCACCGCTTGGTCAGGCAAGCTACAGATTCTAAATCCTGATTAACTTTGAATATACTAGGAATTTTAAATATTTTAAAAAACCATGGAAAAAGTAGGGTATAAATGTTATTAACATTTTCTGTACCATCAGATTACTAAAGTCATAGCTACTGTGAAAGTATGGCATGACAACGTGATTTCGGGAAAGAGGCACGCTGAAATGAGATCAAGAGACCTGAATTCTACTTTGTATTGATTATCTACCTGTTTGGGGGGAATTCACTTTAATTCTTTAAGCCTATTTCCTCCAGATTTAAAATGAAGCATGGAGGTGGAGCCCAGTAACCTGTTTTCATCAACAACACAATGGCATCATCAACAACATCATCAACAATAATAATAACAAGAATGAGGGCGTTGGGGAGAAAGGGAAGATTAACTGATCTCCAAACTAAAGGAGACTTTAAAAAGGTCAAACAACCCAACAATGTGCATAGTCATTGTCTAGATCATGATTTGATTAAAATATAAAACTTTTCTGAGAAAACTTAGGCAACTAGAATCTGAACTGGGGATTGAACATACAAAATAATCATTAATTTTCTTGGAAATTCATCAATTTTGTTAGGTGTGATAACAGCATTATGATTGGGTAAGCAAATATCCTATGTTTTCGAGATGCTTGCTGAAAAATGTAAAAATTGAGTGACATAACAGCTGAGGTTTACTTTTAAATAAGCCCCCTCTTCAAAACAGAAAACCCCATCATTTTACTTCAAACACTGATAGTGATGACTGTAGAGATATAAAACAGTTTTTAAAAACTCAAAAACCACCTGACCTGTGGTGGCACAGTGGATAAAGCGTCGACCTGGGAACACTGAGGTCACCAGTTCAAAGCCCTGCACTGGCCTGGTCAAGGCACATATGGGAGTTGATGCTTCCAGCTCCTCCCCCCTTTCTCTCTCTCTCTCTCTCACTCTGTGTCTCCTCTCTAAAATGAATAAAATAAAAAGTTTTAAAAACTCAAAAACCAAATAGTATCCAATTAAGGCTGTGCTTGATTATTAAATTTTACTAGTGCCTGACACATAATGAACTGAAAAGCAAATCAAAGCAGACAATTCATGGAGGAAGAACTTTTGATGACTTGATTTGCCTGTGAATCTACACTATTTTTTGCCAACGGGGAGTCCTGATCTCCAGCAGCAAGAGTAAGCTTTACCAAACCAAAAGCTTGTCTCAGCTCTAGGAGAGGTTGCATGCTGTATGTTCACTCAGATCAATGGATTGCCTTTTTCCTCTCTTTTCACCAAGGTGGTTATTCACCATTTTTTATCCGGGAGTAATCACTGTCATCAATACTTTTTCCTTGCTGCTTGTGTATTTCTTTTCCCTTCCAAGGTTCTTTCCATTAGAGAGATTCAAATGTGTTCACATTTCACATGTTGAAACTCCAGTTTCTTAGATGTGATCAGTATACCATCTTTAGCTGTTAAAAAGTAAGCCCTTTACTCCTTTCATTCCAAATTAGATCTCTGTGTTAGCAACTGAAGGATTTGGTAACTTTTGTACTCTGTGGTGGAGCGCTAGGAGGAACCGAGGCATAGTTAAAGTTCAGACTGTTCATTGGCTTAAAAAAGTCATGCATGTCCGAAACAGAAGTGAAGTGAGACTTGGGTGCATTTTATATACCCTTGCAGTAACTGGCCCAGGGTTTATGTTACCTTTCACAGGGATGGATGAATTTGGTGGAACACAACTTATCTGGCGACTTAGGAAAATCAAGGGCAGTTTTAATATTACCGATAGTAATTACATACTACTTTGGGAGCTTGAGAACAAAAGTGGCAAACGATCATTTTATGAAAATATAAGGAATTTCCCAGACTGCCCCTAGTAGTTTCTGCAGCATGGTAGAAGTAAAAAGTACCCCTGGAGAAAGGGAAGCAGTTCCACTGCAAAAATATATGAAATAATAAGTGAAAACCAAGTTAATCTTTAAAAGTTGTTTATAGATTGGAATTTCTACCTTCAGTGCTCAAAAGAAAGAAAGAAAGAAAGCTCTTTATATGCCTATCAATAAAAATAATAGTAATATTCTAATGGAAAAAGAGGTAAAGGTCATTAACTGAAAAGAAAATTAGAAGAATTTGGAGTAAGGTAGAAACTCATCAGCAATCAGATAAATGCAAATTAAAACATAGAACTTAAATTTTTTTCACGTTGGCAAGGATAAGAGGTATGGTGATGGAGAGAGAAAAGGGTGTAGTGAGAAGGACAAGCCACTGGAAACAGTTTCAATTACTTAGTAACTGACAATAGGACACCAAGTCCTACTTTAAAAAGCTATCCTAAGGAAATAATGAGATACTCTTAAAAGGGGTGGTGTAGCCATAGGTTTAAATCATACCCCCAGAGAATGGGTAATGCCCTGAGAATGTTCACAGTATAACTAAGATTAAGAGAAAACTATGCATACTTATATATATATATAAATATGCATACAGAAGATCAAGAGAACATCTAAAATACATATGTCTACTACATTGAAGTAGAATTATGACTCTTTTATCTCCTTTGAAATACTTTCCTCTCTTACCTCTATATATTTATTTTTATAGCGAATAATGATTTATCATGCTATTTCTAATTTATAGTGGTTTATTTTTATTATAAAAGTAACAGTGCAAAACTTCTAGCAAAATACAACCCATAGGAATAAAAAGCATAGATATGAATAGATACTACTGAGGTCGAGAAGATTTTATCTGGGGAGTAATGTTTTAAAATAATTACAGTGATAGTTGCACAGCTCTGTGGACATACTAAACACCATTGAACTTACACATTTTTTATTTTAAATTTAAAAATTTTTAATTACAATTTTATTAGGCAATACATTCACATATTTCAAATTAAAAAACTAGAAAGACTATATCCAGTACAAAATCCCTGCCTTTCCCCACTGAATTTACATTTTAGATGAGTAAATTGAATGGTATGTGAACTGCATCTCAATAAAGTTGGTATAAAAAATGAGAGTATAATGATCACCGCATTGCCACCATCTCAAGATTACCACCATCAGCCTTCCAAACTCATTTCTGTGCACCATACATACTTGTTTTAACACTACAAATCGGATGATCCTATGCATACTGTTTAAAAAGTACAACATGTATAACTTTGTAATCAAAACCTATAATCCCGTGATGGCGAACCTATGACACAAGTGTCAGCACTGACACGCATAGCCATTTTCGATGACAACCGCATACCAGAGAAGTATGGGGCCGCATGCCGAAAAGGACGTTTCATCCTTGGCTCCTGCACGGCCAGGTGCAGTAGCCGAGGATAAAACATTTGCTGTAGTGTAGACACTCTGTGCAGGAGGTCTGTAGGCCAAAACAACAGAACTCCGGCACAGAGCGTCTAGTTCTGGGACTTCTGGTTAGGCTGTTTTTCTCAAAGTGACACACCACCTGAGTTATGCTGGGTTTTTTGGCGAATTTTGACACACCAAGCTCAAAAGATTGCCCATCACTGGTATAATCAGACTGGAGGGTAAGTAGGAGGACCCAGTTCCAGATCCAGCTTCATAACCCCCCCCATGCCCCCTGTGAAACCTTGAGAAGACATTTTCAGGTACAAACTTGAGATTTTGTTACCTTTCTAGTTTAGAGTTCTGTGAGTCTATGCCTCACTGAGTGGAGACACAATAACTAGTAAAAACTTGGGTTTAATAAGAACATTGTTTAATAGTAAGGACTATCAAAAGAAGGTTCAAGAAACCTTCAGAAATTGAACAGCCACACATGAATCAATCAGTATTCTCATCAAATAGCTTTTATTCAGAAAAGTAATATGGGACAGTATAAGATATACTGTTGTGGTTGTTAAGAAAAAGAAAGCAAGCAAAGGGTAAAAGAGTGTATAGCATGTTGCTAATCTTTGCTAAAGCAAAAGCAAATACAGGTATACTTCCATATTTTGCAGCACTTCCATAACGGTACACAGAAGCTGGCAGCGGGAGAGGGAACTGGGTGTCTGGAAACTGGTGCTTTTGGAACAGACTTTTCACTATACAACATATATTTTGCCCTTGCGTTTTTGTATCTTTTTTAAAAAAAACAATAAAACAATTGTTAGGGAAAAAATCTTGTTAGCAAAGGAATATGGATGTTTTGGGTGTAATGATAAATGATCTTAAACAAACTAGTCACTCATTATCTCGCTTAAGCCCTTTAATCATTACCCTTGGCTAGTTCTGGAAAGACTCTCATGATTGGGCCGGGCCACCTCAGTTCTCTTCTGTGGCCATTTCTCCACATGTTCCTTTTATTCCAGTCACACTGCACACTGTCCTTCTGTCAGTTACTAGAAATCTTAAGCTCCTCCTCCAATGTGGTATCAGCAACTTTCTTAGGAATTCCAACATAAGTCACGGAATTTCAAAATTGAAAGATCTCTGAAATACAGCTCACTCCTCACTTTATATCTGCGGAGAAACGAGGCTCTCGAACCTGAAGTTACCTGCCTAAGGTCACACAGCTAGTCCTCTCCTACATGTAATTAACCTTAGCAACTGTTCTCTGGAGTTTCGTTAAACAAAAGTAGGTTAATAAAAAGGCAGCCTTTGGATTTCTTATCCATGAAAATGTCTTCATGATGCCAATGCTCAGAGGGACCAATCAGGCAAAAGAATGTTCCCTAAAAATGAAAAGCTCCTGTGATGCTGGAATCTACCAAGATTGTATTTGAAGTATATTTGTTTAATTTGAGGAAGAAATTAATTTGATCATCCCTAGGGCATTCATTCACAGGACTAGCTTTTAAAAATTCACATATCCACAATGTAGCTAAGATAACTGTAGTTGAGTAAATCAGAAACCCAAGCAGCTTCAGAATGTGAGCAAGATCATGAACAGGCCTGATGATCATCTAGCCCTCAAGGTTACAAGGAAATGGTCACAACGATGCAGGGAAAGGATGAGAGAGGGCTAAATTCTCTGGGAAATTTTCTTCTGAAAGAAATAAACCTACCAGCAGAGCACATAAATGTCAGTTTTGAATTCCATTCTCCCTTACCTCCCACTTCACAAATATTAATCCATATACATTCTTTACTAGTTATGTTTTGCTCCATGATTGTCAGTCCCTTTTAAAATATGTGAATGTATATTTTTATAATGTTTCTTATTTCTGCTTATAAAAGTAATATGTTACAGAAAAGTTGGAACACACAGATGTATGCAAAGAAAATTAAAGTCAACCATATCCATGATACGAAGATAATTACTGCCCATCCTGGAATATTTTCTTATTGTCTTTCATCTTTGTGTATGTATATGTGAGCATGAGGGATTCATCTGTTTTTATAAGGATTATAGGATTGGACTATTTCCTTTGAATTTTATTTTTTTCAACTTATGCTTACTGTTGGCATTTCCCAAATTGTTAGATGATAATTATCTTTTTATGCAAATCCTTGTGCAATTGATGACTATATTTACAGCATAAATTTCTAAAATGAGATTAAAGTGTCAAAGGGTACAGACATTTAAGGCATTTGATCCATATTACCTAATTATCTTCAAGATATTGTTTTCTAGTTTACATTCTCTATAGCAACTGAGTGTCCTTTATAAAGTCAGCCTTACCAATAAGAATATGTTCAATGGCTGATAAATTATGTGAAATGGTTTATCTGTTTTGTTTGTATTACCTTTTCTTCAAAAGTTTGTATTACCTTTTCTTCAAAAATTTGTACACTTTTTCCTAATGTTCATTTGCAATAATTTTGTCTGCCTATTCACAGCATCTGCCCAACTTTCTATTAAAGTGTGTGTACATTTTGATTTTTAAGTATTTTTATACTATATTACAGATTTTAACATTTTGAGTATATGTTGCAGTAGCTTCACTCTGTTTTCCTTCTTTTGATTGTTTCTTAAAAAATTTTTAGAGAACGCTTTTACATAATCAAGCCAACCAACCTTTGTATTTTTTTCTATAGTTTTTATTTAGAAAAGTCCTTTTCCCATCCAAAGATAAGTATCTATCTATGTTTGCTTTGAGTTCATTTATAATTTAAAAAAATTTAACTTTGTATTCCTCCTATAAATATTTTCAGGAGGGGTGTAAGAGGAAGTACCAACAGAATTTTTTCAACATGGTTTTAATGAATAATCTTTTCTTTCTGCAAGGATTTTGAAATGCTTTTTAACACATGGTTGGCCCATAGTCATACACTGGTATACATGTTACCTTCTGTGCCAAATTATTGGATTAACTTCTCCAAGTGGTTAGTACCGTCATCAGTTTGAGGACTCCCTGTGTAGTGTAGCTCCCGCAGGTCCTTGGATATAGTAGATGGCCAATAAAGTCTTAAATAAAATGAACAATTAATGAGTCATTCATTCACCTGGAAAAGTCTAACTAGAAGATAAATAAGTGTCTGTTGTGACTGGTTAAATGTTTACCTTTTGGGGGAAAGGTGCCAGGCCTGATAGGATTTTTAGTGAACTTTCCAGGTTATGATTTTCCCTTCCACCCCTTACTATTCTCATCCAGTCACTTTGACCTGTGGAGTATAATATTGGTTTTTTAATGGGCCTAAGGATTAGGACTAAATTCCAGATGTCAAGGACTTTTCATCGTTCTCCAATAATAGTTTTGATGCAGCTGGGTCAGTATTTCTCATGCTTGAGTAACGTATAGCTTTAAAAGGAAGAAAAATTCACATGGACCTTCAGCAATGCCTTACATTATTTTTATTATAATATTATAATATCATTTGAATAAACAGCATGTTCTTATAGGTATAAAGCAAAATGTGGTAGTCAGATCATGGCTGCATGTTCATATGATCCAGAATATGTCATCAATGTCTTTAATATGGTATTTCTTTGAAAAATGCTGTAATTGAAGCAAAAGCACAGATTTCATAGATTTCCTTGAGAACTTGGGAGACCCCAAAGAGTAATTGTCTTAGTTCCAGTCTAAAAAAATAGAAATATGAGAGTTTACCATAAACCACATCCTAACTTCAAACTCGGCTCATTTTCTAAGTACTTTGAATGCCCTAGTCTTCAATGCTCAACTTAAATGTGACCACTAAACTGGATGTAAACTAATCTCCATATGCTTGTAAGCATTATGCAAATATTCTAAAACTGAGTATGAACAAACTATAAAACCAATACTTCTAATAACTTTATTTAATGGGACAGATGATATTGCTTTGCTGAACAAAACTGTCTGCACTCTTAACATGGTACTATTGCCTGCTAGGAGCAAGGTTTTTTGGTTCTATGTGAACATACTGAGGAACAGACATCAGAATTTGTTCATTCCTTCAAGCATTAATCTTTATTTTTCTTCAAGAAACCTTCAGAAATTGAACAGCCATACATTAATCAATCAGGATTCTCATGAACAACAGCTCTCAAACACCCCATTAATTGCTGCTGAAAGTTGAGTTGTATAACTAAGCTGATTTTTGCTTTATAGGTTTTGGTAAACCATGGTCTCTTATACATACCATTATAAAAGAAAAACTCTCTAGAACCAAAAAGAAATTGCTTCAAGATAAAAGGAGATCACTCAATGTAGCTGCATAGTTAAATATTTTAAGTAAAATTATTTTTAAAAATTATAATTTATATTCTGTATGACATCTGAGTGCAGAGAATCCATGGTTATTGTCTGTAAGTCTAACTACTTAACCATAACAAGAAAGCTTTCTGCAAATTTTTGTAAAATAAATTCTCCCAACTTTATAGTAAAATACTGTACAGAATTTTTTAGGTTGCTTGAGACTCTGTTTCCTAATAGTTTCTGAAAGCTGTTGACTTTCAGAAATGAACATGTTGATCTGGGCGTAAAGGAGGAGGATCCGCAGAAAACAGAAGAGATGCCAACTCACAATGCAGCAGGCAATTAATTAACAAGAGTCCTGCTCCTTGAAACATATGACGGAGGAGATCTGAGAATCTTAGAATAACATAAGATGTATTTCTTCCAAGTTACTTTCGGGGTGTATTTTCCACCAGAATTAAATTAATGTATTAGATGTTTGGGAAAGGCAGCAGTTCTCAGCAGGGGGCTATTTTGTCCTCACCCTCACTCCTCAATCTTGGCAATGTCTAAAGATATTTTTGGTTGTCACAATTATGGAAGGAAATCTTCCTACTTGCATCGAATGGACAGAAGTTAAGGATGTGCAAAATGTCTTACAATGTACCAGACACCACCCCTCAACAATTATCTAGCCAAAGATGTCAATAGTACCAAGACTGAGAAACCCTGGATTAAGGTGTTCAAGCCAAAGAGTGGTATCCTTGTGTGGATGAGGCTTGTGTGGAGGGGCTGTATCCTCCTGCTCTAAACACACACACACACACACACACACACACACACACTTACTCACTCTCCCTCAATCAATCTATTTACATTACAAGGCCACAAGAACTACCAGTAATCCTCCCAGATAGACTCCTGAAATACAAGTTAGTTACAGGAGGGTTGAGTTTGAGGATTTTTTGCATTGAGCCAGCCACACAATACGAAGGAACAGATAAAAGGAACAGTTAAAGCTATAACAAGATTCATTAATTCATTTGTTCACATATTCAGCAATCTTTTATTGAGCACTCACATGTGCCATTCTTCTAGGTATGATAAGAGGGTTAACACAACCAAACCTTGTTCCTGCCCTCATGGGGCTTACAGCCTAGAGGAGACTATAGAGGCTACCAAGAGACCAGTAAAATGAAGCCTCTGTAAATGTGTAGGATTGGGGAACATTTATACAGCAGCTTGAAAAGCCTCCACACACCTGTAATGTCATTTGAACCACACAACAAACCTCATGAGACTGCCTCTATTCCCTTCTTAGAGAGGCTAAAAATGGGCCCAGGGTCACACACTTTGTAACTGGCTAAGTAACTTTGGGGTCCCTAAAAAGCAAGGACACATCTAGGCACTCTTGCTAATTTGATCTGGAATTTTCTCTGCTGATCCCAACCAATCACAAAGGAACAAAGCCCTTCTTCCCTTTTTTAAAAATCTGCACCCAGCCCTCTCCATCTTCTTGCTTCTATAACACCTGGGGATTGTTTTCTAGCAGTTTCATGTGTATATATATGCCTGTGTTCCTAATTAGATTGTAAACTCCTGACCTGCAGGGCCCAGCTCTTCGACTTCGTTTGTAACCTTTTGCAGTGCTGCAGTCACCCAATAAATGTCTGCTGCATAAATGAACCTGTAGAGATAAAAATACTTTATCGCATTCCCATTTATGTTTTTTATGCTTTTATTTTGCTTTGTGATAGGGCTGTACATTATAAGCTTCTAGCGGGCAGAGAAAATGGCTTGGTGCTTTCCTTACACTCGCAGGCACCATGCAAAATTTGATCCTTGCATGCCTTTTTTGATGCCCTGGATAATATTAGCACACTGGAGTGTTTCTGTGTATCTAAGGACGAGGTTGTCAGCCTCTCTGAGGCGGGGAATGTCCCTTCCTTCCCACTGTAAACTCCCATGGCGCCTAGGACAGGTCTAGATTACTGCAGATCGCCTCCAACCCTCCAGCATATTTTTATTACTAAAGAGGCGGACTGCGAAAACGGCAAGCTCTTGCATAATCCCAGACTTTGTGAGGCAATGAGCAAAGTGGACAGGGATTTGAAGGCAGATCAGAAATGGCCTGAATGAGAATGCTGAGGCTTTTCTCAGAATCCAGCCTAGGTCTGACAAGCAGAGCTCCAGCCGCGCGCCGCCCGCAGTCCTGGGGCCCGGGAGGCAGCCAGCCCGCCAGCCCTCCCGCCGGCCCGCCCCGGGAGCTGTCCAGACGGCCCCGCCCGCGCCTACCTGGGCACTCACCCGCGCCGCGCCGCCTCTCCGCCTCCCACCCCGGCCGCGGGAGCCCGGCTCGGGCCTGCCCCGCCGCCTCCCTGTCTCCGAGGGCCCCGCGGGCTGTGCGTTCGCGGCCTCTTCCAAGCCGGCAAGACCGCGCGGGGCACGCCGGGGGTGGCGAGGTCAGGCTTGGAGGGCTAGCCCCCGGTCGGGCGCCTGCAGGGGGCGCGGGGCCGGCCCCGCCCCGCCGCCTTCCCTCTCCCTCCCGGCTCCCTGGATCTGCGCCGGGAGGAAATGATGTGTTGCTGCCTGGTTAATCACAGCTCCAGACACTCATTGGCCGAGCTCTCCGCAGCCACTTCCTTCTCCTCCTCCTCCCGCTCCTCCCGCTCCGGCTCCTGCTCTTTGCAGCCGCTGCCGCCGCCGCAACCTCCCCCTCCGCGCTGGGGGAACTTTCCTCCTCTCCGCGATCGTCTCCTACACCGACCCCGGGGCCAGCCCCCAGCCGCCGGCCCGCCCCGCCCGCGGCCCTCCTCCCAGCCCTTGCCGCGGCGCCTCGGGAAGTTTATTCCACCCGCCCTCCTCCCCTTCCTTCTCCTCCTCTTCACCCCGCCTCCCCTCCCTCCCTCGGCTCTTCCCCCGGGGTGGCTGCCGCTGCTGCCGCTGCCGCTGCCAGGCTGCTCCTCGGCCAGCCGCGCCGGTCCGCAGGCTCGGAAAGCCCCTGGCTCCACGCACCGCTCCGCTGCAGCCGCAGCCGCCGCCGCCTGTCGGGGCCAGCCGCCGGCCCTTGGCCCCGCAGAGTTCCGGGCTCCCTCGCCGGCTGTACCGCCCCGCCCCGCGCCCGCCGGGGCAGTGCGCCCCGCGCCGCGCAGACCTGCAGCGTCCGGCTGGCTCGCACTCCGCCTTCCCCGCCTCAGCCCCCGGCCGCGGCGGGACCAGAGGTGAGGGCAGGTCTCCGGCTGCGTCTGCCTGAGCCGGGTGGATCGAGGGAGGAGGAAGCCTAGCAGGAGCAGAGGCAGGTTTGGGGGTGGGAGGGTGGGCGTCTGCGGTGCCTCCCCCTCGCTTTCATTCTATTCTCGCCCAAGCTCGATCCACTCTCGGTGGGGAAAGCAGCCCCGGAGGAAAACTGTCTTGCTTTGGGCCTGAAATGCTGGTGGGATATCGGATAGGGCAGAGACATGGAGTGGGGGGTCTCTGGTTTTCAGTCTGTGTGTCTGTATGTATATGTATGTATGTAGTCAACTCCTTCAGGGTGTGCGCCTGTGACTTGTAAACTGATCTGGCTGCCCAGCCACGGGGCTTACCTTCCTAACTGAGCTTGCTTGGTAGGGAGTAAAGGGATGGGCGAAACACCCCCACCCTCAAAATATCCGTCTCTTCCAAGAAGAATTTTCTGCTGGAGAGACAGCCAATAAACTCTGTTCAACTCCCTCCCTCCCTCCGTTCTTCCTAGCTGCAGTTTCAAAAAGCTTCAAAGCCAGGAATGTGGGATTCATCTTCCGATCCCCAGAAGGCAAATGTGGTTACAGATGTTGCACGGTACTTTGCCAAGTTTAAAACCCCTCCTTCAACACTGTAACCAAAACAGTGAGGCTAGAACCCTGGGCGCACAGGGAAGAGATGTGGGTCTCTGGGGCTGCCGGATTCACTAACTTCCGTCTGTTTCTAGACTGGCTCAGCTCTGTCCAGTTTGTGCCAGATACGTCTCCCACCCCCACCCCCTTTCCCTAGAGGTTTGAACGCTTCTTGCATGGGAGAGAAGCTGTAGACCAAGCTACTTAGGGAGGAAAACATTCCACTCAGTAGTGGGAGAAAAACCTTGTTAAAAAGTTGTGCTTAATTTGGCTATTGGATAGAGGTAATAAAGTAATTCAATGGATTTATTAATTTTATTGGACTTTTTTCTTTTGTAGTGTGTGACATGGGAATTACATGCTGAGAAAAAAGGACTGATATAGTGTATATTTTGTATATTTTTGAAAAGAAACCTCAGGTTGAGACAACTCTGGTTTTAAAGAACCCTGTCAGCAAGATGCAGGCTGCTCTCACAACCCAAGGGAGGGGGGCGGAAAAAAAAAGAAGAAAGAAAGACACGATGCCCCTGTACCCCCAAAATAATTCTTCCTGGAAAGGTGGAGTTAAGACATTTCAGAGATGGGTTGATCCAAGTGGCAGGCCTTAAATGGAAACACTATAGTATGTCCTGGCACTTGTCTCTGGAGGTGGGTGGCTGGCCAGGGGCCCAGGGTTGGGCAGCCAGCAGACACCAGACTTGTGCTGACCTCAGACACTGGGCTTGCCATCCAGCTTTACAGTATGCTTAAGTGTGAAATATGGGCCTCACCCATTTCACTGATGGGGACACAGGGGTCAGGGTGTTATCTTAGGCCTGGACAGGGTTTGGATCACTGGGCTTCTAACACCAAGTCAGTGTGTGTGTGTGTGTGTGTGTGTATGTGTGTGTGTGTGAGAGAGAGAGAGAGAGATTCAGTTGTATTTGTTTTTTGCCCTGGAATTAAAAAAAACCCCAAAAACCCACAACTCTTTTGAAGCTGAAGTGTGTAGGACTTAAATTGATGGAATTGTGTATCGGATAATAACATTTGTACGTTACTCCTCATGCAAACATTCAAAGGTGGTAAATGCTGTTGCAGTCAACTCTAGAGAGATGGCAAAAGTCAATGGCTGGCGTGAGTATAGATGAGGCTCATGCTCTTTTCCAGCAGGATAGGTGAGTTTTACTTGGAGTGGCGAGAGTAGTTTCAAATAAAACTTGATTTAGGTAGTAGTTTTTAACAACTTTTGTACTTTGGAAGAGAATGATCATTTGGATCCAATAAGTTTCGTGTCATCTCTAATTTAAAACAATAGTAAGGATGTGGAGTAAAGATGGAGGAGTATGCCACATTTAGTAATGTAATTATATGTGTATTTCCGAAGCATTACAAGTTCTTTTCCAGACATCACAATCAAGTGAGTGTTGCAATAAAGTGGAGGTAGAGGGTCTTGCCTTCACTTTGTGAAAAAGCACAACGACTGCGAAACGCATTAAGGCGAAGCACAATAAAATGAAGTAAACCTGTAGTTAATTTCAGAAGTGAGAAACTTAATTCCATTAACAACATTGTGCTGATTTCTTTTCTTCAAAGTAGTGGTTTTCTAAAATTTTTGCACCTGTCCATGGAACAGATAACAGTGATTACATCAGTAAATAGAGACTAGATCTCTATCTCACTGTGGCTTGCACTAGACTAGTTTTGAGATGGTCACGATAGGATTCTAGGGAAGGCTGGATTGAGTAGTGAAGCCGTCAGGGAGAGGAGAAATGGGGCAGAAATGGATCTGAGAACTGATCCTGCTGCTCAAGGTCATGAGGTGAAGATGGAATCAATGCACATATATGGTACTTGAGGCAAAGAGGAGCTGGGACCTGGGAACTGTCCTTTGTGCTTGTTCTGCTGTTGGATTCCTACATCTTGTCTGATTTTTATGTGAAGACATCAAAGCACAACTGGTTATGCCTGACCAGGTGGTGGCGCAGTGGATAGAGCGTCGGACTGGGATGCGGAAGACACAGGTTTGAGACCCCAAGGTCGCCAGCTTGAGCGCGGGCCCATCTGGTTTGAGCAAAAGCTTGCCAGCAACCAAGGTCGCTGGCTCCAGCAAGGGGTTGCTTGGTCTGCTGAAGGCCCGCGGTCAAGGCACATGTGAGAAAGCAATCAATGAACAACTAAGGTGTCGCAATGGCAACGAAAAACTAATGATTGATGCTTCTCATTTCTCTCCGTTCCTGTCTGTCTGTCCCTATCTATCCCTCTCTCTGACTCTCTCTCTGTCCCTGTAAAAAAAAAAAAAGAAAAGAAAAAAAAGCACAACTGATTAGAATTTAGGGAAAAGTAAACTACTGATAGTGGCAAAACCCTTTGATATATTTTGAGTGAATTTGATGACAGATATGATGATTGGGGGAGGGGATGATATGTACCAGGCGCAGTGCTTAGCCCTTTACACACATTTTTCCATTACATTTTACAACTGTATGCTTTACTATTACTTTACTCCTTTACAATAAGAAGTTGAGATGTGGCAAAATTGAGTTGCCCAAAGTTGTAGAGCTAGTGAATGATGGAGCAGGGATTTGAATTGAGACTTTGTGGATTCCGGAACTCACTTTCACCAGCGTTTGCCAAATTTCATTCATTCGTAACTGTCTTCATGAGTATACCATAACTCAGTCTCAGTCTAGGTTCTAAATTTTTTTTTAAAGCAACAATTATCTTTTTAAAGACATCATCTTTTAAGAGGAAAATATATCACTGCCATATATTTTTTTTTTACTTTTTTTAATTTATTCATTTTAAAGAAGAGAATGAGTGAGAGAGAGAGAGAGAGAGAGAGAGAGAAAGCGGGGAGGAGCAGGAAGTATCAACTTCCACACATGCCTTAACCAGACAAGTGCAGGGTTTCGAACCTGCGACCTCAGTGTTCCAGGTCGAGGCTTTATCCACTACGCCACCACAGGTCAGGCTATCACTGCTATATTTTGTAAAGCTACCTCACTTGTTAAAAGTGGGAGGTCATTATAAAGGTGCATTTATACTTCTATCGAGACTCTGAATTCAGGATAATGATTATCTGATGTATGTGTGTTGCTGGGACATAGATAAAGGGTGGAAGAGATTGGTAAATGATACGGTATTGGTGATTTTCTAGTATGGGGTTCATGGGCGCTGATTTTTTTTTTAGACTTTATCACCTATGTACACAATACATAATTTTTGTAAAAAGATAAAGAAAATTAAACACATCACCATGGACACAGTGATTACTTGGGGGTATTTTACTGCACTGTTCTGACTTGGCTTGGTGTCTGTGTGAAGCCGGCACACAAGAACAAATGGCTTATTGACAAGACCCTAGGTGATAATTTAAAATGAAGATGATTGTTGTCATACCTGAGTAAAACTGAGGCATACCCCTTATCTTTACCTCTGTTTTCTCTTGCTTCCTCTTGCTGTTTCCAATCCAGGTTTCCCCTCTTTTCCAAATTGGAGCATTCCCATGAAAGCTTTCATAAGCTGAAATGGCATAAAGTAAAAAGCAATTACCATTAATTTGTATGGAAAAAATTTTTGAGCATTTCCAGACCCCCAAAATAACCCACTAAATCATACCAAATTATACATAAAATCCAAAATAACATGAACATATACTAAAAGCAGGGATGCACAAAATAAATTGAGATAAAGCACAGATGCTCACAGACACAGTTCAAAGCTGTGGCAGCTTGATGCTGACGATGGTTCCTGGGAAAGGAGCTTGGTGGTACCACTTCGCTGCTCTGGGTGCCGCTGCCTCTGTATGGGCTCCCTGCAAAGCAAATGCTATTTTCCTTTTGGGCTTTTATTCATAAAAGCTAAAATCCTCTTCAGATTTCTTTCTGTTAGTAAAAACAGGCACTAATGTAGGTCTTTTGAAAAAGCAAAGTGGTATAACATGAACTTTGAAAGTGGGGGATTCCTGTATTGTGACTAAAATAATACCATGGGCTTCAGAGTGGCTTGTTCTGACCATGAGTATGGGAGAGCTGGCACTTCTCAGCATCACCTTGTCTTCACATTGAGTGTTCCAGATGGGGCAAAGAATGCTGTCATGAAGTGTTAAAATGCTTTCGCTTTTACCCAGTGGTAAGTGTGACTTTTCAGACCTGGGAACCTGTATTTAAGGTAAAGCAATGCCTGGGTAAAATGTTAACAACATTAAACTGGTGAGGCTGGGAAATAAAGCTACCAGCGATTTTAATTGGAGTTCATGTAGTCTCCTGCTTGATTTTCCCAAAGCAAGTATTGGGCACTGTGGCTTTATTCTTGGAAATGAGAATTTGAATTGGGTTTCCTGGTACAAAATGCCTTCTTTGATCTCTTGGAGTGCAAACTTTGTGTTTCTCTCTTTTCTGTGGCCAGTTCCAGCTCTCAGAAGCACCAAGTGGAAGGTTTACCTCTTCTTTTTTAGTGGTTGGCCATAGACATAGACTGCTCTTGCTTGCCATACTCGTTTCGGAATCAGAAGTTCCGAACTAGGATTTGGCTGTTGGGAAGAGCATTCAAAGTAAAGACTCCTTTTGAAAGAGCTTCAGCAAGTTGGTGTGGTTGGCACACTATCCTTGGGTTCAAATGGGACGTGGTTTTGCTTACTTATGCTCTTAAAATTAGTAAGAGACCCAGCAGCTTCCTTTTCAAAGTTAAAACAAATACTCTCTCTGCCCCCGATATTTAAACTGACTGTACACTTGAAACATATTTCTGTGTTCTTATATGCATTTCTGGAAATCTGAGCTTGTTTATATGTCTAAAGACTCTGCTGGGATCCATGAGAGCTTTGTTTTCCAGAGGCGCCACCATTCAGTTGTTTGATTTTGGGGTTTTAGTCTCTGACCAACATTTCACTTTGCCCATTATGGTTGCTTCATTGTTTGCTCTGGGTATTTGGCCTTTATTTCTGTGACTGGGAAAGTCACTTAAATTTTAGTCTTTTCAAATTGTGTGAAGGTTGTTGTTTTTTGTTTTTTTTTTTTTTTGGAGGATGGGGCAAGGTCAGGGATCCCATTTAGCAAAGGTTCCCAGTGTGTCTCCAAGAGTTCAGCCCTCTCCTCCCAAGGCCAAGCCTTGGCTGTTCTGTTCCTCCATGTTGTCCTTCCCCCCACTTTTGGGGAGAGCCAAATTCTTCAAGGTTCAGCATAATCTCATTGCGATCAAGAATGTTTCCCGGATTTTGCCTTTTGACATTTCTCTAGGGTTTTTATCATCTTCACTACTTATTCTGGGACTTGATTGATCTCTTTGAGGGCAAGGACTTCAAGTTATTTACGTCTCCATTTATTTGTTCCACACAATTCATTCTCCTTCACCAATTTGAAATTTTTTGAATTCTTTCACTGGGTTCCTTGAGGGCAAGGACTGTGTCTTGTTCACCTTTTGTATATCCTTTGCTACTAACATGATGCCTGGCCTAGACCACACAGTCAATAAATCATTTTTTTTACTTGTGGAGAGAATGACCGGATGGTTACACACTAGGGGAGCAAAGGAATCCAGACCTATAATGAATCGGGCTCAGAAGATGATACCAGCCACAGTGGGCCTTAAGAATGAGTTTGGGAAGCAGGGATGAAAAACATTCTGGGTAGAAGGAACTTTTTTTACACCTCCCTTTTAAAATGAGATATTGTAACTTGTACTTAGTGAATTCAACAAACAACTATATGTATGTGTTTCCTTTTCTGCTTGTTTTTGGATTTAAGGATGACCCCTGCTTTATTAGGAAAGCTGTGTCAACTAATGTCTTATATCCCTCAGAGCAAGCAATCCTGCAGTACCATGTACTCGGTGCATTGACTCCTTTTCACCGGCTTCATCCTGTTGCACCTGTTCTTGAACAGTGGACAGTGAAAACAGTGTGGTAGACAGAGCTCATGTAAGGGGTGCAGTGTGGATGACCTCTTTGGAAATGGTTGGGATCCAAAGTACACTCCTCTTTTGATAGATTTTAAGGGCCAATTTCAGTGGGCATATGACGTAGATCTCTTCCACATGAACAGTGGGTAGTCTGGTGTCTTGCTTATCTGTAAAAGCTAGGGTGGGCCTTTGCTGGCCACCGTGCAGCGTGGATGCCATTGGAAATAAGCTTGCTCTAGTTTTTGTTTTTCCTTTTTAGCCAATTATGGAAAAAATATTGAAGTTCTAGAAGATAACCATGACTTTGATGAGAAATGTACAGAAGGTATAAAGGAAGGTTGGGGTGATCTTGGAAAAAACTGGATATTGGATAAAGGATGAGAGGGTGCTGAGAAAAACGTGCAGTAAAAAGAACTTGAGAAAGCATTTCTCGTGTAGAAGGGCTGGATTGGGGAGATATTTTTAACCAAGTTCTGAATCCACTACTATTGGAGCTATTATTAATGAATGCTATTGCACTCTGGGTGAGAATACAATGTGCTTGTCACTCTCCGTAAGTGGTATGTTAATGCTTGGAAGGAAATACCTCCAAGAAAGCTGAAGCTTTTGGACTTGTAATTTGAAGTGAAGGACTTACGCAAAATAGAAATATATGTAGGAAGAAATAGTGTAGGTGGTTATGTAGAGTGACCCATACCTTCCTTTCTGGGAATAAGGAAAATAGTATTGGACAAGTATGCCAAATGATTTTTTATGTGCTTTTTTGAACTTGAAGAACTGAACTGTTGGGCACAACAGGTGGCAAGAACAAATATTCTCTGACTTTATAAATATGATTCAGTAAAAAATGGAAAATCCCGGTGTCCAGAGATTATATAAACATGAAAGTTCAATTTCAGTGTTTTAAAAACATTTTTGACTCTCAGCAATTCATTTTACATCATCACTACTGAGCACACACACATACATTCATATTAAAAATAAAGCTGAATTGCAAGTTTTATAATATTACAGTGCTCCTAATTTTTATTCAAAATCTTTTGGTCTCTCTACTAAATTGATTTTACAGCTTCCCAATGGGTTCTAGCCAGCAGTTTGCCGAGGGGGACAAACTACTGTAGGTATTGTGGAAGTCAGCCGTAATATTTTTATTGAACAGTTGCTAATCTGGATGAGAATTTTGTTTTCTTTTCGTATGCATCTCAGTCATTCTACAGGGGGTCCACACCCCTCTGCCCCCCACCCCGCCACCCCATCATCTCCTCACCCTATTGTTCTTTTCTCTGTGTAGGGATCTTTGCTTGTTTCTCCAAATCAGATTAAAGTGACTAATATGTGCTTTGGACCAGCTCCAAGAGTTCATCCTCATCTTGATCCTAATCAGTATCAAAGGTGGGACTAATTAATTTAAGCTGGTGGCAGGAGCCACTTAGCTCCCTGTTTATTTCAATTATATTTGAATGGGATGGTGATTTTCAGTAACAAGGGGACAGCAGGAGTGCCTGTACAGGTCAAGTGCATGAGAAGGACGAGAGAGAAGTAGACAGATGACCCTATACAACTATTACTCAGAAAGGCAAAATGAGGTTAGTTGAGGACAGCTCTTTGCATTGAAAGATATAAGTAAAAGCTTAGTCGATGGCAGCAGTCATGGTTGTCATTGTTCTTACTAAGGTTTCCCTGCCTTGCCACTGCTCCTCATCCTTTCCCCTCTTTGTCCTTCATGTATTAAGTGTTTATCAAGTTCAGTAAAACTGAATTGAGCTTAAGGTGCACTTGAGTAAGGGATTGAAGAACCACACATCTAACTATAATGGCAGAACGCTGAGTATCTTGGTCACAAGGTACAGAGATGAAGATCAACCAACACCTTTGAGGAAGTGGCTGTTTGGCCTTGGAAAGAGGTACCATTTTGATGTTATTATTTTGGGAGTTACTATATGTGTGTGTGTGTAGGTAGTAAAATAGGCAACATTCCAAAACCAGGGAATGGGGCAAGTAAATATGAATAGTTGGCTTTTGTAGAGGAGCCAAGTTGTACAAAACATAGTTGCACATATTCTTAATCACTAGAATCAGACACAGTGCCTTGAGGTGTAGCTTCTTGGAGAGGCGTCAAGACTTGAAACAACTGGAAGGAACAGCAGATTGATATCTCCAGTTTTGCACTAATTCCAGGGCCAAAGTGAACTGAGTAGAGTGGCCAATAGTATGTAAGTGGTTAGATTGCACACCCTCCCCCACCTTAAAAAATTTTTTTTTGCCTAGTATATATAATAACTTTTGGAAGTGAAAAAGTTTTTTGTGATGTGACAGGACTATATAGAGTACCTTAAAGTGAGCACTGTGGGGGAAAAAAAAGCTTAGAAAGGGAGATTTAGAGCCAAATAATGGCCTATTTTGAATGCCAGGTGAAAGGTTTTAGTCTTGACTCTAAAAGTAGCACCGATAAGATAAATAATAATACATGTGAAGGAGGCTTCCATCAGGACCCTTGCATTCTCCATGTAGTGCTCACACCCACTGCTTGAAGTACCTACTCTTATTATGCCCCTTGTACAGAAAAGGGGAAACTGAGACCTAGAGGGATGATGGGAAATATCTAAGGTCACACATGTAAGCTTATAACCCAGCTGTCCATTCCCAAGTTGTCATGCTCTATAACAGGGAACTGGGGGTGCCTGGGCTGACTGTACCTCACAGTTGTGTCCTGTTTGATAATGCATTTAAAATTGATTTTTGACATGGTCGCCAACATGTAAATATGGGGAAGTTTCCCACAAAAAGTCCAAATTTCTGCCTGTTCCTGCAAAATTGAAAGCTCTGGCAGCACCAGGCCTGTATTCCTGCAGGAACCTGCCAAAACTCCTTGTAAAATTATGTGTTTGAGGGAACATGTATGCTGTGCTCACCACAGCCCCAGTTCATTTCTGATTTTTCCTCTTCCTTCCCTCTCTCCCTCCATTCCTTTTTTCATGTGCTAACTGTTGTCTCTATAGGCTGTCCCTGTAGGTGGCATACTAGTTTGAGACCCCTGTTCTATAGCCTTCCGTTGGTCACAGACAGTCCAGTGGTGATGCTGGATGCCCAGCAGCTAAGGGAACAAGAGAGCAGGTGGAATAAGGTTTTGGCCTTGAGCTGGAGAAGCCATGTAATGAATAAATCATTTTTTAGAAGAGAAAGAGGGATGAGTGGAGAGCAAGCATATCTGACATTGGAACCTAGATGACAGGAGAATGGAACTTTTGATCTTTAAAAAAAAATCACTAAGAATTGCAAGGTGGTTAGTAGGAGCTGGTTGGGAATAGCACCTGGTGTGGAGTTTGAGCCTTTAGTAGAACAAGGACAAAGAAGAGGGCTTACTGAGTTTAGTGAGGAATGGAAAATATGGAACTGGAACTCTGGTGGTAAGGATTGGAGCTGTGGCTTTGTATTGGCAGTTAGATCTGTGAGAGAGGATACAGAAAAAGGCCATACTGGGGCATTGGATCTGGGGGAGAGTTCCCTTTTGGAAATGGGAAGACATGGGCTAAGGTCTAAATGATAAAATGGAGCAGCTACAAACAGTTCAAAGTCCTTATTGACTCTTTTTTGGGTCAAGTGCCCTATCTTGCAGATAATCAAATGTTTATCCTAATAAAGGAGTACAATAACATTCTACTTTTGAACATGGGAACTGATAAACATCTGCTCACAGAATAAAAGACAAGCATCCTGTTTGATGAGTGACATCTGTAACTTAGGTTTATGTCTATTTCTCAGAGCCTTACCTATTTATGTATGTGAAAGGGATTTTATCAATGATATTTTTCTATACCACAGGTGATAGACAAAATGAAGGCTGTAGCCCCGTGATGGGGAAATATGCCAGAGGAGAGGGACTGTCTGGCATTTATTCTTGCCTTTAGCCAGTTTAAAATGGAATGTCGTCCTTTTCAAATTCAGATGATTTTTTTTTTTCTTATCTTGGTATGTTTGTTTGGGACTCTCTCCAACTCATTGTTACTCAATCAGCGAGGTCCATCCCAGTTTCTCTCCTTCTTCCATGTGGTTCTGTTTGATCCCTAGCAGAGGTCCCCAAACTACGGGCCCACTGGCCAAATTGCGGCCTATCCGGCTCCCCGCCGCACTTCCGGAAGGGGCCCCTCTTTCATTGGTGGTCAGTGTATGGAGTACTGTATGTGGCGGCCCTCCAACAGTCTGAGGGACAGTGAACCGGCCACCTGTGTAAAAAGTTTGGGGACCCCTGCCTAAGAGGCTTACTGTTTTAAGACATTCTAAGCACAGGTGGAGTGAATCCTTCTCAGATGTGGGTATTGAGCCTGGAAATCTTCCAGGAGGGCATTTTATTTGTTCTCAGAGACTTTTGTCTTGAATGTTGGGCTTCTTTTTGGGCCATACCACATTTTAAAATAAAAATTCAATTTGGTGTTTTTATTTCTAATTCAGGATAACTTTATTTCATCACATATGCATGTTAACATGGGTTCCTATCATTTCCCCCTCAAATTATGTATTTTTATTCAGTTTTAGAAACAGTATTTATGTTATGTTACGTGTATTCAATACAAGATTTGAAAGATCGGGTATATAATGAAAGGTCACTTTTGTCCTCTAGTTTTTTACTTTGCCTTCCTGGAGAAAAACCATCACTCAAACTAATTTTATATTTTTCCTGTGATACTCTTTACATTTACAAACATATACTAATGTATTTTTCTTAAATACAGCATGTCCGTAAAGTCACGGTGCACTTGCTTTCCTGTGACCCGTCAAAAGTGACCGTGACTTTACAGAGATATTGTATATTGTGTCATATTATACACATTTCAGTTCTGTGCCTGTTTTCACTTAACAGTGTATCTGGGAAATTCTTTTTCTATCAGTATAAACAGAGTTTTCTTATTTTAAAAGGGATTCCATTATGTGGATGTATCATAAGTTATTTAATCAGTCTTTTACTTGTTGTTTTAGGTAATATGTGTTACAGTGTTGCAGTGACTATTCTTACATGTACAACTATACCTACTTACTGATTCATATATAGATGGATATATAGATCTGTCTATCCACCTCTTGTCTATCTAGGGAATAAATATCAAGGACTGGAATTGCTGAGTGAAAGGATATTTACATTTTAAATTAGAGTATAGGTTGTACCATGAGTTGGGTTTTTGAGTTATGTTATGGAAGCAGTGTGGCATGATGGCAATGGGAAAGCAACCCTTAAGACTCAACACTAGTTTGATCTCTGGTGTAAGCCAAGTTTCGTGGTCCAAGAAAGTCACTTTCTTTAGCTTTTTCTTTTTGTTTCTTTGTCGTATTTTTCTTATCTGTCAAGAAGGGTGTAGATACAGCTATTTCTAAAGTTTGGTATTTTGTTGATTCTCTTTCAGTCTCCTTTCTTTATTTATGGTCCTTCCTGTAAATGGAGCTTGATGTGTTTTTTTTCCCCTATGTAAGTTCTGAGTTTGTGAAGAACCCTGGGCTTTAGAAGCCTGGCTAACCACAGCTTTACTTTGATTGTTCTAAAGCACTCTGCCTGGTTTGTGCTTTAAGTTAAAAGCAGAGCTTATATGGCTGATTATCTTTTTTTTTTTTTTTTTAATATGGAGAGTAGTAAGAGGATATTTAGTGACCAAGAAACTCATATAGTGAGCATTTTATTATTGATCAAGAATAGAGGCAATGGATTTTTAGACATAAGGAAAAAGTTTTATTTTCATAATAGCTTTTAGGAAAAGCAATAGGCATGTGATAGACAGTCTTTAAGAAACAGTAACATTTTATTTATGACTTTGGATCAGACCAGAGCAGTAAGCTTTTGATCTTGCAAAGTATTTTGTAATATGAAGAAGAGAAAATAGGGATTATTGGAAAATTTGAGGTATTTACCTGGTATAGTTTAATAATATGGTTTGATTTTTTGGTGGTTACTAAATTAGATGTATTTAAAAATTCAAACCCAAGTAAATAAAATTTAATATAAAATTCATGTTTATTCCCTGTAACTACATTTTTATTTCAGAATTGGTCCCCCCAGATTAAGCACATCCTGGATTTTTTTCACTTGAAAAACTTGGGAATTTTGGACTGCTAATGTAAATGTAATTTTCCTGGAAAAGATTTTGAGTTCTTGGTAACTCATTAAAAAAAACAAACAGAAAACAATTTAACTTAAGCTCTTTAAGTATACAAATTTATTCATCTAGCTGTAGAGTAGCAAAAAACTGGAAATAAATTTTCTTCAATAACGTGTGTGTGTGTGTGTGTGTGTGTGTGTGTGTCTTTTATGTTATATATTTATAAAATGGGACATTATGTAATCGCAAAAATATTATTTTAGATGAATTTTCAGGGACAGGTCTCACCTTAAAATTTCCTCCTCAAAGAGACATTTGTTGGCATTTTCTTCTAATTAGATTTTTTCCATATATATATATATCTATATATATATATAGATATAGATATATAGATATATAGATATATCTTGCACATACTGTCATGTATATACTGCTAGTAGATCTATACATAAATGCTAATAATAGGGACTCTGTGTGTGTGTCCGTCAATACTGCCTTATCCACAGTAGGCATGCAAAAATTTTTAGAATGAATACAACATTTTTTAGGAAAAGCGAGACATCAAAATAGCACAATTTATTTTTTATTTATTTTTATTAAATTTTGTTTTTAAATTTATTGATTTTAGTGAGAAAGGAAAGCGGAGGGAGAGACAGACAGACAGGAACATCCATCTGTTTCTGTATGTGCCCCGACTGGGATCAAACCAGCAACCTTTGTGCTTCAGAACAATGCTCTAACTAACCAGGCCATCCGGTCAGGGCAAAATAGTACAATTTCGTATATATAAATTATGTATAGTTCCATAGTACAATTCCATAAATGTAAACAAACATAAAACATACTACAAGTCCAGACTTGTAGTTATATACATCTGGATATAGAGAAGAAAAAGACCAATAGAAAAGAATACCAAAATATTAACAGCTATCATCTCTGGGCTTTAGGCTGTGCATAATTTTGAAGAAAAAAATTTAAATACAAACGAGTAAAGTAAATATTGGAAGATTCTGTCACCTCGATAATGTATTTTACCCTTTTAGTATTAAAGGTAGTCACCTTACCTAAAATGATGAATTGCAATACCATGGCCTTTTCTCCTCTCGAGTAAAATGTACTGTATCTCTATAGTGTGACAGGTTTTATATCTGCTTTAGAATTAAATTATGATCTGAGAGTTGCACTTTTAAGAAACTGGTTTTAATTTCATATCAGTTGAAGTTAAAGGGTAGTGAAAGTATATTAGATCTAGTACAAGTGTCTAATTATAATTATTGACACATTTTCAAATGCTCTCTTAAGTGTGATACATTGCCCATGATTTTGACAGCTTTGACTGCATTGACTTGCTGGAGTACTCGTTGTACAAAGGTTTGTTTAAACTTAAAATTGTCAGATTCTCTATAAAGTAGATGAATACAGATTTAGAGGTCAAATGGTGTTTTATTTCCCACTGTGCCTGCTGATTTTAGTCTGTTAAATGTTATTCAGAAGATTATCTGGGTTTAGTTTTCATTTCAACAAACCGGGGAATTATTTTTTTGGTATAAGAACAGGTGATGATATTTCTTTGTCATTTGACTCTCTGCAATGTGAACAGAGATTCTGCTTATTTCTCTTGTTGAAGGTCCCCAACCACAAAACTCCAGACCAACAGATTTGAATCTGCATAACAATCTTGTTTTTTAAAAGTCTTCCCTATGCCAAGTTCATGCGTTTTCTCCTTTGCGAGGCCACTCTTCTTCTGTGTAGGTTTGTTGAGTAGCTACAAAGTGCCAGGCACTGGGCATAAGACAAGAATGCTGTCAGAGAGCTCAGCTAGGGAGAGGCAGAAAAATAAACAGTCAAGCTGTGAACAAAGCACCAAAGTGGTGTATTTAGACATAAAATAGAGCTGGGATGTTTGAGAGGGCATTGGAGGTCATCTTCTCTGAAGAATGATGTTCTTGACCATCCTGAAGGTTGAGTAGGAAGTCGTCAGGTAGGCGCAAAGCACCTTTGAGACACCGAGACTTGCAGGAAAAATATCCTTTAAAATTGAATGTGATCAGAGCCCCTGTACTCAAAAGTATGGTCCTAGATCAGCAATGATGGTATCATTTGGAAGCAAGCCTCACTAGAAATGCAGAGTCTCGGGCCTCCCCCAGTCCTTCTGAATCAGTAGCATTATAATATTTCCCCAGGAGACTTAAGTACTTTTACAGGTTTGAGAAACTTTGGAGTAGAGCACAGGGAGGGAGAAAAGATGGGATAGTTGGGAAAGTGGAGAGGGCACCTGCTAAGGAGTCTGGACTTTTTCTAAAGCGTGGAATTTGATAATGAAGAAGTAACATCAGATTTATAGCTTCCTACAATTGTCTGGAAGAACAGCTAAGGCACCATTGATAAGCAGATTCTCAAAACCTAAATGATAAAGTGCGTTGCAAACATACCAGCCTCGAATATTTTGAGAAATGCAGGACATTCTATCCTTCTCTCAGTGTAAATCACCGGTGTACACTGGACATTCTGATAAGCCGGCATTGAGGAAAACCATTAACTTAATCATTTATCCTGAGATATCCCTGGGGTATTTCAAGTTTATTCCATAGTGGAACCATTTGTAGCCGCACAGCTGCTAACACCCCGGGGAGAGTGAATAACATCTTGCTGAACACATTTTGGGAAATGCTAGCACTCAGTCCCAAGCCTCAGAGGCTGCCTTCTCTGAATAAGGTGACCACCTGTCCAATTTGCCTAGGACTGAGGAGAATGTCAGTGTGATGGGCTTTCAGTGCTAGCATCCTAGGCAAACCAGAGTGACTTGGACACTCTTTCTCTTTACCATACATATAACTATTTACTTAATTTCTTAGATGGCTCAACCTTTCCTCTTAAATGCCTGTTTCAGGTTTATTCTGTCTGAACGTTGGAAGCATGTGGAGAGTTTACAGAGCTGATGCCCATCCCGACCCCATGACTTTGTGATTGGGTTGATCTGGGATGAACCCCAGGTGGTGGCATTTTTAAAGGTCCTCAGGTTATTCTAACATGCATAAAAGTTTGTTCAAAGCAATTATACCTGTGGAAATACAGTCTTGAAGTGCACCTTGAGAATTTATTTTCATACATAATAGCAAAAAGCATTAAGCATTAAAATAAATAAAATGTTTTAGAACCACCTAGCATCGTGTTGAGGGACCACCAGTAGTATGGGCTCCACACTTTGAGAAGCACGCAGGAGGAGACAGGCGGAGCAGCAGTCTGGCAAATATGGCAGGAGAGGAGGGTGGGGGCTTCAGAGCTGTGGTAACTGATCTGATCTTTGGGGTGAAGTAGTAGGAAGGGAATCTCAGGGTACTTGTGGTGGTAGATGGTGATCACAAAACCAAACAGGGAGGAGCCGTGGGCTCAATTTGATGAGTCCTGTTTGAGAGGCCTTGAGGCATCCAGGTGGAGCTGTCCAGTGGGTAGTCAAAGAAGAGTTAAGCTCAGAAGAAAGGTCTGGAGACTGGTAAGAGCCTCTCCAGGTCCAGGTAGCAGTGAAATTCAAGGTGGGGGTCAGATTGCCTGGGGAGAAGGGGAAGAAGGTGATCTGTCCCAGGGTCTACGGAATGAGAGCAGGGAGAAGGACCCTGAGAGAAGAGTCTGGGAACGGCCCTAGGAGTAGGAGGGGTGCTAAGGAGAGTGTCTTTCTTCACTTACGCAGAGGAAGGGCAAGCTCCTCCATGACAGTCCTGTGAACTAAACAGATAAGCTCTGATTGGGTCATTTCGAACGTCATTAGTCAGCTTGGTATACACGTAGCAGGAGGCAGGAAACAAGATTATAGTGAGTGGCTAGAGCAAGTAACTTTCTAGAAAGCTTGGAGAGTATGGGACCTTAGGGAATAAGGTTTGGGGAGTAGTCATCTTTTGGTTACTCATGGAAATTATTTCAACAAGGAATAGAGGTAACAAGCAATATTCATATCTTCACAGAAAAATTGCCAGAGCCCTCTAGAGCTCCATATAATGGCTTTACTTTCAAATCAAAACCACTCACCATTTGTCCCTTTCTTCTCTTATTATTGTCTGAACACAACAATGTCAAGTTCTGAATTTATATGTTTATAAATGTCACTCAAGTTTTTTATGGTGATGATAAGGCAGCATGTGATTAAGAATTCAACCTTTGTTCTTATGTAGTTCACATTTGTGGAGGGCTTTGCAGTTTATGAAAGCAATTCCACATCCTATGTGAGCCTCTTAATAACCTTTGTACAGAAAGAAGACAGAGCCAAAACTAATATTATTCTATTTTACAGAAAAAAAAGAAAGATATCACCTGCAGTTTAAATATATGCAAAAGAACTTGCCTATGATTAATGACTCAGTGATGGATCCAGGATAGAATCCTGGTCTCCTGGAATAGTAGTTCTTCCCTTATATTCAGGGAGTTTTTCTCTTATATGTGTGGAGAGCATGTCCCCCTCTCCCCCATTAGTTTGTCAATTGCTGAAGGACAGAGACCACATGTGCTCACTATGGAATTGTTAATTGCACTGTCACTTATTACTATGTAGCGACCTTGGGAAGTGGTGGTGGGCACAAGGGCCCATTGGCCCAGGCTTCCCACTAAGAAAGCATTTCACATTGCTATTGACATTACTTTTTAATGTTAGGGCCCCCAAAATATACCAAACAGGATTGAAAGATGTCATGGGTCATACAACTTTGAACTTGTGTCTAATTACTAAACCATGTAATAGTCTTGAGACTAGCCCAATAATATTTCTTGGCATATTTTATAAATACTTAAAGCACACACAGTGTTTGTTGCTCTGTTTTAGCATTTTTAAAATATTTTAATAGCTAGTGTTATCTACCAACCATGGAAGAGGCTCAGACCTCCGTGGTCTTCAGAGGGGCCCTCATTGGTGACTAAGATACTCTGGTGTGTGTCTGAATAGATGTGAAGGTGAATCAGCCCCTCTCACCAAGTTCACAGTCCAGTAAGGCAGACCTTGTTTTGTGGTCCCTACATGGCACACAGTAAATCCTCAATAGATACTCGTTATTTTGAATCAAGGGAGATGTTATTTTGGATCACACATCCTCCATTTTATCACTGTGGACAACTGTCTATATTTTTTTAAAAAATGATCATTCCTGTGAATCATTAATGTTATGGTGTTACAATCTGGGGAAGGGGATGATGAAAAAGAATAAAGAAGAAATCAGCAAGTTTTGGGATGACAGAAGCTTTGAGTGAGCAGCAGTAAGAAGTTGAAAGCAGGAGTTAGTTGCTCAGGGGACTGGAAAGATGTGGGGGCACTTTTCAGAGAGGCACGGAGGGGAGCTGATGATGACACAGAAGTAATTCAAAGCTGATGATGTCTTACAGGGGAAAACAGAAGGTTTTTTTCAACCTTAATTATAGCCACAGGACAAAAACACATTACAGCGCTTTTTTTTCTTTCCTCTGCTAAGTGCTGGTAGTATAGGATCTCTTCTGTAAGATTATATCTAAGACTGTACGTCAGTCTGCAGAAAAATTTATTATTTTTTAGGGTGCTGTGGGTTGAGGAAGAGGAATGAAAATTTGACTCCCTTTCTTGTGTTTACATTAAAATGTCAGTTAAGCAACCTTTTCATTATGAAGCAAGGAATTTGTTAGTCAGTGAGATTTAGGCAGATGAGTTGATGTTTGGTCATCAGAAAATGTGCTATTAGGAGCTTGTTTCTCTTGAGAGTAGAAAAAAGGCAAAATATGACTCAGACAGAGCATAAAGTCATTTCCCTCCACTTCACTCAGCCACCCTCCTGCTGAAGGCAAAGCTGGATGGTAATCACCGCTCACTTTCAGAGGGGGCTTCACAGTTGATAAAGTCTTTTCCCCAAGACCACCCAGAATTTTTCTCTGACTCTTGTATATAAAGTTTGCACTTCTGATGAGTGGGTACAGGTGAGCTGCTTTCCTAGGGAGGGTACGTTAGTCAGTTTGCAACCATCTGCAAGTCTGAATGGGACACCGTTTGCTTTTGTGAGGGGAGTCCATCAGTTGTGCATTGGCATTCATGAGACACCTTAAAAGGCAGAGCACTGATCCGTAACATAAGGGAAGGTGTAAAGTGTTTTATGGGTAGACACATTGCCGTGCTTTTTGTGTTTGCCAGTTCTGAAGCAAAGCACCATTATTCTCTGCCTTTGCTCTGGCTCTTTCTGTGATTTCTACATTGTGTTCCATTTTTCTGGCACTTGAGGTAAGCATCGTAAGCTTTGTGCAAATTTCAAACTAGAAATGTGTCTGGGAGATGGATGTGAGATGTGAGGAATAAAGAAATGCTTCCATCTTCTTTTTCTTTTTTTATCCCCCTTCTCTGGTCTGTTTCATTCATGTTTTTTTTTCTTTGTTTGTTTGTTTTTTTGAATACCAGTGATGCATTAGGCCCCATGCTGATATGTGTTCATGACACAGGGACAAAGGTGCTATTGCTGGCCTTAGGGAGAAGTCACAGCTTAAGGTGGACACCTGAGCCAGAGGTTCCAGCACAATTCCCAAGTGCAATCACAGGAGTGCCAAAGGTGCAGCAGCAGGTTCAGAGGAGGAACACCTCACCCGGTTTAGAGGGGGGGTATAGGGAGGTTCTGGCCCACGGAGGTATCAAGTGTACGCTTTAAGATTCAGTGCACATTAGCCTGGCAATGTAAGGGGCAGGGTATTCTAGCATAGGGAACATTCAGTGTAAAGGTAGAAGGTGTAAGAAGAGCATAGTGCATGCTGGGAACTGCAAGTAGTTTAATTAACTGTATCTTAAGATACATGTGGGGAGTGATGTAAGAAGTGGGTGAATGCTACATTACGAGACTCCTTTCTTCATGCTGAACTATGCTAGCTATTGGGGAATTTTAGGTAGGAAAAAGATTTGATTAGATTTGGATTTGGGAACAATCACAGGGAGCAGTTTTTGAGGATAATCTTTAAAAATTTTATCTATCAATCCATGCTATGGACTGAATTGTGTGTGTTCCCCTCAGATTCATATGTTGTTGAAATGTCAGTCCCCAGTGGGATGGTATTTGAAGATGAGGTCTCTGGGAGATAATTCAGTTTAGATGAAGTTGTAAGGGTGGGGTCCTCATAATAGGATTAGGGCCCTTGCAAGAAGAGACACAGAGAGCTTGCTCTTTCTCTGCCATCTGACAACAGGGTGAGAAGGCAGCCACCTATAAACCAGGAGGAGAGTGCTTCGCAGGAACTGAATTTGCCGGCACCTTGATCTTGGACTTCTCACTTCTAAGCTTCCAGAACTGTGGGAAAATAAATTTCTGTTATTTAAGCCACTCAGCCTATGACATTTTGTTATGGCATTCTGAGCAGACTAAATACAATCTGTTTTATTATCTGGGTAATTGTAAAACTAGGAACAGGAAGGATATTACAGTAATTCAAATAAGTAACAATCATTTGGCTGCAATGGTTTGTTTTGAAAAATATTTGAGCATGGAACTATTCATTTCAGCTTAAATGCTGGTTTTGAGTTATTATTGCTAAAATATCACTGCTATGATAAGTCTATGGGAGAACTTTCTCAAACATCTCAACGTACTATTAAAGTAATCCACGAATGCCCAGAGTCTGTTTATTATCTTTTATCCTGCATGTTGGTGCAGCTGAATTATCCTTACCTAATTCCTTAGGCTTAAATATATTAAACAACCTTCCCCTGCTTTATCTAATTTTGATACTATGACATTTGACTGTGTTAAAGGAATTGATATTTGTGTGGTTTTAGGAGTTCCACGTAAACTGTATTTACTGAGAATTAATACTATTTAGAGGGTGGTGGAACTATGGTAGACAAGAGCTATTTGTTGTAAAATTGGGCCTTGTCTTCTGTGTATTTGCATAATTATTTAAAAGAATAGTTTTAAGTACTTTTGTTTGTACACGTGAGGTTGTGTCTTAAACGTTGTGCAGCACTGACTCTCTACCGGTTATTTTCAGGTTGAGTCTAGTCTCCTTTTCCCAGGCCTTGCTCTTTATTTTTTCTCTGCCCTTTTCTCTCAACCTTCTCTAGTTTATTCTCTTTGTTTTCCCCCCCTTGGAGCTTAGAAATAGGCTGCTATCTTGTCTATCATTAACGAGGATCTTTTGAATGTTAGGACTTTCATAAGCTGCTTCCTAAGAAAGAGATCCAAAAACGAGTCCACATTCACGGCTACTGCCGCCTCTTCAGCTCCTAGTCATCTTCTTGGAGATGTAACATTCTTTCTCTCCCCATATTCTTCTAAGTTGCTCCTATTCATTAAATATTTCTGAAGTGACAGGTTGGGACCTGAAGCAAGTGTCTCAGGAGTAGCCTTGCTTTCCTCAGGGGTCTCGTCTTAGTGGTGGAGTCACAGGGTTGGGAGGAGTTATTTAGTTCCACCAGTCAGGGCTTGCCATGCCCTGCATTGTACCCTTTGAGTGAACCCCCAGGCTTTGCTGAAATTCTGCAAAGTTAGGAGATGCAGTATTTACTACGGCCTCACTCTGCCTTTGGACAACTCTGTCATAAGTGGTTATTTTATTTTATTTTTACATTTATTTTTATTTTGTCTATAAAAAGTGCAGCTTTTATAGTTCTTATTTCAGCTATACAGACTAGAATATAATAATACTCTATTTACATGATTGGAGCTGTAAAATTCACCCCAATTTTCCATTATCTGAGCAAAACCTCTCCAGAGCTTCCAAGTAGTCATCACCATCATGCTCACATTGTTGCTCATGCTTCTGTTTGACTGAAAGTCTTTCAAAACTGGTATCTAGAGCTATTGCAATATTGCTGACTGGATTTTTCTCTCCTCTAATTTTTTGACAGCCAGGCTGGTATTATGCAACCCAAACTGCTGTATTTCAGATAGCCACATCGTGGTACTTACTGAATCAATTATCAACAGCAATCTCAAAGGCTTTATCACAGATGCTGCTGCTAGGTCCTGTCTCCCTTGCGTTCTTGTCTGCTTGTGCCCTTGTCGTTCGTTCCCTGTACTACATTTAGGACCTTAAATTTATCTGGACTTCTGTTCAGTTAGTTGGGTCTCAGCCATAGTGATCATGGTGAATTCCATTTCCACCACTTTAAGAGGACATGCGTCTTCATATGCAGCAGCTTTTGAAAGCAGTAACTTGCAAATACATCTGTTTATTTTTTTTTGTCCAACTCAGCCAGAGACTTTGTTAAATGCTGTGCTAAAATCTAGAAGTGTATGTTTTCTTGGACTTCTAGTTTCAGAATCTCAATTGAACAAGGAAATTAGGTTAATCTTGATATGCCCTGTTCTTAGTATTGGGATCCCCAGGGATTATCACTTCCTAAATGTTTAAAATCTATTCCCAAATCTTGCCTGGGACTTTGCTCTGTGTCTCTAGTCTGTTTATATTATTTCCTCATTTTTATTTTTCAAAGCATCTGTTGATCACTTAATCCTTTTTGACTTGGTTCTCTGCTAACTTCCTTGTTCCTTTCCCTGCGGACCATTTCCCCTCAAATTTTAGAATTTTCTGAGATAGCTTGTTCCTCTGTTTTTAAGTCTTTATTCTTGGTACTTGAATTGTCCATTAAGGAAGCCCTTAGCCACAATTTACATAAAGATGTGATTACCTCTAAGGAATCCACTGACTTCAAGTTGAAAGCCAGAGTAAGAATCGCTGACACATGGAGTAGAAGGTTAAGGTTGACTATTCTGGGAATCAAGAGAGGAACACGCAGAAGTGGTCATGATTTAACTTGCTTATTGCTCTTGCCAGGTTATATATGTATATGTGTGGCCATTTGTACTGCTAACACAGTCATTTTACAAATAATTATTACTAAATTTATGTGTAGAGTATTTAAAAAATAAAATCCTATGTGTAGTGTGCCAAGAGATAATAAATTTTGGAAGCAAAATAAGTCCTTAAATTTTGACTCGTGATTCTTGGTAGTGATGTTAATTGAATAGTACTAAGTTAATTGAACACTATACAATAATGTTTGCCATTACTTTCCAGGGTTTGAATGTCTTCTGTATGATTCAGTTTTTGTAAATACTGCTACTCAATATTTCTTAAATATTAAGCAACTTTTAAAAACTATAATAGTAAAGAGTGAAGAATATTGGAAGCATTTAAATACTTTTGGATTTCAAGAATTCCTAGGAATTCCAATTTCTTGTTCTCATATCTCAAAAGTGTGATGTCTGTAGGCAATTTGGAAACAATAGTCCATAGATCATGTTCCTGATCTGTAATGTGATAGGTTCAGACATTGAGATTAAGTGTTAGAAACTGTTATAGCACTTTGATGTTGCCATGACTGAACATGTGATCAGTGGAACCATCTGGCTGGACAGACAGAGTGTTTTAGAAAAGCTTTGGTCAATTTTGGATGGTAAATTTAGTTGGATAAGCACTGGTCTTGGTGAGAGATACTGATGGCTTAGACAAGGTTTGGAAGTATGAGAAGAGGTAGGTTGGAATCAGGATATACTTTGAAGATAGAGCCAGTGGGATTTGCTACTGTATTAAATGTCAGATTATTCTAAATTATCTTTCCTTCTTAAGCACTTCATTTGTACAGTGTGGACAGTTATGAGATCTACACTCAAGATTGTTATATTTACATCAAGTGTTTCTCTGGTCTTGCTACAAATTTTCTTTATGATGCTGCTAATGTAATCTTCCAATTCAGTCATATAATGGCCTTGATCTTTATCCCATCAGTTACTCACCATTGCATGGAGAAGACTGCTTAGGTTGACTTTTTTATTTTTATTCATTTTAGAGAGGAGACACAGAGTGAAAGAGAGAGAGAGAGAAAGAGAGAAAGGGGGAAGGAGCTGGAAGCATCAACTCCCATATGTGCCTTGACCAGACCAGTACAGGGTTTTGAACTGGCGACCTCAGTGTTCCCAGGTCGACGCTTTATCCACTGCACTATCACAGGTCAGGCTAGGTTGACTTTTAAAACTTGTGACATCTTCCTTCAGACTCTTCTCCAGGATTATCTTCTCCTACCACCCCTTGTACTTTTGACTATACTCTTCCAGTCCATCTATTGCTGCACAGAACACTACCCTAAATTTAGTGGCATAAAATGACAACCATTTTATTATGCTCACAGTTTAGTGAGTCAGGGATTTGGAAAGTGCACAGTAAGGACAGCTTGTCTTTGTGCCACAATGTCTGGGGCCTCAGCTGGGAATACTTGAAGGTTGGGGGCTAGAATCATCTGAAGGTTTATTCACTCACATTCCTGGCAGGTGATGCTGGCTGTCAGCTGGGAACTCAGCTGGGGCTGTCAGCTGAAACACCACCATGTGGTCTATCTGCAGAGGCTATTTTGAGCTTCCTCAGAGCATGGCGGCTGAGTTCCAAGAGCAAGTGTCTTGGGAGACAGGAAATGGAAGCTGGTAGTTTCTTAAAGCTTGGTCCTAGAAACTATTCCAATGTCACTTCTACCATATTCTTTTGGTCAAGCTGTTACAGAGCCCAGATTCAAGGGAAGGGATATACATTCTACTTCTGGCGGAGGGGAGAAAGAGTATTTGGGGGCCATGTTTTAATCTGCCACAGGCTCCTGTTCACCAGACTTCTTCTGCACTTGACTGTGTTTGAGTTCCTCTTTCCGTAAACCCCTCTCCAGTTCAAATGCTACTTCTCTCTCCACACAGCCTTTCTCAAATCTCCTCCACACCAGTTTATCCTTCCTCAGTGCTTCTATAGCATTCATTCATTACTGTTTATAATTCTTCTGTAGTTCTTTTTCTTTCTTTTTTTATTAGTAGATTATAAATTCTTTGAAAGTAAAGACCACTCTGTGAAAGGTGGGCCTTTGCATATCTCATAGCAGATAGGTTCCTTGAATTGAATATTCAATATTAAACTGATGCTCAAATTTGAGACCTAGATGGGTTGGGACGTGGCAGTTTTTAAGTCAAATTTTTAATGAGAAATTTTAAAACTTTCCCTTTAATGCAGATTGTTTGTTTCCCAGCACCTTTTTTAATTGGCTCTCTGTTGTGAAGTAAAATTTCTAAATTTTTCTCACCTGTAGTCATAAATTAGAGATTAGCCCTTTTAATATTTTGAAAATCTTCTTCCTGTCCAGCTCAACCCTTAACCGTGCCTTATTGTTTTGCCAACTGTGGGTAGTGATCTATTTATTGCTGGATCAATTTAGGGAGTCACCGTAACCATTTGAAATAAAAGAAAAGTTTGGAATAAAAACTCAAGAGTTGCAAGAGTAAGAATTGCTTTATGAAAGTTTTGTTGCATTTTATATGTGTGTATGTGATTAAGTTGAAATGTGAGATATTTTTTATTTCAGTTGGGGGTTAAAATTTTTGAAAGGCACTTTCCTATGCAACCCCTTTTATACTCTTGGTATTCTAGTTCATCTCTTTTGTTTCTGTATTTTTAGTTTATTCCTTTTGGTGTCCTTTCTAAGGGATTAACTGCAGATCCTCCTGGGGACCATGTATTCAAGTCCTTTATGCTCAACCTTTTCTTCATCCATCTAACCTCTTTATTATAAACCTCAGTGTGTCCCAATGTGATATATGTTGCTGTTTCTCTTCTCCTTTGGTGACGTTCACCCTCATCTCCTGTCCTCAAGAAAAGAAGAGGTGGATTCAATTTATTCTTTTTTTCCCCTCTTTTGTGTTTTTTCGGGTATAGTACACACACAAGAAAATGCAGAAATTATGAGCATATAGCTCAGTGCATTTTTATGTCCATATTCATCTATGTAGGCATCACACAAATGAAGTTATAAAACATTTTCATCACCCCAGAAGGAAACAGCTTATTCTTAAGTCCTTCTTGGAGTAAGGTGGGTGGGTAAACCAGTAGGTTATCTCCAACTCCCTTGTATGGCATATGTAGGTAATAATGTTGAGTTTTGAAATGCACAAAGGTCTAAAGCAACCGAGTCAGGAAGTGTTAAAACAGGTGATGTCAAACACGAATTTAGGGGGAATTAAACAGGACCAGCTAGGGTGAGCCAAGAGAAAAACCAAGAAAGAATCTTTTCTGGAAGAATTTAGGGCAAGAAAGGTTTATCTTAATTTCAGAGAAAACACAAAATTTAGTTTGCTATTGCCACTGTAATAAGTTATGACAAACTTTGTATATTGAAACAGCACAGATTTATTCTGAGAGGAGAATCCATTTCCTTTGGCTCATGGCCCCCTCCTACATCTTCAAAGCATATCCCTTCTTCCTGCTTCCATTAGTCACATTGTTGTCTCTCTGTAGTTTCCCACCGCCACTGCCTTCCTTTTATGATTACATTTAAGGCCCACCCGGATAATCCAGGATAATCCTCCTATCTCAAAAACCTTAATTTAATTATATCTGCAAAGTGCCTTTGTCATATAAGGTGACATTCACAGATTCTGGGGATTAGAATGTGGGTTTCCGTTCAAGAATCTTTCCACCCCAAAAAAAAGGTCTGCTGGATGTTTGCTTCTAATTCACTCTTTTTAATAGGAGATTAATTTTTTGTAAACACCATAATGTACATTTTATTTCCTTTCTCAAACGTCTTTGGTGACTTCCCTATTAGATAATAAAATTAATATGACCTAGATACACATTCAAGTTGCTATTTCACCCCAAGTTCTATCGCAAGCTTTTCTCTTTCTTTAATCTCTCATTTAGCAGCAAACATTTCCAGCTTGTCTCCTCTCCTTGTGTGCTGTCTTCCTCCTGCCTGTCTTACCCTGTCCCCACCCTTGAAGACCTTCCCCAAGCAGCATTTTCTCACCATCTGTCTCAGTTTCCTTAGGCTTCTGTAACACATCATCACAAACTTGGTGGCTGAAGACACAAAAATGTCTTCTTTTACCGTTGGGAGATCAGAAGGCTAACGACAAGGTGTTGGGCCTGGCCGTGCTCGGAGGGCTCCAGGGAGGATCCTTCCTTGCTTCTTCCAGCTTCTGGTGGTTCCTGGCTGCATAACCCTTCTCTGCTTCCATTGGGTTCCATTGCCACATGGCCTTCTGTTCTTCTTTCTTTCTTTCTGTGTCTCTTATGAGGACACTTGTTATTGGATGTAAGGCCCACCCGGATAATCCAGACAGTCTCATCTTGCGATCTGTATTTAATGACATCTGTTTTCCAAATAAAACCACCTTCCCAGGTTCTAGCGGTCAGGCGCAGATGTATCTTTCTGGAGGCCACGTTCTGCTGACTCCACCACATCTGCCAGCAGTCAGGCTTCATTTCTTTGACCTTTTTACATTACTGGCATAATTGCATGATTTGAAACCCCTCATCTCTGTCCTGTTATTCTACCCCTTCAGTGGATAATTCCTTCCTCTTCATGTAGATTAGAAGCCCTTGAGGTACAGAATGTTTCTTTTACATGCAGCCCCGAGTTTTTGGCTAGCCACATGGTGCTTAAGACACTGAAAAACAAAACAAAAGATGGTATGTCAAAATCCTGGCATGGTGGCTATCAGGGTGCTGTTTTGAAATGCAAGAAGTGATCTTTCTCAGTGCAAGGTTTTTGTTTATTCATTTCTGGTAGTTTCCTTTGGGAGTTTTTTATTTCTCAGGAAGTAGAAGTGAGTCGTTGGGAGGGAGCAGAGCCCCCCCTCCCCCCCCTCCCCGCCCCAGTGGCCTTGCAGAGCTGAAACTGAGTGGAGCCTCTCTTCCGCGGGGAAGGGCAGACCCACAGGGCTGCCTGGGAAAGCGGAGGGGCCAACTGACTCCTGGAAGTCTTTATCTTCACTGGATTACTTAACAGTGAATTTCTCAAACCTAGAAGACAGTTCATGTAGGCACCTGGATTGCCCTCAGCTCAATGGAGGGCTGGGCGGGCCGAGGGCAACCCCCAACCTCGCTTTCCTAGAAGTGAAGGTGCAGAGCCTCATCTGCCCTCCAGGCCGGTGCTCCGGAAGCACAGGTGCTCTTTAAAGCTTAGCAGTAAGCACAGGTCTTAGGCTGTTTTCCTAACTATTTTCTTTATTTGGCTTAATTTCAAGGTTATCTGATAGCATTTTTTTTTTCTTTAGTCTTGGTCTTACTTTGAATGGGTGCTGTCAGTCTAACCCTATTATCATATAAGTTAGGCTCTGATGGGTTCTGTACTAAGCATTTGAGGTGATGGATATGCAGTCTTCTTTGGTATTTTCAAGCTGATGATATCTTCATCTGGAGTTTTATTATCTCCACGAATTCTAATATCACTGTACAGGCCTGTGCAATGTAACCATCACTTAGAATGGCAGAAGTCTAAAACAAGGTTGCTCCACAAGGTGTGTGTTAATCCTCTCCCATAACATTGTGTCTGGAAAGAAACGCAGAGACTATATCATACAGGGTAAGAATGGCTGATGGTGTCAGGCAAGTGTGGCTTTGAATTTCATCCTACTGCTTTCTGGCATTGTGACATTAGAGAAATTCCTTTACCTCTCTGAGCTTCCACTTTATCATCTCCAAAGTATAGATAATAATTCTTATTGTTTCTTATTCATGTTGGGAGGATTAAGTGTGGTAATATGCATGCAAATCTCTAGCATAGCAGTCTCTGGAACCTGGGAAATTTCAAAAAATTGTGGCTGCTATTCCTATTTCTTTTGTAGAGAAAACCAGGGCACTAGCAAAACTAAGGACTGTTTCCCAGTCACCAGCCCTAAGAATCTCACTTGCAGGATTTAGTAAACAGACCACTAGTGTGTTGTGTAATGCAGCATTGAATCCATTGGTTATTACAGTTTGGCTATAGGGTATTTATTTGGTTAGTTTGTAGAAAGATAGGAAAATGGCATGAATAAAAACGTACTTATTGACTATATTACTGAGCCTAAGCATTTATCATTGTTCAGCTCCATAAAGCTATACTTCTCATTAGTTCAAGGTCTCTACCTTCAAACTCAATAGAAGGATAGAATTTAGAGCATTAGTGTTAAATTTGTAGTTTTAGGAATGATTTTGTGACAAAGTCTGAGAGGTTTATTCAGTATCACTTGGCATTTATAATAAAGATGTGATGAAATATATTTTTTGTACTAGGCAACCTTGAATTCATACGTTGTCTTTTAGTTTTCAGATAAAAGGAAAAGTAGCATAGTAGATGGGCCTTAGAACAGTCCCCTGCCCCAAATCAATATTTAGGATTAAAATTACTTTCCTTAAGCTCCTTTGTATATGAGATCATTTCTGGGCACAAAGTGTTAGAAATTGAGTAAATTGGGTCATCATGTGACCTGGAATATTGGTGTTGTGAGTAGATGTCAAAGACTTTTGCCAGAGTTAATTTGTTTATAAGTTGACTTTCTTACATAGGGGCATGCATTCTTACAATGGAGGGAACCTTCTCAGTATTGGAGCCTTATAACAGGAGACATGGTTAGAAGAATGAAATAATGTCCATGTGGAGTTTACTGCCTGCATGTAGACTACATGGGGGTAGGAACTTGGTTGTATGTGCCCTTGCTCCTCCAGTGCCTGAAACAGTGCCTGGCTCGTGGTAGGTGCTCAGTAGATAATGACTACTGAAAGAAAGGCAGGGGAACTTGGTTCAGAATGCCTCTGTACTCTGCAGTTGATTCCTCGGTGGGCCTTTCTGCAGGGTCAGGAAGAGGTTGGAAGAGAGATGCATCCATGCCGGGGACAGTGTTATGTTGGGACATTAGCTGTATGCTAGCACTGTGCCAGGTCCTGGAGGTAAATGGTGCAAGAGACCTTATCCAGGGTCACCTTCAGCATTTGGATTGTCATAGTGTCTATTTTTCAACAGTGGCTATAACAACGGCTGTTTCCCTAGAATGACTTCCCAAAGTACTGGGATGATCTCTAGGTTTAGGTGATTGTGTGGATCTTCAACCATTCTAAATCAGTCCTGAGAATTTTAGTGCACTTTTTTTGTCCCTGAGAAACTGCTACGTAAATATGGTCATTTATTTATTTGTATCATTTCCCTGTCTAAGCAGTCTTTATGGCCTTCTTGTACTTCTTTCTGTTTCCCTCAAATGAGGAGTCAGGACAAGGTGCCACTACCCCCTGTCCTATGTCCTGACATCCTCAGATAAAAGAATTAATATAAAGGTTTGAATTTCCTAATAATTGTCATGATTGAAATGGGTTGAAAGTGAGTTGATCTTATCATTCTCTCCCTCCCTCCCTCCATCCCTCCCTTCCCCCTTTTTTCCCTCCCTCTCTCTATCACAATTTTGAGGCTGTGTGTTCTGTAGTTTTTCCTAAGGACCAAACTGAGATCTAATTCACATGATTTGCAACTTTAAAGTCTCTTTGATCTTTGGTGATCAGAAGCCAAGCACGGACTAGAGGAGGGTAAGAAACACGGCTTGCCAGGGCATGGAGTGAGCTCATATGCCCATTTCATAATTTTTGCCATACCTGGTTGGTCATGCTGAATTTCTTGGGGGAAAAGTCCTACAGTTCTATTACCAGTAAGGGAGCCAGAATTGTGGTTGCTGTTAGGCCCACAGCCAGGAGGATATTTATAGTTGTAGTGAGTGGCTGGGAGCGCACCGTGGCTCTGGATAAGCCTCCTGTCCTAAGGTTCCTGGTGCTCTTGAACCAAACCCTGCCCTTGACCAGACAGTAGTTAATGATAAAGCAGAGAGGGCTGCAGGATGTGGCCCTTGCGATGGCCTTGGCGACTCTCAGCCTGCAGATGCTGTGCTTTGGCTGACCGGAACCCCCAGCGGAAGCACAGGTGTCCCCCTTCCACCTCTGTTCACGGCTGCGATGCTGTCCTGGCCTTCCCCTGAGTTGTCTTCACTGACACGGTGCTGATGGACCATTCTCTAGCCAGAGACCATGTTCTCCATGCTGTGTGGCCCAGGTTGTGTTAAGATTTATGACACTGAAAGAAAATGTGGATCATGAATTTAGCTTCCTCATTTCTCCTTGAATTCAAGTCAGATATTTAGACTTGCAGAAGGGGCCAAAATCTGGTGATGGTTTGCATATTTTAGCTCACATTAGCATATAAGGGTTAGAGGAAAAAACTGAAAGAGTAAGTTCTAACAGGAAACAACCAAAATGCAAAAGATTTTTCTTGTTTATGTGATACAGTATAACATGCCTTTACTTTAACCAGTGGGTGTTTTAGGATGGAATGATGGTGTATCTTTTCGTTTGCATTTGCAAGTGGCAGAAAATACAGCCCAGACTAGTTTTAGTAAGGGAAACTGGTGGCTTCCATTCTGGGGAGCCCAGGGCAGGGCACGGTTTGATCTGGGTTGGCCCAGGACTCTAGCAGTGTCCCTGGGACCCTGTTAATTCCTCCCTAATTATTCTTCCTCTGTCAGCTCTTTTCTCAGGCAGCCTCTCTCTTCATGGGAGCAACAGGGCTAACGCATATTCTCCCAAGTTGAAGTATAATGAGAATATCAAACTTTTTTTTTTTTTTTTGTAGCAGTCCCTGTAAAATCTCGACAGGTCCTATCTAACTAGACCAGGCTAGGTCTACATTTGACCCCACAATCAAATGCAGTGTACTGGGGTAGCCCCTCTACCCTAGTGTTCAGGCAAAATAGGAAGGGGTATATCTCCAGTCCAAAGTCAGGGGTGGTTGTTGGAAGGAGTGTTTGTGTGTGTGTGTGTGTGTGTGTGTGTGTGTGTGTGTGTGTGTGTGTACAGGAGCTAGCGAAACGAACAGTTTCTACAAACGATTCTTATAAAGCACACGTTAGGGTCTTTTGTCATCCTGATTGAGTTGTTCTTGGCCCTCCTACACTTCTGCTTAATGGTTACCACCTCCTGAAGACGGGCATTTTCTCTGTAAGTCTGGTGTCCCCCAAAAGCAGTGGGCCAGTGATTTTGCTGATGCTCACTGTGAGTTATCAGATTACAGTAGGTTTTAATGGCTGGCCATTGGAGGTAACTCTGTGGTGTGACATTAGCTCAATTAGCTTTCACTGTATTCCATTACATCAAGGATTGTAGCTGGACAGCTATTCTTGACATATGTTTTGTACGTTGCTGAAAGCACGTGTTCTGTATCTCTCTGGCCATTCAGATTCATTTTGGGTGACTGTCCTGTCAGCTTGGCACTGGGGACAGGGAAGGGAAGGCTGCATTTTGGCAGCGCTTCAAGCCTGGAGCAGCATCCTTCAGCCAGCACCATAAGCTGTATAATTTGTCCACAGAGGCCTATGCATTATAGAAATGAAAATTCCTTCTCTGACAGCATTCATTGCTTAGCACGCAGCAATTTGGCTGTCAGAAACAGCTGGCCCTGCAGGGTGGGACAATGGAAAGGCGAGACCGGAGAGAGGCCAGTGCTTACTCAAGTCTCCCACTGTGAGAGGATCAGGTTTCTAAGACTGTCATTAACAACAGACTGCCAGGGGCTCTAAGGCAAAGCTTCCCGGGAGCAGGAGCCTGTGGCTCAGACAGTTAGTGATTTTCCCGGTTTTGCTGAATGGAACGAAAAGATAAATTAAAATAAACTATTAACCTCCATCGACTCTCCAATTTTGGCTTTCCCTAAATGTTCAGTTCTGATTGTGTCTTCTACTCAGTGATGAGCATTTGTAGGGAAGTAAATCCCTTCTAACCTAAGGAGAAAGCTCAAAAAGGAATGGGGGAGAGAGATGCCTGAAGGGTTGCCCCGACATCTACGTGTTCGAGGTCTGAAACTTCTAGGTTTTACTTATATAGAAGCAATGCTGAAAGGTCCAGCACCAAGGACCTATGGAGGTGTGTGCAAGCATGGAGCAGAAAGTCCATATGCATTTTCCCCAGGAACCTGTGCTGGGCACAGGAAAGGGACGGGTGCTGTGCAGCTAGAAACACAGCTCTGCCATGTGAGTACACAGTGTGGCTGGCTCTGTGCATTTTCCTGTATTGATTCCATGACTCATGGAGCATGATCTCAGCAAAAAAGCACACTTAAACTGCAGAGGAGACAGCTGTCTGTTACGGGAGGACATATTTCTGGGTTCAATGGCGCCAGTTCTTTCCTAATAGTTTGTAAACTAGAGTTGCCTCCTTAGTGACATCTCATAACGGGTTTTCTGGAAAAAAAGTGCATTCTTTTAAAATTCATCTAAAAATTATTCTTGACTTTTTTTACAACTGAACTTCCCACATAAGAAAGCAGTAATATTTTTCCTCCCTCCCTCCCTCTTTCCCTCCCTTTTCCCTCCCCTTCCCTTCCCTTCCCTTCCCTTCCCTTCCCTTCCCTTCCCTTCCCTTCCCTTCCCTTCCCTTCCCTTCCCTCCCCTCCCCTCCCCTCCCCTCCCCTCCCCTCCCCTCCCCTCCTTTCCCTTCCCTTCCTTTTCTTTCCTTTCCCTCCTTTCTTTTTTTGTCTCTTTCTTTCTCTCTTGCTTTCTCTCTTTCTCTCTCTCTTGCTTTTTTTCTAAAGCTATGAAGCTACGTGTCAAAATGGGATTTTTTTTCTTCACATAGCTGAGGTCTAGAGGAAGTTCAAAGCAATGTGGTAGGAAGTACCTTGCCTTTTTGAAGTGAATGGCATTTCTGAGGTATTGATGACTCAAGATAAGTTTGGCTGTTGGAATTTGGTTGTTGTTCATTGTGGCTGCAACTATATTTCCCCTATTTCCCACTAAATCTGTTTCCCTTTTGTATGATAGAGGCTGAAGTTCCCAGATGTTGTTTGGATTAATGAGTGTGTGTGTGAGGAGGGGGAAAAAAAAGCTTTCTTAATGATAATAACAGAGTCAGACTGGCTGGTTCTGTACTGACAGGAAAATGGAGAGATAAAAACTCCATTAATGGTGTATGTGCTGCCTAAGTAGCCAATAAAACAATGCTGTCCTCACTGGAAACTGGTCCCAGTCTGGCAGCGCTCTGTGCCAACTGCAGGAGACAACAGCTGCAGAGAGGGGCAGAAGTATTCAGTCAAGAGTCTGTGTTAAATGACTGGCTTGGGGGCGGTTCTTTTGTTCTCTTCCTCCTCCACCCACTTTTGCCCATTTTCCTTGATGAGCCCTTCTTAATGCTCGATGTTCCAGAAATTGAACCACATCTGATTAAAACTTAATGGTTACTTGCAGAATGAAGTTGGCTGGTAGTTTCCAAGCCTGTCTTTCTGGGTTAGTTTGATTTTGTGACAATAGAAATTATTAATTTACATAAAACGTATCCAAGGGTTACTGTCAAAGTTTGATAGTTCTAGTTAAGAACCCGGAGAATAGTCACTTGTAAAAGACGTAATGCTCCCCCCACCCCACACAAGTATCTTTGAATTTTTATGCTCAAAATTAGTAGCAGCAAAATTCTTTTTTTGTCACGCCTCATTTTGGAGAGTGACAAAGGCTGGGTTTAGTCACATTCATTCTGTGTGTACTTTCAAATCCCATTCTCTGAATAAGCCTTCTGCCCAGACCTTGGGTCAGCATGGTGACCCCTGACTTTGGGAACTCACTGTCTCCTGGCCCGGAGCCTCGGGTCTCCAGAGAAGGGAAGGAAAGACGTGCTATTTGAGTGATATAGAAAAGCAGCTCTGAAAACTCAAGTTCAGAGCTGATGACCTAGTCCTGTCTTTGTTTCCTGTGAGTTTAACATCTAAGTTACTCTGACTTTTTACTTTATGGTATACAAGGGCGAGAGAGTGGGTATTTGAGTGTTTACTTTTGTTCCAAATCTTGAGAAATTAAGTTTCTCAAGTCTGCAGAGTCTGCTCCTCCTGCAATTGGGTGCAGCTGGAGTAAAACAAATTACATGAACCAAAAGTATGTTATTTATTATACATAATTGCAGTGGACATCCAAAGAGGAGATGTGGGCGTTCTTTATCTAGACCCATCAGAATGCTGGCAGTGGCGGAAGGGACACACACTGCTTTTAAATCCTGAAAGGATACCTGACTTGTGGTGGCGCAGTGGATAAAGTGTTGACCTGGAATGCTGAGGTTGCTTGTTCAAAACCCTGCACGTGGCTGGTCAAGGCACATATAGGAGTTGATGCTTCCTGCTCCTTTCCCTTTCTCTCTCTCTCTCTCTCTCTCTCTCTCTCTCTCTCTCCCCTCTCTAAAATGAATAAATAATTTTTAAAAAGAATCCTGAAAGGTCCCAGTGAAGGAGGAGAGACAGTCCTTATTTCCACACACTCCCACGAATGCGTGCCTTTTGTCAGGCACCATGACGGGGGATTGGTATTCAGGACTGAACAGGACAAACTCTTGCTGTCAGAGGGTCGCCATCATTTCTTGGTGGGCAAAACCAGGGGCAGGGAGAACAAGGATGGCTGCCCAAGCACCCTGCGGCAAGTGAATCTTCATAAAAATGTCTGCTGCTGGTTGGCTGGGAGTGAGGCTTGTCCTGGTTACCCTTTGGAGAGAGAGGGCTTTGAGTGCAAATTGAAGACATTGGATAAAAGAATAGGGAGCAGCGATAAGTCATGATTTTAGGTACAACCTATGTTTCCCTTTTGGAAACTACATGTGGATTGTGAGCAGTCTCAAGGTTCCCAGCTGCAGACCTCTCTCCAGGCCACACCAAGTGGCCAGTGGCCACAGTATCTCAAGCATGGTTTCTTCTCTCTTGTGACTAAAGATGGCAAAGTAAGATCCAGGGAAAAACTATGTCCTTTTAGATAGAGCTTTTATGTTAGTCTTTTTTTTTTTTTTTAAGTACATGGTGTAGTTTTTCTTTAGATGGCAAACTAGAGAGAATGTTCTGTGGAAATAAGATCTCTTGATAATTGATATTAGACATTGAATGACTTTCCCGTGTCATTCTCGTACTGCTGTGCCAACCTATCTTTTTCCAAATGTCAGAGCATCACATATTAAGTTTATATGTTTGAAGGATTTGGATGAGTTCTAGATTTGACACTTGAGTTTTCATGTTTGGATTTTATAGTATAAATTGTTCCATAGTATTCTTGATAGATATTCACATATGCATCCATACTGATAAAGAGATCAAGTATATTGAAGGCGTCACTGGCTGGTTGGTTGGTTGGTGGTGATTTGTGTTCAGTTTTTTCTTCGTTGTAGATAAAAACCCTTGGGGGATGGAATCTGCATACTTCTTATCAATGTGAAATTTTACCTGTAGTCTACCAATAAACTTTACTGGTTGAAGGATTCTTTTTTTTTTTTTTTTTAATTTCTTTTTATTTTATTCATTTTAGAGAGGAGACACAGAGTGACAGAGAGAAAGAGAGAGAGAGAGAAAGGGGGGAGGAGCTGGAAGCATCAACTCCCATATGTGCCCTGACCGAACCAGTGCAGGGTTTTGAACTGGCGACCTCAGTGTTCCCAGGTCGATGCTTTATCCACTGCGCCACCACAGGTCAGGCTGGTTGAAGGATTCTTGCTTCTACCATTGGTCTTCAGTCCTGCTGTGGAGCAGAGCTAGATTGCAGCCCACTATTGCAGTGGACTATTGCAGTAATTTATTATTCATTATCGGGGGAAAGAAGTTCTGACACACATCAGATCCAATTCAGCATGACACTGTCCTTTGCCTTTTATTTTGTCTTCCAGGATGAGAGAAGAATTGAGTTCAAAGGCAAGACAAAGTGACTGTATTTTTTAGTTGTTACAATGTAAGAGCTGTTAAGAAAAGGAAGGAGCCTGACCTGTGGTGGCGCAGTGGATAAAGCGTCGACCTGGGAACACTGAGGTCGCCAGTTCAAAACCCTGCGCTGGTCTGGTCAAGGCACATATGGGAGTTGATGCTTCCAGCTCCTCCCCCACTTTCTCTTTCTCTCTCTCTCTCTCTCTCTCTCTCTCTCTCTCTCTCTCTGTGTCTCCTCTCTAAAATAAATAAAAATAAAATAAAAAAAAGAAAAGGAAGGAAATGAGTATCCAAGATTATGGGTTTAATATTAACAACAGCATGAATATTAGTAATGGTTTACCCCTTTAAAGGTGGTCATATATCAGGTTCTGCTTTGAGTGCTTTATATATATTCACTCATTTAATACTTATAATTACTATGGGAGACAGGCACAATTTTTTAAATCTTAATTTTGCAGATGAAAGGAATAGGGGTATGTTAAGAGATACACCTGAGGCCCTAAAGGTAGGAAATGGCGGGGCCTGCCGGACAGACTCCGGCAGTCTGTCCTCAGTTCTGGATTTTAGCCACAGTTCAGGAAAGGAAGACCACAGTAATGGAGGACATGTTGGCATGGGGTAGGGCATGGAGTGCCAGTAATTAGAAAAATAAAATCAGGGTCTTGACTACTGGTTGTAGCTTCATTTTTAGTATACATGGATTGAATCTAAATTCATATGTGTTACATATGTGTGTGTATGTACTGTACTCATGAATTCATACAGTATTTGAGAAATGGCTGTACATATCTGTGTAAGATAGATGGGTTCTTTATTATTCTTTCTGTTGGATGTACAATAAACCTCAACTCCCTCTAAAGAGAGAAGTTATTCACATATGGAAGCTTTCCCCAACCCTGGTATGCCCATACTTCCATGGAATATTCATATTCATTTGCCTTTATTTCCCCCTAAATTACCTTACATACTGGATCTTGTTTTAGCCAAATGCACTAGAAGTTAAAGCATTAGTGTGTATGTGCTAGGAAAGTTTATATAAAATGATGTTGAAAATAAAATAACTTCTAGACATGTATCTGACCCACTCTTCCGATGTCCAAAGAGAAAAACGATGGAAGGACAGCTCATGGTTGTGTTAAACCAGTCTAAATTTGGTTATAAGTTTTAGGAGACGCAGTTGAGTTTATGCCAGAATGTGTTGTCTTAAAATAAACCTGACTGCGCAGCAATGTTGGTAGAACCAACAAAAATGCTGCACATGAAACAACTAAAATGTTTTTAAAAAAAAGTTTATTATCGAAGAGTTCCCTCCTCCAATTCTTAATGCATTCAAAATTAGAACTAACAGAAGCTAGCCTTTTTCTTCCTGCCAATTTTAGGAAATAAGACATTCTTAAACTTATAGAACATTATCATTTCCCTCTGGGATTTATAAAATTAAAAGGCAGAGTTAGGGAGACGAGTGTTTATGAAAAGGATGAGAGTTTAGTGACCTGCATTCCAGTGGAATTTTTCTCAGAATTGTTGACAGTGTGAATGGTAAACACAGGCACTTGCTAATGTTTCTATTTCCTTTTTATGCTCAGGTCACACTTGTCACACTTTTTTGATCCTCTTTTCTTATTGAAAGAATCCCATCTTAGGGTATTTAGCTCACTCTCCAGCTCCACTGGAGAAAAATCCCCGGCACTTTCAGGTGCAGCTGAGGAAGACTAGTTTGTTAACCAACCCATTGAGTTAGAGAACTTTTAATTTATTTTATTTTATTCATTTTAGAGAGGAGACACAGAGTGAGAGAGAGAGAAAGAGAGAAAGGGGGGAGGAGCTGGAAGCATCAACTCCCATATGTGCCTTGACCAGACCAGTGCAGGGTTTTGAACTGGCGACCTCAGTGTTCCCAGGTCGACGCTTTATCCACTGCACCACCACAGGTCAGGCGAGTTAGAGAACTTTTGCTGCTGGTTGTTGTGTAGTCTCCACCTGGGAGAGGACAGGGCTGATAACTTGCTAGTCTTCTTAGCACTTCTTGAATTGCTCTTTAAGGCTACAAAAGTGTCTTAAAGTTTATGTACTTAAATTTATGTGTATGTGTGTATATATGTGTGTGTACATGCACATGTACATATGCACACATTATATGTATTGTTTTTAAAGATTCTTTTTCTCTTTAATAGTGGCTTGGAGAAATAGAGCACATTTTTAGTGAGAAATGGTGTTATTAAAAGCACGGTGAAAATGTCATTTCACATTCGATTCTGGCCCAGTTGGGAATTTGGGTTATTGATGGTAAATATAGATTGTTCATATTAATTGTCAAGTAAGTTACTTCTTAAGAGTTGCTATATCACAAATGATCGAAAAGCTGATGTTTCAACTTGTGCTGAAGTAAATTAATCACAGGTATGGAATCTTGAGGTTTGTGGTGTAAACACTATTAATAATCAACTTCAGGCATGTTTTATTGAATAAAATTAATCTATAAAAATGAATCTTGGTGCAAAACTTTGTGTTCTAATTAATAGCAACTCAAATCAAGGGCAATAATTCCATTAATGGACTGAGTGCTTAATGAAACTAGAGATAAAAAATACAGAAAATGTCTCTACTTTGTGGTTACTCATATAAATTAATTGTGTAACAAATCTAGAGACTTAAATATGATAGATGATGTAGTCTTGATACTACCACATGCTCCTCACCTTCCCACTCCACATCACTCCCACCCCAAAGCATCATTAGAACCTAAAATAGGATTCTAGAGGGATTGCCCTGATTCAAGGGAAGCTGGCTTTGGTCCTGGTCTTCACTGGCTACATTCTTCCTACCTTTATTTTCTCCCAACACCTGCCATTTTCTATTTAGAGCCCCCTCTGTTTTAATATTTTGCCATGTTACCCTCAGTCTGAGCTTGGTGGTGATTTGCAGATTCTCAGTCTCCTCATCTGATAGGTAAGTGGTGTTTGCCTGTTTTATAACTGGGGACTGGGGTTCAGACAGTAACATGCTCAAGATCCCAGAGCCTGGGAAGTGGCAGACATAGGTTCAGTTCCCAAACTGGGATTCTAAGCCTTTGGCTCCTTCTACAGAAATGAATAGGGTGGCAAAGCATGCACAACACGGCATACGCACAAGGCCTAAGTTGTGCAGAGAAAGGTGTAAGAGCTTTCTGACTATTTTTAAAAATTGTATGTGTGTATATATGTATACATATATACACACATACACTTTAGCGAGAGAGAGAATGAGAGAGGGACAGACAGGGACATACAGGAAGGGAGAGAGATGAGAAGCATCAACTCATAGTTGTGCCTAAGTTATTCATTGACTGCTCTCTCATATGTACCTTGACTGGCGGGGGCGGGGGGGGGGGACAGCTTCAGCCAAGCCAGTGACCCCTTGCTCAGGCCAGCTACCTTTGGGCTCAAGTCAATAACTGTGGGGTCATATCTATGATCCCATGCTCAAGCCGACAATCCAGTTCTAGAGCCAGATGAGCCTGCGCTCAAGCTGGCAGCCTCAGAGTTTCGAACCTGGGTCCTCAGCATCCCAGGCCGATGCTCTATCCACTGCTTCGCTGCCTGGTCAGGATGAAATAATAGTTTTATTGAGTTAGTTCATATACCAGACACCCTTTTATGGTGTATAGTTTAGTTGCTTTTAGTAAGCCAGGATTGTACAACTGTCATCACTATCTGTTAGAATATTTTTATCACCCCAGAAAGAAATCATCAGTATGTAAGATTGATTTTAAAGCTAAAGTCACTGAAGTAGAAGTTGAAGTTCGGTATCCAGTTATCCTATATTCTGAATGGAACAGAAATTGAGTTTCTGGACCAGCCCTGTAGTGGGTACCAGTGTTGACTGACTCTCATAAAATACTCCACAATAGTAAATTCTCAACCATTTTTTAAGAAACATGCCCAATTTTTAAAAATTCAATGAGCTGCTTTTATAAAAAAATACTTGTTCAGCCTGACCAGGAGGTGGCGCAGTGGATAGAGCATCGGACTGGGATGCAGAAGACTCAGGATCGAGACCCCAAGCTCGCCAGCTTGAGTGCAGGCCCTTCTGGCTTGAGCAAAAGCTCGCCAGCTTGGACCCAACCAAGGTCGCTGGCTCCAGCAAGGGGTTGCTCAGTCTGCTGAAGGCCCGTGGTCAAGGCACATGTGAGAAAGCAATCAATGAACAACTATAGTGTCGCAACGGCAACGAGAAACTAATGATTGATGCTTCTCACCTCTCTTCGTTCCTGTCTGTCTGTCCCTATCTATCCCTCTCTCTGACTCTCTCTCTGTCCCTGTAAAAAAAAAAAAGTTCAAAAACATGCCCAATTTTGATAAACTCAAATCTCACATTCTTGTACCCATTTGCAATATGAAAACAACAGAATTAAATTTTTTTTTTAAAACACATTTATGTTTTTGATTTCTCTAAAATATATTTGCCACCCCTATTATTTTGATTGGAGAATCATCTGCCTCTCAAGACCTCTAGGTCATTTTATTGCAGGTTTGCTTGAACACACTGCATGAGTCATTATTTGAAATGACTCATGCAGTAAGCAATTTCATATGTAAACTTAGTGATCCCAGCCAGTGAGTGCTAATAACAGGCAAGTTTATTCCTTGGATCTTTCTTCTTCTTAGCATTTAACTTCAGCCATGGCCTCCTGTCTGTTTTTTTCTTTGTGCTCAATAAATTAAGTTGAATTACATTATATAGCAATTTATACATTTGTTCTTTTCACTGTGTGGTATAAAAAGGTTGGGGTTGGGAAGATGGCTGGTGGGGTGGGGAAGAACCATTAAGAAGATAGCATTGTCATGAGAAGAGCTCATCTTTTCCCACTCTGGTCCCTGGCACCTTGACTGACGACATCTGGAAGGAGGCCAGTGAGTTAGAGCTGAGCCGCGGGAATTGTATCAGGGCCTGGTGCCAACTGACGATCTTGGGGATAATTTTCTGGGAAAAAAAGATTAACATTTTTCTTATAAGATGAGGTCTCTCCCTTCTTACATTTTGCTAGTAACATCTTAATTTCCAGTAATATCACATGGTATTTGAGTGTTGGTCTCAAGTTACTTTTTTGTATATATAATTTAGAAAAAGATTATGTTCTATAGTATCAGAGTAGGGAATACTTCTTGTTTTCATATGTAAGTCATTAGGAAGCTATGGTTTAGTGTATATGTTTAGTTTATACGTTGTCTTTTTTGTAAGAAATATTTTAGCTCTCAGTCTCTATAATTTAGGAATTGGGAGATTCTTTTTTTTTTTGCTTTGAGTGGATTCTGGTAGGCCTGCCTTTCTTTTTCCCATTAACATAATTTTTAGTGTTCATAATTCCTTTGGAGGGTTTCTCTTACACTTTCAATTCAATATCAGGGTTTACCCACTCATCTACTAACATTTATTAAAGACCTTATGTTTCCAAGACTATGCCTGATGTTTCAGAGATGAAAAAATACTATTTCAAGAAGTCCACAGACTCACTAGGTAGTAAAATAAAATTTAAAAAAATCAAATGTACTTTTTAGGTGCTGTGATAATTGAGTTTTAGAACACCAGATGAAGGTGTATGGATCTCAGACTGGGTTTGAGCATGGAATTTCTGGAAGGGCTTCCATTGGGAGGTGATTCTTGAGTTGATCCTGAAATATACCAATTTGCCAGATGGAAAAAGGCATTTTGAGCAAGAAAGTGCAAAGGCAGAAGGTGGACAAGACTGGGGTGTCCTCAGGGAGCTGTAAGGTGTGATTAGGGTCAGGGTACCTGTGGGGTGATTATGAGTAGATGAGGTTGGAGAGGTCTTGAGCCAGGTCATGGAGATCAGGAAATCTGCACATCCTAAGAAGAGCCATTGACAGTTAAGTCCTGGACAGGAAACTCAAAGGACATTGACGTGCATTGTTGGCAGTTACTTAGAGAAGATCTTGGGAGAGGCAGTTGGAGTGCTGCTGGTGGGCAACAATAAGGGCTAGGACAGAGGCAGTGGTGGAGTTTGGAAGATGAATGTCTTAGTTTTGGCTTGGCCATTGGTGGTTCGATTGCACAATATAGAACATAAAGTAAGATTAGCAGGTTTTGGGTGGTGGGTGAGGTGGACATACTTTAGTTTTGTTTACGTAGATTCCTTGTTTTGGGAAATGGATGCATTTTCATGCTCCTTGAGAGGCTGTTCTTGATAGACCCCACTGTTATTCTACTTCTTTTTGTGCATTTTCTTAATTAACTTTCAGTTGGCAAACAAATTATTGGTACTCAAATAAAATTAAAAGCAAATTTCTGTGAGTTAACAACTAAATTGCTAAATAAAATGAGATATGTAATTTTTACTTTATTTTCTTAATGAATGAGTTGGGTACCATCTCAGTAAAGGAGTATATTGGAAAATCATCTTCAATTAAAGTGGTAGCCCTTCCTGTTAGCGTAATACCTGAGGAATCCTGCTAGCAACTGTAAAAGAAATGTGTAAACAGAGAATCTTTGAGCTGGAGGGAAGCTTAGCAGTGTGGGCCACGATTTTCAATTTATAGTTAGGAAAAATGGATGCCAGAGAAGGTAAGCGATTTCCCAGTCATAGAGCTATATAGTAAGGGGCTGTGTATAACTCATTGGTTCATTGTTTTCTGCATCGTTCCTTGATGAATTCCTGCAAGAATCCCATTGAGATGATAGGGCAGAGTTTGAAGAACTCTAACGCTCAAGGCTGCTTGCTCACTCTGTGATAGACCCAGAGTCACCTAGATTCTTGACTTGAATCTTATTTTAAATCAATATCACTGTTCATCAGTCAGCAAATATTTGTTGACTATCTAGTATAAAAGGGATGTTATTATAAAACTATTTTCTCTTCAAGAAACTTGCAGGTTAATTTTTCAGATCATTTATTATAGGACTGGCAACTAGTTTTTATAAAATGTATAGTTTGTCTGACAATTATGGATGTGTAGTATAAACAAAGGCACACAAAATAACAGGAAAACAAAGCCATACCATATATTGCTTTACTTTTATTTATTTATTTATTTATTTATTTATTTATTATTATTATTTTATTTTCCTGGATTTTTTTGTTTGTTACCGTGTTGTCTGTGCATGGGGAGTGGGAGGCACGCAGTTCCCTTTCTAGACTGGGAATGTTTTTATGCCTGTGAGCAGATAATACATTAAGCCAAACAATTAGAAAAAGAATACAGTTGTCCCTCAACATACTGTGGTTCACTTTTTGCGGTCTCACTGTATCGCGGAATTTTAAATTGTATATATCTAATTTTGTATCCTGGATTTTTTTCTATATCGTGGGATTTTGTGGTATGTAGGTATTTTTATATATTCATTATTCTAATTGTTTTTGCGGTAAAATAAGCAAAATTAGTGTGGGAAAGGTTTATAAGAGTGTGGGGAGGGTTTAGAAAGCCTTAATATGTATATATATAAATAATAAAATAAATATAAGGTGGCTACTTTGCAGATTTTCGCCTATTGCAGAGGGTTCTGGAACCTAACGCCTGTGATAGAGGAGGAACCACTGTATTGATTGCCTTTTATTCAGTTTATTCTCATTGAATCCTAATTAGGAAGAGTGATCTGGTGAACATTTATTTTAGGTTGGAAACTGACATAAATATTTGCAAGAAGGCATTGGAGGAATGGTTTTTAAAAGCTTTAATTCTCTATTCATTTATTTTGGTACCCCTCTTTTGTAGCAGCTCCCTTTAACGTTTCTGGTGATTTCTGTATAGACCATTTTGAAAAAACCTGAATTTGGAGTAGTTGTTTAGTTAACAAATGTATGTAAGAAAACGTATTGGCATTGTAAAGTAAAGGCCACCTTTATGAAACAGTACTTTTTTTTTTTATAATTCTTGATATGTTTCTTGGGTTAACCTGTTCTACTCGAATAAGAGTATTGGTACTTTTTATACTACTCTGCATTTAAGTCTAGGGTGGAAACTTAACTATTTACTGACAGAAAAGTTTTCTTTACCAAGTTTATGAGCTTGAAATTGTTAATGTTTTTGGCTTTTCTATAATTTTAAGTTTCATTCATTCCACAGATATCTAAATAAGTCTGGCGTGATGCTAAGGCCAGTGTTGGGGATATAGCAGGCTGTTGGGTACAAAGTCCCTACTTTCAAGAAGTTCCACATTGAAGATTTGCTAACATCTGTCTAGTGAGGGTGTACAGACATAGGAACACAAGAGTAAAGGTTAGGAATAACAAAATGCTGACACCCCTTTAGAAAACCAGAACATCTGGTTCTGGCCCAGGTGGGTGGCATCCCTATGAACTCTTGCAAAAGTGTTTTGAGATCATTATATGATGAAAGCCTTCATGGCATTATGTGTGAGGGTAATCATCAAGGATTACCACATTACTGAGAGACAACAGATAAAACGCAACGTCTTGTGGTGATGGGGAGTGCTGGATGCTGCAGTCGGATTTACACACATGAAAGCTGGATCCAACGGACTAAGAAAGGCCATCGAGTTAGTGAAGTCTGATTCTGTTTTAAGAGTATTGGGTTGGGATAGGATAGAAGAAACGACATGTTCCTTCTTTCTACATCTGCCTATTCTCTATCCTGTCTATGCATGGTGTGCTAATTCCTCACTCAGAACCTTTCTGAGACTTAGTACAGCTGGAGTAGAGCCACTTGGGTTTGGGCTAGGGGAGTGTCTTGAATCTCAGAACTCACTCAGGAATTGACATGACTCCATGGAACAGCCACAAATCCATGAACTGGGTGAAGACTCACAGGATTTGAAAAATTGACACTTGTGGTATAAAGAGAAGATAGATGAATAAGGGGGGAAATGTAACGGGTTCATTGAATTTCTTTATCGAGCTACCAACTTGTTCCACAAGGTCTGCTATGCAATCGGTAACATCAGCTGACCAGAAGAAGTGCTATTTCCTTCCCAAATTGGTTAACAAAAGGCACCAGTGGGTATTGCGTAGGGAAAGGAATAAAGAAAGAAAAGGAGCAGGCAAGAATAAAGAGGGAAGAGAGAATGTGCGTGAGTTACTTGGGCTAGGAGTCGGGTGTATGTGTGTGTGTTTCTTTGTCTTCCTGCCTGTCCTTTGCAAATCTCTTCCCTGAAGTCACCTCCTCCTATCTAGTGTGAGTTGAGGAAGAGCTATTCTATTTTAGTTGCTAGCCTTCTCATCTGGTTTCTGGATTTCCTCTAAGCTGCCACCAGTAGGGCAGTGAATAGGGGGTATTAGTCTTTCCTGTTCTTTACTTTCAGGCTTCCCTTCATAGACCTTTATGATATTTATTTTAAAACTGCTATTCTAATGAGTCAAAATGGTCAAATTTTGGCCTTTCTATATGATTCAACCTAATAATTCCACCCTTGTGATTCTCAGTCTTCATCATTATAAACTCTTTAGTTTATAATAATAGCTCCTACTTATTAACACTCACTGTGTGTGATGTATGTCACATGTGGCAACTCTGCAAGGAAGTCATGGTGCCCCTCTGGCCTGTGAGAGGCTGTGGCTCAGGCAGTTGGCCCAGGATTACATGTCTAGTGATTAGTAGTACTGGGATTCAATCCAGGACTTTTTGGTTCATGCTGGAACCCTCTTGGTGCTACGTATCACACCACTTTTGTTCCCTTGAGTTTTATCCTGGACCCCTATGCTGTATCTTTCTGGCACAAATAAGTAAGTCTTTGGCTGGATAAATGGAATTGGTGGGCCTCCTGACCAGTTCAGATGAGGATGATTGAGATTATACATTTATAAGCAGGTTATCTTCAGAAATGTAGTGTGGTGCTTAATGACAATCACTTCTATCATAATCCACAGTGAATGCCTCTTCTTTCATTTAGTTTATAATTTAAACTTTGGAGGAGAAAGGGGCTCTGATACTTGGGCCTTAAATCCAACCCTGGGGCCAAAGCATTAAGAAACCTCATTGCCATCTTATCTCCGCTTTGGCTGGTTCCTCTCTCTAGGCTTTGAGAGGGACCTTAACTTTTTCCTTAAAACATCCTGGAGACTTTTCTTCCTCATACCTGCCTTCTTTTCCCAACTGTTTTTTCTCCATTCTTTAAAAGTTTAGTGAGTTTGATCCCTACCCAGTATTTAAATGTACACCTGAGTAAATGATGTTTCTGTGGCCAAACTCCCAGGATTTATTGGAAAATTTCTAAATCCCCCCAAAAATCAGTTTGAAAAATCAGGTAAATGGGGAAAGATGTTAATAATTCTCCTGTGAAAATTAAACAGTCAACATAGAGACATTAGCAGATGCAAGGAATCCACTGATCTCAAGTTGAAAGCTAACCTGTGGAGCTGAAGGGAAGATTGATATTTCCCAGGGCCAGGACAGGATAGGATCACAGAGGAGAAAATCAGTCATGATTACTGATAGATATTGCTGTGTTACAAATGTGTATTCGTGACCTTATCTGCTGCTCTTGGTGATTCATCCTTGGAAATAAAATAAATACAAGTTGATATACATAGAGTATACAAATCCTGGGAGTATTATTCCAAGAAATATGTTTCCGAAGTAAAATAAGTCTTTAAAATGGCACTTTCAACATGTGATTCTGTGTAGTTCTGTTAACCTTGCTTATGGATCCAAATGCAGGTTATCGCGGGTCAAAAAACTTTTCCTTTAAAGGGCTGGATAGTCAATATTTTAGGCTTTGCAAGCCATATGGACTCTGTCACAACTATCAGCTCTTATGTGTTAGTGTGAAAGCAGCTATACACTATACGTAAAATGAACAAGCAGGGCTGTGTTCCAATAAAACTTTTATTTACCAAACAAACTGCCGACTGGATTTGACCTGCTGTTGGACTACTACCCAATAACGTTCACTTTTGCCAGCGTTTGAGTATTTGTTAGAGGCTACACTTCTTTGTAAGTTCTAACCAGTTTTTTTCCTTATTTAATGGTTATTTTTAGAGACCCATAATAATGAGTAAAAGAATGTTTGGGAGTATTTTAAGAATAACTTATAAATTGAGGAATTCCAGAATTTTCTGGGAATTCTCATTTCTCATTCCCAAGTCCTAAAGATTATTGACTATTATATTAACATTAATGATTTGTGAACACCCAGAGAAGAGGCTCTGCGGTGTCTCCGTGTTCCCTGTACTTCCTGATTCAATCAGCAGTTATCTTTCCTCAACTTTATGAGACTCTCCTTGTTCTTTGTTCTATGTGGTGTCCTGAGTTTATCCGTTGTCTGGTGCATATGACCTACATTTTTCCCACTGGGAGACTGGGAATCTTAGAGACCAGCGGATATCCCCATTGTGTTTCTCCAGAATTACTAATAGATCAAACCTGCCTCACCCCCATATTCAAGTGCCTGGAGTGGATTCTTTCAGTATTTTATATGCTTTGTTGTAGTACTATTATTTTAGAGCCAGGACAAGAGGACTTTTTTGGTATTAGGCAGGTGATCTGTTATATTGTTTGGCGTTGGTGTCCTTTATGCTTTTCTGCCACACTATTTTAGCACTTCTGTTATTCTCTAAGGGATAGAAACCAGGAACGGGCACTGCGAATATCTGCTGTAAGCATTCAATTCAATTCTTGAAAACAGTCAAGGTGGATGTTAACTTCCTGGTAATTAAGAACATAGATTTGGGAGTCAGCAAAACCTGAATTGATTCTTGGTTTTGCTACTTATTTAAAAAGTGGGATCTTGGATAGTTTTACTTAACCTTTCTAACATTTTTCTTATCTTTCAAATGGGAATAATAATATCTTACTCTCAATTTTTTATTGTTAGATTAAATCAGATAAAACAAGTATGAAGCTAAGCATAATTCCAGAACCACTAAATGATAGCTGGTATTATTCAGAACAGTCAAAGGTGGGAGGGATTTATTGTGTTTCATGGGAAAGGAAACTGAAACGCAGAGGTGAAGTGATTTGTGTAAACTCACATGCAGGAGGTTGGAAAACTGGGTTTGGCTGTTTTCTAAGTCCATGTGCTTGCTAGCTTGTGCTGCTTATAATACTTTCAGTTAATAGTAATTCTACCATAAGATACACGAGGATATATATTTGGGTTATGGGGTTTGGGTGGATAGACTTGGAAGGTATGGTGACTTTTGTTTTATTTTTAAATTAAGATATAATTGACATAACATTTTATTCGTTTCAAGTATATGACATAATGGTTTGATATTTGTATGTATTATAAAATGATGATCACACTAAGTCCTAGTTAACATCTGTGACAACTCAAAGGAGGATGTCTTGAAAGGCCAAGGTTTAGCAGTGTTAGAAAGCCATAGTTTCTAGAAGCCAAGGATACAGTTATAGCTAAAAAGTTGAAAAAATTTGTCCTGAAATTTTTTCCTATTGCTTAACTGCTATGTTGACTGCCAAGAACTTATTTGATTCTAAGTACCTTTTATGCTTGCCTGTTAGGTCCTGCCATATTACGGTGACTTTTAAGATATTATGCCTGTTCTTTTAAGTTGGATTAAAGAAAAAGGTAGTCCTGAATTAAGCCCACATTTGGAGTTGGATTTTTTTTTTTAAATTTTTCTTTCTCCTTCCTCACACTCACCCTCCACCACTTCACAGGAATGTGCGTCTGACCTTTATGGGTCATATTTTCACATGGCATGAGGCATGATTAGCTGCCAATAATTAAACCTCTATAGCCAAACAAATGATTTGGCTAAGGTTTTAGAAAAACCTCAGCTTACAGAAGGTTTTGTGACAAGTTGCTAGAGTTTGCTATATAGATATTTATTTTATAGCACTGATTTTAATTGGTGCATATGTCTCCTTTTAAAAACTTTATTTTTTGAATCTTGCTTGGGGGTTTGAACATAACTGCTTCCACTACCTTCCAGGATCTGTAAGTTTACTTATTGGCATCAAGGGTATTTGTGGGGATATTGGTTCTGACTAAAATGTTTGAAGAGTTAAGAGTCAAGAATTTCCTCTCAACTTGAGCTCCCATTTTACCAACCTGAATTCTTGGTCAGACACCACAGTTTTGACTTCAATTCATGGACTGAGAGCCTGATGAATTTTAAAACAGATGATTAAATTATGTTTAATTTGGAGACATGGTTTTTATTCACTAACTATTGAATATCAACTACATGCTATGGTGCTAGGTTCTGTGAAGAAAGGATATAAAAGAAGAATATGTGATCCTTGTCTAGTTTAAGTGGTTTTGAGATAAACCTAGTTCAAGGCAGAGGGTTAAATGCCAGGTTGAATCATATAGGATGTAATACTAGGGGGATTAGAATAGAAAGATCTGGAAAATAGAAGAATCATTAGAGAAGGCTGAACAGAGACAGGAGAACCTAGACATGATTTTGAGGAAGAGAAGTGTTCTCTACAGTGACGGGGTCAGGCTAGGGAAGCATACACACTTTTGTAATTTTTTTTAAAAAGTCCGTCTCTGGTTTTTACAAAGAGAATTAGAAAAATATGCTCTAGTGTTTTCTTATTTTCCTGCTTATCTAAACCTGCACCAAAACAGTACATACTTATACATTAAAGACATGGTTGGCCATAGACAGGGCAGCTTAGCACTGGACCCCCTCCTAAAACACAGTTACTCTTTGGCAGAGCGGAAAGCAACTTTAATGTGAATCTGCCAAATTTTCCTGGCCCCAGCATCTTGGAAAATACCAAGATTTCAACAGTTTGTTCTGAAACTCAAGGTTTGTGAATGCTGCTTAGTTGATGAATTTGTTTTTAAGGATGTCCATTCTAGATAACTTCACTAAATGGTTGCTGAAAATGTCACATTTCTGGTTGACCTTTCAACAGGCGGGGATGGAGAGATATTTTTGTGTGCCTTAGTTTCAATGTGCCTTTTCCATGTCTTACAATTTTACAATGTAATTGATTGTGAGCCGCAATTTAAACCAAAGTGAGGATAGGTTTGACATTATTTGCAAAGCATTTCCTTGAATTTCAAGGTTGATGTGATTTTTCCTTCCAAATAATTACTGAGGAATGCTGTATATTGGTTTTGTTTTTTGCTTAGATGTATTTATGTGAAAGTTTCCTTTGCAAAATGCTCCTTGAGGTTAAAAAGAAAAAACGGTGCTCTTTTCCAAAAGGAGTTTTTCAATGTGTTTGTGTCACTTAACTACTTGAATGGGAAAGTTTGGTTCTAATAAAAATTTCCTCTTCCTCTGGCAGATGTTGATGTTTTTAAAGTCTTCCTAAAGGAAAAGGGAGCTTGGGTGGTTTTCTTGTTTTTTGTTAGTTATCTAGAGCCCTTTCCCTTCCCTTCCGCTGTGTGTTTCTTTTCATCATTGTTTTATAAGCCTTTGAACTAGATCTATCTACAGCTGAGACTGGTGCTTCAAAATGGACCAAAACCAGATTATTTGTGGGTGGATATCCAAAAACTAGATACTCTGGTACATGGGTACCTCTACAGGGGCCAGCTGTCTAGAAGAGACTTTCTAAATATTTTTTTTTCCCCAGGGACAGAGAGAGAGTAGAGAGAGGGATAGATAGGGACAGACAGACAGGAATGGAGAGAGATGAGAAGCATCAATTATTAGTTTTTCGTTGCCATTGCGACACCATAGTTGTTCATTGATTGCTTTCTCACATGTGCCTTGACCACGGGCCTTCAGCAGACCGAGTAACCCCTTGCTGGAGCCAGCGACCTTGGTTGGGTCCAAGCTGGCGAGCTTTTGCTCAAGCCAGATGGGTCCGCGCTCAAGCTGGCGAGCTCGGGGTCTCGATCCTGGGTCTTCTGCATCCCAGCCCGATGCTCTATCCACTGCACCACCACCTGGTCAGGCTAGAAGAGACTTTCATTTCATACTATGCAGTGCTTGAACTTTACATTTTTAAACCAACTGCATATAAAAATTAATATTGGTTTTTTCTTCATTTGTTTTTATGATATATGGTATTTAAAGGAACTTGATCTTGAAATTTACCAACTGCAGGTCTTACTGGATTTTGTGTCATTTGGAAAAATATTTAAAGACCAGTATGGCTTTATGACCCCAACAACAGAAGTGTATGCCAACCCTTCCCATACTTGTTTTAATTGTAAATTGCCTTTAGTTCTCTGGGCCCAGTTGAAAGGCTTGTCAAGTGTGCACTTCCTTTTAGCCAATATATTCACAACAACAGAGTTTTTTCTTTTGCTTAGACAGTTTTCTTTCTTCTTCCACAGCCCCGAGCCACTTGTGAGCATCAGATTGCGGGAGCAGGAGCAGTTGGAGAACTTTGCATTAGTCCAGGAGATTCCAGGAGCACTTCTCCCTTCCCACCTCTCCGGAGAACTGATGAGTGCGGCTCTGAGCAAGAGCGCACTGTTTGAAGGACCGCAGGAGGACATGACCCGGAGCCAGCTCTAAGGTAGCTGATTCAGCCTCTACCCAGGCGCGCTCAGAACAGCATTGCTGGAGCCAGCTCTAGAGCCATTTCAACAAATCACCCTTTTTAATGCTCTTTGGCAGAGATCAAATCTAACACAATAATTTCTTAGCCACAATGATTGTTTTGTTGGTTTATATGAATCTAGTGTAAGAAAGTTAGGACTTACCCTTAGTCCTTTTTTAATTTTTTTTTTTTTTTTTTTCGTGAGAGAGAAACAGGGACAGAGAAAAAGGGAGAGAGATGAGAAGCATCAACTCATAGTTGTGGCACCTTAGTTCATTGATTACTTTCTCATATGTGCCATGACCTGGGGCTCAAGCCAAGCCAGTGACCTTGGGCTTACACCAGTGACCATGGGGTCATATCTGTGATCCCATGCTCAAGCCAGGGTTCCAAACATGGGTCCTCAGCATCTAAGGCTGACTCTCTTTCCTGGTGAGTCTCAGCCTTAGTTCTTGCATTGCCTTGAAGAAGGTAGGCTTTTTTTGATGGAGCTACACTGTTATTCTTTAACTTTGGCCAAGTTATTCAAGTACTACCAACATTTCCCTACATATAAAATGCTTCTGCCATTCTTTACACCTTACAGGGCCACTACTCCCCTCTCTACCCTTTTAAATAGACTTTATGTTTTAGAGTAGTTTTAGGTTCATGTAAAGCCAGTAGTCGCGGCCGTTATCACAGCAGCCTGGCCCATGCAGGTTCGCATTAGATTCGAACAGTCGGTAATGAAACAACAGAGCCAAGAACTGGTGAGCCATTAACTTTAATTCTACCTTGCACCCGGCGGGCAAGCAAAAACACACACTGGGCTCCAAAACCCACACATTCAGTGCTCACAAAGCTACTGACTTATCCGAGTTTCCTAGAATCAAAGGTTTCTAGCTCACCAGACTTACTCACCTCTGTTCCTCATCTCCTCCAGCACAAACTCTTAACAAACTGGCTTCTCCCTCAGCATTCTGCCATCTTGACTGCTTCTCCTGGCCTCCACGTGGCCTTAGTCTGCTCTCCTCTCTTCCACTAACCTCAGGAACTCAGGAACCAAGAGAGAGATCAAGCTACTGATCTCTCCCACTTTATACCATAGAATCCAAACCTTTAATCCAATTATACAAACAAGGAAGTCTCTGTATAATGGGATTCCTCAGGAGAGTGCACCACCCTACGTCATCCAATCAGTCAAAGGTGTGGAGAAGAACTTACTCTTAAAACCAAGCCTTAGGCCATAATGACCTGGCCTGCTTACATTACAGCTTTCCCCCACACCCATCCCAAGCATAAGGGCAAATAATATCACCTGGGTGATGGGCTTCCATGTGGGCAGCGCCATCTTTAACAAAGTGAGCATATTACATTTTATCTGCCCAACAGTTCACAACAAAGTTGAGCCAAAAGTACAGAGAGAGAGTTCTTATATATTCCATCCCCATACTTACACAACCTCTCCCATTATTAATGTCCCCACAAGAGTGGTGCATTTATTACAACAGATGAACCTGCCCTGACTCTTTATCACCCAAAGCCCATAGTTTACATTAAGGTTTACTCTTGGTGTTATACATTTGATGGGCTTAAACAAGTTTATGTTGATGTATATTCACCATTGTAGTATTAAACAGAATGGTTTCACTGCCTTAAAAATCTCCTGTGCTCCACCTATTTCTCAGTCCCCACCTCAACTCCTGGCAACCACTGATCTTTTTACTGTCAATCTCCATGCTTTTACCTTTTTCTGAACTACATTTTCTTTTCTGTCTTCTCTTTTCTTTTTTCTCCTCTCCTCCCCCCTCCCTTCCCCTCCCTTCCCCTCCCCTCCCCTCCTCCCTTTCTTCCCCTCCATCCCCCTTCTCTCCCCTCCTCTCTACTCTTCCCTCCCTGAGGCTATAGAGCCATCCTTAGAGCCAGGGGCCAACTTGCTCCTATTGAGCTACAGCTTCAGGGGGAGGGGGGAGAGACAGAGAGAGAAAATGAGAGAAAGAGAGAGGGGGGTGGAGAAGAAGATGGTCTCTTTTCCTGTTTGTCCTGACCAGGGAATCGAACCCAGGACTTTCACAACGCTAGGCTGATACTCTACCACTGAGCCAACAGGTCAGGACCTGAACTACATTTCTGTAGTATGCTTCCTGTGGAGTACTTTGAAATCTTGCCATCTGGATGAAATGCAGTTAAGGTTGTGTTAAGCTGTGGAGGTAATACAAATACCTGCTTTGGACTAGAGTCTGTAAAAGTTTATAAGGGGAGACCTTAAGTGCTAAGTGTTGGTGTATGTATGTGTGTATCTTGAGTTAAATGTTAGGATTGCTCAAATATGATTTGAAACTTCTATAGACAGAAGCAGGGAACTCGGGATCAAAGCCTGTTGGGGTTGGTCCTTGCACCTCCATAGGTTCCTCACCTTTGGAGAAGGTCTCTAGTAGCTGTCAGGTGCTTTCTCGTTGAAGGGACATCTCATTTATTCCTTTAACCAACTTAATTTTTTATGTAAAAGTTTATTTTTGATTATTTAGTTTCAAATAGTACAGAACATTATAAAGTGCAGATATATATATATATATATATATATATATATATACACACATTATTTTCTCCCTTCTCTCTTTAACCCTTAACTTATAATTTTGAACACATGCCTTTTCACATTCAGATCTTTTTGCAAACGAAATATGCATATTAATTACATTTAAAAATTGATGGAACATGACTATACGTTTTGTTTTATGACTTGTTTTTTCCTTCTACTCTACATGTTGCGGATAGTTGCCCTTTAAAGCAGCATCTCAGCGTAAGTAATGACTGCTTAGTGTTCCTTATGTGGTGGTTACAGAATTATAACCAGTCCTCAAGTGAGAGGTTAGCCTATAATTTAAAGGGGAATATGGGAGATCTTTCACATGAGGGATAAAATAAAAGTCATGACTGTTGACATTGGACTTTTAGTCATTAAGGATGTGAGCTTTTATTTTCTAAGGCAGATGATGCACAGCTTTGGGCTGTTGCCGAGGTGTCATTTATGTCAAATTTTCATCTTGAAATGCCTGGAAGGAACTTTCTTGGCAGTAGACTGCGTTAATATATTAGCATAGTTGTTACTTTTGGCTATCATCCTTGGAGCATTTTGAGATATTTCTATGCCCATTTAGGGTGGCATGAGGTTGAGTTAGTTTTAAGAGGAAGTAATGAATAACAGGAATGGAATAAGGAGACTGATTTTATTTTGCATATATGCTTACTTTAGGAAGGAGGAGGAGATGATGTTGTTAGTTAATTGCTAACCCTGTGGCTCTCAATTATGAAACAGGGTTAAAATTGTTCTGCTCAGTAGTTTTATGGGGTAGTTGAACAAATCACCAGAGAAGTTTTCAGATATGTGGGGTTGATAATGAATATGTGTGGTGTTGTTATTTTATAAAATATTTATTGTTAGGAAAATAATATAATCAATATTTATGAGATTAGCAGAGATTAGCAAAGGAGAAAAGAGTGGAAAATAAGTCTCCCAAGTGCCCAATTACCCTTCCTAGAAGCAACTGCTGTTAACAATTTCCTATGTATTTTTCCAAAGATTTTAGGGCATATGTAATATACAGGCATGCAACCTATAGATTATTGAAATTTCTTTTTCTTTCCTTTTCTTTTTAAACAAATAGTAATAATATACACTGTTTATGTATTTTTTAATTGAAATTCTTTTTCTTGGAAGTTCTTCCTAATTAATACTGCATTCTTTTTAAATGAATTCCTACTATTCCACTGTAGAGGTACAGTGTGATTTATTTAACCAGTACTATATTGATGGCCATATAGATCATTTTCAGTTTTATTATCATTAACAAGGCTGTAGGGAATAACCTTGTACATACATCATTTCAAACATGTTCATGAGCATATCTGTAGAATCCATTTCTAGTAACGGAATTGCTGGGTCAAAGGGTATGAACATTTTAATTTTGGTGGAAATTTATTGCCAAGTTGCTCTGGTCATATAGAGCTTGCAGAGTTTTAGCTTTTACCAGCAGTCAACAAGAACACTGCTTCCTCACATTCGTGCCAATCACTGTGTGGTTGTCAAACTAATAGGTTTTTTCCTTTGCCAAATGGATAGGTAAAAAAATGACAGTTTAAGGCATTATATCTTTTCATAAGTTTTAAGGTGATTTGTATTTCCTGTACTGTTCTCTTTATGTTTGTGTCCTTGTCTATTATCCTATTGGCTTCTTGGTGTTTATATTATCAGTTCAGGGAGCTCCTATGTTTTAAAAAATTAGTGCTCCCCCTTCTCCCTTTTTTTCTACTTGTGTATGTGATGTTTATATTTGGTCATTTGTATACAAATTATTTTGCTGTGAAGATTATTTAAAATTTTTGTATCCTTAAACTTACCAATTTACTCTTTCAACAAATATTTATTGAATGCCTCTTATAGCACTTGGTCTAGGCAGCAGACTATATACAGTAGTATAGAAATCAGATACCAGCTCTTGCTCCATAAAGCTTACATTGTAGTGGAAGAGGTCGTCAATAAGAAATGTTCAAAACGATTTGTAGAGAAAAATGTATGATCAAACTTTTTGTGGCTTCAGGATTTTATATCACAATTAAAAGACCTTTTTCATTCCTAGAGTTAAAAACCTATCTCATGGTTCCTTGTACTCTCATGCGGTGTTTTATTTGTTTGTTTTTAGTTTTAAATTCTTGCTCCTTCTGGAATGTTAGATATGAATCCAATTTCATTTTTCTCTAGGTGCTCTATTAGTCGAAGGCTGAGCTGCTCTAAATAAGGGACTAAAATACATAATGGTTTAGAGAACTTAGATGTTGAGTTTTTCCTCACTTAAAGTGGGAACAAAGCAGGTAAGCAGAACAGCTCATATTCACAGGTCCCTTTAACTGTCACCATAGTTATCTGCATGGTCATAGCTGGCTTACTACCATATCTGGGATCCCTCAGTGCAAAGGTCAGAGGAGAAAGTCCAGGTCAAGTGGTCAGAAGTTGCACACATTACTTCTATGTCCATTGGTGAGCACTTCATTCATGTGGGCTCTTCTTGCTGCCAGAAAGGGTGGGGGATGCAGACTCTGCCAGGCAGCATGGGTCCAAGAAAAAGAAGAGGGAATTTTAGTAGAAAATTGACAGGCTATCACTGGCTAGTCATCCGATTTTACTGATTACTGCCAACTTTTCTCCTTTGGTTTCTTTTGTATTATAAATTCCCATATACATTTTGGTCTGCTTCTGAGATATTTATTTTCATTTATCTCTATACCTATGCATATATACTAGCAACACACTGTTTTTTAACTCTTGGAGCTTAGTATCATTTCTTTTTGATAAGGGTAGTTCAATTTAAAATTTTTATATTTATTTTTTGTGTGTGGTTTTAAAAAATTAAATGAACTTTAAAACAATCATATATAGTCACCACTCTCTCTTCCTTAAAACCTGTGAATATTATTATTGGAATTGGGTTAAATGTGTAGATATACTTTGTGAGGAAGGGATCACATCTTTATGAGATTAATTTTTCTTATTTGATGATAATGGTGCACAGTGCTTGGGAAACAGTGGTCTGGACTCTGCAATCTTTCTGTATCCTTGACCCATGAACCTTACATAATTGAAGTAGGAGAGAGGGAGGACCATTGTATTATACGATGTTGTGTTGAGTTTAATATTTGATTTCTGATTATAACTGATACCTATATTTTATTAAATAATAAGAAATTATAAGTTTCATTGACAAACTTGGAACTTGAAAGAACAACTTTTCTGTTTGAAGGTAAAAATAATATTTGGTATTTCAGAAATTTATTACAGAATTTTGTTACATAAATTTATTTATAACACAAACCTAGCAAATTTTTGCATATATTTATGGTCTGGAATGCTGTTACTTCCTCATTTAGTGTGTGTGTGTGTGTGTGTGTGTGTGTGTGTGTGTGTGTGTTAGGGTATACCTTTTTTCAACAATACACATTCTACTTTCTTTTCCTTTTACATTTTTATTGTAAAATAAGGCACAAATGCAAATATCCACACTAAGCATATATAGCTTAGTTACGTTATTATAGGATGGATATTTTTTGTGACCATCATGTAGGCCAAGAGACCGAATATTAGCGGCCCCTCTAGCCCAATAGTAGGTCGCATTCCACTCCTAGTCCCTCTCCCTGTGGAAGTTATCAGGTTCCTGATTTCTGTAGTAATTGCGCTGCTGCCTTTCCTTATGGTTTTAGCACCCATGTGCACATATCTAGTTTCTGTTCTTTAGTCTGCCCACCTTTTTACGTTTTTAATTTCTCAAACCTCAGGTTCCCCTTCCAACCCTTTTCTTTCCTTATAGTTTACATGCCCAAGAACCCGTCGTTTGACCTCTCCTTTCCCACTGGCTGGGTTTGGGAACTGTAATCTTGTCATTCAGTTCAAAGTTTCCTTTCAGTAGGATATGGTATGTTAACAGTGCAGTCTGGGCACTGGGAGAGTTCATTGCTACTGGGTAGCTCATGATCTCTAGGTTTTTTTAATGACAGAGGATAAATATGCATAAAATATTTCATGAGTTCATACCGATACTTCCAATTCCAGTTCAGTTTATAAGGTTCTTCCTTTACTTTTTCTGTGTTACATCCAGTTCCCCAGAACAGCAGGAGATGACAGAATTCGAAAGTGTCGTAGTTACTCTTTTGCTTTGTTCTGTATTAAATACACAGCATTCTCAATGCTGCCACAATTCTAACTCTGCACCATTAGTGATGATAACTAAAAAGTGATAAAAATATTTCCTTTTTGGTATGCTATCCCATTCTCCCTGAAATTCTTTTGTGGGGAAAACTTTATAGTTGTTGAAAATTGGTCAGATTTAAACACTGCCTAGCCTTTAAAAGATATTTGGAGGAGGAATACTTTAAATTATTTTAGGTGAGATGTTGGTTTTATATTTATGTTTAGAAAAATCCTTGTTTGTTAGAGACTTTGTCAGTGAAATGATGTGACATCTGGGATTCTTGTTAAAATACCCCCGGAGAAAATAGGCAGAACAGTGGAAGTAAGATTGCTCATTTTTGAAACTGGGTGGTAAAATATTGTTTATTTTTGAAACTGGGAGGTCTAAACTAGGGTTCATTATACTTTTCTCTCTGTTTCTATGTAACTTGAAATATCTGGAATAAAAGTTTTTAAAGTCAATTTTATAAACAGTGAAAAGTCAAGGACATCTAGTAGGGGAAGAAGGCAATAGAAATGAATAGACAGGGAGGGTGAAAATGATAATGAATTAACCTGGTTATTTGGTCGCAGCTTGGTGGCCCTGAAGCTGAGAGACTGGGTGACATCTTGAGTGAGAATAAGACTTAGGGGATGAGTGGCAGAAGAGGAAACTGCCATCCAAGGACACTGGGAAGACCCAAATCTAAAAGTAGACACCAGAGAGAATGGAGCCCTGAATCCCAGCCAGGGAAGTACCCAGGCAAAGAAGGGGATTATCAGCTCCACCATTCTGCAGAATGGACGAATGAGACCACCCTTGGCATTCTTATCATCACCTGGATTACTGAGGGCTGTGATACTGGAGGAGTCCTAGGCCTCATTCCTGGTGAATTGAATCAAAACCTGTGTGAGGCTTAGGATTCAGAGATTTCAGGAAGCTTCCTTGTGAATCTGAAGGATAAGGTAAAGTCTACAATAAATGAGTTAGTTACCTTAACAAAAGGTGTTGTCATGATGGACAAGATGGAGGAAAGAGAAGTGTGGAGAGAACTGTGTAGATTGCTCTTTCTAGAAAGTTCTGTGAAAGGATGAAACGGGGATATGGGAAGACTTGGAGCTGTGGGAAGCCGGTGATTGTTGAAATAGTTGCTGCTTATATATAATAAGACAGTTTTGCCTGTAAATGTGCAGAATGTGGATGCTCTCCATGCAGGGTGACTCAGTAGTCAGGCTAAGCCTGAGCTTAAACCCCCCACCCTCCCACCACTGAGAGATTATTTTGTGGGAAGAACTTGAGTTTTGGTGGTTCAGGGAAAGCTTGGAAATTATCGTGGATTAGATGTTCTTTTTATTTGTTATTATTTTACACTTCACATTAGAATAAGAGAGGCGCCCGAGTCTTTGCAGTGCCTCTGCTTCTTGTGCCTGACTGGGCCTGGGGCCCTCCCTGCAGATGGTGGGTGGGGTTCATCAGCGCTCCCCCGGTCCTCTTCACATTCTTTGTTTTCTCTTTTTTCGACTTTCTTTTCTTCATATTAAAGTGTCACTGTCATGTCATGTGCAGAGCCCCTAAAAAGGGTTGCCTGGTACGGGATGGTGTGTTTTGTTATTAACTTTGAAACTGTCTATTGGAAGGATTTTCGTGTTTACATGATTTCTTAATCACCATATTCAAAGGCTGTATGGGGAGAACTGAGGGTGAGAATAATGCTTTTTCCTTTGCGCCCTGCCTCCGGGTTTTTTTTAGTTCTGTTTTTAATAACAGATTGGATTCATCAGTTCTACCTTCTAGGATTTCTACTTCTTGAGAGCATCATCTATTTCCTAAATTTTGTTTCATTCTCCCCACTTAGTAGAGAGTAGAGCACACTTATTTTTACTTTTAGCTTGCCATTGTTATTTAGGCCGGTGATGTAGGGGAGGAGTGGGCAGTTTTTAGGCCACGTGAGCTTCCTGGTCTCTTCTACCTGCTGTGCAGAACTGCTCCCTGCCTCATCGCCCTGTATCCGCCTTGTTTTCTGTTGTGGTTACTTCAGTGCCAACCATTCCACTGTGCGCCGATCCTGTGTACACGGCTCATTTTCTTTCTCACGATCATATTTATACTTTTGATGGATATATTTAAATGAACAGCTGTGCATTTGTTGAGTCATACCACAATTATCTGATTCTGCTTTAGCTGCTTGACTGGCAAAAGCATATTTCAAGCTACGTTGTGAGAGAATTCCATTAATCACATTCTAGTTGGGGGAGGGGAGAGGAGAAAAACCACTATGAAAAGTTTTTTGAAGATTAATGTTAATTAGTTATTTCATCATGTTATAGTAGATTGATTTGGTTGCCATTTAAGATGTCACCTAGAGAAAGTTTATTAAGGTGTAAATAACTATAAAGATTTAATGGTTGTTGGGTAGGCAAAATTCCCTGGGATTATTGCTGTTCAGATAAAGTTAGGAGCTGGTGCTGCTCTAGTTAAGTATCTAAAGAGTCTTTAAAAGAGTTCCTTTCTATAAAGACTAGTGTTCGTGATTCAGCATTCTTTGAATTCTGATTATTTTGTTTAAAGCCTTCTGAATGAGAACACGTGATATAGAAGATGTTACAACTTTCTTTTTCTTCAAATATATTAATTGCTGATTGTAACCTCGGATTGAGTCTTTGGCTTCCATTAGCCAGATATATTTTTCTCTGGACACTTCCTCAGGGTTCTTTCTGAAGGTTATTAATAGACATGGAAGCATGGCTTTCCAAACCACGTCAATAACTGTTAGAAGGCTGGGGGTTGGGGGAGATAATGTGTCAATTTCTGACTTGTAGGAGATATATTTTCAAGCTACAGAAGCTGTCTCAGAGGTCACTGGGGATGGCTCTGGGAGAATCAGCTGGTGTCTGCAACTAGAGATCCAAGGAGTCCTTTCCAAATGGGATACTGTCCACCAGGGAGTTGTCTGGTGTACCCAGAGTCTGCCAGCCGTCTTTTTGTTTGGCTGCTTCTCTTGGATGACACGCTTGAAAACTGAAATCCAAGTAACAAGTGATATCTTTTAATTTATCTCAAATACCTGGTTGCTACTATACTAAATTGAGGGCATGTAGAAACTCCGCACCCCTGTGCTAGTCATTTCCCTGCCAGGCTGGACAAAATTCCTTAAGCCTCGCCGTCCTCTCTCTACCCAAACCAAAGTGTAGCATAGACTAAGAAGTGAAACTGAATGTGTCTTAATTTATGTTGGGTGCCTGCTATGTGCCAGGCCTGGGTATGTAGGCATACGCTGGGCAGGGCTCTTGCTCCCGAGCTGCTTATATTTTGGTGCATGGGACAAGATAGGGTGGGGGAGGGGAAACAGCATATAAATCGGTAAATAAGCTATGCAGTTCACACAGTGTCACGTGCTTGAAGAAGATATGGCAGGGAAACAATGCGGGGATGGGGGGTTCTGAGACAGGAATGGCTGGAGTGTGGAAGTGGAGCATGGATGAGAAGGAAGGCTGTGTTTTGGGCTGGTGTATAAAGGGTGCTTTTCCTCACCTCCACAGAAGTATGCTGTAGTGGCTGCCATTTTGTAAAAAAAGATGGGGGTTGCGGAGGGTGGGGAGAAGTACCTTCTGGTGCTGACATCCCTTTTATATTCACCTTCTTCAAATTATGATAGGTTAATCACAGTAGCTGTAGAATTGGGACAGTTGTGTCAGATGGCAGGTGCCTGAAACACCCCTTACCTGGGGACTGGGAGGGATAGACAGGAAGGGCTGCGCTATTTGGTTAAATGGGAAAGTTCAGGCATAGTTAGTAATGAACTAGCCAGCTGAGATAGCTTTAGCTTCTAACCGAGGACTGAGGTAGGGAGTGGGATTTTAAATAGACTCCACAGTTACATGCCTAAGAGTTTTGTTGGAGAGAAGAACGGGCTCTTTTCTATCAGTAGGTAAATAATAATAATAATAATAATAATGTTCTTGTCACAGTTTGTAAACTGTAGGGCAAGGAGTGAGCCATGAGCTGCTTCGGAGAATATAACGAAACAGCTGGGAGATGTGGGGTCCGATCAGTTGAAACAAAGCAGAAGAGCTGTGGCTATTTGATACAGAGGGAATGAGGTAGAAATGAGGGACAGTTTCCATGTAGTCAGGTGTGTCGAAATAAAACCTAGTCTTGAGATACCAGTAAGGCATGGAGTGGGGGACCAAAACATTGGCATCTCAGAAGCTTAGCGTAATTATCTGTGTTTCTGATAGTACAGTGTGTCCGTAAAGTCATGGTGCACTTTTGTCCTATGACTGGCCAAAAGTGCACCATGACTTTACGGACACACTGTATTGTAATCAAATGGATATCATTCTGTAGACAATTAAAAACAAGTTTCCTGGGGGTTCATTGGTCCCCACATGGTAGCTAACTGAAACCTTTTACTTTTTTTCATTCACTTAAGCCTGATCCTACCCCAGCCCTTAGGGGATTAAATTGGTCTTTCCCCCTCCTTTCCAAACCATATCTTGGGTCCATCTGTTACAGCTGGAATGTTGGTAGTGTAACTCTTTCAGTCAAAACCCTTTCTTTCCTGAAATAATCTGTAATTATTTTCCCTAACTACAGGATGAACTGATCCAGGGGCTGGGTTTCAATTCTACAGGACTTGTCCAAGAAGCTATTTGTATTCATCTATCACGAAAGATCAAATTACATGCTAATATTCTGAAAGTAACACCCACCAGAAACCCTCCAGCAGCAGTGAAGTCTATATAAAACCAAGCCCTGGCAACTTGCACATTGCCAGTTCAGACAGAGTGTGGTGTTAAAAATATTTCACAGGTCATTTGTGAACTGGAGAAAAGACCCTGACTTAACTTATATGGTATGATGGCTTCGGTTTAGCCTTTCTTTGCAGCTATAACTGACAGACCATGTCATTTTCACCCCTCTTAAGGCCCAGATAGTTTTTAGCAAGCTGTCCATGGTTTCTCTCTCTGCTTTTTGAGCATAGACGCAGCATTAACTGTTCTCACATAATGGCAGCTTTTTGTCCCACTTGGAGGTGGTTGTTGTAAGTATACCTTACCTCAAAGTTTTATGTCTAGAATTTGTCTTACTGGGTCTAACTTTGTCCCAAATTTTGCCTAACTTACAGTAATTATTTTTTCTCTTATCTTGAGATAAGAGTTACAGGAAAACTGAAAAATGGGGATGGGGGATGTGAGATAGAAATCACTTGATATACTGTAAAGTTGGCTTATTTTTCCCCCCCATATTAAGATTTTTTTTTTTCAGGGGAAGGAAGAAAAAAATCTGAGGTTACAGAGTAAATGAAATTAATTTTGAATTTAGAGAAATGGAAAAAGGGCATGATTGAAAAGTGGCCCAAATAACCATGAGTAAAGATTGTTTTCTAAGATGAAAACCCAGATGGTTAAAGTGTGGAGTATGTTGAGGCTTGGTTAAAATGCTAAGGATGACAGAAGCAGCTGAACTCTGGCAGACTAGTTCAATGAAGGTTGCGAGAACAAAGGAGTGAAAGTTGGGGTGAAAGGTTGAACTCTGATTACTCCTACCTGCTCCCTGAAAATTTTACAGGTTTTCTTACCTGTGAAATGGGATGAGTATTTATTTAGTGTGTTTTGGGGAGAGGTTGAACGAGATAGTTAGTACACGTGATCCCTAAATATAGTACCTGTCTGAGTAGTAAGTACCACTACTGTTAGGGTGATAATGATATAATTTTGATAAAATTACTGAAATTTTTTTTCTGGTTTGCTTCTACCATTTATTTTAAAGGAAATGAGGATCCCCCCCCCCTCCTTATTGAAAACATAGTATAGACTGTATAAAGAGATACAATGAAAAACCTGTCATGGAAGAGTAGTGACAACTCCCACCAGTGATGAGTGAGAGACTTCACCTGGATGGTGTCAAAATATGGGTGGCTAAATGTACAACCTGTCTTTCAGAATTCTTGCTGACTTGGATACTGCTAGAAATTAAGTTGAGTAGAGTATCAAGAAAGGTCTTATTGAACAAGTAGGTGCCAAGTAAATTATATGTTGACCAAATGGACAAACCAAATGAGTTTAGGTCACTAGTCCTGACAAACTAACATTTTGTAGAATTTACGAAGGGCAAGAATCATAGGGTTCATTTTACAATTTTCCCTTCGTCTTCAGTATTATGGATAACAAGCTGTATGCTGTTCATAAGTTTAGGTTTTAGAAATAGCCCTTATTCTTTCTTTTAATTTTTTTTGTTTTTCTGAAGTGAGAAGAGGAGAGGCAGAGAGACAGACTCCCGCATGTGCCCCACTGGGATCCACTCAGCAAGCCCACCAGGGGGCGATGCTCTGCCCATCTGGGGCATTGCTCTGTTGCAACTGGAGCCATTCTAGTGCCTCAGTGGAGACCACAGTGCCATCCTCAGGGCTCTGGCCAACTTTGCTCCAGTGGAGTCTTGGCTGCAGGAGAGGAAGAGAGAGATAGAGAAAAATGAGAGGGGAAAGGGTGGAGAAGCAGATGGGTGCTTCTCCTGTGTGCCCTGGTGGGGAATCAAACCCAGGACTTCCACATGTCTGGCTGATGCTCTACCACTGAGCCAACTGGCCAGGGCCTAGAAATAGCTTTTATTATTATAGTAGATTATAAACTAAATTGCTTAATATGAGTTCTAAAAGCTGACTATAGAAGTACATTATATTCTGAATTATTTTATGACCAATATCAAAGTGCTTTGTGATATATTTTTTTTTGGGGGGGTGTAATGTATTGCAGTATATATCTGGCTTTATCCAGCTGTAAAATTGTGCTGAGCAAAAGAAGTGCCAAACTTGGCCTCAAGCCCACACATGTTAAAATTGAGCAAAATGCTAGCTCCTTAACTGGCTATCATTCTGATTTATAAATGGAGTATGAAAACTACCATGGGATTTGGAAAGCCGCTTTGTTCTGCCCTGGTGATATGCCTGTTTTTAATAGAATGTCATGGGAATACTCTATCTCAAGAGTGTAGTCCTGAGACATTGTAAGAGATGGCACTGACTGACAGAGAGTACCTTAGTTAAGTCGGAATGTCTTTATGACTGAAGTATTAAGATCAGTTAGTAGGGAGAGAGGACCTTACTGAGAACAGAAAGGAGATGGTGTATACTGCAGGCAAAAATTTCTGTCTGAACTCTTCAGATAATACTCTGTAATCCCCAGTAACCCATGATTTTGGCCTTAGAACATTTCATAAGGATTTGGTGGAACCTAAATGAAACAAGCAATTGAGGATCTTCTTATCAGAGGTTTGTGTCTCATTTAAAAAATATTTAGTTGTGTACATAAAATATAATTCCTACGTTAAAAAATAATGTAATGCCTTATTCCTTGATCATAGATTTTGTTGACTTCCTTGATGTTAGGTAGGCTGACAGGAGTCCTACACCTGTGAAACAGGAGCATTTTTGTCAGGTAGTGGGTAAATGCGCAGCCTAAAATATCTGGTTCCATCTAGGACTCTGTGTGGTAGAAGGACTGGTCATATAAGGAATAAGGTGATACGGCTCTCAAAGTGTGGTCCAATGGAGTTTCCACAACTTTCTCAAGGGATCCATGAGGTCCTCCTTTTTCCAATGACACGAGTATTCAAGGCTGGATTTGCTCTATGTGCTTCAACCAATACAACATGTTAGAACAGATTGAATATATGAGAGTCCAGCTTCTTTCTACTAAGCTGAACATTATAGAGATTTGCAAAAGCGGAAAACAATGCCACCTTCCTCACTATATATAGTTATATATATTTGGGGGGGGGAGTTAAAAGAAATACAATATTTAAAAAAATTCTTTGTTTTAATTTCTGTAAATGTTGTTAGATATAGCCCACAGAGACAAGCTGCATAGGGGCTTCAGTACTTTTAAAGAGTATAGAAAGGTTCTGAGACAGAAAGTTTGAAAAACACTGTCGTAGGGCATCCCTGAACTGTTGAATTATTGCCACTCTCTTTTTCCACTACCACTACCTCTTTTTTGCCAACCCACATCTGAAACTCCTTAGCCAAAAATACTTGACAGCAGAGGAATGGAAAATTTACTTTTAAAGACAGTATTTTCTTTTTAGTATATTTTAAAATTAGAAATAGATCCTTGGGACTTAAAGTTGGGATGTGAACACAGTGATATTTTTTAATAATTAAAACATGATGAGGACATTTATTCCAGAATACTCTCCTTTCTGCATTCTCCCTTCGCCCCCCTCCTTTTGGAAGCACCACGTTTAAATAGCTTAATGAACTGGTCAGCAGAGGCACTCCAGATACTGAACAAAATGGCAATTAGGAAGTGATGCTAATGTTTTCTCCCAAAGATTTTTGGCAGATTTTGAGCTATCTATAAACAGTAGATTAGTTTGGGGGACTGAGTTTATAACCCTTTCCTGTTTTCTGTTCATGAGCCTAAATTAGTAATTTAATTTTACTTATACAGTTATGATCTATTAAGGGATATTTTGGTGTGTGGGCTTTTCTTGGTTGTAACAGGAAAAAATACCAATGGTGATTGTCTTTTAGATATTTTTTTTTGCTAGTGAAAGGAGTCTTGATTTTGAAACTTGAAGCTTATTAACTTTTACTATTATCTGAATGAAATTCTACAGATTACTGTTACAGAGACGATTAATGTCCCAATCCTGCCATTTCTTTGCAGGTGTGTGTGTACTTGTGTGTAGGATAGGGCTGGGAGAGATTGCTAAGTCTTCAGAAGTTAAACTTAAATTGAGCTGATGAACTCTGGGGAAATTGAAATTCAACGTGTATTAAATATGCACCTACTTGACTCTGGTAGCAATGAACAAAATGGGCTATACATTTTGCTGCCATCGAGTTTACAGTGTAGTGAAGCAAGCAGATGTTCAAAAGCACATAGGTATAAATAGATAATTATTAATTATGGAAAGTGCTGTGAATGGAAATTAACAAAGTGGCTGTATGAGAGTGTAATGACGGTATATAAGGCTTTAGGCAAGCTTCTAGAAGGAAGCAACATTTAAGTTGAGACTTGAAGGATGAGTAGAAATTTACTTGGCTGGGTCCTGAAAGAAGGGCCTGGTCATGGGGAGTGTCTTATAGTCAAAGACCTGGAGATAGTCGGTGAAGCTGGCTGCTTGCAGTGGCTGGGAGAATAGGGTAGTGAGGGGTCAGCTATGAGACGTAAGGTAAGGGACTTTGAGGACAATGAGTATAAAGTGGTGAGTAGACAGCTTGCTAGGACTTACCGTGTCTTTCTGAGGTTCTTACCCTGGCCTTCTTCTCTAGCCTTCTTGAGTTTTCTCCTCTTTCTTTATAACTCAGCCTGCTGGTTTTTGTTTGTTTGTTTGTTTTTAAATTCTGAATATGTCTTAAGTCTTGAGGGTACACCTAGCTTGCCCTGGCTACAGGCCTTTTATGGAAACTGAGAAGCTGTGTCTTTTCTCCTTAAATGCTACCTTGTCTCCACCACAGGGTGCTACCCCCTCCCCCCACTCACCTACTCACCCACCCACTCACACTCACTCACATATACTCACACAAGCTTATCATTTTTCTAGGATCTCCTAGTCATCTTTCTGATTCTTCTTTAGATATAACTTCCTCAGGGAAGCTCTACCACCCTTCAGGAAATCTGAAACTGTTTTGTTAACAGTTTTGTTTAACCATGTTTTTTTTCTAACATTTAATTCAATTTTTAATTATGCAGTCTTTTGGATAATTATTTGATTACCACTGTAGACAGTAAGCTTAATGTTAGCAAGGACCATGTTTTATTTTTATTATTCCAAGTTTCTAGTGTCTCATACATGGTAGTCTCAGTAGTTGTGGAAGGAGGGAAGGAAGAATGAGAATTCAAAGATAAGACTGAGATAATCCAGTAGTTTTCAGAAGATTCTGATAACCAGTCCCATTGGTTAAAAAGTTTTGGGGGCCTGACCAGGCAGTGGTGCAATAAATACAACATCAGACTGAGACACAGAAGACCCAGGTTCAAATTTCCGAGGTTGCCAGCTTGAGCGCAGGCTCATCAGTTTGAGCACAGGGTCGCTGGCTTGAGCGTGGATCATAGACATGACCCCATGGTCGTTGGCTTGAGCCCAAATATCTCTGGCTTGAAGCCCAAGGTCGCTGGCTTGAGCAAGGGGTCACTTGCACTGCTGTAGCCCCTGGGCAGTCAAACACACATGAGAAAGCAATCAATGAACAACCAAGGTGTGGCAACAAAGAATTGATGTTTTTTATTTCTCTCCTTCCTATCTGTCTGTCCTTTTCTCTGTCTCTCTCACTAAAAAAAACCACAAAAATTGAACGTGCACCCACAATATATGTTATTTCTGAGTCTTATATAAGATAAAAACTGTATTACAAAACATAAAATAGGAATTTAAAAAAGATTAAAGATAAGATATTTAAGGACCTACTAATGGCAATGACATCATTAACAAAAATCTCAAATCACTCAGGATAGTGTTTATTGTTTATAATACAGGGTGCAAATCAACTTTTCAAGTATTTTTTAATTTTCAAATTGGGGAACCTTCTTCATGTCAGATTCAACCGAATTTTAGTTGCTTTTTTTCTAGTAAACTGATTAACGAAGAACTACTAGGAATAGGAAAATCAGATCCACATATTCTTACATTTCTCTGGTGCAGTCATTAACAACATATTAATCTATAATTTCTTTAATGATTCTAGAACTTTTGCAGTGGTAGGAGGACTCATTTCATTATCGTTAGTCAATGCCATCTGTAATTCCTATTAAATGGGTATAAGGATGTGTAGTAAGAACATGGATATACTCTCCACACGTTCATATTATATCTCCCATTCTTTCTAAAAGATCTTCTTATACTGGACTGTCATAGGGAACTAAGGCAGAGACCAAACAAAGGCTCAAGTTATTTATGGCTTTATTAGAGGAAAATATTTTTTATAAGATGAGATTTTTGTATATTCATCTCATAAGTCAATGAATTGTCTTGCATGACCATTGTATACATGTACCCCTTTTGGGGACAAGTGGACCAGTGCTGGGTAGGAGAAGGGTGGAGGAGGAGGTTTAGGGCATTTGGTGCAGATGGAAACAACACTATGTTCATGTTCAAAGGCACAAGGAGAGATGGTATTGAGGAGTTTGTATCTGGTTGTGAGGGCCCTGGGGGCCATGATGAGGTAGTTTCTGTGTCCCAAATAGAGGCTCACTATAGACAGGATCTATGGGAGCTGGAAGAAATAACAACAGCAGTAAAAAGGGCTCACTCAAGTTTCACGTTCTTTTAAAAATACACTGCCCACAAAAATTAGGGGATATTTCAAAATGAATATGAAGCAATAAATATCTCCTAATTTTTGTGAGCAGTATATAAAAGGAAGGTTCATCAAAAAATCTCCTTTTTACCCCCTTTCCTCATCCTGTCATTAGAGAAGGATAGGCTGAAATGCAATCGTAAACAACTGGAAATGAGGCCTGGTAAGAAAGAATGGGGATGTGGAAATGAACAATTGGACTGTCAACCTCACAATTTGATCTGAAGATGAGTCAGAAGGTGTCTATTCTAAGCTCTTTTCATAGCAATGGTCTTTTGCTCTTTGCTTTGAAGCTGCACTAGCCTCTTTACTAAAGAACTTTACCAGTTTTCTTTTGCCACCCAGAAAATCACAACTAGACAAAGGTTTAATTTTGAAACTATTTCTTATAATAACAAATTTGTATAACCAAACTGTTACCATATTCCTGAAACTTTTCAAGCTTATGCAAATGGAAAAGTTCTCTCTTGTAGTCTTTTAAGCCTAAAAATTGAGCTTTTGCCCTTGCTGTTTCAAGGCAATGTCAACCTGAAATTTTTGTCAGGTATCTTATTTTTTTTTTTTAGGTATAGTTTCATATATGACATATTTACATGATTTCTTCCTACCTTGGTTGTGTCTATCCTCTGTTAAATTTGAGATTAATATGGAGTGCACTGTTTGCCACAGATGAGGGATATGTTGTAGGTTTGTTTCTTTTTTTTCTCCTTTGGAGCTGTATGAAGAGCAAGGAGAAGTAAGGCTGAAACATAGTAATTTGGCTTGAATGATTCAGTTACTTAATCTTTATCATATTACAAGAACAGTCTATTTGTATTTCTCAGAGTTCTTAATTTAGTGTCAAGTCCGCATTCGATAGGATAAGATAAAATTCAAATCTAAAATCCTTTGGTAATGCCTAGCCTGATATAGCTGAGCATTTCCTTTCCCTTTGAGTACTTTGTAAGAGGGTAGACTCAGAAAAAGTCATCTTAGAGGGGCCACCAGCAGGAGGTATCTCTGATTAACTTAAGATTTTGTTTAGATCCGTATAAAGGGTATATGTTTAAGTACACTAAGAAATAAGGCAACATATGTGTGGGGGATTTGTAAGAAAGGCCTTGAATGGCAGTTTGAAAATGGTATGCTTAATTTAACTTGTCATCCTGCAGTTAATTTTTTTGTCTTACTTATATATCTTATTTTTTCTCCACAGTCGTACAATGGTAGATGGAGTGATGATTCTTCCTGTGCTAATGATGATTGCTTTCCCTTCCCCTAGTATGGAAGGTAAGAGGCTCACATAAGTATACAGTCATGTGCCATGTAATAACATTTCGCTTAAGGGCAGAGAACATGTATGATGGTGGTTCCATAAGTTTATAACGGATGAGGAAAATTCCTATCACCTAGCGACGGCATAGCCTTCATCAGGTCATTGCACAATACGCTACTCACATGTTTGTGGCAATGCTGGTGTGAACAAAGCCACTGCACTGCCAGTTGTATAAAAGTACACCACATACAGTATGTGTGGTACACAGTACTTGATAATGATAATGAATGACACTGTGTTACTGGTTCATGTATTTCCTATGTTTTTTATCATTACTGTAGAGTGTACTCTTTCTACTTATTTAAAAAAAATGTTTGCTGTACTGTGAAACAGCATGCCATGTTGCACCGGCAGCAGCTTCATATGCCTCGTGTTTACCACGTCTCTTGTTTGCATCATTTGCTTGATTTGCTCTTGTGTTGTTTTGTACAGTAGCTTGCTGTACAGGCTTGTAGCCGAGGTGCTGTAGGCTCTACCATGTGGCCTGGGTGTGTTACAGTAGGCTGTACTATCCAGGTTTGTCTGTTGCACGCTATGATGTTCGCGCAGTGACGGAATCACTTAAGGATGTATTTCTCAGAATGAAAACCCATCTTTAAGTGGTGCGTGATTATACTGTCTATGGTTTGGCTTATTGTAAACAAGTTTGTTTTTAATCCTGTCACACTTAACGCTTCTACCTTCCCTCCCTGTATTATGGGTATTTTTTAGGTTTACAGGAAAATCGAAAGAAAGGTACAAAAATATCTGATTTTCTTTTACCTCCACATGCATAGTCTTTTCCATTATTGGTATCTCCCACCAAAGTGGTACATTTGTTTTAATTGATGAACCTACAAGAACACATCATAGTCACCCAAAGTCCACAGTCTGCATTAAGGTTCACTCTTGGTGTTGTACATTCTGTGGTTCGGACAGATGTATAATGACATATATCCACCATTGTAGTATCATACAGACTGTTGCACTGCTTCAGAGATTTTCCGTGCTCCATCTTTCATCCCTTTTCCCTCCTTTTAATCACTAGCAACCACTGATTTTTTTACTGCCTCTATAGTTTTGCCTTTTCCAGAATGTCATATCATTGGAATCGTGCAGTGTGTATAGACTTTTCAGATTGGCTTAATTTACTGATAGGAATTTAACATTCCTCCAAATATTTTAATGGCTTCATAACTTAATTCTTTTTAGCACCGAGTATTTCATTTTCCAGATGTAACACAGTTTATCCATTTACTACTAAACATCTTGGTTGCTTCCAGGTTTTAGCAATTATGACTAAAGTTACTATAAACATTCACGTGCACTTTTTTGGTGTGGACATAGTTTTCAGCCCCTTTTGATAAACACCACGGATTGTGATTAGTAGATTGTATGGTATGGTGTGTTCAGTTTTATATGAAATTACAAACTGTTTACCAAAGTAGCTGTACCATTTTGCATTCTCATCAGCAATGAATGAGAGTTTCTGTTGCTCTACACCCCTGCCACCATTTGCCAATGTCAATGTTCTGGATTTTGGCCGTTCTAATAAGTGCTTAGTGGTATCTCATTGTTTTAATTTGCATTTCCCTGATGACATGTGATGTGGAGCATCTTTTCATATGCTTATTTGCCATCTATATCTTTTCTGGTAAGATGTTCGTTAAGGTGTTTGGCTCATTTTTTAATTGGGTTGGTTGTTTTCTTATTTTTGAGTGTTTTGTATATTTCGGATGAGTCCTTTATCAGACATGTCTTTTACATATATTTTCTTTTAGTCTGTGGCTTGTCTTCTTATTTCTTGACATTGTTTCTCACAGAGCAGAGTTTTTAATTTTAATGAAGTTACCTTATTAATTATTTCTTTCATGGATCATGCCTCCAGAAAGTTAGTACCGTGCCCAAGGTCATCTAGGTTTTCTCTTATGTTATCCAATAATATTCCATGCCTGAGACAACATAATGTAGCTTACATTAAATTTCTATTGGACTGTGTGTTGTAAATTAGTTCAGGTGTCTATAGGTTCTGCTCTAAGCAATGTTGTTAAAAACATTTCAAAATACCGCAGTGATTTTAATTAGTGTCAAGGGGATATGAAATAAAGATCCTGCATAGCAAGTTTAAAGGAATTAGAGGTGTTTTAATTAGAAGAGATGTTGGGCCCTAGATTGAAGGAATTAATAAGAAGAAATGGGCTGGAAAGATTTGGCGGGTTAATGGTGGTTTTCAACTGGAGAATATGACCTCCTCAGGGACATTTGACAGTGTCTAGAGACATAACGGGCAAGGTTCTAGAATTTTTTTTTCTCCTTTTAATTGCTGAACCCTATGATCACTATAACACAATTTAAAGAATGTTGTGGAATAAAGTCCCTCAATTCTGTGCCTTTTTCCTGGTATAGAATTAGTTCTGTGTGGTGGTAAGAAGTTTTCTTGGGTTTCATTTGCTATCATGGGTGGGCCTATAGCATGGTCACAGGAAAAAAGTGTGGAAGAGAAATTGAGGTGGAAATGTAGTATAAATTGAGAACTGGAGAAGGAATAGGGAAAAGAGAAGGAGAAAAGAACATTTGTGGAACAATATTAACAACCGTGCCATTGGTTGATTATTCTTGCTTTTAGCTCTTATGTTGTCCAAAGAATCCAGAAAATGTCTTCTTAATGCTGCAGTAAAGATATGTAATGAAACAAATTAGTCTGGCTGAAAAGAAAATGAATTGCGACTAAGGTTTTGCTATTTAATATAGCACCACTACTAGGATGTTTATAAGCAAGGAAAAGAACACATCATTCTTTAGTTGAAATAGCTTTAAAAAAGATAGGTATATATTCAGTGAGTGCTACAACCTAGAGTGCTCTAATCATAATAGCAGTTGCCTTATTCCTGTTTTCTCTCCATGACTCAACTCCTTGTTAGCTATCAAAGGCATGATGAAAAGACTCTTTGTTTTTGTATATTTATTGGAAATTTTTAAAAAGCCACTGAAAACCCCTAATTGTAATACACTGTAGTATACTCAACATTAGTCATGAAACAAATGTTAAGTACAAAATACTTAACCAAAAGAGGTAAATAAGAGGGCAGATAAATGAAATCTTTATACAAACCCCATTGTCTAGTGAAGAACTTTAGACTACCAGGTTTAAAAGGAAATAGACCCATGTTTGATAGCTGCAGAGCAGCTGTGACCAATTATTCATTGTGCCTCAGTGAAGCTGATAGCATTCTTGGGGCATAAATTAGAAAATCATAGAGATTTTATTCTAATGTATTTTGTGTGGTAGTTACTCTTCTTAATTCATTTAAAAAACAAACAAGCTTTTCCCTGTTTCTCTCTCAATTACTCCCTAATGTCTCTTAAATATTGAGTAGAAATAGTTTTCACTTCAAATAATAGGCCCCAAACCATGATTTTAGTAGAGTTTGGCTAGTATAAGTGTACTTTAGACCATTTCTCAAGTTCTGTAGAATCCTAAGTGCCCTGGGGCAAAAAAAAAAAGACCAAATAGTTTGGAAAATAAGTGCTTACTATAACTACCTCTTTGATGATTATAGGTAATATTTGGAGAGTGATTACTATGTGCCAAATGTTGGTCTGACTGCTTTGAATGCATTATTTCCCATAATATTCATGATGACCCTAATGAGAAAAAGTTTTAGGGGATATGCTTTTGAATTGGTTAAAACTCTTGCTTAAGGCTACACAGCCAACAAAATATACTTTGAGGAATGGTTTTCAAGAGTTTCTCCCATTATAAGTCATCTTCAGAATTTTTCTGGAATCCCTAATTAACTACATTCACATTCACATTATATCAGGTACATGCTAGCATCCAGCTTAATCCAGTCTGTTGAAAAGGTTGAGATAGGTCTTGTAATAGCAACTGATGAGGCTGCTTCACCTGTATTTGTGTTGTTTCTCTTGTCTCTCATACCAGTATTCGTTTTTCATGCTCATTATCTATACAACTCTAGCTGCAGGAAGAGTTATTTGCTCTCACAGAGAAGAGCACTTGAGTCCCAATTACCCGTATATCCTTCCTTTTCCTTCCCATTAATAAGACTAATCATGTTCTAATACTGCTATTATGCCACCAGGGAGAAATCCATTTTTGTTCCAGAATCTCCATGTTTGGCTTTCCCTTTGTCCCTGTGAGCATTTGCACATGGTGACCACAACACAAATATTTAATATTAAATATTGTTTCTTCAGAAATATTTCAAAGCTATGATGACCCATATTTTATTAAACTTCTAAGCCGTAGTTAGATTTTATTATTGCAAGGAAGGCTGGGCTTTGCAGAGTTTTGAGCAAGAGATTTTGGCTTGTCCTAGGGAAGATTGCTAAGTCTTAAATTATTTTCAGGGTTGACTTGATTTTCGTATTTCCAAAGATTTCACCACTCAGACTTTCCAGCCCAGTTACCCAATGAGGGAAGGACGGGATAACTTCAATAGACTTTTTGTTAGAGACCACAAAGGTGCCCCTCTTTGCCACTGGTGGGGGAAGAATAGAATAAGCCTTTCTTCTCATGCTTGAGGATTTGGAAGTTCTCAAAGGGGTGAATGAATATAAGAAAAATTTCTTAGCATTAAATTTGTTGCTCTCATTTCTCATTACTATAATCTATCCCTTTTGTCAGAACAAAATCTTTTTCACTGACACAGCACTGAATGAGACTTCTGGGGGAGATAATTGAGATATACTTAGCTATTTGCCACTACTGGGCCCTAAAATGTAAATATCTAATGAAGTTGCATACTTTTAAGGTACTGCTTCTTCTTCTTCTTTTTTTTTTACAGGGACAGAGAGAGAGTCAGAGAGAGGGATAGATAGGGATAGACAGACAGGAACGGAGAGAGGTGAGAAGCATGAATCATTAGTTTTTCATTGCCGTTGCAGTACTTTAGTTGTTCATTGATTGCTTCCTCACATGTGCCTTGACCGTGGGCCTTCAGCAGACCGAGCCACCCCTTGCTGGAGCCAGTGACCTTGGGTTCAAGCTGGCGAGCTCTTTGCTCAAGCCAGATGGTCTCATGCTCAAGCTGGCAGACTTGGGGTCTCAAACCTGGGTCTTCCACATCCCAGTCAGACGCTCTATCCACTGCGCCACCGCCTGGTCAGGCAAGATACTGCTTCTTTATTGTCACATTTTCTTATCTAATAGAATGATGGTGTGTTATTTGATGCAAGGTAAGCTGTGACAAAGCTTCCTTTTAGCTTTTCTTCCTGGGCAATGTTTGTTTCATCTGTGGGTATACTAAAGTCACATCCAGGTTTTTTTGTTCCAGTAGATTTTATAAAATGTTCATATTCAATGCATATTTATGTAAGAGGGCATACCAGTGGGGTGTGGATAGGACTCAAAACTCAAAGTCTGGTATTGAACAGGTATTAAATGATTTCCTTATGGTCAACAGTGAGTGGGCAGTGTAATCATTTCTAAGCTTTTTTTTTTTCCATGAACAGATCTCAAGAGTGAATGGATGAATCCCATCATCTCTTTATGGAAAAACGAGTGAAGCAGGAAATTTGTAGAAATGCCATACATGCAATTGCAATATTGTGCTTTATAATCATTCAGATGACCAGAATATGTTTTTTAGATATATTTTGTCTTTATACACAAATCCCAAACCCCTTGGAATTTCCTAAGTAATGAGAGCAACAATGGCATTTCTTGTTATGTTAATGAGATAAATTTTGGACCCCATCTACCTAAGGGGTAGGAACCAACCACATGGTTGGCATACTGGAACCTTTGGTCCTACTCCCTGATTTCCAGGGGAGGAAGAGGACAACTGAGGGTGAGTCAGTTGTCCTTGTCAGTAACTTGGTCATGACTACATAATGAAGCCTCCATAAAAACCCCGAAGGACAAGTCATTGGCCCCTTTGGAGACTTTCTATGTTGGGGAAGCAGAATGTTTCTGTGTGCCACCACAATGGGCCCTGAACTCCAAGGGGACAGAAGCTACTTCATTTGGGATCTTGCTCTATGTATAGCATCATCTGGTATAGATTCATATTTTTTAATATCCCTTGTAACAAATCACTAATCTAGTGAGTAGACAGGTATTTCTGAGCTCTGAGTTCACTGATCTATTCTAGGAAATTAATTGAACCCAAGAAGGGGCTTGTGGATACCTCTGATTTATAGTCAGGTGGTCAGAAACACAGGAAACAACCTGGGCTTGAGATTGGCATTTGAAATGGAAGGTAGTCTTGTCTTGTGGGATTCAGCCCTTTACCTGTGGATTCTGATTGTATCTCCTGGTAGATAATGTCAGAATTGAGTTGAATTCTCAGGCACTCTGCTGGTGTTTCAGAATGGTTTATTGGTGTGGGAAGCCTACACACACACAGTCTCTCTCTCTCTCTCACACACACACACACATTCTCTCTGTCTCTCTCTCTCTCTCTCACACACACACACACACACACACACACATACACACACTTACAGAGGAATTGAGTCCCTGGAACTCTTTAAGCAACTTAAATTCTTTTTTTTTTTTTACAGGGACAGAGAGTCAGAGAGAGGGATAGATAGGGACAGACAGACAGGAACGGAGAGAGGTGAGAAGCATCAGTCATTAGTTTTTTGTTGCCGTTGCGACATCTTAGTTGTTCATTAATTGCTTTCTCACATGTGCCTTGACTGCAGGCCTTCAGCAGACCGAGCCACCCCTTGGTGGAGCCAGTGACCTTGGGTCCAAGCTGACGAGCTTTTAGCTCAAGCCAGATGGGCCAGCGCTCAAGCTGGCGAGCTCGGGGTCTCAAACCTGGGTCTTCCGCATCCCAGTCTGACGCTCTATCTACTGCGCCACCGCCTGGTCAGGCGCAACTTTAATTCTTGAAAAAAAGAAATAAATAACAAGGAAAACCAAAGATATTTAAAAATTAATTTGTAACTTTCAAAACATTGCTAACTACCTTCCAAAACTTCCCTCTGCAGCCCAGCATGACCTCAGGCAAGCTTCCATAGATAATGATTATATGAAGCAGTCATAATTATTCATGTCCGTTCCAAAATAGTGTAAGACACAAGGCAGGGTGGCTTTCAAACTTTAAACTGTGAGTCACGGTATGAAACATTTTAGAGTTTGGTCCAGTGCATCTACATTTAGAAACATCCTAGAGTAAGACCTGCACACGTGTGAACAAAAATTTATGGAACAGTAATTATTCTTGCTATGTTTCATGTACTATCCTATTTCTTTTTTGTTTTTATTCTATTCAGTTTTATTTCATTTAAAAAAAGAGGAAGAAACCTTGTCTTGAACCACTAGATCGATTTCACTACCCACGAACAAGCCATCATCCATAGTTTAAAAAACACTACCCCAGCCTGCTCCCATGAGCTCTTTGTCCACAAGTCCTAGCTGCCTTCAGGTGAAAGCTCTGACAACTAACCTGTATAGTTTCCAAGAAAGCTGGCCTAGAACGTTTTTCTTTTTTTGTAACTTCTTGTAGCCCAGCTATCCTCTCTGTCGAAGCTATTGATTTGACAGGAGAGAGAAGTTCACATTTGTGCCTTCTCAGCCTCGGTCACAACACTGGAGCAGCTGTGCCTGATTCTAATCAGCTGAGTCTGAGCTCCTAGGAGCAGGGTGTTTCCCAGATCCATGGGAATGCCACAACCACTGTAATTCTTTGTTATGGGTTAGAGCAGAACATGGGCTTTCCCTAGGATATATACAGTGTGTCCATAAAGTCATGGTGCACTTTTGACTCGTCACCGGTCAAAAGTGCACCATGACTTTACGGACACACTGTATATTGGGGGTATGTGGGAAGGAGAGAAGGCAAAGGAGGAAGAGTGAGAAATTCCTCTTGGGAAAGGGATGGTTGAAATTCACCTTAAAGAGAACACAACACAACTCTGCCTGTATTTTTTATTCAAATGGTGATTTGGAGTAGGGGGGAGTGGCCTCTTTAATTTAGTTTTGGCTGTGATTATTTTCATTTCTGAATTCTGGTACCTACACCAAACCAGTTTAACTTTAAAAAAAAATCAGATTGTTTCAGGAAAGTTGTAAATTAAAGGATAGGAAAAAAAAATACGCACAATCCAGTTTAGCATTTGACTTCTTTGATGGAGAATGCCACAAATGTCATGTAGAGCTACGCAGTTGTGGCTTCTCTTTATTTATTTCATGTCCTAGTTCATAGGCTTCATAATATCAGTTTTGCAGAGGGTAGGGTTATTTTTGATAATTAAATGGTGTTGCTGGTCAAAGAGTGACTTCTGAAGAGGAGGCTCTTGATCATGCATAGGAATCTGGCCTTTCTCAGGAGACACAAAGGCAAACACATGAGACTTTGTCTTCCTCTTTATTGTGTTTCTCTGTGTACGTGTTACTTCACCTCTTAGGGTCTCTTACTGCAGAGGTGTGATGCAGACAGCAACAGGGTAGCTATGAGGAGCCATGAGGAATGCATGCAAAGGGAGCCCCAGAGTATGAGAGGCCGGGCTTTCATGGTGTCCACTGTTTTATTCCCAATGTGTAAGACAGTGAGTGCCTGGCATGTAGTTGGTGCTCAATGAATATTTGACAAATACATGAATAAATAATGTTGGCTATAATAATAATAATTATTATAACATAAAAAGATAATGTTATAAGAGACAGAGGGACTGATCCGGGCTGAGGAGAGATAACATATCCTTTCAAAGCATTTATTCTGAGTTTGGGGAAGAGAATCAATTATAAGACAATTTTACATTCTTTTTAAAACTTTTATTAAATTTTTTTTGGTGACATTGGTTAATAGGATTATAGGTTAATAGGTTTCAACAGTATAATTTTATACTACATCATCTGTATATTGCATTGTGTGCCCACCAGTGAAAGTCAAGTCTTCTGTCACCATATATTTGACCCCCTTTATCCTCTTCTTCCTCCCCCCACCCCTTCCCTCTAGTAACCGCCATAATATTGTCTGTGTCTGTGGGTTTTTGTTTGAATGTTTGTTGCTTTCAGTTTTATATCCCACATATGAGTAAAATTATATGGTTCTTAACTTTTTCTGTCTGACTTATTTCGCTTAGCATGATAGTCTGAAGATCCACCTGTGTTGTTGTAAATGGCAATGTTTTATTTTTTCTAATGTCTGACTAGTATTCCATTGTATATATGTACCACATCCTCTTTATGCAATCATCTATTGAAAAATTCTTCAGTTGTTTCTATGTCTTGGCCACCGCGAATAATGATGCAGTGAATAGAAGAGTACGTATACCTTTATGAATAAATGTTTTCAATTTTTGGGGGGTAGATACCCAGAAGAGTCCTTGCTGGTTCATATAATAGCTCTATTCTTAATTTTTTGAGGAAACTCCATGCTGTTTTCCATTGTGGCTGTACCAATTTCCAGTCCCACCAGTAATGTATGAGGGTTTCTTTTTCTTCACAGCCTCTCCAACACTTTTTACTTCTTAAGACAGTCTTATATGCTTTTAATTGATAAATTCACATGAGTACACTGGCAGGCACTGGTGATGTCAACATAAATAGAAGTGGTTTTTGCTGACAAGGAGTCACACAGTCTGGTTGGGTGAGACAAACATTACAGCACAGCACTAGGAGTAATGACCGAAAGGGCCTTCATGTCGTATTGGACTTGAAGGGAGGTTGGGGACATCAGCCCAAGAAGACGAGGTTTGAAAGGATGAACAGGCATTAGGCTAGCGAAGAAAGGACCAAGGACTCGTTAGGCAGGGGAAGGGTGAGCCCAGAGAAGTAGGGCGATGGAGCGTGCTGCCAGGGATCCGGTGTGGCCAGAGCCATGTGGAGATGAGATTCTGGTTGAGAGATAAGACCCTACTAGCCTGGCAGGGCCTTGTGCTGAGGACAGTGACAGCTCTTGAAAGATGAAGTAATATTGGTTTCTGTGTTTTGGAAGCATTGTGGGTGGAAGTGGATCACAGGACATGGCAAGACGAGAGGGAAAGGGACAAGGGAATGTGGTCCCTCTGCAGTGTGTGGCAGCCCAGCCCACGTGTGTTTTCAAGGGGACTCCAACTACCAACTTCATGGTGGCAAATGATAAAAAGAAACAAAGAAACAAAAAACAAACCTTAGTTGGAAGAGTAGATCTTTGTTACAGCTGGCTCTCAATCATTAACAGCCCGGCAAGCAACACTCATCTAGTAATAATTCCACTACTACTTTTATTATGAAAGTGGATGTCTAAGCTGCTTGCTTTTTCTAACAACTTTTGTGAGACGTTTAAATCCCTCTAGCTGGCCCTTTGTTCCTGTGTTGCCATGGAGTGTCAATAAGCCCAGCTCAGAATAACCCAGGCAGTGAGATGAGAGGTACAGCTTGCTCGCTGGCATGTTGGCTGGCCAGGTTACACTGTTTTCATTGCTCCCGTCTTGGGAGGAGCACTAGGCAGCTGGTTGCCCTGGCAGCTATGAAAGGTGTATGTCTCTTGGCTGCCCAGAGTTTGAAACGCAACCAAAACTTGCCTGCCTACTGAGCATGTGCGGCTCCTGATTGATCTGATAGCAACTTTAAATAGCCCACCAAGCACCTGTCCCTTATACACCAGCCTCTGGCCAACTGCCATTTAGGACAGTGTGGACTCACTTGGTGTGTAGGTGAGGAGCTAGGTGGATTTCAGTGGTGCTTAGGAAGATCTTAGGAACTTTAGCCCTGGCTAATAAAGAAGCAAAAAAGCAGCAGACTCTTCTGAGGCATTCATTTTTAGTGCTTCTGTGGTTAGTGGGTGGCCACCGTGATTGTGTACATATAGTATGTGGTGATGATTCCATACAGTTCTCATTGCTCAGCCTAACTCTAGTCCAGTAGACTGAGAGGTAGAGTTCTCTGTTGGAGGAAAAGGCTTTCCTAAAACAACAACACTAACAACAAACTCCTGGATAGTACTACCTCCCTTTTAAAAAAGGGAGGCATTGAGTTAAACTACTTGTTTAATTTTCTACCTGCACTTTAATCCCCAATGATGGTCAGTTGATTACGCCTAGATTCTTCTTTCTCAGAAGTCCAGACATGGGCACAGAATAGAATCACAGCATGTTGGGAACTGTCTGGCACTCTCTCCACTTCCTTCGGGGTTTCCATCAGCGGGTTACCATTGTTGGGCATGCTTGGCACGCCAGTGTGGATGGAAGCAGACCCTGGAAGGAAGTGCGTCTGAAATGACTGGTGGTATTAAAACTGCTATTTAAAAGTGACCCTTTGTGGATACTCGGGTTATCTTTAGGTCGTCGGTTATCTTTAGGAGCCGAAGAGAGTCTGCGGAAACACTGGCCCTTTGCTCTCACCTTGGTTTGTGTTGAGATATTCTTGCTCTCCAGCCAGTGGCCTTGTGACACATCTCTGATTTAGCTGCCTTTCTTCTGCCAAGGCCCAACCAAGATTATTGTAGAATCTGGGGCTGGTGTGCTCTGCCACAGAGATTGCAGGGAAGGAGGGGGTGGGGAGCAGTGTGTGTTTGTAAAGTCCATTCTAGTGCAGAGCACTGCAAAGTAATGCTTTGGGTTCCTACCTGAAAGTAGGTACCTAGACCCTGTTTTGGAGCTAGGTTTACAGAAGAGTAAGCTCAAAATGACCCAAATTCATCCCACTCATAGTGACTATTGGATCTTAAGTTTATGACTAGTAAGCCCTCTTAAGCATATTAAATTTGGGAGTTAATGAACTTGTGTGGACAATATTTATTAGACTGATAGGGAAGAGAAGACAGGCAAAGCAAAGGTCAAGTTATAAAGACTGGAATAGAGATGCACAAGGCTTGATTTATAGTCATGGGATTGAAGGCATGGGATATCATTTTTCATTAACTTTTCATGGAGTTCTGCTAGGGGCTTGGGACATGAATTGGAAAATCAGGGGATAGGGAGGTAGCAGTATCAGAGAGAGTGGGCTCTGCCCAGTTTTTCACCCTTGGGTCTCTTAATCTCTGTGGCCTCATCTGGACATGGAAGAAGATAGCTAGAAATTACCTAGTTCCTTCTATGCTTTTCTCTGGAGTGGGGGAGGTTAGGAAGCCAGAGAGGAGGAATTTAACTAATTCTGGACATTTTCACCTTTATCTTTTGGTTGCCAGAATGCCTGGAGGCTGGCCTTGTAAGACAGTTGTTCAACAAATTGGAGCACTGCCCATCTTTTGAAGGGCTTATCTTTGTGGTTTGAAAGCTTCCAGAAAGGGTGTGGCATGCACTGGAGGTTTGCAGATGGTAAGCAGAGCAAAGATTGGTCACCTTGGAAGCCCATTCCCTGAACCCCAGAGACAAAGGTGCCTTCCCATCTTGAGCCCTTGTTTAAGGTTTCCTTTAAAACCAAAATCGTCTCTATAGAGCCCCGGTAGGAAACCTCCCTCGGACTCCCTCACGCGCCCCTGGAGCAAGGAACCACCAGAGAGGCAGAACACCTCTCCCCACACTGTAAACAGACCTAGCCAGTGCCATTCTAAAGATGGTGCCATATCACTGGCTCACTTCTAAATCTCAAGAAGAAATGGCCACTCAAATGCTTACAATCCACTGCGTCTCCTCCGCCCCTCCTTCAGACTGCAGTACCTGGTTACTCTTCCTAGCTGTAGCTCCCCTCAGACAGGTGTTGTCAGTGTGTGTGGGGGGGAGTATTTTCCCGTCTCTAAAGAATTCCTCAGTAAGTAATTTCCATTAGGCCTTCTAATAATTTGCTTCTCTGAAGCAGAGATTGAAGAAGTTTGAAGACAAAATGAAGAAAAGGGGTCATTATTTTCCCCATGTTGAATGACTTCTCAGACATGGCACATATGTTAAAGGCAGACCTTCACTATACTCAGGGAAGCATAAAAAGCATGGAAAAGGCAGACCAGTGTTGTCTTAGGTCAGTACCCCCACAATGTTCTTTAACATGTTAGTCACTTAAACACAGGCTGAGTTTTTGGCTTTGAAATGGAAGGTGTGGCTGCTGCAATAGGCTTAATTTACAGGGATTATTTCACAGACAGGGAGTCAGCCCAGACACAAAATAAACAGATGGCACTTTTTTTCCCTCTCTCAGCTTTAGCAGTTCAAATGCAATATGACTTCAGAATCCTTATCACCTTCAGCAAAGCAAGAAGGGGAAAATGATGTAACTTACTCTTCCGCACTTCCTGCTGAAAAGGCCATTATTTTCACTGATAGGAGAAAAATGGCAGAAAAGACCAGGGGCATGTTTCTCACTGCTGACCAGGCAAGCCCTGCATGACCCCTCAAAACTGACTGGAGTCAGGCACGTACTATGTTTTGATCGTAGAAGCTAAAAGTCCTCAAATCAGCCATCCTAGGAAGGACCACTCAGACTAGCCCTACCATTCTATAATAATGTATTAATTCCATGTTTTAAGAACTCTTTTATTTTACCTCTTCATCTAGCAAACAAACAAGCAAACAAGAAACCACAGCACAAAAAGGACAGGTTTTCCACACTTGTAAGTCCCAGTGGGTGAACAGATGTGAGGTTGTGGCCAGCTCCTCTAGGAAGAGCTGGTTTGCTCAGACAAGCTGGCTTGGTGACTAAGCCTTGCCTTAAGATCTCTGCTGACATTTACAGACTTTATAAGCTCAGTCTGCTCTGAAAACCAGCATCACGTCTCTTCCCACCTCTAAATCCTTTCAGGGAAGAGAAAATTCATTCTGAAGAAAATATTCCTCAGTCTCATCTGCCAAGTACTGGGGGCAGGTGTGAGATTTGTAATGGCGAACGTATTAGGCTCAATTCCTGCCCTCATGGTGCTCACAGTCTAGAGGAGAGACCGGGGCATTCCACATGCGCGCAGACATGTTGTGAGTGCAAGCAGGTGGTTTCTGCTTTAAATTTGGGTGTGGGAACAAAGGCTTCTCTGAGGAAATGATATGTAAGGCAAGATCTGAGGGAATGATACGTGCCTAGCTAGGTGAGTGAGGGTGTTGGCAAGGAAGGAGCTAAGCATTCCAGGTAGAGAGAATTCCTCCCCTAAAGGATCGAAGATCGTGAAGCAGTAAGAGGCCTTCCAAGAACTGAGGGGATCTTAGGAGGGGGGAGAGGCTGAAGAGGTGGAGAGCAGATCAGCCAGGGCTTTTATAGGCTGGATTAATGCTTGTATCTCTATTTTGAGAGCAGTGGAAGCCAGAGAGCATCAGACTTGTACATCTGGGTGGGAATGGCATTTGCTGAGCTAGGAAACCTTGAAGAAAAACACATTTGGAGTGGAGGCATCTTGAGTTCAAAATCTTGGAAATCCCCAAACCATTTTTTGTTGTTGTTAACTCGAACTTAAATTAATGTGACCTCATTCAAATGCATCTATTAACACAGTATCACAACTTTACAACTTTACCAACTATCAGTGTCTCTAATCAGAAAAATAAATGTGATTTGGGTTCCCTGAATGTTTTATCATCAGGGCAGTGAGGTAATTGGTGCATTTTATCCGAGCATATAGCCTGCCTGCTCACCAGACCATCAAATGACCTTCACAAACCATTCCGGATGGACCTTTGCATTTCTGTCGGGAACAGCCTTGCTGGCAGATACCTGGCATTGCAAAATCCTTCCTTAAGCCTTTGTTTAATGCCAGAGACTTGAAATGCTTTCAGGTTCTGGAGAGGTGCCAAACTGTACTCTCGGATTAGGAGACCGTGGAAGGACTCCCATATCTACAAGCCTAATATAAGCCATTGTTTCAAGTGAATGAATGGTTTATACTGTTGGGAGGAGTCCAGGGATGTTTGGGGTTCCTTTTTGAGCCTATAAAGTTCTGAGGTGTTGGACTTTTATGACAATCATCTAATAACCACATGGTTTTTTTGTGCTACTTTGAGGTGAGCCAGTAAGAAATGCAGGCTGTTCCTTTTGCTTGCCCCTGGGGTCACAGTTAGAGGCTGGTTTACTTGTAGCATTTTCTCATTTGTTTTTTCCACTAATGTCTTTGAGTTAGTGGAAAATGGGGGGTTTGTGCACCATTTAGAATGATAATTAGCCTGACCTGTGGTGGCACAGTGGATAAAGCGTCGACCTGGGAACACTGAGGTCACCAGTTCAAAACCCTGCACTGGTCTGGTCAAGGCACATATAGGAGTTGATGCTTCCAGCTCCTCCCCCCCCCCCCTCTCTCTGTGTGTATCTCCTCTCTAAAATGAATAAAATAAAATAAAAAAGGTATGATTAGAATGATAATTAGATTTAATGCCCTAAAGCACTATGGGGTACTGACTGGGCAGGTAGAAGGGAGAATCCTGGGGATCAGTCTGACCTGTTGTGCCTGGATTGCTTAAGTCCTTCCTAAAACATACACACGAACACTTCTACTGTAAGGTTCAATTATCCTACACTGAGGATAGTCTTTAAAAGTCCACAGTGCTCTTTGCTCAGCCTCTCCCTCTGCCAGCCTAGGATTGGGCCGTGAGGATAGGAAAGTCCAGGTAGTGAGGTATAACCTGAACAAAAAATACCTTTTAAAAGATTTGGCCATAGTGAACACCTGGGATTCTGAGCCCGCGCCTCTAGCCTCTAGTTGGGGAACCAGCCTTGGATCCTCCCAAGAGGCAATTAGAAGTCTCTGCTGCTCCCAACCTGCCCCCGGCTGCACATGTGCTCACATGGGCCTGGCTCCGCCCAGAGGTACTGAGGGCACACTGGCCAGCCATAACACTGAGTAATGCTGGGAGGTGCCTTTCAGAACAAACAATGTGGGTGAGCTCCTCAGAGAGGGAATACCTCTGGCTTGACATTTAAATTATTTAAATAATTGTCAATTGGGTGGAGTAGACTTGCTGCCTTCTGCCAGGGCACTTCCTGGTTATTTGCATAGGCAGGTAAAAAACTTCATATCAGATATTTAACTTCCTGTCTGTGCAGTGGAAAATCAGTCAGAGAAGGTGATTTTTTTTCCATTGCTTGGCTTGCCTTGATATATTCATATCTCTCAGACTGCGATATATTCATATCACAGTCTGAGAGATTAGCAGTCCACAGAAACTTATGCTTTGGCCCTCAAAGGGGTTTTGTGATTATTTTCGTACCTCCACTTCCATCCCATGGTAATCACATCCCAAATAAAATATCACAAGCCCATACATACTATGGTCATTCCTCACTTTTGACAAGACTAAGACACTGAGTCATGGGCATTCTGGGGCCTGCTGTCTTTCTTTGAACTGTAGCTATTAAGAACTGAAAATGCTACTACCTTGCTTTTAACTTTGTTGAATTAGTAAGCCTAGCTCAGAACATCTTTTTTGGCATCTCTTTGACTTACCCACTTTGTCAGATAAAATTGCCAAAGTGGCATTTAACTAACATGTATGCATGTACACAGGCGTGCACATGGGTGCATGTGGTCATTTTTGTATTCCTGTGAATTCAGAGTCCTTATATTTGACTGTATATGAAAAATAGGCACATGTGGGACTCTGCTACTTAATTTAATGGGGATGAACAAATTAAGAGGATGAAATATCAGTGAGAAACAAAATAGGATAAAGTTGATGAAAGTTTTGTATTTTCCCATTAGCTATGTGCTGGACTGAGCTCATAGCTCCTTCTATATCTGAGATTGAGTTAATTGTTACATATCATTAACAACTGTCTTTCTTCCCTTTTTATTGATAGTAGGGAGAGAATATGAAAACCCTAGTTATTTGACATCTTACTGAAAAGAATCACCAACTTAAAGGTCATCTATACTGAACCACTATAGAGATATAAATATCAATAAATATTGATATATGAATGAACTCTTTTGACTTAGTTTATGACTCCATAGTGGGTAGAGTGAGTTGAATTTTACTAAACACTGTATTTACTTGAGGCTGTTAAGTTCTGGCAAAATTCTTTAGGTCTAAATCTCTGTGAGACCGTCCCCAAGTCCTGGCAGAAATTATACACCTTGGAAAGGCAATTTCTCTTCTTGGATCTGTAGAACTAGAGTCCAATTAGGGCTGGAACTTTAAAAGTAGAGTTCACTCTGAGAGTATATTAAAAACATTATTATGATTGCTTTTTAAAATTTGACATTTTTTAATAGGACCACAATGTGTCATTAATTCTTAGGTCCTCTGGACCATATATTTTCATAGGATCAATGGTAAATGAACCATCTATGGTCTAGAGATTGGTTTGAGGAACCCCCAATCTCTGGATGCCCAAATCTGTTATATAAAGTGGCATAGTATTTCCGTAGGACCTATGCACACCCTCCCATATACTATAAGTCATCTCTAGATTACTTAGAATACCCAATGTAATTTAAGTGCTATGTAAATCATTACATTGTATTACTTAGGGAATAATGACAGGAAAATAAGTCTGTACATCTTTAGTCCAGATACAAACATTGTAGGCTGAACTATATAGTATATAACAATATAACTTTTTTTTTTTTTGCAAATACTTTCTATCAGTGGTTGATTGAACCTATGGATATGGAACCTGGGGATATGAAGGCCTACTATACTCATTTATAGTTCTTCCTAGTGGACTGTAGGTCAGTAAATTAACTAATTTGTACTCTTCCATTTATTATCAGTGTATGAGCAGCTAGTCTTCTATTTTATTTTTATTTTACCCCTTCATCCCAACACTTACCCCTTAACTTCAATTTAGTGTCAATAGACAGAACCTCTTTAATGCGTTAGGAGTGCATCCTTGGGTATATATGGTCTTTAAAAAGTAGGTAGGGTTTTTAAATGATGCCTATGTGTGAATTTATATAAATTGCATTGTTACACAGTTTTTAAATATGGTTGTTCTAATTCCCCGCTGTAGACCACAAACACATCAATATGACACCGTTAACCTCCACCCCTCCTTCTGCCCATCCATTTCCTTCCAAAGAATCATCACCTGTTGGGCAGCATAGTTGGCAGCCCTCAGCCAGCTTTGTGCCATTCAAAAGTGGCAATCATGTCTAGACTCCCTAGAAATATTATCTTTCAACTTGCTTTTGGCAAGTGTAAACTTTTTGCTGAATTATGTCAACAGATATATATGTTTCTCTTCCTCATAGAAATAGATTGGTGCTGGAATTTCTCTTGGATTTCTCTAGGCAGGGAAAATAAAGACTAACTCTTGGCTCATTAAAGTTTTTGCTCATTAAAAATGTCTGAGGGATTTTGATTCTCGGGGGTGAGTTGGTGACATACATACACTGTCAGCGGCTATTTTGGAATTTCTGCTCTTAGGCATGTCTTTGCTCTTGGATGAGCCCTTGTGGTTTTCAAAAGAACTAGCTGGTGAATTATAAATAGAAGGCCTGTGTGTGTGTCTGCATGCACTTACTCTGTGGGACGAGGCTCCCACATTACAGTGGGCAGTGAACTATTTTCACTTTGAAGAGGGAAGAAGAAAGATGAAGAATGTGTTGTGTTTTTTTTTCTTTTTGAGATAACCCACATCTTTGCATGCACCTACACAAATCTGTATAAATGAACTTGACATTTTCAAAGACCTCAACTTAAGGTCTCTTTAAAGCATAGCTACCCAATCTGTTATTTTAAGAAGGAAGCAGTTATCTCCCAGACCTGTGGCAGAGGGTTTGGAATCAGAAGGCTGACTGCTGCGCCTCACCGTCCCAGGGATCTCTGCAAGCTGAATTTCCTTATATGAACAATGCTCTGGTGAAAGGGGCCTCGGCTCAGTAATCGGTGGCTTTAGGACTTGGCTGTTTATATTCTATCGTCACTTTCCTTCTCCCCTAGTGGGAAACTGTTGGGATCAGCAAGTCTAAACTAATCATTTGAACAAGGGAGGGGAAAAGAAAGAGTGACTTGAAAAATGAAACTGCAAATGAGTGTTTTCAGACAGGAGGTCTGCTTGGGTGTGCTTCACCAATGACACATCTGCCTCTTTCCATTACATATTGGAGCCACCAGGTGTGTGCTGTTCTTTGGAGCCCATCTGTAACCTTATTGTTGAAACATTGTTCTCTTTCCTTTGTCTTCTTGTGCCCTCATCCTTAGTCACTAGCACCAGACCTTTTATTGCCAGTTGAAAATATGTGATCAGCTGTGAATTTCCATTATGATTACTATAAAAACTGCAGTATTATTACTATTGAAAAATTAATCCAGACATCTAGCTTAAACTATTGATAATATGGATTTATAATTATGACTTGTGAACTCTTACTATACTGGTGTATTTCAGAAGCAGAACAGTAACACAGGGACAGTAACATTACTTGTAGTTCTAGTTGATGGAGAATTGAATGGAGCTAGCAGGGACTGGTATTAATAGTCGCCACATGCTATAGTCAGGAACCATTCCTTTTTTTCTTTTAATACGTAAGATAACAGAGACGAGCATTAGGTTCCAGTAAAACATTTGATATTGATGCAAGAATTGGGAGATGAGAGCCTGTCAGGCTGCAGATAACATGAAAATCACAGTGGGAGAAGTTCATTTTCAGAAGCATGTGAACAAATGATAACCCTTCTTTGGCCTAGCAGGATCGATATAAAAGAGTATACATCTTATATAAATGCATCCGTATATTGAGAAGTGCTTATTATTTGGTAGTTGGTCAAGTGAGAGATACAAGATAACAAACAGAATGTGGACATGGGTTCTGGAGAAACTACGGTATATCATCCCCTTAACACGTGTAAAATCCATTCAGTGATTTTCCCCCCTTCCTCTCTGTCCTTTTGCAGATGAGAAGCCCAAGGTAAATCCCAAACTGTACATGTGTGTGTGTGAAGGCCTTTCCTGTGGGAACGAGGACCACTGTGAAGGCCAGCAGTGCTTTTCCTCGCTGAGCATAAATGATGGCTTCCACGTCTACCAGAAAGGCTGCTTCCAGGTCTACGAGCAGGGGAAGATGACCTGTAAGACCCCACCGTCACCTGGCCAAGCCGTGGAGTGCTGCCAAGGGGACTGGTGTAACAGGAACATCACGGCCCAGCTGCCCACTAAAGGTTCCCATGGACTTTTCTATTTCTAGATCAAAGATCTTTGTTAGTGTTGTGCTGACTCTGTGTGGGTTAAAGATATAGGTAGGCACAAGGCTTTCTTCCAGCTCTTTGAACCAGAGGCAATGGATGACCAGGAAGATAGCTCTAGGTGAGGAAGTGAAGAGAACAACCTTTGGAATCTAAAAGGAGGATGGATGTTTTGGGGAAAATCACCAAGGTGATGTCCATGTTGGGGACATCTTGGCTAACCAGATCTCTCTTAGTAGTCATGAGCAGGTGAACAGCTCTTGATACCCTTTTCTGTTAATGAGTCTTGATTCCATTCATAATTTCTGAAAAAAATCTGCTTAATAAATACTCATTTCTATGGTGAGTGTTTAGGGAGGGAAATGGAACATAAGACTCAGATATCCAAGTGGAATACCTGTTCTCTATAAGGAAGGAGACAAAGAAAGGCACACCAAAGTCTTCACTCGTGACTGATTCTTAGTGATCTCTCACTGAAACTTGAAGCGTGTGAGATTTCACACAAACCTTGTAGTTTATATGAAATCTTCTCTGTATTATATTCAATGTAGATTCCACAGCCAATGGAAATCACTGCTCCTCTGAAACTATTTCCCCATAAAATGAGCCCGAAATTGCTATTTCATTGTTTCTATAAATATCAATGTACTTAGTCTGTAGATTTACTCCAAGCCAAATTTACCTTTCATATATCATGCATTTTTAATAGGTGTGATTATTTAATTTTGCACTCACAAGAGAAGAAACAACCCAAAAAGTGACGTAGGAGAAGCAGCTGGGAGCATCCTATACTGGAAATGTCAGCTAGGGAGGAGACCAAAAAGTGAAACAAAAACTGATACACAATCACATTACAGTTATTTTTGAAGTTACAGTGATGATTGTAAGGCATATAGAAAAGGTTAAATTCTGATAAGCAAATAGGTGTGAATAATAAAAGATTTTTAAAAGGAAGTTCAAGTATTTAAATGGTTAAAACTAAAATGCTATCTAATGAAATAAAATGTACTTTTAAGTTTTGTGAGTTAAATTTTATTAATAAAGTGGGCAGACATGGAGAAATGTCTGCATTCACGCAAAAGTTATATTTATAAGTATGAAAAGTTTTTAATCTGTAGAACACTCTGTTAGACTAAGTTGTAATAGAAATTTTATTTTTTAAAGAAATATCTAATTTATTAAGGAGGCACAATATTAATAATTCAGTGATGTATACAACTAGTCTTATACTTTATTGTACAAATGACATGTGACGTGGAGAATATGTGCCAAGTTGTTGATTAATTTGGATTTGTAAAGCTAAAAAGAATGTATAAAAGAAATTGAGAATTGGATTGCTGAAGGGGCTAGGGAGGTGGAAAAGAGTTAAGTTATATAAGGGGAAGAACAGGACTTGGTGACAGTGTCATAAAGTGATCTGAAATTCAGAGGCAATTGTTGTTTTGGGAACTTTTAATTATGGACCTTCACTATCCAACTAAGACATGTTTATTTAACTTGGTAGGCAGGTAGAAAGTCTTTGTGAATATTTGCTTGAGTGATATGTGAGTGTTCGAGTGAGTGCATGAATGTTTGAATGGGTAATTTAAGAAATAATATCTGAATAAGGGAGTGAATAATATCTGAATAAGGAAGTGAATGAATGTTCTGAGTGAGTGAGTGAATGCTGAAGACACTGAATAAAAGAACTGATGAGGGAATGAACAGATTCTAGGCAGAAATCATGATATAAAAAGATCAGTGAGAAGTCAGCAACAGACCTCCAAATACATTAGAGAGAGAGAGACCACAGATTGGGCATTTCAGTCTTAACTCAGCACTCTCTCCTAGGGATATCAGAGCATAATGGGGTTGATGATGAAACATTCTTATAGATCAAATCCTACTTAATAAGAGTAGTACCAAGATTTGTATAGTACTTTATATTTTAAAAGCACATTCATACTCATGCCTTAATACAGTTAGTTCTCAATGGAATTTTTTTCTGATTGTGTCTAAATGAATAATAGTTCAAATAACTGGTCTATTGGCCAGTTGTTAGGAAGTATTTTAGTTTTAACACTTGGTGACTTGTGAGACTTTGTGGTCAGGATCTAGAGCTACTTGTTAGGGTACTGGTTATAAATATTATATTAAAAGTATACAGTGATCCTTACAGTTAATTACCATTTTCTCCCCCATTTCCAGGGAAATCCTTTCCTGGAACACAGAATTTTCACTTGGAGGTCGGCCTCATTATTCTGTCCGTAGTGTTTGCAGTATGCCTTCTAACTTGCCTACTGGGATTCGCTCTCCGAAAACTTAAAAGGCGCAACCAAGAACGCCTCAATCCCAGAGATGTGGAGTACGGTACCATCGAAGGGCTCATCACCACCAATGTTGGAGACAGCACTTTAGCAGTGAGTTTATGACCCTAGTTAATCCCAACCATAATAAAAATGGCTAAGGGTGTTTTCTTATATTAAGCATGAAATGCTGACCAGTAACTGGTGACTAGATATTGTGCCTGCATACCAGTGGCCATGTACATCCTCAGCAAACCTCTGCTGGCACATGTCTAGTCTTCCCTGTGTGAGAACATTAATTTTAGACAACATTTACACTAACTGAGAGAAGGGGTATACTTTAGAGCATGGTTGGTAGCCTGTTTTGTTGGTGGGGGGGAACCTTGGAATGTATGGTCCGAAGTTACTGTTTTTAACAGTAAAAGTTTTTCATAAAAAGCACCTTTTACTTAGAATATTAAAAATCCCTTTTTCCCTTCTAGATTATTTTAACACCCTGTAACAACCTGACATCCAAAAAATAAAAGCACCTCTTAAATTTTTCATGCTCCTGTGCTGCCCCCTTGTGGGGTGCAGTCATTCGGTTAAACCAGTGATGTCCAGCCGAAAGATGCTCACCGTACATACAGGTTAAAAGTTTCTAGCCACCTTGGAAAAAAAGAAAACAAAAACAAGTGATATCAACCTCAACAATATATTTAAACTAATATATAGAATTATTTCAATCTATCATAAAGAATTATTATTAATGAGACATTTCATTTTTTTTTAACCAGGTTTTCAAAATCTGGTATGTATTTTACATGTGCAGCCTGTAACAGTTCAGACTAACCACAGTTCACTTGCTCAGTATCAACATGTGATTAGTAGCTACCCTACTGGACAGATAGCACAGGGTCAGAAATTACTGTATTTATACATATTAAACGTTCTCTTCTGCATATTTGTAAATGATGAAATCACATTAAAAATGACTATCTTCCTTTTCTTTTTTGCATTTTAAAGTTGTTTGTCAAGAGTTAATTTTAAAGAAACTTAAAACTGTAATTGAGAAAAGGGAATCATTTCCTACACATTGATTACCATAAAGTGCAAAGGAGAAGAGTAATACGTTTTAAAGGGACACTATGCTGAGTCTGATGCCTACTCCGAAAAAGGTGAAGATTCATGAGTGTTAGGTATATTTCACTGGGCCGCCATCAGGTGTACTGTTTGTTTTGTAAAAGGAGGAAGGACCCGTGTGCTTACCTATTTAAATCGTGCTACAGAAAAACTGGGAAAAGAGGGTAGAAGATATTTCAAAAAGTAGAATATTATAGGTTTCTTGTTAGACATGTACTTAGAAGTTTATTTCACATTTTGAGGAAAATGAAATGAGTTTATTGAGTTAGTAGCCAAATGATACATGGCTGAATCTTGAAAAATCATTAGCAAAGCAAAGCAAGATTCTGAAATAGATTAGTCAGAATTATGTTCCTAGGAACAGCTCAGTTAATCACCATGGGCAATAATAGGGGTCCCTTCCCATCTCCCTCCTTGAGGTTGTGAACTAGGTTTAGAAGTAGAATTATATATTATGGAAAAAATAACATATTAGCTTATATTTTTAAATTATTCTCTCAAAAATATTGAATGAATAAAGAGAAAGAAAAGAGCATCAAGCTTATGGTTAAGGAGATGTAAAAGTCTACTTTATCGACACTCAATTTCTGGTTGATTATCCATTTTGTGGTTTTTAAGGATTCTAAATTTTTTCCTTTGGTTGTTCAGCTCTTGGTAATTTTGCTGATCAACAGTACTTCACAGTGATACTCAGAAGTTAAAAAATAAATGGGTAAAATCCAAACAAATCAGTATTGTATCAACAGGCATTCATGCAAGCTAAAATGCCTGGGAAAGGATGAACTTTAAGGGATGTCAGCTCACTGTTACTGCGACTTTACCACCATCACCATGGGCATAATGTTGATTAGAGACGATCCATTCCTAATTCAAAATGACCTCTGCTTCTTAGCTGCTTTCTTTTTTTTCCTAAAAAGGAAAAAATTATGATTGAACTAACTGAAAGTCTTCTTCCAGGAAGTTCTTTTGTAGAAGTAGATTGGAGACATGGTTTTATGTTTTCAATAAAAGCTATAGTGGTTCTATGATTTGTGGCTAATTGACATCAAGAAATGGCATGTACGTGTTAATTTTGTGACCCTTTTCTTCCTCATTCACCTCAAAGGTAACACCTCCATCCAGGTATCCCCTCTCTGCTTGAGTGTACCAGTTTGGTGACTCACATGGCCACTGGTATCTTTCTAATACAAACAACATTAGAGTTGTCTGTTCCTTATTCCTAGTTTGTTTGTTCCTCATTAGAGCCCCTTAGTTGGCATGTCAACTGGAGTGGATCCTTTGCTAGATACTAACAAGCAGAGTAGAATATGGTCAATTATGCACAGCTCTTGGACTTGAAGTTACTTTCTCTTCTTTTGCTCCTCTTGTTCTTTATTCTACTGCCTATGTCCTGGACTTTCTAATTTGCATCTTCGACTTTGTCCACTCAGCTTCTTTATATATTTAATTCTAAAACTATGGATGCACAAAAGGACCACTTATCCCTAGGGAAAATCTGTCCTGTATTTGGGAAAGGGCGAGCTTCTGGTTTTCCTAATAAAACCAGTGCTTCCAGTAGTGGGGCTGTTGATACACAGTAATGGGCCATAAATCCAGAGTTGCTGCTTTGCATGAGTTTCAGCCTCATGCATTCCCATACTCTAAACTGAGAGCCGTTTCTCAATAGTTTCTTTTTCTCCTTGTCTTGAACCACAGGATTTACTGGATCATTCGTGTACATCAGGAAGTGGCTCTGGTCTTCCTTTTCTGGTACAAAGAACAGTGGCTCGTCAGATCACACTGTTGGAGTGTGTTGGTAATTATCCTTTGCCCTTTCTTTGTGGGTTATATGTAATGTTGTGTGGTTCTAGAAGTAGGACAACACTTGGAAAAATCTGTTTCTTGTTTCCTGTTGCTTGTTAAACGTTAGGAGACGCAGGGTAGCCATGTGGTGTGGCTCTGTCTTTGTTCCCTGTGTGACTTGTGTTGGAGCACCTGAAGTTGTACAAATTCTTGTCAAAGAGATCTGTCTCTAGTTAGTAGAGAGAATGCTTAGTCAAAAGCTTTCGGTTGCATGTACACCTTTTGGGATGATGGGAATGCTTGAAATAGGAATTAATATTGGCGGCCTCTGATTGTAAGTATTGAATGATCTGAGGTAAGTAGATCATTTTGGACCATAAACTTGCGTATTGCAATTCTCTGATTCATCTTACTCTTCCCTGCCTTTATAAACAATGAAATAAAGTTATTAAAGCTACTTTTATAACTGCTTTATTTAAGCAAGAGGTGTGTGTGTGTGTGTGTATTTCTCTATGCCCACTCACATTTTTCCATATAGAAACATATTTAGACATAGATGTAATCATAGTGCATATATAGTTTGCATCCCTGTTTTATCATTTTAAGCTCACACACATTTCCCTATATTTGTACACAGCATAAATATTTTTAAAGACTGTGTAATAATTGTCTATTGAATGTTAATTTTTCTTTAACAGTGCTACTTGAGAAAGATTTTGTACACATTGCTTCTTTCTTTTGAGTACTCAGAATACATTCCTGGGAATTCAGGGTTCCTGGGTAAAATTATTTTGATTTTTTTAAATTTTTATATATTGCCGGTAGCCCCCTTTTATTTTAAAGTCCCAGTTTTTATTAGTTTTACTTTTATGTTGTGGATATTTCCCAGCCACATGGTAGTTTTCATTAATTTCTCCTTTCGACACCATGTAGGGATGGCTGCAGTAGTGATAATGAGTTTGCATCACCTCTGTGCTCTCTTCCTAATTTTCTTGGTTGCTTTGGGCTAGACTTTGCAGCTATTAGGGTATATGGCTCCCTCCACTATGTGGCTGCTGTGATTTGGCTTTTCTTCCCATTTTCATGGAAACCAGGACACCCCCAAACCCAATAGTGGAAAAGGGGATGGGCAGAGGTATTAAGAGCAGCTAATGCCACCTTCAGGTACCCAGGTGGCCAGATGGGGCTTGTTGCCATTTCCCTAGATCTGCAGCTACTGTGACTGTTTCTAAATATGCCTCGTGTTTCTTCTCTGCCATGGAGAAAATAAAAATGGAAAAGTCCCAATTGCATACAAGCAGGGTTGTCTTTTTGTACCAGTTAACATGCTATTTGATTATGAACCAGGGATTCTGGGTGAGAAGGCAGTGAAGGGAGACAGGTACCCATCTTGCTTACCCTCATCCTGTCCACGCCCACTTACCATTCATAGAGCAGCAGGTCTCCAGATCAGCCTGCGGAGATGGACCCCAGCGTCCAAAGCAAATACATACTATTTTTGCTTATTTAGATATTCCCCAGCATGTTTTGAAACAATGTAAATTCACTTACAGCATTTTGTTGGTCTAGTGCTAAAGGTTTTGAAAAAGCAATGCCGTTTTAGTAGCTTACAGTGTTCATGTGCTACAGTCTTAGATAAAAATGTGAGTTGCTTGGATAGTATGTTGTCATTTTTGGTTCAAAAGCAAGAGAGATTGGACTAGGTCAGTCTTTTATAGGCAATAGTCAGTGAACCCCCAAATTCCAGAGGCGTTAGGGATCCCCTTTGTGAGGCTGCATGGCCAGGATTTCTGGGCAGTGCTGCTTCTGTTTTTAGCAACATCTACATAAGGATGCATTTGCAAAAAACATTCATCAACATTAAAGCATTTGAAAACCATTGAAGTAGGTTTCTATTTTACTGTAATTCTATCTACTTATCCTGACACCCATCTCTGTTTTCTTAAAAAAAAAGAAAAAAAAGAAAGCTTTAAGGGAACTTTATTCTAATGTCCACAATTCTCTGGGAAATTTTTCCGTCCTTCCTAGTGAGACCATGAGGTGCACCTAAAGAAAGAGAAGGAACCCAAAGGCAGGAAAAGTTTAGCCTACCGTTCTCTAGCAGCCAATTTTGTATTATCTTCACTCCAGCCTTCATCTCGAGCTACAAATGCTGGGTAATTGCTTTATTAATTGACTTTATTAAAATTAATCTTGTACTATAAACACTGTTTATTTGCCCTGACAGTGGCTCACAATGACCACTTACCACATTTAACATTCTTTTGGATTAGTCATTGCTATTTAGTAGGGACTTTGTTTATCATTAGGACATCTAGATTGAGTAGTTTTGATGATGTTTCAGGTGAGTCATCTGGGCAGACATGCTTTCTCTCTCCATGTTTGGGTTCCCAGTGGCTTAGTGTTTTCAGCAAAGAGCTGTATTCCTGTCTGTGCAGGTGGTGTGACAGCTGCTTATTAGCAGGCGTGATTCCCAGCAGCTTCTGCACTGCAGCTTGTATCTCCTGCTGCATGGTTATCTGAGTGCCACGTATGTCTTCACCTTTGATTATATAACGTGTGTTGATCCGAGTCTGGTGGTAATCACCTCCTCCTCCCAACCTCCCTGCTTACCCCTAACTGTAATTAAGGACAAGAATGGCAGAGGGAGCATGGATTTGACAAGCTGATAGTTGTGTTGTTGCTGTTGGGGGGGGGGCATGCACCCAATAGAACCATCATAGCTAGTCACTGCATTCTGGGAAATGTCATCTGCAATTGGTCTTTCCAGTGTAGCCCACTTGCAGCTTTACAGGGGTTGTCTAACGAGCAAATACCCATGACCAATGTCAGAAATCAGAACTGTTCTGGGATTATGTGTTTAAGACTTTGCAAATCCTCTTTTGAACTATATCCTCTGCCAAAAAATCCTTCAGGGCTGGCGGTGGCTGCTGGTCGGTCTCCTTCACAGCATTGTTTTCTGTGTGCTGGTATGTGATTTTCTTTTCAATCCTTCAGAACACACATTTCAAACGTAATAGTCTCCTTTTTGAAAAATATAAATGCATATGTAAATTCACAAATTGAAACTTGTAGAAAATGCCTGCCTGTTGATCCTGTATGAAGGGAAAGAATCAAGTAAGCTATTCAGTTTAGCCAAATACACGTTTTGTCTATAGCCTTTTTTTTTTTACAGGGACAGAGAGAGAGTCAGAGAGAGGGATAGATAGGGACAGACAGACAGGAACGGAGAGAGATGAGAAGCATCAATCATTAGTTTTTCGTTGCCATTGCGACACCTTAGTTGTTCATTGATTGCTTTCTCACATGTGCCTTGACCGCGGGCCTTCAGCAGACTGAGCAACCCCTTGCTGGAGCCAGCGACCTTGGGTCCAAGCTGACGAGCTTTTGCTCAAGCCAGATGGGCCCGCGCTCAAGCTGGCAAGCTCGGGGTCTCGAACCTGTGTCTTCCGCATCCTGTTCAACACTCTATCTACTGCACCACCGCCTGGTCAGGCATATAGCCTTTTTTTTTTTTTTTTAATCAGCACAACACTAGAATCTGATCTGTACAATTTTCTGAGTTTTACTACCTTTCATATGCTTTCAAAAGCCATGTGTTTCATACCTTTTAATAGAGGAATTTAAATACAGTGTGTCCGTAAAGTCATGGTGCACTTTTGACTGGTCGACCGGTCAAAAGTGCACCATGACTTTACGGACACACTGTATAAAACTTTGTCATCCGCATCTCATTTATAGTGCAGATACTGATGGTGCTTAATTTGCTATCACAGTGGGGTGGCTGGGAAGGGCAGGTTCTACCTTTACAGGCAAAAGGTGGTGGTATTTCTATCCCAGATTGCGTTTGCCCAGTAAATAATGGAAAGGGTTAAGAATTGCAGGCATGAACTTTATTGACTCCCTCTTCCGTCCCGCTGTCCAATGTCACCTCTGTGCCGCTCTCCACAGGGAAGGGCAGGTATGGTGAGGTGTGGAGGGGCAGCTGGCAGGGGGAGAACGTTGCTGTGAAGATCTTCTCCTCCCGAGACGAGAAGTCATGGTTCCGGGAGACAGAACTGTACAACACTGTGATGCTGAGGCATGAAAATATTTTAGGTAAGTACACGGATAACCCCCTCATTGATTTTATCTAGAAAAAAAAAATATTTTGCCTGCCTTTGCCCTCTCTGATTTGGTGGATGGGGATTTGCCAATCTCTCCTGAAAAGCCAGATAGAGATCTTGAGGATTTACGGTATATACTGTTTAATTTTCTAATACTAATTTCTTGTTGAAATCTACAAAGAAGCAAAGTTTGAAGGTTCTCTCTGTGGTGAAAAGGAAATTGTTATTGTTCATTCTTATTCTGCAGGTCATTATTTAAACAACAGAAATTTGCCCCATATTGTTCACTTCAAGGCTTCATCGGTTATTCTACTTATCCCACACCCTTTTTGAATATTTATGACTTGAATCAAACTAAGAAAGATCTTTGGACGATTTCCTAGAGATTCACAGTGCCTAGGGACATAGTAATTAAATGCACATTCCCTCAAACGAGGCATCGCTTTTTTTAAGCTCAGATTTACAGAGGGATTTAGCATACATTTTAATTTGGAAACTAAAGCTTAAAAACATTTGCGAAATATGTGAAGAGCTCATTGAAATACTTCTATGGAAGTATAAAGGGTGAGAAATTCCTTGTATCCATTGGCTTATATGTTTTTGAGAAGTTTCTGTAAATGTGTTTATACTAATACATCTATGATGAATACTACTTGGAGTGCTTTTTATTGGTGGATATAAAGTTTGTAGATAATTTTACCTGTATAAGATAAGAAGTGTTGGCCACTTCATGGCTATTGTATTAGGCTTGGCATATAGAAGGCTGTTGCCATAATTTATTTCTATTCCAGTACAGCTATGAGCCTTATAAATTTAGTCAACTACGGACAATATATACAACAGTGGTCCCATAAGACTATAATGGCTGCAAAGTGGCTATTACCTGTGACATTGCAGCTATGGAAATATTGTAGCACGATGCATTACTCACATGTTTGTGGGGATGCTGGTGTAAACAAACTTACTGCACTGCCAGTCATATAAAGGTAAAACACATACAGTTATACTATATACTATACTTTATATATATATGTGTGTGTGTGTATATATACACAGACACACGCATATATATATATATATACACTATGCAACACTATACTATAGTCTAGGTGTGTAGTAGACTCTATACCATTTAAGTACACTCTACAATGTTCACATGACAGAATTGCCTAACAGGTTTCTCAGAATGAATCTCTGTCATTAAGTACATAATAAGTTGATAATGATGATAAATTACCATGCTACTAGTTTATGTATTTACTATACTATACTTTTTATTTATTAAGCTTGTTGGAATGACACTGGCTGGCAAAATTATACAGGTTTCAGGTGCACAATTGTACAACACATCATCTATACATTGTATTCTGTGTTCACCACCCCAAGTCTTTTCCCGTCACCATTTATCTCTTATACCCTCTTCCACCTCCCCCATCATTATTTTAGAGTGTACTCTTTCTTAAAATAAAAAGTTTACTGTAAAACAGTATGCCATGTTATATAAGCAGCAGCCTCATGTTTCTCGTGTTTACTGTGTCTCTTGATTGCATCATTTTCTCTTGTGCTTGATTTAATCTCATGTTATTATATAAATTTAGTGGAGCCTAAGTGTATAGTGTTATAAAGTCTACAGTAGTGTACAGTAATGTCCTAGGCCTTCACATCCACTCTTCATTCATTCCACAACTTCCAGTGTTGCAAGCTCTGTTTATAGTAAGTACCCTATCCAGGTGTACCATATTTTATCTTTTACACCACATTTTGACTATACGTGTTCTATGTTTAGATAACACAAACAGTATTGTGTTACAATTGTGTACAGTATTCAGTACAGTTACCTGCTATACAGGTTTGTAGCCTAGGCGCAAGAGGCTATGCTATATAGCCTAGTGTGTAGTAGTCTGTATCATCTAAGTACACTTTACAGTGTTCATACTGTGACGGAATCACCTAACAACAGATTTCGCAGAATGCATCCCCTTTGTTAAGTGGTGCATGAATATACTGCCAATTTAGTATTAAACCTGAGTCAAGCTGTCTGCGAATAATGGTTTGACAGCTGTTGTTCGAAGCTTTGCTTCAACAGAATGGTAGTATGTTCCGTTACAGAATTGTCTCGGTTTCTGCTCTTGATTTCCCCCTTCCTTTTCCTCTTGTACCCTAGCCAATCCTCCTCACTTATATCCTTGGTCTCCCCCTTCCAGTCCATCTCTCAACAATGAGTTATCTTCCATTGGAGAGCTGAAGTACTTCTGCTCAGAGTGTCTTTGATGACTCTCACTTTGCCTGCAACACCTGTGACTTCTGAGCCTGGCATACCACACTCCCTATTTGGGGGTCCAGGGAGTCTCTGAAGCATCCTGTACAATTATCCCCACATGTAGCCATTTCCGATATTTACCCTTCCTTGGGATTTTCATGAACATTCAGGTCTCTTTGTCTTTGTTCATATTGTTCTTGATAGCCTATCATTCCCAGTCCCACCCTCTCACCTCCCCTTCCTCCATCAAAAACATCTCAGTGCCCTTCCAGTCTCTCTCATTTCATTGTGTGCTATTCCACACTCCTCACTTTGTACCTCTGCTAGAATTCTTATCACCCATTGCCTTGCGTTGCGGTTGGATGCATACGTGGAACAACAGTAAAGCTGGCAATGACAATAATGACCAGTTACCATGCAGTAAGCACTGCGTTTTCAGTATTTTCTCATTTAATCTTCATCACAATCATGAGAGGGTCGGTACTCTTATCTCGCAGTTTTAACTGATGAGATGACTGAGGTACACGGAGGTTAATATCACCCAGCAGGTTGACTAGTAGAGCTGAGAATCACACTGGGCATTCTCACTCTTAACCACAGTTCTGTATCCTACTCTAGTTTGCTGGATGGTTTTATAGTGATAGAGTTGCTTCTTAAGGTATGAGCTGAAAATTCACCAGCAATCCAAATGATCCTTCAGTGTCCCATTAACTGAAACAGACTGAAGTTGTGCAACAGATAACGTGTTCATTGTGTTAGAAGAAGTGAGGTACAAGAAGAACTTGAATCATCAGAATTATTCTTAGTGGGCAGATGCACATATGCTAAGAAGCATAGGGGTCTGGGACTCATGAAGGAAGGTCATATTCCAGTGTCCCCTCTCAATCTCATGGGGCTCACAGGCTCATTGAGCACAGTGCTCTAGATATCACTGTACTATGCAAATAAGCACTTTATCCATGCACTTAAGTTAAATGACCTATGATACCACTCCATTGTACAATGAGGACAAGAATTATTTTCATTGTTTTTGCTTTCTCATTCAGCACTGAGGACAACACTCTACACATGGTAGGTGCCCAGTAAATATTTATTAGATTGGATTTAATCACAAGGGGAAGGAAAAGATAGGTTTCTTTAGCGTGATTACAGAGGGCAAAACATTGTCCATTTCTTATTACTAATGATCCATGGAAATTCTGAATTCATGAACTCTTCCTACCCTCATCATAATTACAGCCAATGGATTGATCTTACTGTATAGTCCTTTTAATTGCAAAAGCTTGTAGAAATGCAGAATCTTTTTTGTCCAACCTTTCCCTGCTTTACCAGTTTTCTGGATGCATATACGCTTTCAGGCTTGCTGTGATCATTTTCTTCTCCACTGAAAGAGCATATTGTGTTTCAAATGTCAGATAATTATTTCCCCCACCCTTGAGTATTGCTAACTCTAGTCCCCCAGAATACATAATTAAATGACATACACACATACAGAAATACGTACACATATGTATTTGTATACACGTGCATGCATATAAAACTCTGGGCCCTCATTGTTTATCCTCCTACTAACCTTCTAAAACAGTATCTTTGCAGTGGACTGTTTTGGACTTCTACTCTTCCTTTTGCTAAGGCTGGTGTAGAAATCACCAGATAAGTCAGGAATGGGAGACTGTTGCGTAGGGGCAGGCGGAGTGGGCAGAAATCCGGGATCTTTCTGCTCTCAGTACCATTTGAGGCCCATGTGTGAGTTTGTGCCAAAGTGGTACGTTTCTCTCATTCTTTTCTTTATTGCTAAAACTAAAGAGGTTGAGAATTTTACTCCAAAGTCTTATCTTACACTCTTTTTTAAAAATTATAGAATATACATAACATGAAGTCATGTTAAGTGAAGCGTGCAGCTCAGTGTGGCAAAGTACATTCAGACTGTGTGACATCACCACCCTCCGTCTGCAGAACCCTCTCATACTCCTCAAAGATACTGCAGAACATTGTAATTCATCATTATTTCTGGAGATCCATAAGAAATAAAGAAAACTACCTACAAAAGATATTAAGTTATAAAATCATTATGGTCTTAATTGAACCCTGGGCTATTTTAAAATATAATAATAACCAACTATTCTCAAACACTTCTTATGTGTTAGGCATCATATGAAGTATTTTATATCTGATAACTCTTTTATTCTCACAATAACCTTTTAAGGTATATGATGATGTTATCCTTGTCTTATAGATGAGGAAACCAAAGTGGAGATTTTATGTGACCTGTGCAAAGTCACCCAGCTTGGGAATGGCAGAACCAGTGTAGGAACCAAGTAGTTCAGCTCTGGTGCCCAACACTCTACCACCATGCTCCACAGTGTGGTGATCTCATTCCTCAGCTGCCAGAGCTGCCCTGTGCCTGGTTCCTGGGAGAGTCACCAGTGACAGGCTCCCAAGGAGCACTGATTTTCTCCACTTAAGATTTTGGGGTTTATTTTAGTTCCTGAGGAGCCTGGAAGGGTGACTTAGGCTATTTAATAAGAGGCTTCTGCCCTATTCACTTTCTCTCCCTGTTATATGAACACATCCAGTGGCTATGCCAGAGTTCCAGCTAACTGGTACCTGTTCAACCTCCACAAACCGTAGAATGCAAATATTATATAAAAGTGCTCTAGCATTTTAAAGAAAATGTAGTAATACAATTCACACCTGAAAGATACTTTTTAAAAATCTTGCTGATTTAAAAGTTATTTTTCCTGAAGTTCTTTAGAGCATAATTAACAGGACCATTAAAATTCTTCCTTAAGTCCTAGGGGGCTTAGGGAAAGCGAGAGAATAAAAATTTATTTATTAGTTATTTATTTAACCAAGGTTTGTTCTCCCTTCAGCAGATAAATCAATAGAGGCCCTTCAAGTATATAACAGTAATTTAATTTTTTTGAGTGGTGCTTTTATATTTGGGGGTATTTATTTTTGAGAAAGTCATTAGATTAATATTTGATTTAAAATAAGAAAGCAGAAACATTTCTTTGAGTAAAAATTACTAATGTGTGAGTACACATTTTGATTCATATTATAGCGGCAAAGGGCTCTGGGAGAAACAGCCATGTGGAGACCAAGGCTAACTAGAGAGTGAGAGACTAAGACTGGCAGTGGGAAAGCTCAGAGGAAGAGGGAGAAAGGGGTAGGAAATCAGAGTGTGGAAATGTTAATCCAGTTCACTTTACAGATGCCCCATGGATACAACAGAAGTCAACTTGTTTGGGGTTAGGAGTTCCAGACCCAGACTGCCCGGGGCCATTACTGACCTTAATGTTAGGGATGTAATTTACCTACTTCCTGTGGTTGTTGGAGGATTGCATGTGAAATGCTTGGCACATTGTTAGCGCTTGATAATTAATAGCTGCTTCTCTTGTTGATGATGCTGATCAAATAGAAGACCTTTCTGTGTTCCCAGAGTTTCCTGTGCAAGATACGGTATACCAGAACAGCTAGCATCAAACTCGTGGTTGGTTGTAATTTAATAGCTTTGTGGTTCTTGGCATCTCCCAGCAGCAACTTCATTATTTCTAACATGAGTGTAATGATATCTATCTTACTGGTCTATTGAGGAAAATCCAATGAGAAAATATAAGTAAAAGTAACATAAATTTTATACAAAGTAGTATGTGATGGTAAGGCATTTTTTTTTAAGCATTTATTTTTTTACTTTATGCTTTTGCAAGTCATTTAATTCTTCCTCATGCGATATCTATTTTTAAAAAATTTTTATCTTCTATTTATATATCTCAACCTTTACTGTCCATAAAGTTTAGATATATATGATATATATATAATATAATAATACATATGTCTATAAATGTGTTGTAATATAGTATACAGATATATCATTATATGATACTATATATATTAAAAGCAAAGAACTGCTAGAATCACTCTTCTTTGTGAGAAGAATATAGAGAAGAATATTATTCTATAAGATATATATAGAGAAGAGTAATGCTAGGAAACCACTTCTGAAACAGAAAAGACAAGCACCAATATCACAATTTATTCCATAGGTTAGGACGTGCCTCTGCCTTCTGTAGTTCCTTCAGTGTACTCAAAAGTCCCCACAGAATATCTAGAAAAATCTTTTGCTATCTCTTTTCTACAATAGTCAGTATTTCCCTTCTCAAGACCAGTTGTCACTTCCTGATGGAAATCTATTGTAACATCTGGTCTGAATTATGATTCCCTACCCTGGGGTCATGGTGCCCTTTGCAGATACATATTATAGTGCTTTTCACATTATGCTATGATTATTTCCTTTTTATATCTGTCTTCTTTTTTTAGCTAACAAACTCTATCATCTGGTTTACCTGTGTGACTGACAAAGAGCATCATAGATGCTTGTTGTATTTCATTGGTTCTTTTTTTATTTGTTGAATCTATTAATTATTTAACATAAACTGAGCCCTTTATTATTGTATATCTGAATAGAGATAATCCAAAGATCCTAAATACACAGCAAATCACAGGCAGATTAGGACTAGAATACAGATGTCTAGGTTCCAGGTTTTGTTTCTTTTTGGATAGTTGATGAATGATCTGTGCTTGAATATCAGTGTGATGAGGATTTTGGCATTATCATTATGGATAAGCACAAAAATATTATTTCTATTTGAGTCTTAATGCAATGTAAAATATTTTTAAAAGGATGTTTTAGCCTGACTGGGCAGAGGCGCAGTGGATAGAGCATCGGACTAGGATGAGGAAGACCCAGGTTTGAAACCCCAAGGTTGGTGGCTTAAGTATGGGCTCATCTGGCTCGAGCACGGGCTCACCAGCTTGAGCGCAGGGTCGCTGGCTTGAAGCTCAAGGTTATTAGTTTGAGTCCAAGGTTGCTGGGTTAAGCATGGGGTCACTGACTCTGCTGCAGCCCCCCGGTCAAGGCACATATGAGAAAGCAATCATTGAACAACTAAGGAGCTGAAACAAAGAATTGATGCTTCTCAGATCTCTTCCTTCCTGTCTGTCCTTCTCTCTGACTCTCTGTCTCTGTCAAAAAAAAGAAACAATACAAAAGGATATTTTACCCTGGATATGGATATGAAATTTTCTGTTCATTAGCAGTACCCTTTAAAGGAATAAATACTATTTTTTTAAATTTTATTAATTTTTCATTTTAATGGGGTGACATTGATAAATCAGGGTACATATGTTCAGAGAAAAGCTCTGCGGGTTATTTTGACATTTGATTATGTTGCATACCCATCACCCAAAGTCAAATTGTTTTCCGTCACCTTCTATCTGGTTTCATTTGTGTCCCTCCCCTCCCCCTACCTCCTACCTTTCCTCCCGTTTACACCCCCCTCCCCACCGATAGCCAGCACACTCTTGTCCATGTCTCTGAGTCCCATTTTTATGTCCCATCTATGTATGGAATCATTTATTCTTAGTTTTTTCTGATTTACTTATTTCATTCAGTATAATGTTATCAAGGTTCATCCATGTTGTTGTAAATGCTCCGATGTCATCATTTCTTATGGCTGAGTAGTATTCCATTGTATATATGTACCAAAGCTTTTTAATCCACTCGTCCACTGAAGGACACTTGGGCTGTTTCCAGATCTTCGCTATTGTGAACAATGCTGCCACGAACATGGGGGCACATTTCTTCTTTTCAAACAGTGCTATGGTGTTCTTAGGCCATATTCCTAAAAGTGAGATAGCTGGGTCAAAAGGCAGTTTAATTTTTTGAGAAATCTCCATACTGTTTTCCACAGTGGCTGCATCAGTCTGCATTCCCATCAGCAATGCAGGAGGGTTCCCTTACCTCCACATCCTCTCCAGCACTTAATCTGTGTTGTTTTGTTGATGAGCGCCATTCTGACTGCTGTGAGGTGGTATCTCATTGTGGTTTTAATTTGCATTTCTCTAATGATTCGTGATGTTGAGCATTTTTTCATATGCCTATTGGCCATCTGTATGTCCTTTTTGGAGAAGTGTCTATTCATTTCTTTTGCCCATTTTTTGATTGGATTGTTTGTCTTCTTGGTGTTGAGTTTTATAAGTTCTTTATAAATTTTAGTTATTAACCCCTTATCAGACGTATTTTTGAATATGTTCTTCCATTGTGTAGTTTGTCTTTATATTCTGTTCATATTGTCTTTAGCTGTGCAAAAGCTTTTTAGTTTGATATAGTCCCATTTGTTTATCCTGTCTTTTATTTCACTTGCCAATACTATTTTATTGGTTGATGATGCTCCTGTAAACCGCCTTTGATGGCAGTTGGTTAGTTTAATTATTTCTTGTTATAGTTGATGTCTACTGCATGGGTCAGTATTTCTGGATATTAAGAATTATAATGTGGAATTCTTACATGCCTGCTAATTTTGTTCTTGCTCTCTCCAGGTTTCATTGCTTCAGACATGACATCAAGACACTCCAGTACCCAGTTGTGGTTAATCACACATTATCATGAAATGGGATCGTTGTATGACTATCTTCAGCTGACTACTCTGGATACAGTTAGCTGCTTGCGAATAGTGTTGTCCATAGCTAGTGGTCTTGCACATTTGCACATAGAGATATTTGGGACCCAAGGAAAACCAGCCATTGCTCATCGAGATTTAAAAAGCAAAAACATTCTGGTTAAGAAGAATGGACAGTGTTGCATAGCAGATTTGGGTAAATTTTTACAAATATTTCTTTATTGCTGTTTTTATTTTTGTTGTATTCCCACGTTAACAAGGTTGGTGCCTTTCTCTCCCAACATTTTGTTGTGGAAAATTTCAAGTATGCAGTTAAATTGAAAGAATTTCATAGTGAACAACTATATTCTAACCACCTAGACTCTTTCATTAATGTTTTATTGTTCTTAAGCTTATAAGAATCCTGTGCAGAAGACATAATTGGTTTATTGACATGGACAATACAGCACACTATTGTGAAAGTTTCAAATAATACAGAAGTACAGTGCACAGCATCAAACCCTGAGATCCCCGTGCTGAGCCTCCCACCTTTGCATGGAGTGTAAACAGGCTAGCTCTCAGACCACGTAAACAGATAGATGAAAAGACCTGCCCAGAAATACGAGGACAACAACCAGGAAACCCAAATCACCCTGGCTCCAAAAGCCACGGCAGAATCACAAGAGCCTTCCACAACCCAATGAAAACTGCCCACAGAAACCATTGTAAAACAATTTCTCAGTGTAAAAATAAAAGACTTTAAAGGGATTTAAAAGAAATAAAATTTCCTGACATGTCAAATCCCTCGTTTAAAAACAAAAATAAATCTTATAATTTATGTGATATTGTCTACACCTTTATCAGTCTAACAGTAACTACAGTGATATGAATATAAACCGTTTTTAATCAAGTAGAGTGGGGAATGTCTATAGTCCACTGAAATGAATATTATAATTCAGTTTTATTAGCATAATTATTCAGCCAACATTTCATGGGTCCAGGATGTATATGGCTTTATATATAATATTACTATAAATAAAAATAATCTTATTTATAATGCAGTTAAAGCTCCACTGAGCTTTACCCTAACACCATAAGAATTGGATCTGCTAGCAGGGCAAATGGCAAGTTCGTTTAGGGATTTATTTTCTCTTTGATGATTCATCATTTTGCCATAGTTTAGAACAATTTAAGAAATCATGTTAAAGACAAACTCATTCCCAGTGCTATTCATATGTACCTACCTTGAGCAAAGAGTTGTGAAATCGGAACACACCAGTATGGTTGCCTCCGAGGGTGCCTCTGAGTGTGGTTGCGTGAGCATGAGGTGACTGTCGCAGATACTTGGAAAGTCTGTGTCTCAATTTAGATGTTACATCATTTGTCAAAACCCTGAGAATGTATATTTAAGACTTGTGCATTTCTAATAAACTTTAAGTTTTACCTAAAAAAAAAGTCAAATAATGAACTTCAGTAAATGGTATAGTGGTGTGCATGCTGAACTCTTTGAAGGAAAGAGTTCTTTTGTCTGCAGTGTACATTAAAATGTATCAAAGATTAAGAAGGATTCACCAGTGGGGGATAGAAAGAAGGCTTGATCAGGGCTGGAGGAGCTTTCATAGCTCACATGGCTATGACAAGAGGTCTCAGTCCTTATCATGTGGATGTCTCCACAGGGCTGCTTTCCATCCTCTTAGCCTGCTGGGTGAGCTGAAAGAGCAAACAGGAAGCCATAATGTTTTCTATGTCCTAATCTTGAAGGTGTACACTCATTTTTGCCATATTCTGCTCATTAGTCCAGCTCACACTCAGGGCATGGGGCATTGGACTTCACCTCTGGGGGTGGGGGGTTTCAAAAAAGTTGTGGACTTATTTTTAAATCACTACCACCAGTATCTCCATGCTCTGTGTAAACTGCACCTTTTTAATATTCTGTTATTTTCACTCTTTGGTTCTGGAAATGGTGGAGAGGCATATATGATTTGGGAAATACTCACAGTGGCCATAGAATCTTAGGGTTGATGATAACTATGAAAGGGAAAGCAAACCAGTCTGATTTGGTCTAATACAGTGCTATACTCTTTGCTGCTTATGAAGGCTGAGAGAACTTATGTGCTATCTCCCTGGCATTATGTGGCATCAGTAGCCCACACATCCAGAGCCATGGAGTAAGAGGAGAAGCATTCTCCACAGATGGCTTGAGGGATCCTCAAAGGATTGTTGGTTGCAAAGATTTACAGGGTCTGCTTGTTCCACTTTGGCATTTTTTTTTTCACTGATTGTTACAGGATCCTTTTCAAATGAGCCATGCGTATATCTGGTCTAGTCCTCCGGTCTGTGAGGAACACCAGGTCTCTACTTGAAGAATTCTGAAAGGCGTCATGGTTTTAGGAAAGTGCTTCAAAGCCATTGAACTTGACAGTTGTGCTTTGACTTGAGGTCCAGTTTAATGTTCTCTGTACACATGACTAGAGAGGAAGGCCTGTGGGTTTGATCAGCACTGTTGTTCAAATGAGCAGCTCATCCTTTAGGGATGGAGTAGGCCCTTGATGTCGTGATAAATTACCTCGTTCTCTGCCTCGTGTTTGCAGACTAGGGAGAGCTGTGGAGCGTGTGGGGCTCCCTTTTAAAATATGAGGCTGTTTTGCTGTGGACTTCGAACACCAGCCTCATCATGGTTTGGTGTATTAGTTCATTATTTACCTCGAACTTTTTGTCTCAGACATTCATATATGTGTTAACTGAATAGCCTCCAAATATTTCTAACTATAGACCATTTTCTGCTCTCACAGAAGCCCTCACAAGGGGCATCCCAGGCCCAGAGGTTATTCTGGGTGTAATGCACCTGTGACCTGGGCACCACAGAGGGTGCTTGTGGTTGGGGATGGTTTAAAATGCTTCAGCAACTCTCTGAGGAAGGCAGCAAGCTGACTGACATTGTTGTTCTTTCTTGCAGGCCTGGCAGTCATGCATTCCCAGAGCACCAACCAGCTCGACGTGGGGAACAACCCACGTGTGGGCACCAAACGCTACATGGCCCCTGAAGTGCTAGATGAAACCATCCAGGTGGATTGCTTTGATTCTTACAAGAGAGTCGATATTTGGGCTTTTGGACTTGTCTTGTGGGAAGTGGCCAGGCGGATGGTGAGCAATGGTAGGTATCTGATCTAACATAATATTGTCCTTATTCAAGTCCTGTTGATTCTGCTACCCTTAAAAGGGCAGGAGGAACATTTAAGTCCACATTGTTCCTGGACTCCTACTTGTCAAGCTGTTGGCATTTATATTTGATTCATGACGACGGGTAGGTGGAATGCAATGACATTGTATTTTAACTGCATGAGAGGAAACGGTGGTTGAAAAAGAATATTTCTGGAGGAGACTAGTTATTCTTTTATTTTCTTTTTCTTTTGATTGGTCCATATGTCCCTCCTTCCTTCTTCTCTCCTTCTTTTCATCCCTCCGTCCCTCCATCCCTGCATCCCTCTATCTCTCCATTCCTCCTTCCCTCCTGTTCTGCCTTTCTTTTCACCTTCCCTCCTTTGCTCTTCTCACAAGTGAAGTTTAATGTGAAGAGAATGCTCAAGTAAATCTTAGGGTGAATTAATTATATTTTAGATATTTTTACTTAAGTTCAGATTATTGAGAAAAGGCATAGGTTGTACATTTAGAATTCACTTCTTTGTAAGAAGCAGGCTGTATAAGTGAAGTTTACCTTCGGGAAACCCTTACACTGATACCCTTGAAAATTTTATGAAATGGTATCACCTTGGCAGTTAGGGAAGCAATTGTCAATCGTTTTTACCAGCGTCCCCTACAATAAACTCTTACTCTTGCTTTTCATGTATCCAAATCAGTCACAGATACATTGCTCAACTTCAAGTACACTGTATTCTGAAAGCACTAAATGTACTCTTTCAATTTGCACATGCCCCATCTACCCACAAAGTAGTTATTATAACAGACTCTTCTATGTCAACTAAATTAACCTCTTCATAACTGGAAATACCTTCACAACTGGAAATTTTATTTCATAGAGAATGTGTCTGAAATTGTTCCAGGAAAACAAAAGATTAGAACCATATATTTAGATTAATATTTTTTTCCTAAAGATACTTCACCTTCCTGTGACCCACTGGAATCTGGGATTTGAAGTATGAAGGAAAGAATGCATGAGGGCTATAACATCTGTGCTCGAACCCACCTTCCACTAGTATTTTCTTGTAAGGACTGAGATTCTTGGGGCAACAATAATTTTCATGACTACACAGCCAGAGAGTAGGAGGTTCTGAGAGGGAAGTGGATCAGGGTAACTTAATATAGTTTTAGTGTGCGATAATTAAGATTAGCATGTCTTCGTAGTAGCTTCTTTTTTTCTCCCTAGCAACAGAGTATTTACTTTTAACAAACTCTCTTAGGATATCAAAGCTAATGTTTCAGATTAAACATAAACATACATGCATTATAACTTGACAGTTCTTTTTAAGTATTTTTTTTTATGGAGTCATGAACATTTTCTTGGTAATTATTTCTCAATCGTTGGGAGCTACTGACTTGCATTTTGTTTTATTCAAGCGCCTTGAGAATTGTTTGCAACAGAGAAGCTGTTTTGCTGATTTATAAATTTTTGAAATTGCACATTAACTTTCTTTCCGCATCATCTTCCCTAATAATTTTTGAGCTCCTTGGAACTGAAAATCTAATTCTAATTAGTGTATCTTAACAGACATCTTACAGAAGGATTGGTATCGTGATAAACCATGCGATGGCAAACTTGCCGAAATGAAGAGAAAGCTAATATTCTAGGGCAGTGGTTCTTAACCTGGGTTCTATCGAACCCTAGGGGTTCGATGAGTCGGTCTCGGGTTTGGAGAAGCCTCTGCCGCGGAGGCCAGAATAAAGTAATACCGTAATTTGTTGTGAGTTCATGCACTTTATTGGTTTTGTTCTTTGAACAAGGTGATGTTCATGCATGGCTCATTTTGTGCACCAGTAAAAATACATACATATATCTATGTCTTGAATTTGGAAAAAAAAATTATATTATCACTAAAGAAGGGTTCAGTGAATGCGCATATGAAACTGGTGGGTTCGGTACCTCAAAAATGGTTAAGAACCACTGTTCTAGGGCCAGGATGGTAGCAGTCCAGCTGTGGGTGTGTTGGAGAGATGCCAAGCAAGCCTTGGAGATGAAAGCCAGCTTGGCAGAAACTTGGAATTCAGGCTACACAAGAACTCATGTTGCAAACTAGGTCCCTATGTCAGATGCATAAACCCAAGTGGTTTTTGAAGATCAGCTGTCATTAATGTTCAGTGTGAAATTAGAGTCATCAGTTTAAAGTGTAGCTCAACAAATGGTAGTTTGTTTGATCTAACCCGTGTTTAACATTATTTGGGGGGAAAATGATGACGTGTAGAAGGGAATATTTTGGTTGTTTTTTTATTTATCTTCCCCCCTTGCATCATCATTTAGATTGTTTTCTGGTTCCTAAAATATTGTGGATTAAGCTTCTGCTCTATGATATGGTTTGATTTTTTTAGGGAGAGCTAGGGGTATGTTGTGTCTCATTTGAAATCAGCTACTGTCCCTTTACAATGACTAATTTGGTATTTCCCTTTTTCTCTAGTCCCTCTTCTCCATAAATAATCATGTGCTCACATGCACGCCACACATACAGAGAAATGTTTAAACTTAAATTTGTAAGTGTTCCATGCTGCTTGCACACCTATTTTATTAATATTAACATCTTAGTTATCACTACCCCAAAATAGAAATGAGTAGAGTAGAAAAAAATGAAAGTTTGCCCATACCTTCCAGCGTTCATGTCTCTTTTCACTTCTTCTTTATGCATGTATAATTGCTTAGTTGTAATCATGATATAGATAATATCCTGTAACATCTTTTTCATTTGTGTGTGTTTTTAATGTTAAGTAGTCTGTTTTTATTTTAAATGGTCACATGATATTTTATTAACCATCTCCATATTGTTAGAAATCCTGTCTCTTCCATTGGGTCCTATAATAGACATCTTGGTTCACATAACTGTTCCAATTTGGGGAATTAATTCTTAATTTGAAAAAAAGTAGCCTGAATAAGTCAAAGAATGGATATTTTTTATGGCTTGACACATATTGCCAAATTGCTTTTCTTCAGAGTTCCACTACCCCCAGGGTGTGATATACGTATTTCACATTCTTACCAGCTTTAAGAACTGTCATTAAAAGAATATATATTTTTGAAGTTATTGCATATAAAATATACCTCATTTAAATATATAAATATCTTATCATGGAAGGTCAGTATAATTATGCATCCTTTGAGTTCCTGAGTCCGTTATAAAGACTGATGACCAGGTAGTATCATCAGTTTTTATAACAATCCTCAGGTGGACCATGAATACGAAAATATGTTGCCTTTTGTATTTTTATTGGAATTCTCCATTTATTGGCTACTCATAATACAGCTCATGCTGTTTCTGTACAGGAAATGAGTGTCGGGTCCATTTCACATTTGAAGATTCCTCAATAGTGTTTTTTGAGTTTTACTTTTTATGTTTATTTAGTTTGGCACTGAATTTCAAATTGGTAGGAAGGAAAACAGTTGTTCACCTTTACTGTGTGAATTTTGTATATGAATTTAAGGTAGGGTTTGCTTGGATCAGTGGTTCTAAAACTGGAGGGCATATCAGAATCACCCAGTAAGAGAATGCTGGCCCAAGTCCAGAGTTCCTGATTTAGTAGTACCGCGGTTGGATTGAGAATCTCCCTCTCTGACAGGACCCCACTGATGCTGGTACAGCTCGACCAGGAACTGTACTCGTGAGACCTCTTTTTGAAAAGGAATACGTTAAATCGGTTTCACCCCGCCAGGAAATAGAGACTGCCCCCAGCATGCCAACAGAGCCTGTCCAAGCAGGGTGTACATGACCTGTATCCTGATATTTTATATGACATTTGCTTTCTTGTTCAAGCTTCTAAGGGGTCCATTTCTCACTTAAGAGTCTTAGACCTTAGCTTTTCTTTCTAGATTTTTGCTACTTCTCTGACAGTATTCTTCTTTTCCTCTTTTTATAGTTCTGCAGACACATTTGTTTCTGGTAACCTGAGTTCACTGCAGTGTAGGGATTCTGTAGGTAAACGGGAACACTATCATGGGACTTGTGCCATTTAGCTGTGCTCTGATCAGAAACGTCCAAAGCCTCTTCCAAGCATACCTCAGCATGTGCCCTCTTGAGTTTAGAAGTCCTTTCTCTGGAGCTTCAGCCTCCGGTGTTAGAACTTGTTTGGATCCGTTTATACAGAAACTGCATAGTTCTGTTGCTGTGATACTGTGGTCACCTGCTCATGGATTTAAAATCTAAATAAAGTAATCTTTACTGTCCATCCTCCACTCATCTATTTGCCTATATTATCTCAGCAGCATGAGCCTCTTACCTTTACAGGGCTCACAGCCTACTGTATATTTTAACACAAAGTTTCATTGTGACTTAAATGTCGTATAAATTTGTCATTTCTGTGACACACTTCACTATTATCGATAACCCAGTTATTCTTGAAAGTACCAAGAGAATCCAGTGCCAGGGTTCTCATCAGAATATATAGTAGAATTTTTGAAAAGGCAATGTACCCAGATGGTACAGGCAAAGACATTTAGAAAATAGGACATAAATGTTCCTTTGCTGTTTGGTTGTATTTCTGTCTTTCCTTGCGATTTCCCCTTTGGGCTGAAGCTCTGCACATGATCACTATGAGATGGCAGCTCCTGGGCCTGCCAGAGACAGTGAAATGGAATCATTAACAGGCTCTGAAATCATCCTCTCTGGCTAGGTAACTTACATACGCTTCATCGTCCAAAAAATATTGATAATAATAATACCCACTTTAAGCATAGTTCTGATGATTGAATGAGACAGCATCCATAAGGCACCCAGTGCGTGTCTGGCATATGGCGGGTGCTCCGTAGCCTTGGCTGTTGTTGCTGCTGCATTGAGAACGAGTGGGTGATGGGGGTCACTCCTGTGCTTGCAGAGTTCCAGTGCCCTTTCCCGCCTCTCTGGGAGCTGACCCTTCACTCTGATACTACATTTGTTTTCCGCTCCGTGCCCACAGGAGGCCTGTTCTGGACACTCTCTTGTTTCACTGTTACTGGCTTTGATTATTTTATGATGGAATCCAGTATTAAAATGTGTCAAAAAGCATTTGTATCTCATAGAAAAATTTTTGCTTGGCTAAACTTCTCTCTTACAGGGTAGGGACTAGGAAGTGCTTGTTAATAAGCTTATGTTTGGCACACATACTTTGAAAAACCTCTTCTGATTAATCCTTGGGCTTGCCAGAGAACTGCATGTGCTTCTGTTTCTAAGCACAATGGGATTGTAGACGGAAACCAGGAAAACTCTTATTTTCTTGAGTAACTTAATATCCAGCATATTTCACAGTTTATCTCATTACTCTGTATATGAAGGCTTGAACTTAAACAAAGGGAAGAGTCATTATATTGGGGCATTTTATTTTCATATTCATTAGTTTCAGTTTTTCTTTTATATTTTAGAAAAGTGGCTATGGGCAGGAATAGGAAGGTGGAGTGGTCAGGAAGGATTGCCCCCACCCTAACCCCCACTGATTCCTGGAATTTCATGTTCTGTTGGAAGATCCAGACCACAGGAGGGAGGTCAACTGGGTGCTGTTTACTGAATAGTAGTCTCTTTCCCTTGACACTCTTTGGAGCAGCCCTTCTCCACCAAGACAGATATCAGCGTCTTAAACCTTACAACAGCCCCAACATTCAGCGAATGATTATATTCTTCTTCCTCCATAAATAACCAATGTTTGGGACTCTTGGGGGCCTTCTCTCTCTAGTTTTGGGGGCATATGCTAGATCTAAGACATATTGCTCGCAGCTTAACTCAGAGCATGGCTGTGCATCTCCTCTGACAACAAACTGTAATATGAATAAATATTTCTATGAAGGCCTGGCTATACAGTAATCTGTAAACCATTTCCTTTTGCTAGGTCAGATAGATGAGAATTCCAGTAATAGAAATTACTCTTACAATTTTAGCAGATTTCTGAGTGATATGCATTGTTCCATGTGCCCATAAAGTGCAGTGGGGATGGAGGGATGAGGACATAGCTGCCACACATTGTCCTTTACAGAGCTGTCCTTCCAAATCTGTTCCTGTTTCGGAAAAAGAATATGATCCATGGAGTAAGACCAGACTTCCCAAGGTGTGTGCTATGTTGCGTTACAGGATGCCTGAGTACTGATTCTCTTAATCCTCTGGCAGGGAGGCCAGGTATCAGAAAGAGATTTCTGGGCTCCTGTCACCTCTGTTATGAGCACTCAGGTTCAAAACCATGAGGTTGCTGGTTTGAGCGCTGGCTCATTCGGCTCGAGTGTGGGCTTACCAGCTTTAGCATGGGGTCACTGGCTTGAGTGTGGGATCATAGACATGGCCCTGTGGTTGCAGGCTTGAGCCCTAAGGTCGCTGGCTGGAGCTCAAGGTTGCTGGCTTGATCAAGGGGTCACTGCTTGGCTGTAGCCCTCTGGTCAAGGCACATATAAGAAGCAATCAATGAACAACTAAGGTGCTGCAACTACAGATTGATGCTTCTCATCTCTCTTCCTCTCTCTCTTTCTTCCTCTCTTAAAAATAAAGTTACATGTAGATTTCTGACTAAGTGAGGGGTTGCTCCCCCAGGGGATGTAGCTGCCTTGGACTTTTTCCTCACCTGTTACCTTGATACCGGGTGTGATTACCCAAAGTTGGAGGACAGTGAAGAGAAATAGTGTAATGGAAGGGAGCATGCTGTGACATGAGATTAATACAGAATGAGACATATTTTATTGTCATTGTGGTTTGCTGGGGAGAATTATACAATATAAACAGAGAATTGGGTTATGGTCTACCTTTGCCATTAATTAGCTGTGAACTTGAACAGACGTTTTCCTGTGTGGTCCTCACTTTGTTCTTCTGAAGGAAAGGAAGGCTGTGATCTACAGGATCCTGACATTCCATTGGTGTCTCTTTGCTTCGCCTTCAGATTATTCAAAATATAGTGAAGTCCCTTAAATGCAATTTATAAATCCTCAAAGCTTTGAAACCTAAGAAGTTTTTTTCATAACTTATTTGGTAGAATACATGAGCTGAACTCATTTAGCAGTTAGACTTGATGTGAATTGACACGAGTCTCTATAGATTTTATTTATTTCATTTAGTGTGACTATTCATATATTTCACTGCAGAAATGTGGTTGTAGGTATTCCTCTTACTCTGCTGGGTATCATATAAAAGACAGTGTGTGCATTTTATTACCTTTGTAGAATGTAAAAAGCTCCAAATTCTAAAAACATTTAATCTCAAGGGTTTGGACAGAGGGTTGTGGACATATAATCATTATTCAGTTAACTAATATATATTTAGTGTCTGTAATACGCTAGGTATAGTGTTATGCTCTGGTAAGCAATTGAGCAAAAATTTTAAAAATATCTACTTTAAAGGTGCTAACATTTTAGTTAAACAAATTATGACAAATTCACCCTTTGAGTAGTATGAACGTTCATGTACGTCTTAGTGCCTCCTGACTATCCAGAGTACAATCGATTTATTTTAAAAATGTGTAAGGCAACATTTAAAAAAGGCAAATGTATGTTCTTCTTGTTTCCATAAATTGGTTATCAAACAAACATGATTTTAAGTTAATAAAACTGGAACTAATTTCACTTTTTGAAAAAAAAAACAACTCACTCCCGGGGGTCAGCGAGCATGAAAAAAGCTCGCTACTCAAAGGGTTTTTGTTTTGCTTTTTTAAAGAGACAGAGAGAGGGATAGATAGGGATAGACAGACAGGAACAGAGAGAGATGAGAAGCATCAATCATCAGTTTTTTGCTGCCGTTGTGACATCTTAGTTGTTCATTGATTGCTTTCTCATATGTGCTTTGACTGCGTGCCTTCAGCAGACTGAGTAACGCCCTGCTGGAGCCAGCGACCTTGGGTCCAAGCTGGTGAGCTTTAGCTCAAACCAGATGAGACCATGCTCAAGCTGGCGACCTCGGGGTCTCAAACCTGGGTCCTTCCGCATCCCAGTCTAACGCTCTATCCACTGCGCCACCGCCTGGTCAGGCACAAAGGGTTTTAATAGTATAAGCCACGATGGTTGACTTACAAGGAGGTGACTGAGTGCAGGGCAGACACTGAACCTTGTCCAGGGGCCTGGAGTTGTGGCAATAAGGTGGAAGAGTCTTCTCAGAAGATAGAAAGCAAGAACTGAGTCGTAGATGAAATGACTAGGAGCTACTCAGTGGGACAAGCTCAGGAGCATGTGCAGGTGGAAATGAGAAATAAAATCAGTGATGATGATTGGCATCCCGGGCAAAAGGAAGAGCCGTGGTAAGTTGTAAAGGTGTCCCGTTGATGTAACTGTAAGTAGTTCTTGTGGCTCATGCCCAGGTATGTGAAGGAAGACAGTGGTGTGGGAATGTTACTGTGCAACGAGCATCCACCATTACATGGATCACACTGATGGAATACATGGTAAAGAGGGACAGGCTGAGCCTTTGCCTTGGTTTCCTCCTGAGGATAAAGTGCTGGAGGCAGAGGCACACGGGGAGGGAGGACTTGAAGCACAGAGACCTGTAGGTTCCAGATGCAGCTGTCAAGGGGGTAGGAGATGGGGCCCTGAGGAGGATCCTGAGGAACGCCTTGTTTCTGGAGACTTGCCTTTCAGAAAGACCTCTCCGGCATGTCGTGCTCTTTGAGGTCACGTCAGCTCTATGCTGCCTACTTTAAAGGTGTGGGAACTTGTCAGGGCAGTAAAGGGTTTACTCAGAGCCATGCAGCAAATTAATGGTAGGGATATTGGTTGGTAAAGATATATTTGCCCCAGAGAAGAGAAAACTTTCAATTAGACATATGCCCAGGAGAAAAAAAAAAGATGATTGTATAAATCAGATGCACATGCCAAAAGTTGTGGGGGAGTAGGTTGTGAATAATCTCCCTGATTTCTTTCTCGTGGCCCTTTGAGTCACACCAGCAGTTTCACATGGAAAAGCAAGGCTTGGCTCAGCTCCCCCTTCCTGACCACCGTTGAAGAGCTCCTCTTCCCTGCATTCTGCATCCTTTGTTGTTTGTACCACTCAGTTGGCACTCGAAGTACTTGGTATTTTTAGTCACTTTTCCAGAATTCATGCTGTCCTCTTTGCTGGCTCACGAGTTGGCAGTTTCTTCATTGGGTGCTGTCTTTAAGTTTACTTTTTTTTTTTTTTTTGCCTGGCTACCCAGATTGTCACTTTCTGTTAGAAACAAGGAACATTTATAAGTAATTTCCTACCTTTACAGCCCAAGTGATTTCACAGTCTGGGCCTGACCTGTTCTCCTTACCCTTCCTGTGCACCTGATTTTAGCCACAGAGACATCCCTCCATCTCTTCTGCTATGAGGATGAAGGTCATTTGTAACTCCTTGTCTTGGCCCACTTCCTCTTCCTCTCCTCCCCGCCTGGAATGCCCCTCTCCTTGGTGTTTTCTCTTCTGCATTCTCTTTTCTGCCTCAAAAACTCATTATCTTTCTACATCCGCCCAAGCTCTAGCTTCTAGAAAGGTTACTTATACTTTCATGACACCCAGTCGATATCTGGTACTTAATAAACCACACAGGTATTTACCTCTCTGAGACATACACCGAGTGCCGCGCCCCACCCTGTCCCTACCTCTAATGCTGGTGTGTAACGTATTTACTTTTTCCTCTTCTCCCATTTCTATTATTCTGTCCCTCATCAGTCACGTTGCATCTGTTTCAGTTTTGTATCCCTAGTGCCAAGCACAGCCTCTGGTATACACAGTTTAAGGGATCAAAATGATTGTTGAGTAAATTTAGGAACCAGTAAGTAAAACTGCAGTGAGGATTTCTAATCTATGCCTTTCAAGGTATAAAGTAATAAGTAGTGAAGTGAAGAAATTTTCTGAGGCTTTCTAAAATACGATTTCTATTATCTAAGAAAGACAGAGGGGCTTGTCCTCATCCTGCACCAGACGTTGAGTTCCTTGAAAACCCAAAGCATGTATTTGATCATCCTCAGTATTTAATGTGGCGTTCAACACATAGTAGGTACAGAATGTAATTTATAGTATTGATGAAAAGAATTACTTTCCTTCACCAGAGGGAGTTTCACGTGCCTGCTAGAGTTTAAGCCCAGATTTATTTTATTCAGAAGCATGGCCAGTGTCAGGTGGAAACAGTCAACAATTGACAGATGGTTGAAGAAAGAGGCGTGACTAAGTCCCAGGCATAATCAATTAAGTGGTCTTTCTTTTTATATTTGTTCTTTTTGTTAAAACATGGGAGCATTTAATAAGGTTAACCTATGGTAAATAGAAACAGAAGGGAACACTTCAGCTTTGTGTAGTGAAATTCATTGTTGGGTATCACTAGATTTCATATTATAAAAATCCAGCCATGCGTTTTTCCTTTCGCATTCCTAGGAAAATCCAGCTAGCCTACTGTTCACATTCACATAACTCTTCCTAAGTTAGGCAGGCAAATGACCCCAAATAACTGGCTATTATGCTAGTTTTTTTGAAAAAGTTGAAGCAGGTTATTAAATATGGTCTCTTTCAGAAAAATTGAAAAATGTGAAAGGGCATCTCTCTCACATTTCCTATAAGTTACTGTGATCCTTGAAAAGGTATAAATTATTTTGTAGGCCCTATCCAGTTGTATTTTGCATGGAGTCTATTAGTACTGAAAAGAATTAAAATATTTTTGTTTGAATGCTCTGGGATCCTTACAGGAGAAGTAGGAATGGCCTGAGATGAGCTGTCTTCAGTTGTCTCTGTGAGCAGCAGTTAAAGCCTAATATGAGCTTTTGATGATTTCCTGAGAAAGGTTTTTAATCCATTGATTAAAATACATTACAAATGCAGTTATGCTGTGTGAAAAAGTTCATTAGACAATAGTATCAACTAGATATTTATTTTTGATGTAGTTAAAATATATGCTATTTTAAAAATAAACTCTAGCCTGACCTGTGGTGGCGCAGTGGATAAAGCATCGACCTGGGAATACTGAGGTCGCCAGTTCAAAACCCTGCACTGGTCTGGTCAAGGCACATATGGGAGTTGATGCTTCCAGCTCCTCCCCCCTTTCTCTCTTTCTCTCTCTCTCTCACTCTGTGTCTCCTCTCTTAAATGAATAAAATAAAAAAATAAAAAAAATAAAAATAAAGAAACAAAAATGTCAGTTAAAGAAAAAAATATATATATATATATAAATAAACTCTATTGGATCTATGAAATTTAAGGAAAAAAATGTAGCATACTTTAATGAATGCTCCTTATTGTGGCTGATCTTTTTGTAGACTGTGTTTATATGGGATTTATAGGAATGGATTTTCACTCTTAAGTAATTTAATTTTTTTGATAAATGAAAAGGGAATTGAAGCTATTCAGGTGGTTTGTAGAAACTAGAAAAACTTATTTACAACTTTCCTCACAGATTTCTCCTGTCTCCCCAACAGCCTGTTAGGTATTTAGGAATAGGAGTTTACTTATTGGAAGAGAAGAAGGCAGTAAATCAGGCAATCCACTGTCCTTGTTGTTGAAACCTTTGATGATAAAAGGAAGTTAATGGATTTTCTTGATTTTATCTGTATAAGGGGGGAGAATCAATTTTTGAATTCCAAATGATGAAGCTATTAAAAATATTATTGACATACAATATTATATTAGTATTGGTTGTATAACCTAGTGATACAATATTTATTAAACACATACCTTTCTGTGTGTTCTGTCTGATATGTCTAGTAACCATCTGTCACTGTAAAAGTTATTAGTGATATTACTGACTATATTTCCTGTGCTGTTCAGGGAAGTCTATATCTTTTATTCCTCTCCACCTTTTCATCCATCCACCCACCTACCTCCTCTCTGACAACTATCAGATTGTTCTCTGTATCTATGAGTCTTTCAGGATATTTTTTAAAATTCCACATGTAAGTGAAATTGTATGATATTTGTCTTTCTCTGTCTTGGTTGTTTTACTTGGCATAATACCTTTTGGGTCCATTCATGTTGCAAATGGCAAGATTTTCTTCTTTTAATCGATGAAAAATATTTGATTTCTCTCTCTCACACACACACACCTTCTTAATACATTCATCTATCAGTGGGTATCTAGGTTGCTTTTATATCTTGGCTATTGTAAGTAATGCTGCAATGAATATAGGGGTTTGTATATCTTTTCGGGTCAGTGTTTTGGATTTCTTTGGATAAATGCCAAAAAAATGAAATTGCTGAGGCATAGGTAGTTCTATTTTTAATTTTTGGGGGACCTCCAAACTTTTCCATAGTGGCTGCACCAACTTACAATGCTGAGGGGTTCCTTATCTGCACATTCTTGACTTTTTGATGATAAACAACACTTGTGTGATTCTGACAGGTGTAAAGTAGTATCTCATTGTAGTTTTCAATATGCATTTGTCTGATGATTAGTGATGTTGAATATCTTATATCATGTGTCTTTTTGCCATCCGTATGTTCTCTTTGGAGAAATGTCTATTCATGTCCTCTACTGTTTTTAATTGGTTTGGTTTTTGATGTTGAGCTGTATGAGTGCTTCATATATTTTGGATATTAATCCGTTAGTATATATCATTTGCAAATCATTTTTCTCATTCAGTAGGTTGCCTTTTTGTTTTTTGTTTTTTGATGGTTTCCTTTGTGGTACAAATGTTTTAGCTTACTGTAGCCCCATTTATTCATTTTATTTTTTTCTTTCCATTGTCCAAGAATATATATCCAAAAAAAATATTGCTAAGAACGAAGCCAGAACTTACTGCCTAACTTTTCTTCTAGAAGTTTTATTGTTTGGGGTTTTACATTTAAGTCTTTAATCCATTTTGAGTTTATTATTGTATATGGTGTAAAAAAGTGATCTAGGCCCTGACTGGGTGGCTTCATAAATAAAGTGTAGTCCCAGCGTACTGAGGTCACAGGTTTGATACCTGGTCAGGGTACATACAAGAGGTAATCAATGAGTGCACAACTAAATTGAACAACTAAGTGAAACAGCGAGTTGATGCTTCTCTCTCTCCCTTCCTCCCTCTCTCTCTCAAGTCAATGGAAAAAAATTTTTTTAAAGAAGAAAGTGATCCATTTTCATTCTGTGCATGTATCTGTCCAATTTTCCCAACATTGTGGATTGAAGAGACTATCTTTACCTATTGTATATTCTTGCCTCCTTTGTCACAGATTAATTGACCATATAGGCATGGTTATATTTCTGGGCTCTCTATCCCGTTTTATTGATCTATGTGTTTATTTTTATGCCAGTACCATGCTGTTTTGATTACTATAGCCTTGTAGTATTTTTTGATATCAGGTAGTGTGGTATCTTACACTTTGTTGTTCATTCTCAATATTGCTTTGGCTAGGCTATTGAGGATCTTTTGTGGTTCCATACAGTTTTTAAGATTATTTGTTCTAGTTCTGTGAAAAATGTCATTGATATTTTGATACAGATTACATTGAATCTGTAGATTGCCTTGGGTGGTATGGCCTTTAACAATATTAATCCTTTTAATCTATGAGCATGATATATACTTCCATTTATTTCCAATTTGGATGCCTTTTGTTTCTTTTCCTTGTGATTCCTGTGGCTAGTACTTCCAATACTATGTTGAATAAAAGTGGTGAGAGTGGGTATCCTTGTCTTGTTCCTAACTTTAGAGGAAAAGCTTTCAGCTTTTCATTGTTGAATATAAAGTTTGCTATGGCTTTGTTATATATAGGCTTTATATAATGTTGAAGTATGTTGCCTTTATCCCCACTTTGAGCATTTTTATCATAAATATGCTGTAAAGTTTTGTCAAATGCTTTTCCTGCATCTGTTGAGATGATAATGACTTTTATCCTTGGTCTTTTCAATGTGATATATCGCATTGATTGATTTGCAGATATTGAACCATCCTCACAGCCCTGGAAAAATTCACACTTCATCATGATGCAGGATCCTTTCAAAGTATTGTTGAATTCACTTTACTCTCTTGCTAAGCCAATAAAATTCTTGTCCATGTATGCAGGTATTGTGGAAGATTACAAGCCACCATTTTATGATGTGGTTCCAAATGACCCAAGTTTTGAAGATATGAGGAAGGTGGTCTGTGTGGATCAACAGAGGCCAAACATACCCAATAGATGGTTCTCAGACCCGGTAAGAGTACTCCTTTCTTAATTTTGCAGTTATCCTCAGCTGTTTGCTTGCTCTTGAGTTTCCGCTGGTATCGTTCTTAAGTGATCTGCCTCAACTGTCTATTACTTTGTCTCCTTATTTTATTCAGAAAGTCCTTAGACATATTGAGTGGGTTCAGAAAATTGCCTTTTGAAAGAGCCATAGCTGATAAATCTTGCTAATGAATGATAGTATTCACAAGAATTTGTACTACTGATTAACTTCAGAAATCAGGAGTCTCATTATTATACTAGTGGTCCTAGGACTGCAGTTTGATGTGTAAACCAAGATACTGAGTGATGCTTTTAACCTTTTTTTCTATCTCTGCGTATCTGAAATTCCAAACATAAGTTGTTCAATGCTAAAGATCCTTATTGTTGCTCTTTAGTAGCAAATCTAAGACATTGAGAGACCCTTTCTGCACATTTCAGTATTGACTCTGGGTTAGTATTGCTGTGTTTGGTACCCATAAAACTATCAAGGAGTAATTTACCTGATAGAGTCATTTGATAGTATTAGGAGTCCAAATGACAAATGTCATGAAATTTAAGAGTGGCTTCTTTATTAGTGGTCAAGGCCTTGATTATTTGTTTAAAAAACAAGACCTATATGGTTCTGCAAAATGGCTGATACCACTTTACCTTCACAAAACCTACAGAGTTCTGCAAAATGGCTGATATATCTGCCCAGCTTCTTTGTCCTTTAAAAAACTACTTTTTTACTGTGGCGTTTGTTCTTTCTTTCCTCAGACGTTAACTTCTCTGGCAAAGCTGATGAAAGAATGCTGGTATCAAAATCCGTCCGCAAGACTCACGGCTCTGCGTATCAAAAAGACTTTGACCAAAATTGATAATTCCCTAGACAAATTGAAAACTGACTGTTGACATTTTCATGGTGTCAAGAAGAAAGATTTGACATTGTTGTCATTGTCCAGCTGGGACCTAATGCTGGCCTGACTGGTTATCTGAACAGAATCCATCTGTCTCCCTCCCCAAACGGCTGCTTTGACCAGGCAGACGTCTTACCCAGCCATGTGTTGGGGAGACACCAAAACCACCCTAACCTCGCTCAATGACTGTGAACTGGGCATTTCACAACTTTTCACACTGCAGAGACTAATGTTGGACAGACTCTGTTGCAAAGGTAGGGAATTGGAGGAACACAGAGAAATCCTAAGAGAGATCTGGGCATTATGACAGTGGCTTTGCATATCTTTCACAAGTCTCCTAGACACTCCCCACGGGAAACTCAAGGAGGTGGTGAATTTTTAATCAGCAATATTGCCTGTGCTTCTCTTCTTTATTGCACTAGGAATTCTTTGCATTCCTTACTTGCACTGTTACTCTTAATTTTAAAAACCCAACTTGCCAAAACGTTGGCTGCATACTCCACTGGTCTGTCTTTGGATAATAGGAATTCAATTTGGCAAAACAAAATGTAATGTCAGACTTTGCTGCATTTTACACATGTGCTGATGTTTACAATGATGCTGAACATTAGGAATTGTTTATACACAACTTTGCAAATTATTTATTACTTGTGCACTTAGCAGTTTTTACAAAACTGCTTTGTGCATTTGTTAAAGCTTATTTTTATGTGGTCTTATGATTTTATTACCGAAATGTTTTTAACACTATACTCTGAAATGGACGTTTTCTTTTATTATCAGTTAAATTCACATTTTAAGTGCTTCACATTTGTTATGTGTGTAGACTGTAACTTTTTTCAGTTCATATGCAGAACGTATTTAGCCATTACCTATGTGACACCACTGAATATATTACTGATTTAGAAGCAAAGATTTCAGTAGAATTTTAGTCCTGAACGCTGTGGGGAAAATGCATTTTCTTCGGAATTATCAATTATGTGCATTTAAACTCTGCCAGAAAAAAAAATAACTATTTTGTTTTAATCTACTTTTTGTATTTAGTAGTTATTTGTATAAATTAAATAAAATGTTTTCAAGTCAAAAAGTAAGTTATTTTCAGTGTATAAAAAGATCTACGTAAGACAGAGCATTTTCTAATATGAAAACACTAGAAAGATGTCGGAAATTGAATTTGCTTTTCATGTCTAGTCTTGCACTTGAGAGTTTCTGTGACAATGTCTTCCAGCTTGAATTTGGTATTGGATAATTTGAATATTGTTATGAATTTTGTTTGTTGCTTTATGTTTTGGGCTGTGATTTTTTTTTTCTTGGTCAGTTTTCTCAACTTTGAAGTGAGGGAAACAGACCTGACTGACCCACCTTCCTTACAAGATGCTTGTGAGTATGAACGGGAGGGAGGAGGTCAGACAAAGCATTCTGTTCAGCGTATGGCCATGGTGAGTGGAAAGCTGACTTATGCATCTCATCTCACCTTGCTGCTTGAGGAGGGGTCCATTGCTGGCTTTTTTCACTTACTCTGTTCAACAAGATTGAAAAGGTAGGGTTTAGAGGAGCCCCAAAAGAGAGGAGGTGTGAAGATTCTGAAAAGTTCACCAGAGGTAAGTTAATAATACATTTACTTGAAGGATATGTATTAAAGTCATGTGTTAAGTTTTTAAAAAAATTGTGGTAAAATACATATAACATAAAATGTATCATTTTAATCATTTAAGTGCACAGCTTGATGGTTGTACTGTCATCTCATCCCTTCCCAGAACTCTTTGCAAAACTAAAACTGTACCTATTAAATAATAGTCCCCCATCACCCTCCCTCCTGCCCTCCCCCATCTCTGGCAACCCTCATTCTATTTTCTGTCTCTAGGAGTTTACTCTAAGGACCTCGTATGAGTGGAATCATACAGTATTTGTCCTTTAATGTGAAACTGACTTATTTAACTTAGCATAATGCCCTCAAGGTTTATCCTTACTGTAACATTAGAATTTACTTCCTTTTTATGTCTGATGGTATTCTATTGTATGTATACACATTTTGTTTATCCATTATTCTGTTGATGGACGCCTGGGTTTTTTACATCTTTTCTGGCTACTGTGAACATGCTGCCATGAACATGAGTTGTATGAATATTTTTTTGAGGCCCTGGCCGATTGGCTCAGTAGTAGAGCATCGGCCTGGTGTGTGGAAGTCCTGGGTTCAATTCCTGGTCAGGGCACACAGGAGATGCACCCATCTGCTTCTCCACCCCTTCGCATCTCACTTCTCTCTCTCTCTCTCTCTCTCTCTCTCTCTCTCTCTCTCTCTCTCTCTCTCTCTTTTCCCTTCCTGCAGGCATGGCTTAGTTGGAGCGAGTTGGCCCTGGGTGCCAAGGATGGCTCCATGGCCTCCACATCAGACAGTAAGAAGAACTCAGTTGCTGAGCAAGATTAACACCCCAAATGGGCAGAATATTACCCCTCAGTGGGTTTACTGGGTGGATTCTGGTCAGGGTGCATGTGGGAGTCTCTGCCTCCCCTCCTCTACTGAATTAAATAAATAAACAAACAAATAAATATTTCTTTGAGTTCTTGCTGTCAATTTTTTTGGCCATATACTTAAAAAAATAGGATGGAGTCACATTTAACTTTCATTGAAGTATTACATATGTGAAAGTATACATTTATAGAAGTGTATATATAGCTTGATGCATTTTTATCAATTTTATAAATTGGTTGCACCCAGAACAAGAATCAGAACATTGACTTCTCTAGAGTGCCAACCTCATGGCAGCATGAGTCATTCCTTTTTTCTCCTTCTTCTGATTTATAACTAATTGGACACGCATTACAGAACAAAAGTGTCTCTGCACATTACTACAAGACATCCAGCAATTTTTACCTACCCGTGCCCCCAAAAGTGAGTGGATCAGATCTTAGAGGAGGGAGATTTTCTGTGGATCCAAAGGAATTGGTGGGTCTACCCAGTACCTACTTGCCAGGACTGGGAAAAGGGGAACCGAGAGTGCCAAACTGGCCAGACACCCTTGGGTGACAGAGATTTTGTAGAGATCCGCCACCCTGACAGGAGAGTCTGGCATGCCATAGGAGGGAGGTAGAATCCAGTTTGGAGGCAGAGGAGAGGGGTAGCCCAGTGAGGTTCCCTCCTTCCCTAGGAGACATTGCAGATCACTGGGCTTTTGTTGGTGGCAGCATCTGCCTCTCTGCCAGAGAAGGTGGAAAGTGAAAGGGGCGGGTGACAGACTGCCTGGCTGCACTGGTTGCCGCAGAGGGAGCTCTGTCTCTCCAGCAATACCTGAATTACTGAGGAGGACTCTCAGGGTGTTGGGGGTGGGGGTGGAGGGAGATTGGGGATTTCAGCAGGAGGTTCACCCACAGACCTCTGGGAGTACCCCACTCGTGGATCCTTCTGTTGGGCTATGGGTACCCCCAAAACCTCAGGCGCCAAGTCTACACCTCACAACATGCTGCTGCTGGTTCTGCAATCGTGGGTGAGAGAAACCATAAACTTGAGCTGTAGCACCACCTTCTGGAATACAAACAAAGGTTTTTAATCTCCAGCCTCTTGAACTGTAAAAGCCAAAGTAAACAAATCCTTCACTAAGGAAAATGTTTGCTACTTCAGATGTGAAAGCCGAAATGCATATTCTCTAGCACTGTGGAAAATGTCAAAGCGTCACTTTTGGTCTGGGTGGCAGAACAGGTAAACACTGCTAGCTGAACAGAAGTCCTATCACTAAGGATAGAAAGAAGCCGCATCAAGACCGGGAGGGGCGCCGATTCAGAATGGGCAGGTCTCACATCCATGATGTGGCAGTTAAGAATCTAGAGGGATATCTTGGCTGCAGAGTTGCCCCTGAGGAACGAGGGGTTCCAGCCCCACCCTGGGCTCCTCAGGCTGGGACAGCAGTGCCAGTAAGGAGAGTCCCTATAACATTTAGATGCATCTGAATGAGACAGAGCAGCTGGAGACCTAGGGATTCTCCTGAGGGCCCGTGCGTGGACTCACTCACCAGCTCCCTTCCTCTGGGCAATAGCTCAGAAGGTGCCAGGGACATGTGGGGACTAACTAGCTTCAAGACAAGGGATGGAGGGGTGAGGTCAGTGCAGCTTTCTGGGATGGAAATACCGATGGGCACCATTGCTGCCTTGCTGACTGCTCCTCCCACCCAGCCTGTAGGCGCAGGTGGGCACTAGACCTGAGCACTCTCTTAACCTGGCTAACTGTTCGTCTCACCTAGTGATTCCTCGAGGTTCCCACTTTACTCACTGTGCGCCTGGCCCAAACCTCTGCTGGTAGCAGCTCCGCAAAAGCAGCCTGTCTTATGCTGTAGACTTTCTAGAAATATCTCAAAGGTCCACAAACCCCAAGAAGCAAGCAGGAGTTGGCCTCAGCATCCCCAGGACCTGTTTCTAAGTGGCCCAAAACCTGGCAACCAAGTGGCAACCAATCTTACATTGTAATTCCCATCAGTTGGCTACAGGCTGGCATAAGCAGTGGCCAGTCATGGCTTAGTATAGATTATCAACTAAGTGGCCAAAGCCTGGCACAAATGGCGGTTGGTCTCAGCTTACATTGTAGTGCCCACCAAGGGATCCCAAGCCTGGCACTAGTAGTGGCCAGCCATGGTCCCCAGTGTAGTCTCTCCCAAGTGCTGCCACGCCCAGCATAGCAATTGCAAATCACTTTGTATCTCCTACCGGGTGGCCCCAAACTAGGTGAAAAGCAGTGGCTGCTCTTGACCAGCACCAGAGCTCCTCACAAGAGGCTCCAGAACCAACACACCTAGTAGACAGCTTTAGTGCCAATCAGGGTGCCACCTAACAAGTGGCACTAATGACATACTCAAAAGCTTGACTTGGTTGGCATCAGAGCCTTGCTTAATGATGAATGCTGTGTGGGGTCAGCCCCACATACAGCTCATCTGCTCTAGTCACAGTACCCTGTCACAGCCAGTTCTGCATGAAGGTCAGTCTCACTGACACCCACACAAAGATACCTCTGGAGCACCTGGCTTAGGTGTCAAGGGAGACTGCACAACCAAACCCCACAGAACATCTACTACATAAGGCCGCTAAGGCAAGACTGGGAGACGTAGAAGATCTACCTAATGCATAGAAACAACACACAACGGGATTCAGCCAAAGAGAGGAGACATAGAAATATGGCCCAAATGAAGGAACACGATGAAGCTCCAGAGAAAGAAACAAAATGGAGACAAGTCAAACTTAAGTGACCATCAACTTAAAATAGACTGTTATAAACATAGTTTGGTATATATGAAGTGCATTGTTACCACAAAACAAAAAGCTGCAAGAGAAATACAAGAAATAAAGAAAAAGGAATCCAGAAACACTATTGAAAGTAATTAGCATAAAAGAGAAAAGAGCAAGAGAATAAGAAAGGAACAAAAAACTACAAAAAATCAGAAAACAATAAAATGGTGATAACTACATAACTATCAATAATTATTTTAAATGTAAGTGGATTAAATGCTCCAATCAAACACATAGGATGACTGAATGGGTAAAAAAGAAAAGAAAGACTCATATATTGAAACCATGTCAACACAATAAATTTTTTAAAAAATGACCCTTACATACGTTGTCTGCAGGAGACCCACTTCAGATAGCAAGACACAGACGGGAATAAAAGAGCTGGAAATTATATTTTATGCAAATAGAAATTAAGAAAAGGTGGTGTAGTAAAACATATCAGACAAAATAGACTTTAAACGAAGACTGAACAGGAGACAAGGGCACTTCATAATGTTCAGGAGATCAATCCAACAAGAGGACATAACTCTTGTAAACATTTACACACCCAGTGAAGGAGTGCCTAAATATATAAAGCCAATATTGAAGAATATAAAGGGAGAGAGAGACTGTAATACAGTCACAAGTGCTGCCAAGAGGGCTTTAAAAACCATATGGACATCAGTGGATAGATCATCAGACTGAAAATCAACAAGGAAACATTGGCCTTAAATCACACATAGACCTATGTACTTAGACATTTAGTTCACTTCACCCAAAAGCAGAAAAATATACATTTTTTTCAAGTGCATATGGAAATTTTCCCAGAATATATCTCATGTTTAGCCACAAAAACAGTCTTCATAAACTTAAGATATTTGAAATGATCAAGCATCGACTCCAATCACAAGGATATGAAACTAGAAATCCGTTTCAGAAAGAAACATAAAAGAACACAAACACAAGGAGACTAAATAATGAGCTACTAAACAATAAATGGGTTAACAACAAGCTCAAGGAAGAAATCAAAAATGCCTTTAGGTAAATAAAAAATAAAAAGCACATTTAAATAAAATAAATAAAATACATGAGACACAGCCAAAGCTGTTCTAAGAGAGACACATAGCAATACAGGCCTACCTCCAGAAAACAAAAATCTCAACCTGAATTTATACCTACCTAAAAACTAGAAAAAGACGAAGCCCAATGGGAGAAAAAATACTGAAAGAATATATAGATCAGAGCAAAAATAAAATAGTTTTAAAAAAACAAAAGCTGTGTCTTTGAAAATATAAACAAAACTAATAGAAGTTTAGATAGAGCTCATCAAAAAAAGAAAAAGAAAAGAAAATTCTATGAGCAATTATATGCCAACAAATTAGATAACCTGTAAAAAATAGGTGAATTTCTGGAAGCCTATAATTTTCCAAAACTGAATCAGGAAGAAACAAAATCTGAACAGATTGATAGCTACTAATGAAATTGAATTGTTAATGAGTAAAATCTCACAAAGTAAGTCCTGGACCAGATGACTTCACAGGTGAATTTTACCAACCATTCAAAGAATTAATACCTGTCTTTCTCAAACTATTCCAAAAGACTGAAGAGGAGGAACAGCTCCCAAACTCACTTTATAAGGCCAGCACTACTCTGATATCAAAAGCAGACAAAAACACTACAAAAAAATAATAATAAGCCAATATCCCTGATGAACACAGATGCAAAAATCCCCAGCAAAAAGTTGGCAATAAAAAATTAGCAATAAATTAAAATTTTCATACACCATGATTAAGTGGGATTTATTCCTGGAATGCAAGGCTGATACAATAGACGGAAATCTATAGACATGATACACCACATAAACAAAATGAAGATAAAAACCATATGATTATATAATAGATGAGGGAAAAGCATTTGACAAAATCCAGCACCCAGTTATGATTAAAATTCTTGGCAAAGTGGGAATAGAGGGAGCATACCTCAATGTAATAAAGTCCACATATAACAAACCTATAGCAAATATACTCAATGCTGAACAGCTGAAAACTTTTTTAAGTACAGGAACAAGGCAAAGATGTTCACTTTACCAATTTTATTCAATATAGTCTACTCAGCAACTTTCAAATATGCAAAGCAACATCATTAACTAGACTACTGTGCTATAGACAATGCATCCCCATGGCTTATTTTGTAATTGGAAATTTGTACTTCAATTGTTCCCTTCATCTATTTCACCCATCCGCTATCCCCTACCTTTCGCAATTACCAGTCTGTTTTCTGTATCTATTACCTCAGTTTTATGGGTTTTGTTTTATAATTTTTTTATTTTTTATTTAGTCAGAGAAACAGAGATAAACAGAGAGAGGAGGACTGACAGGAAGACAGAGAGATAAGTATCAACTTGTACTTGTGGCATTTTAGTTCTTCATTGATTGCTTTCTCATTTATGCCTTGACCAGAGGGCTCCAACTGAGCCAGTGACCCTTTGCTCAAGACAGTGACCTTTGGACTCAAGCTAGCAACCATGGGGTCATGTCTATGATCCCACGCTCAAGCCAGTGACCCCTTGCTCAAGCTGGTAAGCCCGTACTCACATTGAATGAGCTTGCACTCAAGCCAGCAACCTCGGGATTTCAAACCTGGATCCTCAGCATCCTAGGTTTATTCTCTCTCCACTGCACCACCACCTGTCAGGCTGTTTTATGTTTTTAGATTCCACGCATAATTGAGATAATATGTTTGTCTATATCTGATTTATTTCACATAGCATGATGCACTCAAGGTTCATCCATATTATCGTAAATGAAATGATTCCTTTTTATGGCTGAATAATATTCCATTATTTACATTTTATATATAAAATCTTACAAATTTTTATTTATTGATAGAATGTTACTTACGTTGTTTCCCTGTCTTAACTATTGTGAATAGTGCTACAAAAAAAAAAAAATGGAGGTACATCTCAAGTTAGTGTTCCTATTTTCTTTAGGTAATACCTAGCAGTAGAATTGGGGACCATATGCTAGTTTAGTCTTTAATTTTTTGGGGTACTTTTATACCATTTTCCACTGTGGCTGTACCAATTTATATTCCCACCAGTAGTGTACAAGGAAGGATTCCAGCTTTTCTACATCATCACCAACATTTACCTTTTTGAAAATAGACATTCTAACAGGTGTGAGGTGATTTCTAATTGTAGCATTGAGTTACATTTCCCTGATAGTTGGTGATGTTGAGCACCTTTTCATGTACCTTTTAGTCATCTACATGGCTTCTTTGGAAAATGTCTATTCATAAACTCTGCCTATTTTAATTGGATATTTTTTTTTACTATTCAGTAGTATTTCTTTATATATTTTAGATATTAATCCCTTATAATATATAATATACAAATATTTACCCCCATTTTGAACATTGCCTTTTCATTTTGTTGATGGTTTCCTTTGCCATGCAGAAGTTTTGTAGTTTGATATAGTCCTGCTCATTTATTTTTGCTTTTGTTGCCTTTGTCTTGGGTGTCAAATCCAAAAAAGCATGGCCAAGACTAATGTCAAGGAGCTTATCCTTGTTTTCTTCTAGGAGTTTCATGGTTTCAAGTCTTACTTTCAGTTATTTAATCTATTTTGAGTTCATTTTTATGTATGTGTAAGATAGTGGCCCAGTGTCATATCTTTGCACACACCTGTCCAATTTTCCCAACACTGTTTATTGAAGAGACTTTTCCCCCCATTATATATACTTAGCTCTGATGTTGTAAATTAATTAATCATATATGCATGGGTTTATATCTGGGCTATTTTGTCCCATTGCTTTATGTGTGTTTTTATGCCAATACCTATTTCTGAACTTTCCTCTTGGAAATGTTCTTGATTAGGAAATTCTTTCCCATTTCCTTTTTCCTTAAAATAGAGGGAATTTGGAAGATGAGAGGGTTGTAGAGTTTTGGGCACTAGCAATAAGTATTCCTATTATGGACATAAGGTTCTCAAGGGAAATGAACTATGGACTGTGCACAGAGACCAAGTCCCCCAGCTTTTGGGATTTCTTGTTCCCTGATGTCATGTCTGGTAAATGAGCTACTGGCTCCAGAGGGGAAGTTAGCGGCCTCACAAAAGGGGAGAGGAGTTTATGCCATAGGGCAGCGTATATTGGAAAAGAGTTGCAGCATTGTTGAGCAAAAGCATTCATATTGAGAAAAAATGGCCTTTCAACAGCAGTGGGCCATGTTCCCAGACAAGCACATTTGTTTGTCCTAAAAGCCTCACTCTGTCTCTCTTGGCTACATGATGGCCCTGCCTCTCCTCTCAGCCAGTCAACAATGGGACAAGAAGGACAAAAGAGATAGACAAAACTTGCTGCTCCCTTTGTTTCTGTAAGTGGTTTGCCCTTTCCTTGCCAAAGGGTAAATTTACCCTATTTATATGTTCAGGTTCTTCTTGGACAGATCAGAATTTTGGAAGGAAAGATTGTTAGTTAGGTCAGCAACACCTTGCATAGTGTGAAAATGTGATCATGTTTGTTAAAAAGATTTTGATATTGCTAATGGCTGAAGAGTATACACGGTTGACTCAATTGCCCCAAAATTGTGAGTACTAAGGAATTGTTTAAATTGGTATGACATTTTTTTTGTCCCCCCAGAGCTGTTCAGATCCCCAGCTGGGACCCCTTTATCCTCACCTCTAGGCTCAGCCCTGCCAATACTAAAGCTCTGGTAACAATCCAGTTTCAAGTTTCCTTAATTACTCATATACTTCTTTTTTTATATATGCTTCTTTCAATAATCTTTTATTGATGATCTTAGAGGCAACTTGTAGTCAGTGCTAGGAAACATCAAATAACAAGTGCCATCCTGCTTTCAAAGTAGACAACTCTACGGACATACAGTGGGTACTTTCAGTGTACTAAGAGTTCTGGGCTAGGAGTTTTATTGCTAGAAGGTCTGTATCATTTCTTTTTTCTGGGTTAAGTTACTGAACCTTGTACATATTCTCTGTAATAAAATCTGCCTGGATCTTCTGTCCCCTCACTTCTTCATGTCACTATCACCACCATTATCAGGTTCCTACTTTAGAGCCTTGTCATAAGAGTTATAAAAGTTACCAGTATAACAATAATAACTAGCATGTATAAGCCACTTAATATGTACCCACACTGTCTAAGTGCTTTACATTAAGTCATTTAATACGTCAACTTAGCAACTGAATGAGAGGCTATTATCCCCATTTAAAGATGAGGAAATTGAGGTATGGAGAAATTAGGTAATTTTCATTCTTCTCTTGCAGTGATGGTTTCCTCTAGGTTTTGGAGTTCTGTCCTGAATACATATTCTCCTGTCTGAGTCTATACTTGCTGCTGGAATCACGCACAGTGTGTATCTTGAGGAAAGTCAGTTGCAAACAGGAAGCCTTTTTTTTTTTTTTTTTTTTTTTTTTACTTGGATCTTCATGTGTATCTTGTTTCCTTGGCTGTGTCCCTTCTCAAATGGTAGATTTTTGATAACAGGGACCAATGTTATTTTTTTCTACTTGTTTCATAGCCGATATGCCATAAGTGCTGCTGGACCTTTGCATAGTGCCTGCTTTGCTTGGCAGCTTTGTGTATAGGTCAGGGCTTGTCCATTGAAATAAATTAGGAAGGTTGAGAGAGTAATAAGTTTTGAGACCTGTGAGAAAGCATAAGTCCAATCAATGGTGGCAACTGTCATTCAGTTACAGCTCATTGCTGCCATATGAGAATGATGACCTTTGTGTAGCCACAAATTCCACTTTTTCAAGATATGTTTGAATTCTGGGTAGTTATATAAAATTTACCAATTTTAAAAAATACTGCCAAACCAAGAAAATTTCTCAGAGGTCCAGATTTTCTACATGAGTTCTACATGTTTTTCTTTTTTAAAAAGCTAAATAATTTTTTTTTAAATGACTTGTTTAGCCTACAAAGACACAGGCACATACACAAGCATTCAAAAAATGGTAGTTTATGATAATATCTAATAACAGAGCCAAACCAGATGAAGCAATCATGAAACTAGTAGATAAAGGCAAAGATTTGCAAAAGGCGGGACAGTAAAGGTGGGGAATAATGAACACCAACAAGGACAGATTTGGGATAAAGGCAAAAATGTAGAAAATCTAATAATTAGCCCAATAGGGTTTTCACTAAATCTGTTCTCTCAGTAAAGTTACAGTTCATAGGATATAGCTAGAGAGTTGTAATACTTTGTGATTGTGTTATTGATATGACAGGGTGGTGACTAAATTTGTTTTGGACTTTGGGGGAATGTCTTTGCTGCATTGTTTGTTTAGGAAGAGTTTTCTAAGAAACTCCTGCAGTTATAATCATTATTAATGTTTGTGATAAGCAAGGCCCATAACAACACAAGGCCTAAAATGATAATTTTTCACACACAACAAAACATACATGATTTTAAAACTACCTTAGGTTCATATGGCATTTCTTAAGTATTTCATGGAAGATGACACCATCTTTAGTAGGGTGAGAAACAGTTGCTGATTTTTGTGAGTTATTTCAATGTATATTATGCAGCAGGTGTAGTTGTAAAGCAACTTTCTCTGATAAATAATGGGTAACAAGAAATAAAAGCTGTGATGTCTATCTTTTCGGAAATGTACAATTGGCTTGGAAAGCAAATGGAGCCAGCCACAGGGGAGTATGTTCAAGGGAGTTGCAAAATGAAAAGAAGGGAGGAAGATAAATCAGAAGCAAACAAATATTCTGACTTTTGACTGAGAGTCTCTCTGCCAATTTTTCCTCATACATGAAGGTTTATTATTTATTTTGCATACTCTTGCAATCTTGAATATTTCAAAACAAAGTCAGATTTTTATTTTCTTTCATTTTTTTCTCTTAAAAATTTTTTTCTCACTTATTTGAGAGAGAGAGGAAGGGAGAAAGGGGGGTGGGGAGAGATAAAAGCATTAACTCGCTGTTCCACTTAGTTTTTCCATTTAGTTGTATACTCACTGGTTGCTTGTCATATGTACCCAACCAGGAATCACACCTGTGACCTCAATGCGCCAGGATGACACTCCATCCACTGAGCCACCCCACTAGATATTTTCCCTATTATTTTTAACTCTCAAGAAGATCTAGGCCTTATTAGCTTTTGCTAATTATGGCAATTCTTAATGTATCCTTAGCTATAATCTATGAACTTCAGCTTTATTGAGAGAACAGATTTAATATGAATGGCCTTATTTTCAGAGTATGTTCATAACTGATATAGTACCTAAGGTCAGTAGATTAGTTGTTGGCATACATTAAAAGTGAGAATTATAACTAAAAAGAAACCAAGATAATGTCACCAAAATGATATGTTATTCCTGACTTTGTTCTTCTTCACAAGAATAACTATTTATGGACAACACACCAATGAGAAGATACTAGAGCATGAGGTCAGGCTTATGGACCTCCTTGGATCAGAGACCAAGGGAGACCACATAAAAAGAATAAGAATAGCACTTAGGCACTAACTTCATTTTCCCTTCCCCAGGCCATCACAGTAATAGGCTGAGAGGTCTCTGATTCTGTGGTTCCTCCAGAAGGAAGGCCCAGGGTAGATATTAGCTCTCACAGCATTGTGGGTCTCTTCCTGGGAGCTCCCACATGATCTCAGTTCATAGGATTACAAGGGAATCTGTGGGGACTGACCCCTGGGAATCTGATTGTGATAAAGAAACTGAGGAGGAACTTGCAAAGAGCAGCACTAAGCTTGACAGAACAAGTTCATACCTTCAGCATCCATGGTAGTAGGCCCTACTAGTGATTTTGTATATCTGCAGTCAAGATAGTATAGTCTAAACAGAGAATTCAGTGGAGTACATACAGGTCTACCTGATTTGGGTTCTCAAAGAGCCTTGCCAGCCCTGGAGCCTGGTGTGCCCCCACCAAAGCAAGAGAGCTCAGTGATAGCCTGGCCCTCTGCTGAGTATAGTTCCTATCCCTTCTTGATCAGCAAGACAGGCCAGAACATCTAGAAGTTGCACAGCCTGGCAACACTTGAGTGGAGAGTCTGGCAGGCCAAGCTGATCATACACAGAGCAAAGCCAGTGGTCTCATTTAGCCAGGATAATTGGGGCATGGGTCAACTTGAGTCAAGACCGTTAAAAAAATGCCATTCGAGGTTTGGAGTTGGTTATCTTACTCTGTCTGGACAGGAAATCTAATTTTCCTACTTGTCCATTGCTGAATACAGCCTTCCACCACCCAACAGGAGCACCTGAACAGAGAGAGACACAGGAAGCTCTTTAGCCCATCCAATGGTCCTGCATACATTGGCACTTGAAAAGATAGCAAAGCCTTTTGCTTTCACTATCAACAGAGCAAAGCCAGTGGCCTCATCTGTTCAATGAGTTTAGTGCATCATCTTGCCTGATTTGGTGCCTCAACAAGTCTTGCAGGCCCTGGGGCACATTCTGCTGCCCCATCAGGGAAGGGAAGCTAATTCATAGCCCCACGTGCTACTAAGTATACCCAGTTATAGCCAGACAACCCAGGCAGCCAGAGAGTCATATAAATGTATGATAACTGAATATTTATGCACAATATTATAGCAACTAAATATATAAAGCAAGACCATTTTTTAATATAAAAAATAAACAGCAATACAATAATAGCTGGGGACTTCAATATTCCATTCTCAAAAGTGGATAGGCCATCCAGACGGAGAGTTGTTAAGGAAGAGATTATTTAAACAGCACTATAGATGAAGTGGACCTGACAAACGTACCAAACATTCTATCCCACAGCTAGATTAACCAAAAAAAAAGAGAGAGGACCTAAATCAACAAGATTATAAATGAAAAGAGGAGACACTACAACCAATACCACAGATATGCAACAGATCATAAGAAGCTACTAAAAACAACCATATGCCAACAAACTGGGTGACCTTCAAGAAATGGATAAATTTTTAAAACATACAACCTACCAAGACTCAATCAGGAATAAATAGAAAATCTGAACAGACTAATTGCCAGTAAGAAAACTGAATAAGCAATCAAGATCTTCCAATAAAGAAAACCCAGGACTAAATGGCTTCATTGGCAAATTTTACCAATCATTTAAAGAACTCCAATCCTTTGCAAACTCTTCAAATAAAATCAAAGAAGGGAAACACTTCGATATTTATTTCACAAGGTTAACATTACTGCAATAGCAAAACCAGAAACAGACACCACAAGACAAGAAAACTAGAGGCCAGTATCTCTGATGACTATAGGTGCAAAAATTATGAATAAAATACTAGCAAACAGAATGCAACACCACAATAATAGGATCATTCACCACAGTGAAGTGAGCCTTATCCCTGGGATGCAAGGATGGTTCAATATGTACAAAATTAACACAATACATTACCTTAATAGAATTTTTAAAAATCACTTGATCATCTTTATAGATGCAGAAAAATTATTTGACAAAATTCAACATAGTTTGTGATAAAACTTCCTAAAATAGGTATAGAAGAAATATACTTCATATGTGATCAAGACCATATATGATAACCTAAGAGTCAATATCCTACCTAACAGTGAAAGGTTAAAAGCTTTCCCTCCAATATTAGACGCAAGATAAAGGTGCTCACTCCCAAGACTCTATGCAACATAGCACTGGAAGTCATAGCTTTCCAATACTGAAAGGTTTCAAGTAGTGGGTGGAAATAAAGATCAGGTTTAGCTGCACTGTAGGAAAATTACTACTCATTCCCTTGTTTTTTCTCCAAATATTTATGAAGAACCTAATAGCTAGGCATTGCAGTCAACCAAAATATAGAGGATAGATTATTCTCTTGAAATGTTCACAGTTTAACTGGGGAGAAAGCTAAGTGTGTTAGTTTGCTATGCTGCTGTAACAAATGACCACAAATTTGGGGGTTAAAACAATATAAAACTGTTAACTTACAGTTCTGGAGGTCAGAAGTTTAAAACAAATTTCACTGAGCCGAAATCAAGACACTATCAGGATTGTGATTCTTCTGCATGTTCTAGGGGAGAATTGCTGTTTTTCCACTTTTCAGCATCTAGAAACCACATTCCTACGTTCATACCCCTGCATCACTCAGATCTCTGCTTCCATGGCCACATCTCTGATTCTCCGGCTTTCCTCTTTCCTTTTTAAGAAACTTGTGATTCCTCTGGGCACACCTGGATATTCCCTCCATTTCAAAATTTTATATGTAAAGTTTTTTTTGCCATATAAGGCTCCATATTCACAGGTTTTGGGGATTTGGATGTGGCCATCTTGTGGGGGCACTATTCTTTCTATCACAGCATGTAATTAAATGACGAACACAAAGATGAAGAGGAAGGTTGGAACCAAGACAAGAGCATCCCTGTAAAGTGCCTTATTTTTGGTTGTTACCTAAGGGTACACTATCACAATTCTGCAAAGGGCTGTTTGCTTTTGTGTCTTAAATCAGACTGATTCTGAAATATTCTTATGTCTTAAGTAAAAAAAAAATCTATGCAGAATTGCTCAAATTATTACTGGCAAAGGGAAGGAGATGATTATTTGTTTTTGTGGCATGGGAAATAGCAAATATCTTCTGGGTTTCTGTCTAGCTCCTAAGTGTAAATTGGTAGAGAATACTATAGCAGCACTTTCCAAATTTTTATACACATATAAATCTGGTTAAAATGAAGATTCTAATTCATTAGATCAGGGGTACAATTTGAAATTCTGCTTTCTAATCTGCTCTCTGGTGATGTGGTGCTTATCTGAGGACGACACATTGAATATAGCAAGGACCAAGATTTTTGTCAAAAATCTTCCTGACATACACCAAAGAACAGATGGAGTATGTAACTTAGAGGAGAAATGAGTCATTGAAGAATATAGTAAGGTGTGTGTGTGTGTGTGTGTGTGTGTGTGTGTGTAGATGAAAAAGTTTATTAATTAGTCATTCACTTATTCAGAAGAAGAAAGAGTTTAATATTTGTGCATTTTCTAGGAACAAAGGACCCAGAAACAGAGGAAAAGCTCTGCCTGTGAACTTGTCTGAGTTTGAAAACAGGGCGATTTCATTTCTCTCGGGACTATGGGAGCTAAACTTGTCTAAATTGCCAAGGAGCCAGTGGTGTATCAGAGCTGGCAGGAAGGAGTGATGTGAAATTATCATCAGTTTTGTGAGCTGGTTATTAAATCATTAGTAGCTTGATATCATCTGCCATGGGAGTATGTATACCATGGAGATTGATACACACTACCAGCAGGGCTGGCTCACTTTCTTGCTTTCCCCTAGGGAGTCAGTGTGCGAGCATTCCACAGCCACAACCCCACTATTTCTTTTAATTTGTTCATTTCTGCAACTGACAGGTAGTATTCTGAGCCCAGACTCAGCCTTTTCCCTGAGCCTGCCTGCCTTGGGACACTGTCAGTGGCTCCTGTTTTGTGCAACTCTGTGTGTACGAGTAGCTTCACATGGCATGCTCTGAACTCAAACTTCTCCTAGTTTCCTAGAGCTGAGATGCTATTTCAGTCTATGTGTTTCTCAGAAATAATTCAGTGTACCTTACGAAGAATACTTCACTTGAATTTTTAGACTTTGGAGATGCTTTGGGGCATCTTGGAACAAGTCATTAATCAAAACATTACTCATTTTAGAAAGATGGGTGGGCTAGTCATGCTATTTCTTCTGTCATTAGTGGTTTAATCTGAAGAGGGCTGGCTGAGAAGGAGTGCACAAAAACCAAGCCTGGTGGGTGTGGGCAGGACAAGAGGGCCGTAGAGTACATACAGAACAACAGACAAGAGAATATTGCAAGGGATGTGCTGCTAGGGTGTGTGAGAGTAAGAGGGATTGTGAACAGGGATTAATAAGCAGGGAATTGGGTGGAGGGGTAGAAGAAACAAAAACAAAGGTGCCCAATATCAGTTGATTAAGCCTCAATGTTTGTGCACTAATTATTAAAGAATTACTCTGGCATTAGGCAGTTCACAAAGTGACTTGATGTAAATTGTCTAAAATTGGATTCTTCCTTATCATATTTACAAGTTGAGATGGTAGCAGTATCTTCATATTTACTGATGAAGGGGGTTCATAATGTTTAAGTGACTTCCCCCACTGTCTCAGAGCTGCAGTGAGGCCAAGCTTAGATATAGGATAGGCAAACGACAATGTTCAAGCCAAATAGGTCCACTGTTCGTTCTTATTAAAGACTTATTGGACGCATCCATTCCTAATCTTATACTCAGATGCAGTAGATTTTGCCCTATAATAGTAGTTGATTCGTGTTGAGGATTTTTGTTTTGTTTTGTTTTACTTTTTCCTGAAGATAACTAGTAAGGGCTGACTCTTGCTTCTGAGAGTTGAAGGTCAACAAAGATCTGGCCAGCTCATGTACTGTTGGATACTTCCCAGTGAAAAGAAAGCCAATGTGCAGTATATCTCCAGAGTCAACTTCCAGAGGCAGGCTGGAGGCCTGCTCTGGCCCAAACCTCATGCTGACCCACACTTTCTCAAAGTTGTCTTGGAAACAGAGAGTATGACAGCATTCCACCAGCCTTCCAAAGCCATTTGGAAAAAGGGGAAATGTCCCATGAAATGGGAGATCTGTTGCATGTTGGGGGTAAGAGTGCGGAGAGTTGGGAGGTTGGGAATGCTCTTTCTTTTTTTTTAATTTCTTTTTATTTATTCATTTTAGAGAGGAGACAGAGAGAGAGAAAGAAAGAGAGAAAGAGGGGAGGATCTGGAAGCATCAACTCCCATATGTGCCTTGACCAGACCAGTGCAGGGTTTTGAACTGGCGACCTCAGTGTTCCCAGGTCGACGCTTTATCCACTGCACCACCACAGGTCAGGCTGGGAATGCTCTTTCTTAATGCTAATGCAGTTAGTAGAAGTAAGTGAGAGTAAGTGGACCAGAGCCTCCCCTCCTGGCTGTTGCCCTGCCCAAGCTTCTGACTTTTCTGCAGCTTTTGGGTCATTCTGAAGGGGCATCAGGAGATCTATACCCTTGTTTCTAGAGACTACCACTTTAATGGTATGTCCAAATAGACTGACTGATGCTCCTATATTAGTCAATTTAGTGAAGGAAAAGGACATTCTAGTAACAGGAAAGAACATTCTGGAACATATAGGAATGTCAGGATGACTGACTGGGAACCTAGTTCACAAGTCAAATGTTCCAGAAATCGTTTTGTCTCCTTCTCCTGATACAGCTTTTCTATTGTAACCCCTGACAGCGAGGGTGCCCTCTTTAGTGGTCAATACAGAGTAACTGGCTCCAGTATCCACTGGAAATTCTATTGGTTCTCCCTTAACTTCTAAAGTAACCCAAGGCCCCTCAGGGAAGAGTGATCTTGTTTCCTGGAGCCTTTCCGATGGCCCCTAGCCCTGTCAATTTTCATCTTCAAGGGGCATTTGGAGACTGGCCCTGTCTCCCATCTTCCCTCTCAAGGGATAATTCCTCTTTCAGTGCCTTTATTGGTTGAAGTATGCACATTGGTCCCACCCTAGTTTAAGGGCCTGTGGACCTATCCCACCACAGGGGCTGAGGTTACTCACTGGATGTGTCTTCTCTTTTCCAGGTTGACCTGGTTCTGTATGAAGGGCTACAACCAGCAAAGCTGCCTGCTTCTTCATCTTCATATCTCTTTTCTTTTCTTCTGCCACCTCTCTATTATTGAACACCTCAGAAGATATTTTTATCATTTGGAAGGATTTGTTTCCAGACCTATTGCCAACTTTTGGATTTTTTCCCTGCTGTCTCTAGATGCTCTAAGAAATGAAATAGGTACCTAGTACTGCTCTCTCTCCATCCTCCTCCTCACTCCAGGAATTTTGTCTTGGAAGTCATTTCCTTCATCGCTGTGTAAAGGCAGAGGGGATCTGTTCTGGACCTTATTGGACTTCCCTAACCTGTTCTGGAACTCAAGTCATATTATAGTCAAAATGTATTTTCTAAGAGTTCTTTATTTCTTGTTTCTTTTTGTTCTCTGATCCTTTTTTAGCAGGAGGACTCAGTTACGATGAAGCCTGTGTAATAAGGAGGAAGCTAAGTTGAGTGATGGCAGAACTATGTTAGATTTCTCTTCCAACCCTGACTCTTTCCACAAACCAAGCTGCCTCCCAACCACATGGTGACTCCTTGAGGCTTGTCACTTATCTCAGCCTAGAAATGTTGCAGAAGCTGTTTGCTTTATGAAGCTTATTATGTAGTGTAACAGTAAACTGTGCTCCTGTAATTACAAGTCAAGCCCCAGGCAAACATTTTAGGGAAGAACGGGTTTCCAATGAAAGCCTCTCAGCTTCAATATTCAAGTCTTCTTTAAGTTTCCTGATCAATTTCTGAGAATTGCAAATTCACTGTAAGGGATGTTATCAATCCAAGCCGCAAAGTCTATGAAGCCCAGAGACACTAGGTGAATTGTCTAAGGTTACAAAACTAGTTAAATACAGAACTAAGAATAAAACCCTTCTTTGATTCTTAGTCTGGCGTGTTACTAGGAAGTTCTAGGGCCCTAACATCAGTTACCTAATGTAAGTGACTAAATTAATGCAAATCAGCACTCCCACCACTGAATTTAGCACTGAATTTTAAGACCCCACATCATAGCGTGGGGTGTTCAATCTTTTCTATTTTTAAGTATTCAGGAGTCAGATTGTGTTACAAACCAATCTGGGCTCGGTAAAGGCAAGGTATCAGCACCCAAAACCCTTCATTTCAAAGTCAAAGTCAATTCACTCTAATTTTCCTCAAGGTGGCTCTTTGCTGTAGCTAGAACTTTTTCTTCATAGCCTAACCTTCTGAAGGAGGCTCCTATATGCAAAACTGTTACTGTTGTTTTCAAGGCCAAGTGTGTCAGACCCAACTGCCTGAGGAGAAAGACGTGTTTAACCAGGTTAGCATTTCAAATGGAAGAGCTACCCAAGGACTTTGGTGGGTGGCTTTTCTTTGAGCAGGAGCTGTGGGGAGTCCAGGTGGCACTTGATCAGGTATATCTAGAGCAGTGGTTCTTAACCTGGGTTCTATCGAACCCTAGGGGTTTGATGAGTCAGTCTCAGGGGTTCAGAGAAGCCTCTGCCGCGGAGGCCAGAATAAAGTAATACCGTAATTTGTTGTGAGTTCATGCACTTTGTTGGCTTTGTTCTTTGAGCAAGGTGATGTTCATGCATGGCTCATTTTGTGCACCAGTAAAAAAACATATACCTATGTCTTGAATTTGGAAAAAATAATCATATTTTATTTATCACTAAAGAAGGGTTCAGTGAATGCACATATGAAACTGTGGGTTCAGTATCTCAAAAAAGGTTAAGAACCACTGATCTAGAGTATGTCACTAAAAGGGCTAGGTGGTTTTTTGATGCTGGGAGAGCATAGTCTAAAGCTAGACTGGTGGACCAAGCATTTCTAGTTTCCAGCTCTATGGCCTTAGTTTAGAAGCCAAATCTGCCTTGGGTTTCTATGATGTCAACTGGAGATAAAAGAGAATGTCTACCTCAAAGGGTTGTTGTTAGTTTTAAATGAGTTAAAACATCTGTGAACCATTCCTGGCACATAAAACATATCAATGACTGTTTTTATTATTATAGTTATTGATATGGTTCCTTCTCCTTTTCTTATGTAATCATTTCAGTAAAAGGTAGGTGACCTCTAGGAGACTTCCCCCACATGGTCCTGCATGACAGCAGATGCCACATGGAACACTCTGAAGGTCATATACTCTTCCCTGTGCCCCCTGGTGTTGGCAGAGACTTTGTTGGGCTTGCACTTCAGTTTGACTTTCAGCTCTACCCAATCCTGCTCTTCCTCCTCCCTCCTGCAGAGGTGGTTTCTGAAACTCTGCATGTAAACTCCATTTCAGCATCTGGAGAAACCACTGCATGAAAGTTGACTTTCAAAGGATGCTGTTAACATGTAGTAGAAAGAGTTTGGGAGCCACTGACAAATTATAACAAGCATTTGATCTCTCAGTGTCTCAGTTTCCATAACAATAAAATGAGGGCAATCATCTTACCTTGCAAGGTTGTTATGAGGAGTACGGGAAATAGTAAAGTGCAAACTCCATAGCAGTGAGCCCTGGAAGAATTCATTTGAGGTTTTCTCCATTTTATCTTCTTGTTTCCTTCCATTTCTTTTTATTTTATTTTATTTTATTTTTATTTTATTCATTTTTTTAGAGAGAAGACATAGAGTGAGGGAGAGAGAGAGAGAGAAAGAGAGAAAGGGGGGAGGAGCTGGAAGCATCAACTCCCATATGTGCCTTGACCGAACCAGTGCAGGGTCTCGAACTGGCAATCCCAGTGTTCCCAGGTCGACGCTCCATCCACTGCGCCACCACAGGTCAGGCTCCTTCCATTTCTTTTTTCTGTTTTTTTTTATTTATTCACACCAGATTTATTGATTTGAGAGAGAGAGAGAGAGAGAGAGAGAGAGGAACAATGAGCTGTTCCTGTATGTGCCCTGATTGGGATTGAACCAGCTTCTTTAATTTTCTTTTTCTTCTTCCTCTTCCTAGTCTGGTTGTGGCTTTCTTTTTTCTCATTCCACATGTTCCTTTTGCTCTTTATTTCCTGTCTCTCCATTTGTCACCTCCCTTTAATTTTTATTTAATCCTTTCATCAATGTTGTTGAGGCATAATTTACATATAATTAAATAGATACATTTAACTGTGCAGGAGATGGGTTTTGAAAAGTGTATACACATGTAGATCCTCCACTACAATCAAGATAATAGAGTATTTTTATTGCTACAATAGGTAGGCTTATACCTACCTCTTCCCAGTGCATCCTCACTCGCATGCCCAGAAGAGCTAGCCATTGGTCTGATTTCTATATCACCATCCATTGGATTATTTTCTTTCTGGAATTTCATATGAATGTAATCCTGCTGTATGTACTCTTTTGTGTTTGGCTTTCTTTCTCTCAACATAATATTTTTGAGATTATCCATGTTGTGTGCAGTATTTTATTGTTATACAGTGTTCTATTATATGAATGTATTACAGTTTGTTTCCCTATTTACCAGATATTGGACATTGGTTGTTTCCAAATTTTAGCTATTATGAATAAGTCAGCTATGAACATTTATGTACAAGTCTGTGTGTGGATATAATTTCATTTCTTCAGAAGAACTGAATCATAAGTGTATATTACACTTTATAAGAAAGTGCCAATATCATATTAAATTCCACCCAAAAATGTAGTCATGTTTCAGGTGTCCTGCTTTTTCTCCAACACTGGGCATTGTCAGTATTTTATTTTAGCTATCCTAGTAGATGTGAAGTAAAATTATCTCGTTATTTAATTACCGTTTTCACAATGACTAACATGTTAAGCACTGTTTCATGCTTTAATGGCCTTTTGCAATTTTTTGTGTGGGAAGCTTTTGTTAAAATATCTTGCCCATTTTTTAAACTAAATTCACATTTTATTTGTTATAATAAACAATACAAAATCAACTTTCTGCACCAAAAATAGCAGCAATATTTTCTGCATTATCTTTAGATAACTACAAAACACATATTGATAGGTTTTCCAGGTTTTGCTTACAAATCAAGATGAAACAGTAGATATAGTCATGTAAAAAGAATAAAACAGCCAAATCAGTTGCCAGTATCTATGGCCTCTGATCCTGCTTGACCACAAAACAGAAGTGTTTGATATGCACCTGCTAAAAAACTTGTAAAGATAGACTCCACGAAGGAACGGAAACAGCAACAACCAGATGTGGAATTACAACGGCAGGTTCTTCTACTCCATCTTTAACTGCAGCCTGTTCCTTTAAGATCATTGTATAAAAACAAACTCCATACTGAAATCCTTGCTTGCAAGCTCACATGTTTCTTTCACTCTGGTAATTCCATTAACTGTCCATTACAGAGTTTTAGCATGATACTTAAAACTCCTGCTATTTAAAGGTTAGTCGTAAGCTTTATTATAAGATTTTACAAAATATATTCCTTCCTCCCACACCTGCTCAAAATTTATTTCTTCAAAGAACTGGTTAACTCAATACTTGATAACTGGATCCAGAGTGATAAATGTTAGGTCTAAAATGACTGAACTAAAACAATAGCAATGTGCCATTAGCAGAGGTCACTTAGAAGTGTAACATTATTTTGCCCATTTTAAATTGGGTTGTTTGTTCTTCTATTACTTAATTTTATAAGTTTGGTGTGTATTTTGGATGTAAATTCCTTTGTAGGTATATAAATTGTAGAGATTTTTAGGTTTTTCATAGATAAATTAAATTTTAATGAAGGCATTAAAGGAGTTATTATTATTATTATTTTATATACTCTTTGTGTCCTACCTAAGAAAGCTTTGCCAACTCCAAGGTTGCAAAGACTTTCTCATATATTTTTTCCTAAGAGTGGTATATCATTATGTTTCACATTTAGGACTAAATCCATTTCAAGTTAATTCTTTCACATGATGTAAGGTACAAATCTCATTTTTTTTCCCATATAGATACTCAGGTCAAGTACCACCTGTAAGAAAGTGTTTCTTTTCCCCATTGAATTACTTTAGCAACCTTGTCAAAAATTATATGACCATATATATGTAGTCTATGTCTATTTCATTATCTATATGCTATACCAATAACTCTTGATTTTTGTGGCTTCATAATAAGTCTTAAAATCAGGTGCGTGTAGACCTCAAACATTTTTCTTTTTCCAATATAATCATTTGGGTACTCTAGGTCCATTGTATTTCTATATGAATTTTAGAATCTGCTTGCCAGTTTCTACAAAAATGCCTGCTGTGATTTTCACTGGAATTGCATTGAATTTATTTAGGAAAAATTGGCATCTTAATAATATTGAGTTTTCCTATTCAAGCATGATATATCTCTTTAGTTAGATATTATTAATTTTCTTAGTGATGTAATTTAGTTTTTGGTGTAGATATTAACTCTTGAAAAACTCATTCCTAAATGTGTTAGATATTTATTTGTTTATTTACTTTTATTGATTGTTTTTAGCAAGAGAGAGAAAGAGACAGGAACATTGATCTGTTTCTGTATGTGCCCTGGCCAGGGACTGAACCTGCGACATTTGTACTTTGGGATGATGCTCTGACCAAACAATCCGTCTGGCCAGGGCCTAGATATTATTTTAAATGGCTTAATTTTTGTTAGAATTTTACATCTTAATTGTTGATTACATCTTGAATGTTGAAATGCAATTGATTTTTATGTGTTAATAATATTCATTTTGCTTTCCTGAGTTATTTTTTAATATGGATTTCTTAATATGTATACATACAGAATGATATCATCCACAAATAAAGGAATTTTTACTTCTTTCTTTCTAACATGTATGCTTTTATTTGTTTTTCTTGCCTATTGCACTGCCTAAGACCTTTGGTACAGCAGTTGAAGCCAATTGGTAAGAATAATATCCTGTCATATTCCCAATCTTAGAGAAAAAGCATTTAGCCTTTTACAATTTAATTATCTGTAGGTTGTTTATAAATGCTTTTTATTTGGCTGAAAAAGTACCTTTCTATTCCTAGGTTGCTGAATTTTTATTGTGAATAAATATTAAGATTTTTCATATTTGTTTTTATATCTAATAATATGATAATATGGTTGCTTCTTTATTCTATTAAGTAAATGAATCTGTATCAGTTGATATTAAAAATATTATGCATTTCTGAAGTAAATTTGTGCAATAATGCCATTTGGTCTTCTTCCAAGAGGAAGAGGAAGAGGGGATCTTGGAGGCTGTTTCTTAGACAGAGTTGGAACCAACCATCCTAATTCTAACTCTACCTTCACAGCCTCTCTGGAAATACCTAGTGCCACTAATTCCTGAGTCATGGTGGTTCTTCAGTGTGAAATGAATTGCTTCTCGGCTCTCCTCACTACCAGTTTAGGATTTAGCTTCTTAGGTCTGATAAGTCAACCATTTTTTCCAAGCTTCTGAAAGTTTTTGGCTGGAATCTCCTTTCCTGTTCTCCTTGTGGTTTTCTTTTCCAAATATCTTTCTCATGAAAGATAAATGTACACTTGAAGGTCTGTTCTCCCTCCATTCTAACAAATAGAGGTGCCAACCAAACTGAGTCTAGAAGTAATACTACTGTTTCTTGAGTCTTGGAAGATTTTGGTTTCCTCAATGTGTTTGTTGTATAATAGAATTTGTGTCTCTTAATGTGTCAACTCTGGCTTACTGAGAGATTACAAAATAACCCTTTTAGCATTCTATATAAAATAAGACTTCATTCATGAATTTTTACTCCTTCTAAATGCATTATAGTAGATCTGCAAATCCCTCAATTGATTTGATTGTTTTTCTCTGCTCTTAGCTTCCAGGTGAGAGAAAAGTTCAAATATAACAACCTTGTCAGAAATTTAGTCAAAATAACTAAATAAGAGCTGTGAGGCCACATTCTACACTTTCTGTATCTAAATAACAAAGACAATTGATGTTCTGAATGATAACTTGAAGACACTATATATTCTATCAAATAAAAATTAAGTTATATTTTATCTTTAATTTATAAGGTAGACTTTAGTTATTTCAGAAAAGTGTCTAACAATGACACTGAAACATGAAGAAATTTCAGGTTATCTGTAAGCTATTTACTAGAATGTTCAAATTTCCAAACTTTTTCTAGTTTTATGGCATAGAAATTAATAAATGAAACATTTCCCAGAATATTTGACTAAGGAGTCCTTAGTAGGAAGAAGCTAAGTCTACAAAGTTGTACGCTTGAGCCCACATTAGCAGCAAAAAACTATTCTTCTCACAGAATCTATTTTAGTAATTGCTTTGCAGTTACTGTCTCTAATAAAACTTGCAGAATCACAATGAACAAGAAAAGCAATCTTCTATGCGAAGGTAATCTTCTGTGGAAAACCAAGACTTCATATGATAATTCAAAAAAATCCCAAGAAAATGTTTTTGAGACAGAGCTTCATCTGAGTTGGCGGGGGGGCTCTCCTGCTAGTATGAAACAGAGTTCTTGTCCTTGAGGGTCTTACAATTTGATCAAAGAGAATGACATTATATATAAATATAAGTTGAAGTAGCAGGGTGCATGCTGTGTTGATGATAAGGATGTTGAAAGCTTTAGAAATAATATAAAGTAGGTAAGAAGACTTCATTCAAAAGCCAGATGGGTCCACCAAACCAAAGAAGGATTTAATTAAGGTGATTCTTGTTATCACTTCTTAGCTCATCCTTAGGTTTTGGGTGGTAGGAACTCAGGGGAATTATTTAGATGTAGCAAGTTGGAATATAGTGGCAGCTCCAATGATTATATTTCAATGTTTGGGTTTCCCAAATTTCATGAAGATCATATTTTATACATAATAGTATATTGTATATATTTGTATATATTGATCAGGTTTATTCTGGTGACAGAAACCAATTTCAAACTACTTTAAGCCAAAAAAATTCTCTGAGCGTGACCATTTTGTAAATTATATAAATGTCTAATTACTATGTATACACCTGAAAAAAATTTGTATTGACCAATGTGATTTACAGGTCAATAAATCATCTAGGTCAATGATAGACTAGATCAGGCATAAATATGCTCAGATAATGTCACCAGAAATTTCTTTCTCTTTATCTCTTAGTTGTTCTTTCTTTCATGTTGGCTTGATTTGGGTGCAGGCTTCTTCTACATGGTGGGGATTATGGACATCACCCCAGGTTTTATGTGACTGCTACAGCTTTCCATCTTAGATTAGAAAAACAGCATTCTTGGCCCTGGCCGGTTGACTCAGTGGTAGAGCATTGGCCTGGCATCTGAATGTCCTGGGTTCAATTCCTAGTCAGAGCACACAGGAGAAGTGCCTGTCTGCTTTTCCATACCCCCCCACACACTCTCGCTTCTCTCTCTCTCTCTCTCCCTCTCCCTCTCCTGCAGCCATGGCTCGATTGAAGCGAGTTGGTCCAAGGTGCCAAGGATGGCTCCATGGCCTCAGCCTCAGGTGCTAAGAAGAGCTCAGTTGCTCACCAAGCAACACTCGACATGGGCAGAGCGTCGCCCTCCAGTGGGCTTGCCTGATGGATCCCGGTGGGGTGCATGCAGGAGTCTATCTCTCTGCCTCCTTTCCTCTCACTGAATTAAAAGAAAAGAAATTTTAAAAAAAACAGGTATTCTTAGCACCCGTACACAGAAAGTGCCTAAGAAGGACTCTGGATGCCTGGTTTGTGGACTGATCGTGATGGACAGAGGATAATTGACCAAATCTTAACCACATTGGAAGTGGAACGTGAATCTTAGGCATGGATAAAAGAATGAAAGTTGCATTTGGGAATACTATACATCTTAGATATAAGTTATTTCATCTTTTAGGTATTTTCTAGCATCAAAGACCCCATGCTTGAAAATATATTACTCCTTGGGAACCCAACTCCTATCATGACCATTAACAAATCAGGCACTCATGATGCTAATGTACTAATAAAGAGGGTAAAGACTATATATGTTCACAGGACATTGGGATCCCTTTGACTCTGTTTCCCAGGAGTCTTCTTAGTTACACTTTTTTTTTCCCCTGGAGATTCAGAAGTATAAGTAGTTGCATTTAATTTAAGTCCAATCTACAAGACTTTGGTAGGCTGAGTTGAAACCAAATATTCTGAACCCATATCAGAAAAACAAAATACTCATTGAGAGAAATGCAAGTGTTTAAAAGTTCACACACACACACACAAAAATAAACAGAAAGAAAGAAAGAAAAAAGAAGAAAACAGAGACCTTGAAATCTGCAAGAGCTGAAAGAGCAAGAAAAACAAGACCCCAGGGCAAGAAAAACCTTGATAACTGCTGTAGCATTTCAGATTCGGGATTTTTTAGGTGGCTCAGGAATATGTAAAAGAATGAAAGAGAAAACATGTCTTTGAAGGTAGACCAATGCAGATCTCCAGCATTAGAAATATTGCTTAGGCTTCCTCTGGTTATTTAATCGTGAGCGATGTGTTGAGGAAGTTTCAGAAGTTGCAGAGAAGAATGCTGTAATTAATCCAATAGATCACCCAGGAGCATGAGTGTGGTAACAAATGTATAGCACCAATAATCCTCGCACGGACACTTGGTGGAATGGTTTAAGGAAATATCCAGAACTCAAAACTAACCACAAATATTTAGATTGCTTCATGAAACAGAAACTCAAAGTTATAAAATACTTCATTCTGTCAAGTACTGTAGGAATTAAAATGAAAAGCACATTAGTAGATGCCTCAAGTATTTTGGTTGGGGGTGGGACTTGAGGGAACCTATGAAGAAATACATTGAAAAGATTATGTCAGTGACTTCAAAATCATTTGAGTTTTTTGGAAAGAACTTGTGCTTAGTAACCAAACAATACAAGGACTATTAAAGCAGACTGCTATTCAGCAATCAGCCATTGCCTAATCTTAATATACTTGTCAGTTTTAGTTGCCCCTCAATCAACTTAAGGATTCTACTTTATGTATGAAAAAAACCCACAAAGTTTCTAAGTACATCTAAAAGTGTTTTCCTTCCTTCAGCAATCAAATATTTATTGAGAAATTACTATATGTTATGTGTTAGGCTCTGAAACACAAAGCTGGTTGTGGCACATTTTCTCCCTATGTGCAGTAACAAATATATTTCAGTGTAGCAAATGCTAACATAACCCATAGCCACAGAGCTACAAGAACAGAGAGGAAGGATTCGCCCTGCCCTTGGCATTTAGGGAGTGCTTCACAGAAAAGATGGCATTTGAGACAGGCTTGTAAGGGTTGACTAAATGTTGGTGGCTTCCATAATTTCCCCTTATTCATCTGTGGGGTATAAATTAAAATTTCTTTTTAAATTTTGAGATAGGGGTTGCTGAAGGGTATGGTGGGCAGCAGGACACTGAAACGGGGTTCTGTCAGCATGGGCGGAGGCCAAGCCGGTGTGAGATCGGTCTAGCCCAGCAGGGTTGGAGGGGATGCGCGAAAGCGGTCCGGAAGCTGCGGGCCGCCTGTAGTTCGACCTGTGGGGACAAAGTGGGAGGCCAGGAACGAGGAGAAATATGCTCTGCAATCCTGCGCAAGCCGGTCCTGACTGCGGGGACCAGGGACGGGCGGGGAGCTTGTGGCTGAGCTCACGCTACCAGCCCCGCCCGCCCGGAGAAACCGAGGTTTGCCATTCTGTGTGCGGGAGCGGGCTCTGAGCACGGGGATGGGGTAGACCCCGAGACAAGTGGAAGCTTGCAGCTGAGCCCACGCTAATATCTCCGCCCGGACGGAGAAACGGCGATTTGCCATCCCACGTGCACGAGCGGGCTCAGAACACGGGGGTGGGGTAGAGTCCGGGACGAGCGGAAGTCTGCAGCTGAGCGGAAGCCAGCAAACACGCCCGCCCCAATAAACCTTGGTTTCCGACCCTGCGCAGAAGGGCCCTGGCCTCGAGGGCGGGGCTAAAGCTCCGGACGGGCAAAGGCTTACAGCTGAGAGCACATCAAAAGCCCCGCCCAACCCGCGAAACTGTAGCGAGCAGGCTCCGACTGCTGGTTCTGGGCGGAAGTCCGGAAATAGGCTGGTCCGCAGCTGAGTAAAGGTGCTCACCTCTATCCTTGGTCCTGAGGCTTGTGGCTTGAGTGACAGCCCCTCCCGTAGAGGAAAGGAAGAAATCACAGCAAAAGCCACAGTGGGCCAGCTCTGGCAACGCCCATACCCAACCACCCTAGGTGCCGGCAGAGGGGGTGGGGGGCCTGCAGACAGACCACACCTAGAGAACACAAAGGCAACACCTACTGGACTCCAGTGGCCACAACTTGCTTATACACAGACAAAATGGGCAGGCAGAGGAATGCAAACCAAATGAATCAAGAGAAATCCCCAGAGAAGGACCTGAATGAACCAGATATAACCAAATTACCAGATGCAGAATTTAGAATAATGATAGTTAGGATGTTCAAAGAAATTAGAGCAACAATGAATAGTCATTATGAACACCTAAATAAAGAGATAACAAGTATAAAAAACGAAATTGAAATAATAAAAAAGAATCAGACAGAAATGACAAATACAGTATCAGAACTGAAGACCACAATGGAAGGAATTAAAAGCAGGATGAATCACGCTGAAGATCGAATAAGCAAGTTAGAGGACACAATAAACAAAGGCACAGAAGCAGAGAAGAAAAAGGAAAAGAGACTCAAAACATGTGAGGAAACTCAAAGGGAGCTCTGGGACAACCTGAAGAGAAACAACATTCGCATCATAGGGGTACCTGAAGAAGAGGAGAGAGGACAGAAAATGGAAACTTTGTTCAATCAAATCATAGCAGAAAACATCCCTAAATTAAGACTTGGAAACACTCCACACGTTCAAGAAGCACACAGAACTCCATTAAAGAGAAACCAAAAAAGATCTACACCAAGACACATCATAGTTAAAATACCAAAGCTAATGGATAAAGAAAAAATTTTAAAAGCCGCTAGGGAAAAAAAGGCTATCACCTACAAAGGAGCCCCCATAAGGATGACATCGGACTTCTCAACAGACACACTTGAGGCCAGAAGGGAATGGCAAGAAATAATCAAAGTAATGCAGAACAAAAACCTACAACCAAGACTACTTTATCCAGCAAGGCTAACATTTAAAATTGAAGGAGAAATAAAGAGCTTTCCAGACAAAGAAAGCCTGAAGGAATTCATTAAAACAAAACCAATTCTGAAAGAGATACTAAGGGGCCTGTTGTGAAAAGTTTAAAGGGAGAAAAAAATATAGCAAAAGAAGAATACAACTTTAAAGAATAAAATGGCAATAAACAACTACATATCAATAATAACCTTAAATGTAAATGGATTAAATGATCCAATCAAAAGACATAGGGTAGCTGCATGGATAAAGAAACAGGACCCATACATATGCTGTCTACAAAAGACACACCTTAAAACAAAAGATGCACATAAACTGAAGGTAAAAGAATGGAAAAAAATATTTCATGCAAATGGAAATAAAAAAAAAGCCGGGGTAGCAGTACTTATATCAGACAAAATGAACTTTAAAACAAAGGTTGTAGCCTGACCTGTGGTGGCGCAGTGGATAAAGCGTTGACCTGGGAACACTGAGGTCGCCGGTTCAAAACCCTGCACTGGTCTGGTCAAGGCACATATGGGAGTTGATGCTTCTAGCTCCTCCCCCCTTTCGCTCGCTCTCTCTCTCTCTCTCTCTCTCTCTCTCTCACTGTGTCTCCTCTCAAAAAGAATAAATAAAAAATAATAAAAAAAAAAACAAAAAAAAAACAAAGGTTGTAGTAAGACATAAAGAAGGACACTACATAATGATAAAGGGAACAATTCAACAGGAAGATATAACTATTATAAATATCTATGCACCAAATATAGGAGCCCTGACATACATAAAGCAGACTTTGATGGATATAAAGGGCGAGATTAGCAGCAATACTATCATAGTAGGGGATTTCAATACCCCTCTAACAACACTGGATAGATCCTCAAGAAAGAAAATTAATAAAGAAACAGCAGACTTAAAGGATACACTAGATCAACTTGATTTAATAGATATCTTCAGAACTTTTCACCCTAAAGCAGTAGAATATACATTCTTCTCAAGCACTAATGGTACGTTTTCTAGGATAGACCACATGTTAGGACACAAAAATGGTCTCAATAAATTTAAGAAGATTGAAATCATATCAAGCATTTTCTCTGATCACAATGCCATGAAACTAGAAATTAACCACAAAACAAAAACTGAAAAATACTCAAACACTTGGAAACTAAATAGCATGATATTAAATAATGAATGAATTAACAATGAGATCAAAGAAGAAATAAAAAAGTTTCTAGAAACAAATGATAATGAGCATACATCAACTCAAAATTTATGGGACACAGCAAAAGCAGTACTGAGAGGGAAGTTTATTGCACTACAGGCATATCATAAGAAGCTAGAAAAAGCTCAAATAAGCAACCTGACCCTGCACCTAAAAGAACTAGAAAAACAACAGCAAATAAAACCCAAGACATGTAGAAGGAAGGAAATAATAAAGATCAGAGCAGAAATAAATGACATAGAGGCTAAGGAAACAATACAGAGGATCAATGAAACCAGAAGCTGGTTCTTTGAAAAGGTAAACAAGATTGATGAACCTTTAACTACACTCACCAAGAAAAAAAGAGAGAGGACTCAAATAAATAAAATTAGAAAGGACAGTGGAGAAATAACAACTGACACAACTGAAATACAAAGCATTGTAAGAAAATACTATGAAGAACTATATGCTAAAAAATTAGACAATCTTGGTGAAATGGACAAATTTCTTGAATCATATAACCTTCCAAAAATCAACCTGGAAGAATCAGAACACCTAAACTGACCAATTACAACAAATGAGATCGAAACAGTTATCAAAAAACTCCCAAAAAGGAAATGTCCTGGGCCTGATGGCTTCACAAATGAATTCTATCAAAAATTCAAAGAAGAACTAACTCCTATCCTCCTCAAGCTATTTCAAAAAATTCAAGAGGAAGGAAGACTTCCAAACTCCTTTTATGAGGCGAGCATAATTCTGATCCCAAAACCGGGCAAAGACAACACAAAGAAAGAAAATTATAGGCCTATATCCCTGATGAATTTAGACGCTAAAATTCTCAACAAAATATTAGCCAACCGGATCCAGCAATATATGAAAAAAATCATACACCATGATCAAGTGGGATTTATTCTGGAGAGGCAAGGCTGGTTCAATATTCGCAAATCAATCAATGTGATTCATCACATAAACTAAAGGAAGGACAGAAATCACATGATAATTTCAATAGATGCAGAAAAGGCATTTGATAAAATCCAGCACCCATTCATGCTCAAAACTCTCAGTAAAGTGGGAATACAGGGAACATTCCTGAACATCATAAAGGCCATCTACGACAAACCGACAGCAAACATCATACTAAATGGACAAAAATTAAAAGCAATCCCCTTAAGATCAGGAACCAGGCAGGGGTGCCCCCTTTCACCACTCTTATTCAACATAGTTCTGGAAGTCCTAGCTACAGCAATCAGACAAGAAGAAGAAATAAAAGGCATCCAAATTGGAAAAGAAGAAGTAAAACTGTCACTATTTGCAGATGATATGATATTATATATTGAAAACCCTAAAGTCTCAGTCAAATAACTACTGGACCTTATAAATGAATTCAGCAAGGTGGCAGGATATAAAATTAATACTCAGAAATCAGAGGCATTTCTATATACCAACAATGAACTGTCAGCAAAAGAAATTAAGGAAACATTGCCCTTCACTATTGCAGCCAAAAAAATAAAGTACCTAGGACTAAATTTAACCAAGGAGGTTAAGGACTTGTACTCGGAAAATTTTAAAACATTGGTAAAAGAAATCAAGGAAGATAAAAACAAGTGGAAGCATATACCGTGCTCATGGCTAGGAAGAATAAACATCATTAAAATGTCTATATTACCCAAAGCAATTTACAAATTTAATGCAATACCAATTAAAATACCAATGACATACTTCAAAGATATAGAACACATATTGCAAAAATTTATATGGAATCAAAAAAGAACACGAATAGCCTCAGCAATCTTAAAAAGAAAAAATAAAGCAGGAGGTATCACTCTTCCAGATATCAAGGTTTACTATAAGGCCATTGTACTCAAGACAACCTGTTACTGGCACAAGAACAGGCACATAGATCAATGGAACAGAACAGAGGACCCAGAAATAAACCCACAGCTTTATGGACAACTGATATTTGACAAAGGAGGAAAGAACATACAATGGAGTAAAGACAGCCTCTTTAACAAATGGTGTTGGGAAAATTGGACATCTACCTGCAAAAAAATGAAACTAGACCATCAACTTACACCATTCACAAAAACAAACTCAAAATGGATAAAAGACTTAAATGTAAGTCGTGAAACCATAAACATCTTAGAAGAAAACATAGGCAGCAAGCTCTCCGACATCTGTAGCAGCAATATATTTGCCGTTTTATCTCTACGGGCAAATGAAATAAAAGGCAGGATAAACAAATGGGACTATATCAAACTAAAAAGTTTTTGCACAGCTAAAGACAATAAGAACAGAATAAAAAGACAAACCACACAATGGGAGAACATATTCGACAGCACATCTGATAAGGGGTTAATAACTAAAATTTATAAAGAACTTATAAAACTCAACAACAGGAAGACAAACAATCCAATCAAAAAATGGGCAAAAGAAATGAATAGAAATTTCTCCAAAGAGGACATACAGATGGCCAATAGGCATGTGAAAAAATGCTCAACATCACTAATTATTAGAGAAATGCAAATTAAAACCACAATGAGTTATCACCTCACACCAGTCAGAATGGCACTCATCAGCAAAACAACACAGAATAAGTGCTGGCGAGGATGTGGAGAAAAGGGAACCCTTCTGCACTGCTGGTGGGAATGCAGACTGGTGCAGCCACTGTGGAAAACAGTTTGGAGATTCCTCAGAAAATTAAAAATGAACTGCCTTTTGACCCAGCTATCCCACTTAGAGTAATATACCCTAAGAACACCTTAGCACTGTTTGAAAAGAAGAAATGCCCCCCCCATGTTCGTGGCAGCATTGTTCACAATAGCGAAGTTCTGGAACCAGCCCATGTGTCCGTCAGAAGACGAGTGGATTAAAAAGCTATGGTACATATATACTATGGAATACTACTCAGCCATAAGAAATGATGACATCGGATCATTTATAACAAAATGGATGGTCCTTGATAACATTATACGGAGTGAAATAAGTAAATCAGAAAAAAAGAAAAACTGAGAACAGCATGATTTCATACATAAGGGGGACATAAAAGTGAGACTATGAGACATGGACAAGAGAATGGTGGTTATGGGGTGGGGGGAGGGAAAGAAGGGTGGGACAGGGAGGAGGGGAGGGACACAGGGAAAACCAGATAGAAGGTAACAGAGGACAATTTGACTTTTGGTGACGGGTATGCAACACAATTGAATGTTAAGATAACCTGGAGATGTTTTCATTAAAAAAAATAAATTAATTAAACATAAAATAAAATAAATGAATGGATGAAAAAAAATTTTGAGACAAATATATATATATGATATAACAAGAAGCTATGCTAAGGATGAATGGGATAAAAAGAGAGAATTTGCCTAGTTTAGCAGAGTGTTGAACGTTAAAGGAAGACTTGTAAAACTTTAAGTAAATGGAATAATCTATTTATTATGTGGTGGCAGCTCCTTTTTCCTTTTTATTATTGTAATAAGAACACAAGATGAAACCTATCCTTGTAACATGTTTTAAGTATGCAATACAGTATTATTAACTATAGGTGCAATGATATACAGCAGATAACAAGAACTTACTCATTTACATAATTAGAAGTATATACTTTGTACAGAAATCCCCATTATTTTCTTCCCTTAGACTCCAGCAACCACCACTCTATTGTTTCTAAGAGTTTAACTATTTTACATATCTCATCAAAATGCAATTATGCAATATCTGTTCTTTTGTTGACTGACATGTCATAGCCTACTGCCCTTCAGGTTCATCCATGTTGTTACAAATGGTGGGGCCACCTTTTGTTAAAGGCTTAATTGTACCTATGTAAATGCCACATTTTCTTTATCCCCATCGTCCATCAGTGAACGTATTTACATTGTGTCCATAGCTTGGCTATTGTGAATAACAGTGCAATGAACAGGAAGTGCAGATATCTTTATGTCAGGACTGGTCTTTACAAAGTGGTAGGTCTCTCAATTGGAGTTAACTCTGAATATTCTCCATCAGATGACTGCATAAAATTCTAGTGCCTGAGGCAGAGGCTGTGGAGCCATCCTCAGCGCCTGGGCCAACTTTGCTCTAGTGGAGCCTTGGCTGCGGGAGGGGAAAAGAGAGAGAGAGAGGATGGAGAGGAGGAGAGGGGGAGAGGTGGAGAAGCAAATGGGTGCCTCTTCTGTGCCCTGGCCCAGAATCGAATCCGGGACTTCCACATGCTGGGCTGGTGCTCTATCGCTGAGCCAACTGGCCAGGGCCTAAACTCTCATTTTCAACTTAACATTTGCAAAACTGAACTCATTACTTTGTTCTACAAATTGACTTCTTTCCCTAAGTTTTCCAATATAATAAAATAACTTTTTCAGTTTTCCAGGTTAAAATTCTTAAACTTTCTATTTTATTTCTTATATAAACTCTCTTACAAAATTACTTCTGATTCTTTAAAATTTCTCAAAATGTTTTATATCCTTACCCAATCTATTTCCCATTGAAGCTTTAAGGAACTGAAAGAAAAGACTGCAATGAATTAATTTTGGATCTCCCTTGAACCTTAGAAAGATGGTTTACTTGTGAAGGTCATTGAAATATGAGTAATTAGAAGAAAAAGGTAGATCAAGTTCTTTAGCAGAAGGATCACAATGTTGTTTTTATTTCTTATTCTAGTATCTTTTACGTAGTAAATTACTGCTTTACTTGCCTCTAGAATCTGTCCTTTGTTGCCCAGGCTATGGGGAGTTGGTCAATAGCTACACATGAATTAATGTAAAAGATCTGTCAAAGAAAACACCTATATGTTTTCATATCATACAATCTTATTCTGTTCATTCTTGATAAGAACCTCTTCACCCACAAAGAGTCAAAACCTTACATTCACTCTGTTTCCTCAGTCTCTAAGATGCCTTGGTTGTCTCTAGAAAATCTGCTAAGTTCTTAGAATCTACATTTCTGCAATGGAGAACCACCAATATTTAATTTTATGATGTTAGTAATATATACTGTTCACAAAAATTAGGAAATATTTCAATATGAATATTAAGTGATAAAAAAAAGCATTTTATTTTTTTTTAATTAAACAAGAACATCAGAAAAGCAAATGACAAGTCAAAAAAAGTTGTTTGATTATGCAAATGAGATGCAAAACCAACTTTTGTATTATTGGTGAAAATGTACAATACAAGAGGCTGAAAGTATTGGAGTATCTGCACGTTCCCTGATCTCCTAATTTTTGTGAGCAGTGTACTTTGAACACACTTGTTCTCTCTTTTACTTCTACTTCCTTTCTTTGTCAAGGCTTGGCAAAGTGCATGTCACATTTTATCAGCACTGAACAATAAACTGTTATTGCCCAAACAAATCAAAGATGAACATTGTAATGCCCCACGTTTGAAAACATAATCCACATTAATAATTACCATTTAGCCCTAGCCAGGTAGCTCAGTCTGTCGGATTATCGTCCCAATATTCCAGGGTTGTAGGTTCCATTCCAGTCAGGAAATAGACTAGGGAGTCAACCAATGAATGCACAAATACTTGGAACAACAAATCAGAGTTTTTCCATCTCTCTCTCTCTCTATCTCTCTTTCAAATAAAAAATTAATAAGTAAAACTTAAAAACAACATTTATTAGGTACCTCATCTACATGGGGTATTGCTATGATGTAGCACAGGGTAGGCCTACATCATAACATGCTGGCACTTTACACAAATCTCTTCTAGACATTCTTGCCACCCTGAAAAAGAGTTTTAGCTTCATTTTACAATTAAGGAAATCAAGGCACTGGCAGGTTATTCAATGCACCAAAGTTACAAGCTAGGAATGTGCTTGAGAGTCTCTGCTTATGAGATCTGATACCGAAGGGGTGGTTTTGTATTATAAGGTGTTTCAGTAGCATTTCATATTCAGTGTCCACTAGACTTCTCTTCTAAATTGGTGTTTTATACAATCAAAGGTTTCAGAAATCTTGAGACCAGATACTATGACCTATATAGGCTATCTCCAGCACAACACTGAATCCAAAGATTCCTTTCACTTAGCAGAGTTGTTCTTCTCTAAAAGCAGTAAGTATAAGGTTAAAAGCATACCAGGAAGAAGAGTGAAGAAGAAAATACCATAAACATCTCCTTTTCTTCCATTTATCCTTTGTTTATTCAACAGATATGTAAGAAGTTCATTAGCCATCAGGCACTATAGGTGTGGTCCTGGGCCACAGCAATGAACAAGATAAAGTCTCTGCCATCAAAGACTTCTAGGCCAGTGAAGAAGATGGCAAGGAAACAGATGACAGTACAAAGTGGCAAGTATCAGCAAAGAATTAAATTTCTTGCTCTGGGAACACAGAAGAGGATATTGCCAACATAGATGGGAGAAGAAGAAAAGACCTCCAATCTGTCCTGGCAGTTTCAGAGGTCACACCTTCTGCCTCCTTTTGGTAAGAACAACCATTTTGGATCACTGCCTCAGTTAGCAGAAGTTCTCATTTAAGCATAGCTGGGTCCTCTGTTAGGAATCACGCAGGGTCTGGGTGTCTATTAGCATAGAAGGTACAATGAAGAGGCTACTAAGTACCACACTAAGTAAAGGCTTTGTGTAGAATATGCACTTAATAAATGATAACCGTTCATAAAGAAATTCATTCAACCAAGGATGCTTATTTAAGAGGCAGTAAAATACAATGCAATGTTTCCCAATATATAGAAAGTTAACATTTTTGCTTGCCTTAGTCTGGGATCTGTGAAATTTATATCTGCTCAGTCTTAAGCTGCTTTCACTTTGCAACGTCCCCTCAATAGCCGACCTAAGCCACGTAGATTTGGCATCCCAAGAAGCTCTGAACTCCATTCTCTTCTTTTATGCCTATTGGTATTACTGTAGTGAAGGCTGCCATTATCCCCCACTTGGATACTGCAGTAGTTACCTGATGATTGTCCCCACTCTGATTTTGCTATAATGCAACCAGAATAGTCTAGTCATTTTGCAGCACAAATCTGGGTCATGTCACCACTTACCTGAAATATTTAACAGCTCTCCACTGCCCTTTGTGTACAGACCCATCTCCTCCACAGGATTTATAAGCAAGCTCACCATATGTCCCACTTTCCTGGAATAGTCTCAATTTATGCTTGTGGTTTCAGCATAATTAGTAACAGGCTCTCTTTTCATTCACATGTGTGTTCTCATTTGGTCAATGGTTATAAGGTAATCCTATTTATAAGACTTCCCATTGTTTGGGTTTTGTATAATCTTTAATCTCTCATTTAAACTCTGTTCCAGTTTTGCCAAATGCCTTTCAGTTCTTCTGACATACTCTATTTTGCTTCTAGACTATTGTCCATACACGTCTCCTTTCCTTGGTCACTTTTCATCCTCTTTTAAACCTGGTCATGGCTGCTTATTCTGCAAGCCACAGTTTAGTTTATCCATATGTCTTACCTGTCACACTCAGAGTATCAGTAATCCTGCCCTCAGAGTTATTTACCATATTGAAGCAATGTATGTAATTGTCTGAAGCCACCGCTATACGATCAGCTCTGTGGCAGGGATCTGTTTTGTTTTGCTCATATTTTCCCCAGGAGTTTCTGCTTTCTCAGTTATCAAATAGAGCTTGGTAAATATTTGATGAGTAAATGAATGAATTCGGGCACATAAGAATGCCTGCTAGAGTATGAACATATCTGAGCTCTCCAGTGCAGGGTGGATAGGTACAGAAGCTTAATAGTCAGCAAGACACAGGGGAGGGCCACCTGCATTACCTGTATGATGGGCCTCACAGTGACCGCCAGGTATATAATTTATCCTCCTGGCAGCCAAAATACAGTTTTTTTAAACTTTTTTTAAAATTTTTTTTTAAATTTATTCATTTGAGAGAGGAGAGAGAGGAGAGAGTATGAGAGAGAGAGAGAGAGAGAGAGAGAGAGAGAGAGAAAGAAGGGAGGAGCAGGAAGCATCAACTCCTGTATGTGCCTTGACCATACATGTGCAGGGTTTTGAACCAGCGACCTCAGCACTCCAGGTTGCGCTTTATCCACTGCGCCACCACAGGTCAGGCCAAAATACAGTTTTTAAAGTGTGATTTTACCTATATCTACAAAAGGCTGGTGGTTGAGGCATGAGATCTCAGGATATGATTTTGCCTTGTTCCCTCCCACATCCCACTGGGGACAATTCCTGGAACCTTGCAAGAATTATATTGAGCATTGGAACAGCATAATAGTGCCTGTTTCAACAGAAGAAATAAGTTGATTACCATCAAACAATTCTTTTACGTGAATATCAGCAAGAGCCGTAGAATATTCTGTAAGCTACTTAGGTGGTAAGGCTGTGAATGCCTCCAATGGCACATGGTGTTCCTCTTCGGAGCAGGAGATGTGTTTACCCTCTGCAAGCAATCCAAAACAAAACGTGGAGCCGTGGACGCAATGTGCTCTCTTCTTTGGTAAATGAGCGGTTCTAGTGTGACAACCCGGGAAATTTAATAAATATCAGCTCCATCACTGTGACACATTGTCCCGGGGAGGAACATATAAAAAGTTGATTATGTTTGTCTGTTTTTATTGCTGTTGCTTGGCTCAAGGTTTTTTATTTCACTAACCTTGGGCTCAGATTCCTTTATCAAAGAGGAAAGAACACTCTATATTTATTAGCTTATTAATTAGAATAAAAGTGTACTTTATATTTTTTGGAACCTGAGAAGAACAGTCTTACTCACTCTCAATGCACAACTGTTACAGGGTGCAGAGATGGTTTAAAAACTATGGTTTTTCTGCCCTTACAAAAATCATTACTATACATAATAAATTTGAATAATTTTGATAGACTTATTTTTCTCACACTACAAATTCCCTAATGCAGATTCAAATGAGTTAGGTAATTAAAGGTTGTGTCTAAAAGAAAGAAAAGAGAAAGAGAAGAGAGTTAAATACTCCAAAATGGATATTCAGGCCCTTAAAATATGAAGCTGTCTGTACCGGTTTGTTGAAGTAGTCTCTCAGCTGGGCAGAGCTGGCGATGCTGGCCCAAAGGGTTACAGACTTCAATTTCAGTTGTGTTTCCTAGTTCCCCTGAATGACTCGGGGTCCAGTAGTTCAGGGAGCATAACATGTGGATTTAAGATTCTGGACTGTTGTAAGTTGTTCTCGTCAATCTCTTGCTGTTATAAATGTAGTTTCTATATCTAGGGAATGGGTACTACCTATAAACATTTCCCACATTTAGGGAAAGGCCACTTTCTCTTCCTGCAGCAGGCTGTTCTGATCCAAATAAACTCTGTGCGTGGGTGGAATTGATGCTCTTTCCCTGCCTATTAATTCATTTGAAAGTATGTAACACTCAAGTTCTGCTCTGGGCCGGGTTCTGTGTCAGCACGTGCTCTTTCTGTCTCTCCTCACAACCACCCAGTAGGATTGGTTTCACTAGTCAGTTGACAGATGAGGAAACAGACTCACATTAGGGGTGTTCTAACCACAGCACCATGCTGCCTTGTTTTATAAGTGAGGTAAAAAGACCTCCTTTATTTATTCATTGTTTATAAGTAATGATTAAAGCAACTAATAAATACAATGTCAGGCACGGTATTCAGTGTTGGGGGTACACAGTACGTGAGTCACTGTTTTTGCTCATGGGGCTATATGGCAAATAGGACACTATGGGTTTTGTATTTCATTGCAGATTTGAATTGTTGTGGTCTTTGTTATTTTAAATCTCCTTTATCTCTTTTACTTTGCTGTAAGGGCATCCTTACTACCTGGCCCATGCTGAGTACGACTAGGGTGAATGGACTTAGGTAGAGCTTTTGCTCAGACATTTTTACATCATCTAGACATAACAGACATGGAGACCACAGAAGAACTGTAAGGCCATGATGGCTGTGTTCATTAGCCACAACAGCTCACTAAGTACTCTTAACTGTTGAAAAATAACTTCCATTCAATAAGTAAAAATGAATTGTTGAGTACCCAAAAGAGAAGTCACTGAGTCTATTTACTAAAGCTCCTGTACCTTATTTGCAGGAAAAACATTCAGGCCCTTATTCTGAGCCAATTAACTCTTATCTCACATAGAATTTTAACATGATTGGTTATCTGCTTGCATCCTACAGTGAGTTAAAGAAAGAACTTTATCCTTGGGCATTGGATAGACAAAAGAAGAAATTAGATTATCCAAAAAAAGTAATTATTTGCTGAGAGCTGATCTTGTCCACCTGAACTTTGAGATAGCACAGAAAATGTGTTTGGCAACACACAAGAGTTTAAATCGTGTGCATCTGACTTGACTCTCCCATAAAGAGTATGATTGAGTCTAACAGTTTGCTTTTAGAAACACCATACATTTTGTTGAAAATGACTGCATCCTTTACCCTTTTGCTCTATCCCCTCTCATCTCTCATTGGTGTGCACTGACATGGCTCTGGTGGGTTGATAACACCAGTCAATTATTAACTACAAAATTAATCTGATGCTCTCACAGTTTAACAGGGACATAGACTGGAGGTGGAAAACATCAAACTAGAAACTTCATCATCTTTTGGCAAAACAGTACTTTCCGGAAGCCTGCTTACGTTGCTTCCTGTTGTCAGTCACTAGATGAGGCTTCTAGTGCTAATGAGAAGAACTGTACTAATGAGAAAGGAGACACTTTAAATAAGAAGGGGAACCAATGGGCATGCTTAATTCAGGGGTGAAATTGCTAGCTGTCTGGTCAGAGGGATTATGGACCTTTGCTTAAGAACCTCCCATTTCCAGGTGGTACATGAGTTACTTTGTTAACATGTAAGGAGTCTCTCTCTCTCTCTCTTTTTTGTAGGAGTATGTGACTAAATGTTTCTGAGAGTGAATTTATAAAATAGTATTCAATGTTCTTGAAGAAGAAAAGAGAAAGTATAAAAGGGTATCAGGAGGACTTCATTCAATGTTTTGAAGAACTGTAATATGTTAATTGTTTAAGAAAAAGGGGATCTTTGAATCTGAAAATGATATATTAAGTATAAATTCTTTATCTTTGAATGAAATACAAGAGACATGTAGTGTTCTTGTGACTTTGAAAAAACCACACATGTGGACACTGAGCAATTTCGAATCTTAACCAAGTATAGCAGAGTAAGGCAAAATGGAAAGAGCTATAAGTGCAAAGCAGATGTTTTGATTTGCATGTTCTACATGCTAGCCTCATGTTTTCATAACTCATTTGGATACAATACCAACTCTTTAAAGGTTAACATTTTATGACCAAATGACTGAGAAATATCTGTCTCTGGGTCAGATGGTGAGAGAGGCACGGTGAGGGATACTGCTGGATAAGAACAAAACAAGAAATAATATATCTGGTGACACTCTCATCTCTGTGTCTAATTTTGAAAAATCTTACACATGACTGTCTTTTAGTGTCTATACTTGAAATCAAATGTCTAGGTTTAATGTAATTTTGTATTTAGGCAATTAAAATAATTTGAGGTTTATTTTCCCAATGATTAAGTGTCTAAGGAACACATTGCCTCAAAAGGATAAACATAGATGATACTTGTAGTACAAAAATTTTCAACTGAATTTCTCCTTTGACCATTATATATAATCACATTTTGAATTTTCTTGGATTTTATAGTTTTTGGTGATCTAACCGTTTTTACCTTACCTTCTTATCTCATCACTATTAGTTCACAAACTCATCATCATTACCACCACCATCATCTTCATCATAATAATTATTATTGAGGTGTGTTAAACTCTTGACACATAGTAACTCATTAATAACTCCCTCTTAACCAATGAGGTAGATCTTCTTATTATCCTGATAAGAAAATTGGGGCACAAAAGGTTAATAATTTGCCCACATTTATACAAATAGTACTTATCACGGAAGAGAATAGTCTCTCAAACATTTTTCCTGTATTGCCTTAGACCTGGGGAGACCTTAAGGAATTTTTAATTTCAGCCCTTTATTTTACAAAATGAGGAAGTTAAGGACCACTGAGAAAAAATGACTTTCTTTTAACATTCAGCCAGTATTTTACAGAGCTTTGCTTACATCCCACATTTCCTGATTTCCGGTATATTGATCTTTCTAATAGTATATGCTGACTTTATTTTCTAGGTAATACAATCTTTTCAGAATGTCCACTTCATAGGGAGAAACAATGCAGAAACCAAAGTTTTTTACTCTTCCATAAATAAAATGTTTGGTAAGAGTGGAGACGGCCTATTCCTATTAAAATAAGATTCTTGTAATATTTTTATATTCGTTGCTACTTGTGAGGCCCTGTTAATCTGGATATTCAAGAATGGCATAAAATATCAACCATTTTTAAACTTTAGGGAAGCTACTTTATCACAAATGTCCTTAATTATGAAGGGATATAGTCTAGTATTCTTACACTCATTCTCTTTAATATCATTTATAGGTGACTCATGTTGAGTTATATTGCAAAAGCACATATACATTCTTCATACCTTAAACAATACAATTAAAAATCATATCTGTGGAAGAAAGTTGAACAGTGCTTGAGTAACTTTGAATAGGACTCAATTTACCTTCTTTGGTCCTTGGATAATTTAATTTCCATCTAAGACTAGTTTTTCAAGCCTATGTAAAGTAAGTGACTTCTTTTGAAAATGGAAAATTCATTGTTGGTTAATAAGTGTTAAATACAACTAAAGATTCAAATACACTAAAGAACATATGGAAAATGTGTTTTCTACCCATTAATAACTAGTGTTCTAAAAAATCTGGAAGAATGGGTCTTTTAGTATTTTAGTGTGCTCAATGGTATTTAATTGTAAAAACTAAACATGATCTTTCTCATAAACTTTGTTAATTGCAGAACAGAATTTCTGCATGAAATTGAATTAATTTTAATCCCTTTGTGGTGAGGAATTTATTTTATGAAGTACCCAAAGGACTTCATTATGAGGCGGCTTCCCTTATAAGCAGGGCATCAATCCACCTCGTTTGCTTTTGAGCACGATGCAGACTTATGGGTAAAATATCCCTTGGGGTGAGACAGAGGCCTTGAAAAGTGGCATTAATAACTATTTAGAGTAACTGTTTATGATTCATGAGCTAAGCGAGGTTATTTTCCTGTGGCTCACCAGACCATCTGTAAATTGGCCTGACACAGGGTTTCAAAAGAATAAATACATAGGAAAAAATTTTCAGTTGGAATTGAGGCTGTTTTCTTAACTTAATTTGAAATCCCAGTGCTTTAGTGTTTTTGATTTAAACCCAGTCAAATACCTTTTATTTTAAGCTCTTTATCAAACATTTTGTAGGTTAATTTCTGCATATAAGCTCTAACATATGGTAAAGAAGTAAATATTTCTCACTTATTAAACATACATTTCCTAACATTTGAAGATACTGAGTATATCAAATAGAAAATATGTATGTCTGAGAATATTAGAAAAAAATATAAAGTAACAATATTATATAACCACCAGGTCTTTGACTTCTCTATTCTCCAAATACAAAGAAGGTTGCAATAACTTTAATTATGAAGAGCATAAACATTTAATGGTAAATAGAACAAATGACATTGTACAACTCAAACAAAACAGAAGTTACTACAAAAGAAGGGTGATTACCCACTGCTACTTATTTTTCAGGTCTCTGCAGAAAATAAAATTCCAGGCCCTTCACAAACATACCTACAATGTGCATATTCATACCCAAATGTAGTTTTTGTTTTAAAAACACTGACATTAGATTATACTTATTGCATGGCAATTTGTGTTTTTTAATCTTGAAAGTGAACGACCATGTATATAGATTAAATTAATTTTGATAGCTGCACATTATTCCATATATCACATTTTACAAATTAATTCCTTTGTAGATAGATATTGAAGTTGTCTTTTTTCCTTTTGTAAAACATGCTTCTTATTAAAGATATTCTTGTAAAATTTTCAATTGCATTAATCATTGCAATTTTAATAGTTACATTTGTACTTGATTCAAAATTCTAAAGATACATGTGTAGATGATGAAAAATAAATCTTTCTTCTACTCCTATTTCAGAATCAGTTTTCCTTTTCTGTAAATCCTTCCAGAGATTTTGTGTGTGTGTGCATGTGTGTGTCTGTGTACATATACAGAATTTCCCATTCTGACAGTTGCCAGGTAGCAGGGAGTTGAGAGAGATGCATGAAAAAGGTGAAGGGATGAAGTATGAATTGGTAGTTACAAAATAGTCATGGGGATGCAAAGGGCAGTAAAGAGAATATAGTCAATAATATTGTAACAACTCTGTATGGTGTCAGATGGGTACCAGATTTATCAAGGTGTTCACTTTGCAGGTTGTATAAACATCTAATCACTGAATTGTACACATGAAGCTAATATAATATTGTACGTCAACTGCAATTAAAAATAAAAAATATTTAAAAATTCTACCCACGTATGATGCCATAATTTATGTACTTCTCTGTTCCTTGCTTTGTAATTTAATAATAGATCAGTCTGCTCAAGCTGCTTATTTCTTTTTATTGACTTTAAGATATTCCCCTGTATAAATGTACTGTAGCTTATTCACCCTATTGAATATTAATTTCTTGTTAAGTTGTTTTCCATTTTTCTTATTACAACAAAGTGAATATCTTAATATCATATCATTTTCATATGTGATCTCATATCTCTAGCACCTTAAGTGTGAACTGGTTTGAACAAAGAATACATGCAATTTTATTTTGAAAAAATTTTAACTTCAAGCCTTCTGTTTAGAGACATTGTACCAATATACTTTTCAACCAACCATGTATAAAATATACACATTTTTATAATTCATTTTACATATGTATTTTCCTTTCACATCTAACATTGCCCCTCTCTCTTCCTTATCTTGGCAAAGTGGTAAATGAAAATGTAACCTCATTATGGTTCTGTTTACTATTTTTAATAATTATCAGTGAGGCTAAACAGTAATTCATGTATTTAAGAACCCTTTGTATTATCTATTCTACTAATATTTATTTTCCATATTTTCTAATTTGATTCTTGAAGTTTTCTTATTGTTATATAAACACTTTACATAAATTGCTATTTATTAACATTTTTTATTAGTAATGTTGGTTGAAAATATCCACGCCCCCAACCCCCCACAATTGTCATTTATCATTTTATTTTTGGTCTTTTTTGTAATGCAAAGCGTTTTCATTTTTATGTAGTAGATTTATCATCTGTTTTTAGTGGTTTCTGAGTTTTGTTTGACATTTAGAAAGTTATTTCCTCTTCCAAGTTGTTTAAAAAATTATTTGATTTTTTTAGCATTTTTATCAATTTTTTTCATATTTAGATCTTATATTCACCTTGAAATTATTCTATTTCTTTTTCTGTGTCAAATTTTGACTCTACTTACACTGATTTAACACTCTACTTACATGACACAAGCTCCTGCTAACTAGATTTAAGGACCTTAGCCACTTTATTAGTCTCCCTCAGTTGTGTACTGGATATTTTCAAAGAGTTATTTGATTAACCATTTTAATATGAAGCAGGATAATTCCCTGGCTATCATCATAGCTTCTTAAATTACCTTCAGGAAGTATGAGTAGATGCTGATGGTCATAGTAGTAGTAATACCTCCATTGTAAGGTGGTTGGGAGTATTAAATGATATGGTACATATCATCCCAGTACATATTAAGTTATTGCTAATGTTAGGTGTGATTATCCTCATTGTTATTAACATAGATGTTAATTATTATTATTATTATTATTATTAAGGCCAGTTGGGCAGGTAGAGTCCCACTGACATAGCTTTTTTGGCCTCAAGGAGCCTGACTGATGCCAAAGGTGCACCTTGTGAGAATGTCTTTGTCTGAGGTGCTGACTTTGGACATGTCACACCTCCAAAGCAATAAGATTTTAGAGCTGCATTGTGATGAAAAATAGGGAAAGAGGCTGTTCCCTGACTGTGCATTGCACATTGCCACCTGGGCCCTGCAGAGCCTTGCTCATGTCCAGCGTCCCTTAGAGATCCTGCAGGTTTGGTTCCAGATCACTGCAATAGAATAAATATTGCAATATAGCCAGTCATAATCTTGATGCAATGTGTAGAAAATGCAACATCTGAAACACAATAAAGTAAAATACAACAGAAGAAAGTATGTCTCTACTACCTTTTTGTTGTTTAAAATGTTTCTGAATAGACTACATTCGAGTACTTGTGTAACTAAAAAAAATTTAACAATGACATCATGGTTATCCTCACACACTACTGCTTGCTGTGAAGTTTAATGGAGCAATTTCTTCAAAAACCTCACCCAGGATTTTTCAGGCCTGTGATGGCGCAGTGGGTAGAGCGTTGATTTGGAATGCTGAGGTTGCTGGTTTGAAACTCTAGGCTTGCCCGGTCAAGGCACCTCGACAAACAACCAGTGAACTAGAGTGAAGCAACTACTTCTCATCTGTAAAATCAATGCATAATATCTTTAAAAATGGAAACCTCACCTAAGATAACTTATATTTTTAGAACACAGTTGGAAGACCAATTATGCGATCACAAATAATCAGGGGGTCTAACAGGGTTGTTCACAAACCACTAAATTTAAGACTGGCTTCGCCACAGAACACATGTTTTAAGATAATGCCAGGACCCTCATTAGAGCTGGAGCTGGGTTATAATGGGGTGATTTTGCTGACGAAAACTGCACCAGGCCCATCACACTGAGTTCTGCAGAAAGCAATGTGGGCCTCTGGGACAGACTTTCTCTCTCTGCTGCAATCTTCCTGAACTTTGGCTCTTTAACATATAAGAAAAACAGCGGCAGAATAAAACTTCCCGGGTATCATTAAGATTGTGAAACTGTTGTTCGGCAAAGCCATTGCACAAGGACATTAATCTTTCTTGAAATTTCATCAAAAGGAGATCGGTGCCCAAATAGCGCTGAATTTTCTGCCTCTAAGATTGGCCTTTTAGGGTTGATATTTGTTTTTCTGCTTTTGACAAAGACAAGGGTCCAAAACATATTTCACCTTCCTCTTCTCTGTGCACACTATCTATATACTGTATTTTTCACTCCATAAGACGCACTATTTCCCCCCTCCCAAAAGTGGAGGGGAAAATGCCCGTGCATCTTATGGAGCAAAAAATACGGTATTTTATTAAATATATTAACACACCATTTGGTTCAGAATATTGTCTTTCTTATTTTCCTCCTTAATACCCTAGGTGTGTCTTATGGTCAGGTGCGTCTTATGGAGCGAGAAATACGGTCAGCAACGAGTGGAAACACTATGGGAAAGAGCCACGATATTCATCTCAGTAGCAGGGAGACATCAGGGCATGAAGATGACTGTGACAAAATAGTAGTAAGAGTGTGCCCTCTTCAAAGGAGGCAGCCTTGTTCAGTTCCAGGTGGTTGTCACCAGGTTGCAGTGGGAGTACAGTGTTGCAGGTTTTCTAATGTTTAAAGAGGATCAAAAGTCTCAATTTTATGTGATTTTCCACAATTTTTAAATATTGAGAAATATAAAATATTAGCACAACATATTATTTATAAAAATCACTTAGCTAACCCTATACAACATATGAAAGCTAAATTTAGTTTATGGGCCACTCCTATACAACTCTGGATTTGTGTCAATCTTTTTGTCTTGAGTGTTCTGCCTCATAAGTTCCCCAAACATGCTAGTGCATCAGGACATAAGTTCCCCAAGCATGCTAGTGCATCAGGACATAAGTTCCCCAAGCATGCTAGTGCATCAGGACATAAGTTCCCCAAGCATGCTAGTGCATCAGGACTACCTGTGGAAGTTACTGATAATACAGACTATCAGGCAGGTTCCACTCACGTAGTAAATTTGAAACTGACAGCTCTCCTGTTGACTATCTACAGCAAGCTCAACGAAGGGTTTCTGGCTATCTGCCCGTCTGCTATCACTGGAATGGCCAGTGGACTGACTCCATCTTGAATGCAAAGTGCAGTCCATGAATGATGAGTGCCTAGAGCACTGAGTTGAGGAGAACTGCCAGATTGTCACGAGGTTTGCTGGAAAAGATTGGTGATCTGTCAGTAATGTTTACCTTGAGCACACATGAGGGGAAATGTGGTACATGTGTAGTTTCTTTGCTGACTATGACCCATTGGGTAGGATATATGCTTTTAAAAATAATATTTAAATCTCTCCATGTTGTGATTTCTCCTCACCCCCCAGCCCCCACCAGCCACATCTTCCAACATGTCCTGCTTCATACGTAAGGCTTCGGCAACATCAAAGCATTTGTTGCTTCCCACACATCATTCTGTTCCGTGATCTGTGGCCGTTTTCATCCCCATCCCCGCCCTTTCTGGCTGACTCCTACTTTCTGTTTTAGGCTCAGCTTGAACATCTTCTTTCCGAGGATGATGTTTCTGACCTTTTCTCTCTCTCTCTGTTATTTCAGGGTGAATTAAGTGCCTAGTGCTTCCTCATCAAAGTGTCCTAAGAGCACTTCCATCAGAGCATTTGTTTCCTATTATTGAAATGACCCGTTTACACTGGCCGTTTCCTCTCTAAACTGGAAGCTTTCCCATTTTGAATATTTTATTCGTGTCTGTATAAGTATTCAATGTATTATTGATTATATAACTAAACTGCATCTGGTATATCCATGCTGCCTAATTAATATTTATTCAGTTGAACTTTGCCATTTTAATTATGTATAGCCTTGTAGTAGATATATTTATGTTGAAGACTAAACTTTCTTGCTGAATTATATCTTGCTTAAGAACAAGGTACCTGGAAACATAGATATTAAAAATGTTAAAGCATTAAAGTGCCTCAAAAATTATCTTGTTAATATATTTCTTTTGTCATTATTATAAAAAGGAAAATGAGGTTAAGAGAAGAGGGGAGACTATGTGGTTAAGCCTGGTTTCTGGAATCAGACTCCTGGGGTTCAAGTCCTGACTCCACACTTCCCAACTGTGTGAACTTAGATGTAAATTGTGACCTTCAGTTTTCTGATATAAGAATAAGGCCAATAATGTTAGGTTCCTAATTAGGATTATACATGTTGGTTCAGTGAGAAAACCCCTTTATAATGCTTGGTAAATTTCCCATCATTTTGCAAAGACTTAACAAATGTTAGCTGTTAAATAGGTTAAGTACTTTGGTGCTAAAAACAGGAGTTATTGGAAGAGCCAGAAGGAGAACCCAAGTTTTCTGACTTCCATTCCAGTTACTGGAAGAGCTTAATTGATTTTTTTCTATGGTGGGCAAGGTGTTTCCTAGTTCTCAAATTGGCTTAACCCTCAAATGCCTGATCCCTAGCATGCTTTTTTTAGATAATGGCTTTTTGCTAGAACCTTTAAAAGTAAGTGTTAGGTAAAAGGAAAGTGTTCTCTAGCAAAAAATAAACAAAATGAGAAAAATTACAAAATACTTTGGATTAAATGAATAGACAAATTCATTTTCTCTCATGTAATTGATTATGTAAAACATTTGCAGAAGTCACTGAATACATTTTGTCTCAAGTTTACTTACAGTTGTTTTAAAAAAACCATCCAAGGTAAATTTGGGAAAAACAAGTCTGGCTGTGTCTTCTCCATGGTATTGTGTGTAGAAAAGCAAGCCTTTGCAAGTTCTTGCTACAATCCCAACCATTTGAATAATAATCACTGTGAATAATGTCAATAAATTATTCTTCTAAACATTGTCTGTAGCATTTCATATTGTTGAAGCTCTTGTTTTTGTTTTTAGTTTTTTCTTTTCTTTTTTTTTGATAGAGACAGAGAGAGTCAGAGAGAGGGATAGATAGGGACAAACAGACAGGAAGGGAGAGAGATGAGAATCATCAATTTTTTGTTGCAGCACTTTAGTTGTTCATTTATTGCTTTCTCATATGTGCCTTGACCCTGGGGCTACAGCAGACCGAGTAATCCCTTGCTCAAACCAGCAACCTTGGGCTCAAGATGCTGAGCCTTGCTCAAACCAGATGAACCTTCGCTCAAGCTGGTGACCTTGGGGTCTCAAACCTGGGTCATTTGTGTCCCAGTCCAATGCTCTATCCATTGTGCCACTGCCTAGTCAGGCTGAAGTTCTTGTTTTTAAATCAATTGTTCAGGATTCTCATTAATCTGAAAAATCAGAGAATATTTTACCATTGCAGTGGGGTAATCAATTGTGTGTCTCTTCTGCTCTATATAGAATGTTCTGTTTGATGTAATATCCAGCATCCATTACATTGCCTTGCCTACAATATCCTCAAGGCTTCCAGATATGTATTATTTTGTATTAACCATACTCACTAGATACTGATCATATATGATCAAATTAATCAATTTTTAAAAGACACCTATTTTAGGCCCTGGCCAGGTTGCTCAGGTTAGAGCCCATCTGGATGTGCCAGGGTTGTGGGGGTCATCCCGGTCGGGGCCTTTGCAGGAGTCAACCAATGACTGCATGGGTGGGACAGCATGCATCCTCTCTCTTTCTCTCTCTCTCTCTCTCTCTCTCTATCTAAAATTAGTAAACTAAAAAAAAAATCTTTTTTAAAGAATAGTTAAGAATCAACCAAGGAATACACAAATGGGTAGAACAACAAATCGATGTTTTTTTTCTCTTTCTTTCTCTCTCAAAAATCAATAAGTAAAAGATACCCATTTAAAATAGATATTTTAAAATTAATCAGTGTTACTAGTTATCATCAAATATGTTTGAATAATTCCAACTTTGAAGTTGACAGAAATAATTCTGTCAATAACAATAATGATTAATTATAGATTTAGATTAGTGTATGCTAGGAACCTAAATTTTTTATTTATTTTATTTTATTTTATTATTTTTGTTTGTGTGTGTTTGAAAGAAGTACATGTTATTTGTACAGAGTTTAGAGTAGTATGGGACCTTGATTCTTTATGACAATGTGACCCTCCAAACCTAAACTGAGACTGATCACCTCAAATTTCCCTATTAAGTAATAAGATCTGTATCATATGCCACCAGTTCTAATCACTGGCAAAGCAGAGTAATTTAGACCAATAAGAATTCATCCTGTGAGGTCAGACCCATTGCAACCAACAAATCAGAATAAAAGAGTTAATGAGTGATGAAGAAATAACCAACAGTAAAAAATCAATTTCAAAGAAAGATTTAGGGCTTGGATTATGATTGTTATCTCATACTATAGATGATATTCCTAATGATTAAGAGTTCATGTTCACAAACAGCTGAGAGAAAAGAGGGTACACGAAAACAGTAACCATTTTGACTTTAGTTGTGGTAGTAAGATGGATCTTATTTAAAGACTGTTGTAGTATCTATTCACATATTAGGTATATTTAGAAAAACTTTTATTTCAGGCCACTAACTGGTGCTTGTTAATAAAGAGGTTTTAGTTAATCAGTAGACTAACGTTCACCAAGATGTTCAATAATACTAGTTGTTTCCAAACCTGGCTGTAAATCTGAGTCACATGGGCTTTAGAGATTCCAAAGGACTCTGTGATAGTTGAGCATTTGTGTAAAAAATGGAAAGAATGGCTCAAAGTATTTGTAATTTGAACAGTAAAAAATCTTAGAGACATTTTGTGACCTAGATTGTTTAGAGTAACGATATATTTAAGTAAACACACCTGCTCTGAGCACACTGGTATTCTTAAATGGGATGAAATGTAATCAGGTATGAGTAGAAACATTCATTAAAAAAATTGAACATACCGACTTTGTTTGCCTTTATCCAGTGGTTTTTAACTTTCTTGATTCAAGGGCCTCATTGAGAATCTAAACAAGGTTATGGAACATTTCCCAGAGAGATGCACATTTGCATATTCACATTATGTTTTGAATATCAATCACCTGTTTTCTAATGTTCTTGGTCCTATTAGAAAAACTGAAGCGGCATAACTAATACCTAACAATAGATACCATTAAGCGAGTCCTTGCCAGTTTTCCAACTTTTACTTAAAACTATGGAATTAGTAGCATCAGGGGCTCAAAAATATGCAATTTTATAAAGTCCCACTGATAAAACTAATTGGATTCCTCTTGATTAGTCAGAGAAACAAGGGCTTTAGAGTCAGACAAACATGAGTTAGAAGTCAAAACTTCACATTCATGAGTAAGGGCAAGTCATCTTAAACTCTCTGAGCCTTAGTTTACCTCAGCTATAAAATGGGAAGGGCAGCTGTTTTTCTAAGAGTACAGTAAAGATAAAATGGGGTTATGCACGGCAGCATCAGAGCACGTCCCTAGTACACAGTAAGTTAGCACTGTAACATCTATGCTTTATGGTAGGAACTCATAGGAGATCTGATTCATTAGCAATGAAAATTTTGTCCAGATATTCGAGAACTATTTGAACCAAGAAATTTACGGTTGTAATATTTACATTTAACGTTAAAAACAGAAATGGTGATACTAAAACAAAGATAAGACAGCAGTGCATGAGCTGAAGATGACTCTTACTTGAACCACAAAATGTTTAAATACATTAGCAAGTCAAAGCTCCAGAAAACAAAGTTCACTAGCTCCTGTATCCACAGGTCTCATCCTTAACCCTAATTTTACAAGGTTTTTTGAAGGTTTCTAATTCTTAATCTATTAAATTTCCATGCCAATAAGTACATTTTTGGTGGTCTGAAATAAAACTCTTTCAAGTGTCCAAAATGGTCCTGAATTGGGAAAAGAATAAAATGTGTCATATCTTTGAGCACGATGCAGTAAACATCGTGAAGAAGAGTTCAGATTTACTAGGTGGTATAACTCAGGGAATGTAAAAAGGAGAGAATGGCCAAAAACAGGAGAAGCAGTGATGACTGCTGACATTTTGGGGGAAAATTTTAGGGTCATTTACCTGGGAGGCTTGCTATTATTTTGTGTGTTACTGCATCTCTGACTTCTGTAAGGATCTAGGGGTCGGTCTTAAACATTAGAGTTGACATAGAGTGTCCAGAAATAGTTTCAGATCAATAAAAAAGCTTAGTGACATGTAATGACCTATGATGTCACTATTATTTCTTAAGAAAACAACATATAACTATGTGTTCTGAGCTCATGAGCATACTCTCAACGTGGAGTGTGAGGAAGAGTGTCTACTTTCATAAAGGATTGAGCTAACTTATATTTGCCTTTCTGTAGTTGTTATTACATTTTTCATTCAAGGACCTCATTGAAAATCTGAAAAAGACTGCATATACCCTTCCTAGAGAAACAGTTTACATTCATATATAAGCATAGTGTTTGTGGATTGATCACCACTCTTCTTGGTCACTTAGGAAAATGAGAACAGAAAACAACGTACCTAGTAATAATATTTTCAATTATTTATTTATCAATTAAGCTAATAATAGCTAGTATCACTATTAAATCTTTATTATGTTGAAGACATTGAACTATGCCCTTTATATGTATTATCTCATTTAATCTTCATATTAACCCTATAAATTAATACTATTGACCTCATTTTATATATAAGAAAACTGAGGCTTTACGAAATTAAGTAGCTTACTTAAAGCTCTATAGCTAACACAGCCTGCTACCAAACTTAGGTCTGTTTGATACTAAACCATATACTCTTAAGCACTCCTTCATAGAACCTCTAATTTATATATATGCACACACACACACACACAAACACACACACACAATTAGGCACTTAAAATCCCGTATTCCAACCTAGGCTCTAAAGGATTAGCGATATTTCTGAATTTATGTGTTACATTATGTGTGTGTGCAATAGTTGTTGTTTTCTGGGGATCACGAGCTTTAATTTGATCCCTTCAGGCTAGCTCATTCAAAACCATAAATCAGTCATTTACTTATGTCAGATTTTAGCTATGGATTAAGTAAGGCCACCACGAAGTTATATATTTGGGCCACACTGAGCATCTTTCTTCCACTTCTCTCACATCACAGAATTGCTATTATTGAGTTATTTTTGGAATTATGTCCTAGTTTTATATTGAAGTCTGCTACCAAAAATAGCTGTATAAAATTTACTACTGCATTTGTTTTAGAAATATTTTAGTGTGTATTTATGTGTATTTAAATTTATCTTTCAGTGTCTCATAAAACCCCAAATAATAAATTACATTCAGAAGAAAAAATCTTTATGTGTAATAAAGAGCACAATGATATATCCTTTTACTTAAAAGCAAAATTGTCAGATTCAATTTTATACCAATTTAAGTACCTACGTAGGGAGTCTTGGGCTACATATTTGTATTTTATCTTTTCCTAAGTTATAGCCATTTACTTTAATTTATCTTTTCCCTTGTTTTGAATATATATTTTTTCATTTATTCTTGTAAAGCATCTCAGATTTTTTTATGGAACACAGAAGGATATAAATAAAAACTTTAACTTTTTCTTCTCTTTTATCACTCTATGCTTAAAAAGAGGCAGAGCTTTGAAATCTGTCAGAAACTTTTTCTTTAATACCTTCACTTTCAAAGATACAAGGAAATGGTTTCCAATTAGAGCAACATAGCAGGCTAAAATTTATACATAGATATACAAAGTCAACATTTTTCTCAGGAAAGGACTGTGGATTTCCTTAAGCTGTTACAATAAGTAATTAATTAAAAGCCTTTGTGCCTAGAGCATGATTCTTAAAAACATTTATGTTAGTTGTGAATTTTGTTGGTGTACTATAAAAAATAAAGTCAGGAAAAGCCTAAAGACAACTTCAGTGGCTGTCAAGACTGAAAGTATGTATCCCAACAATCTTATCCACAGCTTTGGTTTTAATTCCCTCCTGCATACCAAGAAAATTCCTTTTTTTTCTACTAGTCATGATCAATCTTATAAACCCTAGATCTGTATACCATGGCTCCTCAGCTCTACGCACCTCAAACTCAACATTCAAAATGGGATTCATACACATCCACCCATACACATCCACCCTGACTCTTCTCGTCATTCTCTCTCTGAGTAACAGGTATCTTTACCCTCCCCTCCCCCAGTGCAGTCATCAGAACCCTGAGGGTGCCATGAATCACTTCTCTCCTTCCCTGTGTCCTTCTCTCTCAACATAACTCTCTTCTTTCCATCTCCCCTGCCCAAAATGGTTCTAGCCAAAACTCTTTTCTTCACCCAGACGACTGAACAATCCTTCCAGCTACTGACCTAGATTTCACTGTGGCCTAGACACAGCCCGTTCTCCACAGTAGATGCTTGGGTGACATTGTAATACTTCAATCTGCTATGTCATTTCTCTTTTGAAGTTTTCAGTGACTTCTCATTACTTTAAAAATTAGAATGAAAATCCTTACTGTGTCCTAAAAGGCAGTGACCTGCTTTGAATATGTCAGACTCATCTAGAGCACATTTCACATCCTGCTCCATCAGCTTTATTGGGGCTGCTCTGAAACCAACTGCTTTCATGCGCAAGCGCACATGCACACGCACACACACGCACACCTGACACCTATCTAATTTCTGTTCTGCCTTTAAGTTTTGCTCAACATACTTCCAACCAGAAACTTTCTTTGCTACCTCTGACAGATTCATCCCATTATAATTTTTATGGTATCCTATATTTGCCCTTTCTAGTACATCACAATTTAATGAATTATTTAACTAGTTATTCAAGATCTTTTCCTTTTACTTGACATAAATTCTATGAAAAGTTGTAACATTTCTCTTTTTCACACTATCTACCGGGTGGCTGGCTGCCATAGTGCATTGCACGTAGTAGGCTCTGAATGAAGGAACTGTAGATGAGCAAGCTGCATTAGTTAGGTACAAAATGTCATTCTAAATGGCTACATGATTTTGCCATGTGGAAATTATTAAAAATTAATGTTAGTAATTAGACCTATTTTATTTTGAGAGAAATCAATTCTAAACACAATTTTTAGAAAAAACTAGGTTCACTTAGTGCTGACAATGTACAAGTCCTTGAGATCTAGTGGCATTAATTCTAGTGTAGTTCTCACAAAAGCCTAGTGAGAGTTTATGAGAAAGAAAATGAAGATTCAAGAACTAACATGACCCTAGCTATAGAGTTATCAAATGGCTGAAATGGTAATAATTTCAAAGATCTCAACACAATAAGTCCATTTTTTTGAAACAAAAGACAGATTTATCATTTTGTGTATTCTAAGACTATAAAATAATAACTTCTATGTTGTAGGCATTTAATAAATATTTCTGAACAATTATGTTGATTTTCTTGAATTTTTGTTAACAAAAGGAGATACTGAGATCTAGGTCTGTTTGATTCAACTGTCAAGAAACCATTTCATCACATAATGGTCACTCCATTGAAAGAGTGAATGAAGAAAAGATAGCTATTAGCAGTAATGTTTTGATATACACACTAAAGATGTATTTATGGTCCAGAAAAATGTAAAATTTAAGTAAAACTTTGGGGCTTTTTAGAAATATTTTTAATCAAGTCAAGATAGAAAATGCAAGTTTTCTATCTGCATCAATACCCTGCACTGTCAGGTACTTTGACCTTTGAAGTCTATGAAAGAATATAAAAAAATCTTTGTTTTCCATTTTGTTTGTCCTAAAGACATAAGAGCTTGCTAGATGTGTCTGTACAATAGCATGATATGTTTCAGGACCTTGAAGAAGCAGATGACAACTGGCTGTTCACTTCTCTGCTTCTATCTTATTTTCTCGGCTTGGTCATTTAAGCCCTAGCAACAACAACCAGGTCATGGGACAAGCCAATCTTTTCAGGGAAACTAATCTTTGGTGCTTTTGATTAAAGATTTGTTAGTCATTCACAGAGATAAATCTCGTGCTGGAGTAACTGGGTCCCTCAGTGTGTGTGTGTGTGTGTGTGTGTGTGTGTGTGTGTGTGTGCCTTTTTTTTTTTTTTTTTTTTTTGCTTCTGATTCTGACATGATTCTTCTGTGAAGTGGTAAATTCACACCCATATGGGGGAGAAGTGAGACAGGGGTCTCCCTTTAAAGAGTTGGATATCCATAGAGTCAATAATGTGGAAAAATGGATGATTCTGGGGGAAAAAACTTTTAGAAGATGGGCTTTAGAAAGTTATAAGAGGAAATGTCTTTTGTTCTAGGGATCAGCCTCCTCATTGCTAAAGAGAGATATTGCCCAATGAGAAGCACACCTGGACCTGGAGGGATGTGCCACTTCAGGAAACCAGACATGAGCAAACAATATTTTATGAACTATGTTGCCTGGTTGTTGTTCCTATTTGGTTTTGTTTCCATTTTTATTATAGCTGAGCTTTAAATGGAATTTATTTAAATGCTCCACCCCTGTGTCAACTCCAGTACTAGGAATTTATAGAACAGTTGTGTTTTACCTTTGAGCCGAAACACTAAAGAGTGAATAGTTTCTTCTATTTGTCCTCTTCAGGTCCCCATTCTCTGGGCCCATGTTGTGGTGACAGAATTGATTATTGAGAAGTTAATCTATTCACCTCTTCCCCACATGACAATATTATCTCCATTGAAACCTCAGATGATATTAGACTTGATTGATAAAGCCAGACTCTGGTCTTAGAGAAATATCTGTAGAATCTTCTTTAGAGGTTTTGAGTTTCTCATAGCTCTCAGATTTTTTTCTGATTATATTGCTATTATCTGAAAGTCATTTAAGAAAAAAAAATGTATCTTAAAAAAAAAAGCTTAAAAGCACAGTCTATAAATATCTAAATATGTAAATAACCAGCTATAGTAGTCTCCTGATAAAATTTTATTCAGTCTGAAATATAATTTATCAACCAATAAACTATGATTTCATAACCTTTCTTCTTTGAATGGGAGGAGTGGGTGAGAGACTAGGAACACTTTGTGTAGGAGAGAAGGAGCAAAATGGTGGGAAAGATGGACCAGAAATATCAAAGATGACCTGGGGTCACATTGCCATTTTTTCTGGAGCAAGGCACACTTTCAACTGGATGTGGGCCAACAGGTTCAGCTCTGAGTCTTTCTGCTGTGTGTGGGAAGTGATTAAACTATAAGCCAACTTGGTTTTGAGTGATGGACCAAGTATTGAGTGACTTTTTTCTCCAACCACAGCAGTTTCTTTTTCTTATTTATTTATTTATATTAAGTGAGTGGCAGGAGGTAGGAAGGCAAAGACAGACTCCTGTATGTGCTCCGACCAAGATCTACCCGGCAAGCACCCTATAGGGTGATGCCCTGTCCATCAGGGACCCCTGTTCCATAGCCCGGCAACCAAGCTATTTTAGCATCTGAGTCAAGGCTATGGAGCCAGCCCCAGTGCCTGTTCAGGTCTAAATTGCTCAAACCATTTGAGCCATGACTACAGAAGGAGAGGGAGAGAGAGAGAGAGAGTGTGTGTGTGTGTGAGAGAGAGAGAAGGGGGAGAGAGGAGAGGTAGAGAAGCAGATGGTCCTTCTCCTGTGTGCTCTGACTGGGAATTGAACACAACAGTTTCTTAAGAAGAGTCTGTACCCTGAAAATTCATAAGTAGAGATGTCTGTGAATTTTACATCTCTCTGTACAGTAGATAAGAAAAAGGGAAGCATCAAGGAAATAACTTACCCCATCTTCCAAAATGTGGTTTGCTGTGTAGTTAATAAACATAATGGAAGGGCCATCTCAAAGGAAATGAGTGGTTTGATGATATCTGATTATGACCCTTTTTTTAGGTAAGAGGAGGGGAGAAAGTGATCCAAACTCCCGCATGCACTGCAACTGAGATCTACCCCTTCAACACCATCTAGGTTCGATGTTCTTTAGTGCCTGAGGCTGTCACGCTCAGACCAACCAAGCTATCCTCAGCACCTGGGACCACGATCAAACCAATCAAGCCACTGGCTGTGGGAAGGGAAGAGAAAGAGAAGTGGGAGAAGGAAAAGTGGGAGAAGCAGATGGTCGCTTCTCCTGTGTGCCCTGACCAGGAATCAAACCTGGACGTTCATATGCCAGGTCGGTGCTCTATTCACTGAGCCACCGGCAAGCTTGTGATTATGAACTTTTAAGAGCAGAGACACATCTGGGGACTCATCACAAGTACCTCACTTGGCAGCAGGATTGTAAAATCTGTTGCTTCATACAGACAATTGAGCAGGAAATAATTGAGTCTGGATTTTATGGCACTCTCCCAACACACTTCTTCACTTCAAATTTTACCTCCAAACCTTCAGGCTGTAGTGCTTTCCATCATTGTTCCCTTCAGTTTCTTGTCCTGTTGTTTCTGGAGAACTCCCGACTTCAGAGTTTAGGAACTAGTGGCTTACACTGAGAAAATAGAAAGCAATAATTTTTTAATAAATACTTTTCAGGGCCTTTGTCATTTGTAATCTTCTTTATTTTGTACATTTTATATTTTACATTTTGTTTTAAAAAACTTGGGAAACCAAGGCCATGCCAGACAAACAGGCGAATAAAAGGAAACAACATGTGGTCTCATTCATTTGGTAACAGGTCACCCATGGCAACCAATATCTGTACATACAGTTCATTTACCATCATAACTAAAAAGGAAAACAAAGATTCCATATTTCCCAAAGAATTTCATCAATAACTAAAAAGGAAAACAAAGATTCCATATTTCCCAAAGAATTTCATCAATAATGTAAAATTCTTGTAAATTGTAGTTATATTTAAGTATTCTTTCTTTCCCATGTAAGTGATTAAAAATCTGTTCCTTATACTTGTCCTACTTTTTAAAAAATTCAAAAAGACTTTTATATGTTTATTATAGCAAAGGTTTTATGCATGGGGAAATATTATCTCTATTTTATAATAAAAATATTAACACTATATTTGCACAATAATTTAAAAACATTCTATTCACAAAATAAGCCTTGAAATTAATTCCTCCATTTCATAGATGAAGAATATAAAATGTGGCTTAATAAGGCTTAGAGAAGGTTTGAAACTTCAATTTCTGACAGTAACGTTGGAAAAATTAATTAACTTGCCTAAATTCTAGAAAAGTGAGATTAGAATCCTGGGTTTCTATATCCCAGCCGTCTTTCTTTTTGGACCACCAGCACCTTGAAACAGTGTCTCATTTGCAGGGAATTACCAGCGTTATGAATTCCTGCCTCTCTGTATAAAAGCCTGACGCTCAGCTCCCAAGCTGCCCTTGAAGCTGCAGTTAAGGTGATGAAAGCCAGAACTAGTGTTCAGATGCAACAGTTGAGAGGTTCTATCATAATCACCCACTGTCCAGCTTCAGGGTATTGATGGTGCAAGCTGCACTGTCTGTACCTAATGGAGAGGCGGGGGCAGAGCATCTCCAAGGCCAGTTCTGCAGCAGGTTGTAGAATATTGTCTCTGTCTGTGTTAAGTTCCGGGCTTTTCTGGAGAGGTTATGATCTACCTAATAGTCTTTAATATACTTCATTTCTGCTTAAGCTTATTAAGGTACATTTCTCTTATTTGCAACTAAGAGCCTTGACTGATATAGAGCTCAAATTTCTTTTACTGTGATGACTTAACCCCCAAGCCAGAGAGTTCCTTGACAAACATTGTTTTGTCACTTTTAAGGTTTACTCTCTCTCAGTTTTATTATTCTCTCTCTACCCAAACCATTGTCTCTGTTTTAGTAATGTGAATACAAAAGGGATGAATAGTTATAAAAATATTGTTCTGTTGACCTAACTCATTTATTCAACAAATTTAATGCTAGTATGTAGGGAGAAGAAGAAAGATGGACAAATACTTGGAAAAGCAGGTTAGAGGCCATGTGATTGAGGGTCTTAAATGCCATTTATTCACTCATTCAACAAGTATTTATTGAGTACTTATTATGCATCAAATTTTAAATTTTTAAAAATTCAAAAGGACTTTTATATGTTTATTATAGCAAAGGTTTTATGCATGGGAAAATATCTCTATTTTATGATAATAAAAATATTAACATTTTATTTGCACAACAGTTTAAAAACATTCATTTTGATTATTTCAGCTGCAGATATTAAAACTTCCGATGTTAGAACTGGCAATATGGCTTAGGTAGCTTTTAGTGACATGATCACATTTTTGCTATCCAAAGATCCTTCTGTGAGGAGAGGTAGAAGAGGGTAAAGGGGAGACAAATGGTGGTGGAAGGGGACTTGACTTAGGATGGACTTGACTTAGGGTGTGTATATATAATACAATATACAGATGATGTATTATAGAATTGTACACTTGAAAACTACGCAATTTTATTAATCAACATCACCTCAATAAATTTAATAATAAAAATAAAAATTTTAAAAAGGATTTTTTTCTGGCTGAAGGGGCCATGGGGATAGACTGGATAGGAGTGAACCTCAAGGAAAGTAGACCAGTCATACATCTTTCTGACATTCAAAGAAGATGGTGATCTGAATAGGATGGTGGCAGTAAGGTGGATAGAAGTAAAAAAAATTAGACATCTTTATAAAAGTTGGAATCCATAGAAAATGCTGATTAATTAGATGTGAAGAATAAGAGAAAGAGAAGAGATGAGGGAAGGAAAACAAGGTATTTGGCTTGAGTGGTAACAGTTACTGAGATTAGTGAGACAGCAGGACTGGGAGCAGTCTATACAGGTAGAGATGACAGTAAGACAACCCAGAGTTCAGGAACAAGGTCAGGGCTATAGACAGAAATTTGGGTGTCTTGAGCACATAACACAGTATTAAATGTTGAAATCATGGGAATGGATGAAAACACCTGGAGACAGTGTAGAGCATTGAGCTAGAGCAGCAGTTTTCAAGGTGTGGTTCAGGGACTCTGTGGATGCTCAAGATATTTTCAGATATCTACAAGGTGAAAAATACTTTCATGAGTAATATAAAGATGTAATTTGTCTTTTCCACTCTCATTATGGCACAAATATCCAATGGAGTTTTTCCCAAGCTATATGAGGTATAATTATGTCATCACTCTAAGGCTAATGGAATGTATGCTTGTGTATTCCTGTGTTTCAAGAATTTCTCAATTCATATTTCTGATATGGTGAATATTGATAGATATAACCCACTTGAACATGAACTCTTTGTCATCCTCAGAATTTTTGAAGTGTAAAGGGATCATGACATCAGAAAGTTTGAGAACCAGTATGCTAGAGACTTTAGCGTTGATTCTACAGGCAAGGCTAATCATTAAAGATTTGTGGGCAGAGAGAATATAATCAGAGTCATGTTAGTAAAAAACTGTTCTGATGGCAAGTTTAAGGATACTTTATAATGAGGATAAGGCAAAGTCATGGAGGTAATTTAGTTAGTTGGAATTACAACTCAGGTATGGAGTTACTAGGGACTCAAACTATAGAGATAAGAGTGTGAATGACAATAGACAACACAAAAGGAAAGTAAGTGCGACTTTATTATTAACTGAATATGAGTTGCTATTGAAGAGATGAAAAACGTAAAGATAACTGAAGTTGTATCTATGTGATGGAAGAAAGGTCTTGCTTCTCCTACCATTTCAAACATCAGAAAAATGACCCTTGAAATCTGATGAGGATTCATGAAGTAAGCACTGTCCTATAGAAATATGATAAAAATTACAAATGTAATACTCAATGTTCTACCAGCTGCATTGAAAAAGACAAAAGGTGAAGTTAATTTTAATGATATATTAACACAACATATGCAAATATTATCATTTCAACATGTAATTAACATAGAAAAATTGAGGGTTTTTAAAAGGGGGGTTTACTAAGTCTTTGAAATTCAGTGCATATCTCACACTGACTGTACATATCAAATCAGGCCAGTCACATTTCAAGTACTCAGTAGCCACAAGTGTCTAGTTTTAGACACAGCAGCTTTAGACCACACTTTTGTTTGAGTCAAGGTGATCAGAACCCTAATGTCAATTTGTCTGAGGTTGAAAATAACTTTGTCTCTTTTGAGCTATTTATCCAGAAAGAGATGGCTTTGTTCTAAGTCATCAAACTCTCTTACTTTGTAATCTCAATCTGGTAGAGTATAATTATAGGTCCATTCTAAAGACATACCCAAGTAGTGGTGACTTGTGTACTTGGAACTGATTTTCTGATCTGTCTTTTTATAGATAGAGCTTGTATTGAATGCAGCTAATCAGCCCAGCACATTGACATTGGTCAGTGGAAAGAAAAAAAGACAAAGTGTGAGTTATGTTACAAGACTGTATTAATAGTTTAAAAAGGATAGGAACAACCAACGAAGGGGGCAGCCATTTTGGAAGGTAGGGAAAATGGATAATTTAAGTACTGAAAAAGACTTTAAGCTTTTAGCAGTGGCAGATGAGCTAAGACACTTTAATATTCCCCATTATTCATGTCCACAGAATGGTCATTATTTTTCTTCTTTGTGAGACCCGAGCTGTCCCATAATATAGACACATTGAAGGTACATATGATAGAATCTCAGTAAAGGTCCCTAATGACTATTTTTAAGGAAAAGAATTAACAATCAGAAGAAGAAGAAGGAAAAAGGAAATGAGGAGCCAAGATTTACTGATGCAAACATTTTTGGGGTTAAGAGATAAGATGAGTGGAGATGAATGTGTCATGCATTTCTGTAGGGAGAATGTGAGTTTAGGGAAGGAAAAATGCAGTAAAATGGGAAAAGATTAGAACTTGGCAGTATATAGCAAATTATCATAGTATGTTTCCTCACCAAATGCTCATTCCATGGAAAGTTTATGTTCTAAGGTGAAATGAGAAATTAAGATGCATGACATTGTACTTTCTGGAAAGAATAATAACTAAATGAACAAACAAAACAGAAAAAGACTCAAATACAGAGAATGGACTGATGGTTGCTGGAAGTGAGGGGGCTGGAGAGGCTCAGTGAAAAAGCTGAAGGGATTAAGAAGTACAAACCGAGAGCTAAAGAATAGTCACAAAAATGTAAGGTATAAAACTGGGATATAGTCAATTATATTGTAGTAGTTGACTGTGTATGTTGCCAGGTGGGTACTGGAAATATTGGAATGATCACTTTGTAACATATATGTTCATCTAACCACTATGCTGTACATCAGAAATTAATAATACAAAATAATATTGAATGTACTGTAATTGAAAAATAAAATTTTAAAACGAATAAAAAGTAAAAAGAGATAAGAGAAACAGGAATGATAAATAAACCAAACAACCCCATACAATGAATAGTCACTTTTAAATATCAGTTATTACACAGATTTATTTGCCTTATTCATTCTGCAAATGTATCAGATCTTTATAATCTCAAATCCCTATTTTTGACTCCTTGCTTATGTAAGTGTTACTCACCCAGTCTATTTTGCTGATGGGTTATAAACTCCTCAATTATTTGTTGTTGATACTTTCTTTTGATTCTGAGAATCCAGGAGTCATGATGTAATGTTGCTATGGTAATGAATATGTACAAATAGATGATTAAGGGTGGGGGGGGGAGTGTTAACTCTTAAGACACATTAGCATGTAAATTTCTTTTTAGTGAAATAAAAAAACAGTCTCACATGTAAATTTATTTTCCTGTTATGTATAAAAGATAGGAACTTTGCACCAAGAATTCAGAAGATCATGATTCCTTCATTATCTGACCATGTGTTGACTCGAAAGACACTTAACAATTCTTTTGTTTTTTAATACTTTACTTATGCCTGATCAGATGGTGACAGAGTGGATAGAGCTTCTGACTGGGACATAGAGGACCCAGGTTCGAAACCCTGAGGTCACTGGCTTACGCGCAGGCTCACTAGCTTGAGTACAGGGTTGCTGCCTTGAGCGTGGAATCATAGCCATGACCCCATGGTTGCTAGCTTGAGCCCAAAGGTCACTGGCTTGAGCAAGAGGTCACTTCCTCTGCTGTAGTCCCCCGGTCAAGGCACGTATGAGAAAGTAATCAATGAACAACTAAGGTGCCACAATGAAGAATTGAGGCTTTTAATCTTTCTCCCTTCCTGTCTGTCTGTTCCTATCTGTCCCTCTCTCTGACTCTCTTTCTGTTTCTGTCAAAAAAAGAAATAAAAAAACCCCACTGTGCTTAAGAAAAAGATTTTGTTATCTGATGAGGATTCATTAGACCAGCACTAATAGAAATATTATGTGAACCACATATATGTTAAAATTTTCCAATAGCCATATTAAAAAGTAAAAAGAAATAAGTGAAATTAATTTTAGTAATATATTTTATTTATCCCAACGTGTCCAAAATATTATTACTCAGTATGTAAGCAACATAAACATTATTAATGATATATTTTACATTCTTATTTTGTATTACACTTTTGAATTCCAGCATATGTTTTATCCTTACATGTCTTGAACTGACACAATTCTAGCGCTCACTATTTACATGTGGCTACTGAATACAATACTACAAGGCTTGGCTAGCCAGTACCACAGCAGACAATGCACCACTACACTAAGAGAAAAGCATTGAATTCGGAGGAATATCAAAGTTATTCAACACCAGAATTCTCAGGATAATAACCTTGCTTTCTTGGAAAGTGCGAGCTTTCCAGCTTGCAGAGATGTTACTTACTGTTTTCAAGAGACATGGGAAGTAAATTCCCGACATTTATGTTTATTAATGCCTTGGAGTTTAGCAGAGTGGACACATTCACCCTTTATAACCTAGTCATGGGTCTGCGAAGTAAGGAGTAGGGGATAAAAGTTCCATTTACTTTTGAGGAGGCAGGTCCATATAGGACACTACATCCTGCTCTTTCGGCTCCAAATCTCACAATTCAAGAGTAGATTACAATTTAGGGTACAATTACCAAATAATGAGTAAGCCAAGTCAGCTAAAACATGTGTCCTAGCAATTTGTTGCCTTTTTTTTTTTAAGCATCTGTTTTGTGGGTGTCTGGAAGGGCTCAGGCTTGTTCCATATCTCCATTTTATAAAATTTTGTTTACTTGGATTCAGAATAAAATGAGAACAAAGTCTTTTTATGCTTAGGAATGTTTTGATTTATCCAGGGTGGTGGTGTTGGGGCTGGTGCTGATGGTGGTGTGATATCCTCAGGGCTGTCACTATCATGCATTAAAGTCCAACAATCATCCCAGCCCCCTCGATACTGTGGTCCTTGGGTGGTAAAGTCAATTGGATATAACATTCCACCATGTCTTTCATAGAGCTCAGAAACATTTATATTATTTAGAGCTGAGCTAAGTGAAGAAGCAAGTAAACTCTCTCACTCTACAGAAATTAAATGGCAATTGCTGTTCAAAGTGCCCTATAATAGTAGAAATAACACCACTGTTGGAGTCTTGGCTTTTTGCATTATTTGGGTTAAAATAATGCCATTTATGTCAATGCACATAAAGGCTACATACATGGATTAAATTTAGGCTAATCTTTTTAAGAGAAGAGAAAGACACAGAGACAGGCATCTCTATCCAGAGATGAGAAGCATCAACTCAAAGCTGTGACACTTCAGTTGTTCACTGATTGCTTTTCATAGGTGCCTTGACTAGGGGGTGGGAGGCTCCAGCCAAGTCTGTGACCCCTTGCTCAAGCCAGTGACCTTGAGCTCAAATCAATTACCTTTGGGCTCATGATCAGGAACCAGAGACCTCACACTCAAACTGGTGAGCCTCTACTCAAGTCAGATGAGCTGGTGCTCAAGCCAGAGACCTCAGGTTTCGAATTTGGGACCTCAGTGTCCCAGATCGACGCTATCCACCGCCGGCGAGGGTAAGCTAATTTCTACTAACTGGTAATACTGCCTTTGCATTTTAAATCACATCCATATTGGAAGCGAAACCATTATAGAATAAGCTATAGGGATTTAAGCTATACTCAGACAAGTTTCTGATACATTACTTTAAATCAGTCTTCACCTCCCTTTAATGCCTGCACATGAGCTCCCCTCATCCTGTTTTCCAATTGCTGAATTTGTAGCTGCTGGAGGTATCTTCCATAGGATGGGTCTTCAGCCTGATCATCTGGCGCAGTGGGTAGCTTGAGTCACCATTTCATAGAGGGTAGAGTCGCAAAAAGACATCAGATGAGAGATAATAGAAGTTTGTGAAACAAAAGCAACTTGTCGACAACGCAATTGAACAACTGGTTATCTCCGGGGCTGAACAGAGAGGGCGCCCTTCTACAATCCCGGCACAGGCAGAACGTGGTGGTGGGACTAGTGCTGCAGGAATACCCAGGGGTGCCCATGACACAGTCCAGTTAGAAAACATTTAAGACACCTGACTACAAACGAATGTCAAGAGGCCTGGGTGGGTGGATTTTCTATAAGGGACCACAGAGCAGGCCACCAGGAAGCAACTGCTGCAGGGTTTAAGTGTTCCTAAAGCGTTAGTAAGGCTTTCCCTTCTGTCCCAACCCTCACCTCCAGTCTTGGGGACTCCGCGCCACCCCATCCCCTTCTCCCCCGGCCCCCGGCTCTGGGCAATCTCACTGCCTCGCCATCCGGCCGCCTTTGCCCGCCTACCAGACAGAGCCAGGCCCCAGGCAGTTACGAGAGGGCGCAGGGGGCGGAGGCGCGGCGGGGGCGGGCTCTGTCACCCTCCCCCCACACCCCCCTCACCCCGTTCCCCTCCAGCCCGCTGCTGGGGTCAGTGGCAGGAGCGCCGCGCACCCGCAGCCACGAGGGGCGTAGGATGGGGACTGCAGAAGAGGGGGGCGCCCTCACGGATTAGAGCCAACCACGCACTTCCAAAGGCTGTGGAGCTGCGCTTCCACCAGAGCCCCGGGAACTTCAAAGCAGCGGCCCTGCCCCGGCCGTCTCTCTCTGCTCTGGGGCCTCGCAGCCCCGCCGCGGCCGCCCGGTGGCCATGACCCGTGCGCTCTACAAGACTCTCCTGCTGCTTGCCGCGGCCGCCGCACTCTCCGCAGGTATGACGGGTGCTGCTGCCCCCGCGCTCGCGCGGGTGGGAGGCGGCCGGCGGTGGGCACGCGGAGGCAGAAGGTTGCTCCGAGTACACTGACCTTCAACGGGGCGGAGTGGGGAGCGCCAGTTGGATAGAGGTGGCGCTGGCTAGGGCGCAGCGTGGGCACCTGACGTCTGGCAGTCGTGGGGGCAGACAGGTGTGTTGGGGACGAAGTTATCAGGAGGAGGGAAAAAGCTCTAGGAACGTGGGGGGAGGGTGGGAGAGGTGAGGCGGGTGACAAATTTGGGGACAGCTGGCAGCAGAGGAAGAGTTTCTGGATGTGCGTAGGGCTGGGAGTTAGGTGGCACCGAGTTCACTCTGCAAGTGCTTTGGGGACGCTGTGTGCTGAGCAGGGTGGTGGGAGGGTGGGGAGAAGTGGTGGCGAGCTTGTGAGAGTTTAAGGAGGCCGGGGATACCTCAAAAACCGCTTGGTGCCGAGCTGTGGAGGCGGGAGTGGGAGCTTAAATCTGCGTGGTTTGCAATACACATTGCTTTCGAGGTATATGATCTTTACTAAGAGTTGCAGGGAAAAAAAATTCTGGCAAGCGTCCCAGCGTTTATAACAGGTCTGTTCCTTGATAGGCTAAATAGAACCCTCGGCCCAACTATAAACTACTAGAAACTAGGGCAAATGCATCTTTGGTAAAATCATAGTGTGCTGAGATAAAAAACAATCCATTTAACTCCGAAACTATTTTGATTATCACATTAGTCTGGGTTATGGAGACCAGGGGCAGGATTCCTTGCTAACTCATTCTTGAAACATTTCAATCTGACATTTGCACATAAAAACCTGGTGTTTTTCCCATAAAACTGTACTTTGCTTGAAGCTGATTTTGATGCATTTTTGTTTTCCCAGATGACAATCTGTTCGACATTAATAGCGATACTCCAGGGCAGGTAGTTTTTCTCTTAGTGACATGCACAGGAGAATGTTTTGAATAATATGATTGCTGTCATGTACAGATTTCAGTATTTTCAGATAGTATGAGAGAATCAGTAAATACATTTAAGTGAAATTTTGATTATTGGAAAGGCTTACTTAGGAAAGCATTTACCCAGAGGTTGTCAGGAAAATTACAAAATAAAGTGAGATACTTGCATTCACAGTTAGTAAATTCATCAATGGAAATAAAACTGATGAGGAAAGTCTATAAAAATGGGTGGGAACTCAGCTAATTTGGGAGGAATATGTATTCAAAGTGCTCTTGACTGATAGAGCTTACCAAAACAAAACAAAAAAATCTTTCCGATATTTTGACTAGACACCTGTGAAATTGTCTCTGCAGGCTGTTCATACAGCATATTTATTTTGGGGAGCTAATAACTTAGCTGCAGAGATTTTAAAAAACTCAATGACCTTTTTATATAGTTTGAAAAGATGTTTTGTTATATGACAGAATCGTTTAGAAAATTTCAGAAACTCTGCATATAACAACATAACAACAACAACAAAAACACCCTGCTATGTTTTTAAAAAGGAATGGAACCTTTTGACATTGAAATGTGCAAAAAAGAAAAAAATAATAATATTCATTCAAATTTGATTGTTTCCTCTAAATTTGAAGGCCAAGAAAAATGCCTGATAGAAAGATATGTATCAGTATTGCAGAGAAGCGCTTACCAATTCTGGAACTTTTACAATGAACTTTTGAATGTCGATAAATCATTTTCAAATCTCTTTTAAAAATTTGACCCTTTTTTGCATTCCACAGAAAAAACGTGTTACTACTTACATTTTTGACTCCTAGTTTTCGTACAAATTTTTAATAATTTGGTGGGGAACTCAAGGTAGTTTATTTAATCTTTAAGTTTAAATTGTTCTTCTCATGTGTTACTTGCATTACTTTTAACCTCGTTACTTTTACAACTTACATGGTTAATCATATTGGCCATTTTTGAAAATGTACATGCCATTGTTGACATGTTATATGAAAAGGTGCTGTTGACATGACGACATAACAAAATTGTATGACAGAATACATTGCCTTCCAATTGACTCTGCTGAGTACCCAGCCTAGGGCCTTAGATAATCGGAAGACGTTGATAAACCAATAAACACTTTTCCCTTTGGCTGTTCTTTTCAGCATCTTTAGCACCTTACACATATCATTAACAGCCTAATGAAAACTATTACTCCTTGATGAGAATCTCAAAGGGTAATCACTGATGGAAACTTAGAGAAAATATTTATTGGTTTGGACTGGCTAAAAAACTTGGCTTCTCTGAGTTTCTCTGTTTTGTTACTGGGTTCCTTGATATTTGGTAAGAAAGACCTGACATGACCTCACAACAGTTATCATGTGTACTAAATAAAGAATTGGCAGGAAATGCCTCAAATTATAAATTGTGATTTGCATATTATGTAACTTACACATTCTCCACCAATTTTATGAAACTTCTTGGTCTTTTGAGTGGAACAGGATTACTAAGAGTCTGGAAAACTAGATACTCTAAAATTGAAAACTATTTCATTAAATAACCAGGGTGAGGGTTGGAGTTTCAGATATCGAGATTCATCCCTCCTGCCAACAACAGGTAGCACTGCCCACTATACACATTAAGCTTTGCTGGAAGTGAAAGTGAAAGCCTTGGATTAACTGAGTTTACAAATGCAAAAGGAGTTGTCTCCTTTGCCTTTCTTTAAGCACAATCATTTGTTGGTTGATTGGCAACAATGTGGCAAGAGACTCCCTGTTTCCAAGGAACAATCTTTCCTAGCCTAGAAGAAACTGTGCAGAAGTCCTTGAGGGCATATATTTCTTCATTGACTATAACGCTTCAACACTTTTTTTAGCCTTAAACATGCGAAGTATAAAATAGTCCTCTAATTCACTACAATCAGAAAAATAAAGGATTTGTGGTGTGTGAGAGAGAAAGGAGCAAAGGGTGACACCAAATTTTTGACCCAAGCGATGGGAAAATAGACCCTCAAGTGGGGTGAGGCTGACTGCAGGAGGAGCAATTCTGGAGAGAAGAAGAGGACAGCGGCAGATAGCTAGAGACCAGCTTTGGTTATGTTGAGTTTAAAATGTCTATTAGACACTGAAGTGGCAATATCAAGTAAGCAGTTGGTTTTATGTGCCTGGAGTTTAGGGTATAAGATTGACCTGGATATATAAAAAAAAAAATCTATTGCTAGGTGCACTTATAATTTTAAAAGACACATTAAATGGGGTCACATATTTAGCTATCACAGAACACCCAAATAAAGTGAATTTCAGATAAACAGCACATTATTTTTGAGTTCAAGTATGTTTTAAATATGACATGGAACATACATATATAAAAAATTAACTGCTGTTTAATTCTACTTTAACTTGTCATTCTGTACTTTTATCTGGCAATCCAACATTAAAGAAATATTGGGGTGAGATGACCAGTTTTTGATTCATGTATTCCCAGCTCTTGCAGTAGAAAAAGAAGGATAGACCTATTTTCTAATTCTCATCTATTCAAGTTCACTTCTATCTCTGTTGCTGTCCCCATATGCATCCCTGAATGGGTCACTGCCAACTCTTTGAACTATCTCCATTGTTACTGGGAAAACAGGGAGGGATACCCAGCCTTTTCTAACCTTACAGGACTATCTTAATTTGAAAGGATGTATGAAAAAGATATGGATAACTTTCTAGACTCCCTGCAAATGATTGCTGTGTGAAAACAGTTGGTTTTGCCCGAATTTATTGTCTTTTGAACGTGATTGTTGTTTTCAAATGCAGTGTTAGAGTATTTTCTTTTTAAATAAAGATTTAAATGTTTCTCTTATAGAGGAAATGCTTCCAGGAAGAAGTTGAGAACCTGCTTGTTGATTTTTTCTAGGATGTGCTTGTACCACTGATTGTAGGTAAGAGAAGGTTAAGAGGAGGTGAATGGATAGAGTCAGGGTTAGGGAGGTCTTGAGCCCCACAGGACCTGATAATTTGATACAGTTTGAGGGTTTTGAACATGTTTCTAAGAGAGTGACTGCAAGTCCTTTGGGATAGGGGCAGGAATATTTAAATATCAGCCAAAGACTGTTTAATTCCTGCTTCAGCTAAGCCTTGAGCTGAAGCAGGAATTAAACAGTCTAGTATTAGCTTCATTTGAGATTTATGAGGGAAAATGTCCTATAAATTAATAACTGTAGGCATGGGACATTACAAATCTCAAACAGATATATTCAAATGTATATAAAGAGTTTATTTTAACAAATAATAAAATGAGAGTTAATTTTCAAATGTAAATAGAAAAAAGAACTAAACATAAAGGAAAGAAATTAATTTTATTGAATTTATTGGGGTGACACTGTTCAACAAAATTATACAGACTTCAGGCGCACAATTCTACAGCGCATCATCTCTACACTGTATTGTGTGTTCACCACCCCAAGTCAAGTCTCTGGCCATCGCCACTTATCCCCCCTCTACCCGTCTTTGCCACCTGCCAGCCCCAAGTAATAACTACACTGTTGTTCATGTCCCATGAGTTATTTTCTCTCCACCTCACCCTGCCAAAAGGAAAAATTCTAAGCACAAAGATTGCACTATGTATCGTTTCTTATCATTTATATCTGTGAGGCTTCTTCTAGATTTTACATTGTTTTGGCCTTCTATGTCTTTAATTTTTCTCAGCTGATAGTCAGAATCTCAAAGTTTTCTACCCTACATTGCTTCAGAGGTTGGGATAATATTAGATATGTTCATAAGTGACATAGAAATGCTACATTTGCTCAGGGACCTAGGAATACCTAAATACTGTCTTGGTTCAGTTGTGCCTCACTTATCATCTAGGAGGGGTTACTAAGAAATACCTAGAAAAGGGAGGCAAAAATAAGGCAGAGTAATTTTTTTGTTGTTTTTACCTTGGTTCTTTGGCCCAAAATTGCATGGCAACACTCTTATATACTCCCCTTCTCTAAACTTTTAGTAATTAAATAGCTTAAGAATAAAGAAAGGTGTATGAGAAATCAGCATCTTGGATCCTCACACTATGACACCATCAAAAGGCTATGTGTGATGCCTGGTGAGTGAAACCAGAGTGCCAGAGGGGGACCTTTATTTCCTGTGCCTCACCTTAGTCTAGCCTTCCTGGCAGTCCTGATGAGAGTTCCAGGCAATAATCTTGAGTCATTGTCAAATTAGGAAAAGATGGTGAGTCTGTGAAGAACAGTGGTTAGGTCTCTTTTGTGAGGAAGCAGGTCCTGTTATTCCCACACTTTCTATGAAAAGATGAAGAAGAGACCATGATCATGAACCCTGTGCCTTTCGCATTCTTTGAAAGCTGTTTCCCTAAGGCATGTGAGGATCTTGGTTCTCTGGAATATGAACAACACAAATCTCTTCTTCCCTACTTGGGGATCCAGTAAGAAATAAAAGGGAGGGAGGAGGTGAGTAGGAGTGTGAAACAGCAAGGAATACAGTATTTTATGTCATAGAACCCAACATTGAGTTATTTCTCAGGGGACTCTATTTTGCCTTATCACGTGGCTCTTGTTTGATTGGTCAACCAGGCTAACAAGGTTCTCCTCCAGACTAACTCCTTTTTTTGTTGTTGTTAGAGTAGGTATACGAAGATACTGTTTCTTTGAAACTGGAACTGTTTTAAATTAATCCTTTCAAGAATGCATGGGTGAATCACTCAGTATGACTCAAGAACTTGACTTATTATTTTTTAAAAACAATTTAAATTTGCCAGTGACTTAAGCATCCCAAATTAGATCAATCTACTTTTTCATTAAACTTTTCACTTCAAGAAAATGATTAGGATACTCTAATTTTGAAAGTGAAACCCATTTTCTCCTGATCTATTTTATCATCTTTTTCTCATGACAAGGTAAAGTGACAGATCTCTGTATGTTAAGTTTCTTAGACATTTTTGTTCAAAGCCATAATTGCTTGAAATAAATACTGTGTGGTCAAAACAAGGTTAGAAAACAATCTAATCCATTCATATCTGGACAGAATCATTTTAATGCAACAAGTTTAGTTTCATAAAGAGTTATTAACTCAGAGGGTGGTAATCCAGATTAACACAGCTTTAAGAAACCAGAATGTTTGGCCCTGGCTGGCCAGTTGACTCAGTGAATAGGGCCTCAGTTCACCATGCAGAAGTCGCGGACTCCATCCCTAGTCAAGGCACACATGAAAAGTGACCATCTGCTTCTCTTCTACTCCCTTTTCCCCTTCTCTCTCTCTTCCCCTCTCACAGACTGTGGCTTGATTGGTTGAGCATTGGCCCTAGTACTAAGGATAACCTGAGTGGTCAGAGCATTAGCCCCAGACAGTGTTGTTGGGTGTGTCCCAGGGTAAATGGGAAAATCTGTCTCTCTATCTCTCCTCTTCTCACTTAAAGAAAAAAGAAATTAGTCTCTGGGTCCATGCCCTGAAATTAAGGAAAATGGTAGAGCCCAGATTGTTTTAAAACAGAGTCAAAATAAATTAAAGAGTATTAAATTATCTCATCTCACAATTTTATCTGATAACATCTTCCCTGGCCCACTCTCCTAGAAGTGATTCTTTTTTCTTTACTTCATCCTTATTATTGCTCTTCAAGAGTAAACATCTACTCTGTGAACATTTGCCTACTCTAATGACCACAGTGCGACAGTGTTCTCACTCAACTTCCAAACTGTAGCATGTATTTCCAGGAAATAGATAATACACCATAAATCTGAAACACTGACTAAAGAATAATGAGGTACAGAAGATTCCTTACAGGATAATAAAATGTGTTAATTGAATGAACCTTTCTCCCTTTTCTTTGCTTTCTTTTCTACAACTGTTCTCTAGCTATAATATATTTGCTATATTACATTAAAAGGCATTGCTTTCTTACACACAACAGTGTTGATTTTCTTAAAGCAGCTGGGTTAAAAATTAAAGATTAAAAGGATTGAGAGTTATTGTGCCAAATCAAGATGAAGACTCTCCTTTGGAATTGTTTTACTGAACTCTGTTTTTGATAGTGCCATTACCATAAAGTTTTTCATATTTCTTTATTATCTATTCAATATCTATAGTATTTGTAATGTCCTCTCCTCTTATATTCAAGACATTGGGAATTTAAATTTTCTGGGTGTTTTTGTTTTTGTTTTTTCTTTTTTTTTTTTTTTTTACCTTGATCTGTTTAGCCAGAGGGTTATCAGTTTTATTGCTTTCTTTCAAATAAGTAACCTTGGGTTGCATTGGGGTTTTTTGTGGTTTGTCTTTTTAAAAATTGTTTTGTGGACTTATATTTATCATTTCCTTCCTCTACTTACTTTGAATTTAATTTATTTTTTTATCCTAGCTTCTTAAATTTCTACCTTAAATTAAGAAAGGAAGACATTCTTTAAAGGAAAACGTAGTACATATTTTAGGTTTGTGAGTCATACTGTCTATGCTGCAACACTTAATTCTACCATTGCAATATACAAACAACCATAGGTAATATGAAAAATAGGTGTTGTTATGTTTCAATAAAACTTTACTTACAAATGGATGAGTCAATGGGACGTAGTTTGCTAATCCTTTCTTAAGTCATTTGTTTAAAACCTTTCTTTTTTAATATATAGTCATTTAAAGGTCTGATTTTCCTTCTTGAAACTGCTCTTCCATAAATGGTATTGTGCTGTGTTTTCAACTGAAAAATGGATCAATAGAAATTACCCTCGAATTCTGTAATCATACTATTATAAAATCATTAGACTAAAGTAGGTGGTATTGGGAGATAAAGATGGAAGAGTGAAAAGAACCAAACAGAGCATCCAAAAGGTAACACAATATCAAGTGGTATAATATATATTTAAGTATAATCTTAGATGGATAGAATAAAATAAATATTTGAAGAAATATTGGTTAATAATTTTCCAAATATAATGAAAAACATAAAATCAGCAATCACACAGGCTCAGAGAAGCAAAAACAGAATAACTAACCCTCATTCCAAACCTACAGCATTAGACATATTGTATACAAATTGATGATATTCAAAAGAAAAGAATAGATCTTGAAGGCAGCCCAAATAGTCATATTACATACATAAGAACAAAGTTAGGAATAACAGCAGATTTCTCATCAGAAACTATGCTGACCAGAAAACAATGAAGTGACAACTTACAATATAACAAGTTTAAAACTATCAACCCAGTATTCCATACCACATAAAGTTATCCTTTAAAATGAAAGAGAAATAAACATTTTTGGATGAATAAAAACTGACAGTTTATTGCCGTTATACATGCACTGCAAGAAATGTTAAAGAAATTTTAAAGAAAAAAATGGATACAATATCAGAGACTTGAATCCACATAGAAAAATAAAGGTCTCTGGCAATGTCTAAAATGAAGATAAATATAAAATCTATTTAACTTTAATCACTCTAAAAATATAACTGACTAAAGCAAAAATACAAAGTGTAATTTGATAGAAGATTGGGTATAGATGTGGTATATATATACAATGGAAAACTACTCAGCCATAGGAAATGATGATATATTGCCATTTATGACAACTGTATGGACCTTGAGAACATTATACTAAGTGAAATAAGTAAGTCAGAAAAGGCTAAAAACTGTATGACTTCACACATAGGTGGAATATAAAACTGAGACTCGTGGACATAGATAAAAGTGAAATGGTTACCAAGGGGAGGGGAGTAAAAAGGGGTAAATATACACAGGTGGAAAATGATTTGACTTTGAGTGATGGGCACACAACGCAGTCAGAAGTTCAATTGCTATAGAGATGTTTATCTGAAAACTATGTACTCTTATTGATCAATTGACATTGATTTAATTTCTAAATTAGATTTAATTTCTAAATTAAAGAAGAGCAAAAATAGTAGCAATGTCCTGTGAGTTTATAGCATATTTATAGATAAAATGTATTGCTTTAGCACAAAGAAATGGAAGAAGAACTAGGAGTGTACAATTGTTAAGTGTTTTATATTATAAAACAAGGCTTATAGTATTATTTAATGTAATACTATGATTTATTAAAGATGCATATTATACAATCAAGGGCAATTCCTAAATATGAAAATATAAATTAATATATTAAATGTAAATAAGAAGCCAATAATGTACATAAATGATTTTTAAGATATTCAGTTACAAAAACATGATAAAATGGCAAAAGCACCAAACATTTGAAACAGATAGAAAACATTTAGCAAGATGGTAGATTTTATTGCGACTATATTATCAATAATCACCAATAATTACATTAAATGTAATTAGTTTAAATTCAGCACTTAAATATTATTTTTTAAAAAATAGAACAAAAGCAGGACCAGGCGGTGGCGCAGTGGATAGAGCGTCGGACTGGGATGCAGAAGACCCAGGTTCTAGACCCCGAGCTCGCCAGCTTGAGCGCGGGCCCATCTGGCTTGAACAAAAGCTCGCCAGCTTGGACCCAAGGTCGCTGGCTCCAGCAAGGTCTTGCTCGGTCTGCCGAAGACCCGCGGTCAAGGCACATGTGAGAAAGCAATCAATGAACAACTAAGGTGTCGCAACGACAAAGAAAAACTAATGATTGATGCTTCTCACCTCTCTCCATTCCTGTCTGTCCCCATCTATCCCTCTCTCTGACTCTTTCTCTGTGTCCCTGTAAAAAAATAAATAAATAAATAAATAAAAATTAAAAATAGAAAAAAAAATCACTAGATTTGTATGGACCCATTAAAAACCCTAAATAGCCAAAGCAATTCTGAGACACAAGAATGAAACTGGAGGTGCCGCACTACCTGACTTCAGGTTGTACTATAGAGCCACAATAATCTAAAACAGCATGGCATTGGCAGGAAAAACAGACATACAGACCAATGGAACAGGATCAAGAGCCCAGAAATAAAATCACACATATATGGACCAATAATCTTTGACAAAAAAGCCAAAACATACAATGGAGAAAACAAAGCCTCTTCAATAAATGGTGCTAGTAAAATTGGAAAGCCACATGCAAAAGAATGAAATGACTACAGTTTGTCTGCCTGCACAAAAATTAATTCAAAATGTATTAAAGACCTATATATAAGATCTGAAACAATAAATTACACAGAAGAAAACATAGGTACTAAACTTATGGACCTTGGCTGTAGAGAACATTTTATAAATTTGATCCCAAAGACAAGGGAAGTAAAGGCAAAATTAAACATATGGGACTATATCAAACTAAAACGCTTCTGCACAGCAAAAGAAACTGACAACAAAACAAAAAGGTTTTCAGCCAAATGGGAGATTATATTCACAAACAACAGCTCTGATAAGGGTTAAGAACCAAAATATATAGAGAACTCACAAATCTCAGCAACAGACAAGCAAACAATCTAATTCAGGGGTGCTCAATACGTCGATCGTGATCTACTCGTCGATTGCGAAGGAAGTGTGGGTAGATCGCATGACATTAAAAAGACATTTATCTTTTGATTGGTATACAGGGTAGCCAATCTGACATCTGAACTTTTGACACCCTACGCATGCGCGTTAAACCGCGCTAACTTGTTCAGTTACATTGCTGCATAGTTAGCCTTCAATTTATTTAAACTAAATACAACAAAGGGTATAAAAATGAGTGCCGTAGCTGGTCCGAGTAAGAAGCCCAAAACCTACCACTTTCATACAGAATGGGAGGGGATTTTTTTCACTATGTGATATTCTAAGTGCGTTTGCCTCATCTGTCTGTGTGCTATTGCTATTCCAAAGAAGGGAAATGTGGAGTGGCTTTTTCGGACTGTTCATAAAAATGACATTGACTTTCCTCCAAAAAGAGAGCTGAGAAGGAGAAAGGTGAAAGAAGAATACACAATATTAAATAGTAATAATAGTAACTTAAATAATGATAATATAGAAGAAATAAATTTATGTTTTGCATTTTTATTGTAGGTAGATCATTTTGACTTGGTCATCTTATAAGTAGCTCGCAAGCTGAAAAAGTGTGGGCACCCCTGCTCTAATTAGATAATGGGGAGAGGACCTAAACAGATACTTCTTCCAAGAAGACATACAAATGGCCAACAGATATATGAAAAGATTCTCATCTATGCTAGCTATTAGAGAAATGCAAATCAAAACTACAATGAGATACCACATCACATCTGTTAAATTTGCTATTATCAATAAGAAAGGTAATAACGAGTGTTGGAGAGTCTGTGGAGAAAAAGGAACCTTCATTCACTGCTATTGGGAATGTAGGCTGGTATAGCCATTATGCAATACGGTATGGTGGTTTCTCCAAAAGTTAAGAATCAAATTAACATATGACCCAGCAATCCCTTTACTGGGTATCTACCCCTAAAACTCAAACACCTTGGTACACAAACACACATGCACTCCCATGTTTATCACATTATTCATGGTGTCCAAGACATGGAAACAACTAAAGTGTCCCTTGATAAAGGATTGGATAAAGAAGATGTGGCATATATATATAATGGAATACTACACAACCATAAGAAATGATGATATTTATGACAACACAGATGGACCTTGAGGACATTATACTAAGTTAAATTAGTAAATCAGAAAAAGCGAAGAAGTATATGATTTCACACATAGGTGACATATAAAACTGAGACTCAGGGACATACATAAAAGTGAAGTGGTTACCAGGGAGAGGGGTGTTGGAGAGAGGAAAGTAAAGAAGGTCAAATATACAGGGACAGAAAATGATTTGACTTTGGGTGATGGGCTTACAACACAATCAACACTTCAAATGCTATAGAGATTTTCACCTAAAACCTATGTACTCTTATTGATCAATGTCACTCCATTACATTTAATTTCTAAATAAAGAAAAATAAAAAAGTATCTCCCTGGCCAGTTGGCTCAGTGGTAGAGTGTCAGCCCGGCGTGTGGAAGTCGCGAGTTTGATTCTGAGTCAGGGCACACAGGAGAAGCACCCATCTGCTTCTCTACCCTTCCCCCTCTCCTTTCTCTCTGTCTCTCTCTTCCCTTCTCGCAGCCAAGGCTCTATTGGAGCAAAATTGGCCCTGAGGATGGCTCTATGGCCTCTGCCTCAGGTGATAAAATGGCTCAGCCACCACGGAGCAATGCGCCAGATGTGCAGAGCATCGCCTTGTGGTGGGCATGCTGGGTGGATCCTGGTTGGGCACATGTGGGAGTCTGACTGCCTCCCTGCTTCTACCTTCGGAAAAATACCAAAAAAAAAACAAAAACAAAAAAACAGAAAAAAAGTATGAACATATTAAATAAGAAAGCAAAAACTAATTCAATGCTGTCTATAGGAAACCTACTTTCAATATAAATAAATGCACTTTAGCTATAAAAACTAGTCTCAAGAAATAATAGATAACCTGTACAACTACACACGCACATGCGTGCACACACACACATGCACACACACACAATTTATCTTATAACTCAAACCTTGAAACTTCTATTGAAGAAGACTTTAATCGCTGATGGGTGAATTCTAACAAAAATTTTAAGAAGAAATAGTGTCTATTCTATACAAACATTTTCAAATAGATTAAAAGTAAAAGTATAAGAAAAGTCATATCATACAAACACTCATCTTAAAACAGCTGGAGTGCCCTGCTCTGGCCGGGTTGTTCAGTGGTTAGAATGTCATCCCAATGGGCTGAGGTCATGGGTTCAAGGAACATACAAGAAGCAACCAGTAAGTATACAACTAAATGGAGCAACTAAGTGGAACAAGTTGATGCTTCTCTCTCTCTCTCTTTTTTTCTTCTCCCTCCACCCCCTTCCTCTCTCTCAAATCAATGAGGAAAAAAAAGCTGGAGTGGCTATCTTGATAACGATGTAGACTTCAGAAAAATAATGACGTAGACTTCAGAAAAAGGAATGTTGCAAGTGGTATTTCATAAAGATAAAGTAATTACTTCACTGAGAAGAGACAATAATCTTAAATGTGTTTGCTACTAACTACAGAGCTTCAAAATGCACAAAAACACCATTAATAGAACTGAAAGGAAACACAGACAAATCCATAATTATATTCTGAGTTTTCAATAATACTTTCTCAAACAGGATAAACGTACCAAAAATCCATAAGGATATGTAAGATCTAAAAAATACTTTTAACCAACTTGACTTAACGGACACTTATATAACATTACAATTAAGGACAACAGAATGAATGCATATTATATATTTTAAAGTGCACATAAATGTTAATCAAGATAGATCATATTATGGGCCATAAAACAAACCTCATAATTTAAAAGAATTTAAACTATACAGAGTATTTTCTCTGACCATTATAAAAATAAAGTAGAAATCAACAATAAGAACCTATTTGGAAAACACCCAAATATTTGGAAATTAAGAAACAAACTTCTAAATACTCATGGATAAAAGTAGAAGTAAAAAAAAGTAATAGATAATATTTTTAATTGAAGGAAATTAAGACACAACATATCAAAAATTGTAGGCTACATCTAAAGTAGTCATCAGATTTATAGGCACAGCAAGTAAACTCAGAGCAGAAGACGAAGGAAATAATAAAGGTGAGAAATCAATGAAGGTGAAACAGAAAACATTAAAGATAATGAAGGAAACCAAAAACTATTTTTAAAGATCAATAAAATAGATTCACCTCTTGCTAGATTAACCAAGGAAAAGGGAATACACAAATTACTACTGTCAGAAGTGAAAGAGAAAGCATCACTATACATCTTACATACATAAAAATGAAAATAAGGCAATATTTTGAACATTTTTATGCCCACATTAGCAAACTTAGGTAAAATGAACAAATTACTTGAAAGTACATACACCAATGGCCACTCAAGAAATAATAGATAACCTGCACAACTACACACGCACATGTGTGCACACACACATGCACACACACACAATTTATCTTATAATTTGAAACTTCTATTGAAAAAGACTTCAATCGCTGATGACTAAATTGGTGAATTCTAACAAAAATTTTAAGAAGAAATATTGTCTATTCTATACAAACATTTTCAGAATATGGAAGTGGAGGGAACACTTTTCAGTTCATTTATTTTTAAAAGACCAGCATTACACTGAGAGCAAAATTAGGAAAAGGCATCTCAATGAACCAATATCTATCATAGAGATGCAAAATCCTCAGCAAAATGTATCAAATTGACTCCATCAGTTAACAGTTACTAAGACAGTATCTTATTGGCAAAAGGAGACGCACATTAATGGAATAGAATAGACTCATACCTATATGATCAATTGTTTTTATTTTAAGAAGGTATAAAGGCAATTTAATAAAGGATAGTCTTTTCAACAAATAATGCTGGAATAGGCAAAAAAACAACAACAAAGAAACCTGAAAACTTGCTTTGCATGTCTATAATTGGTAATACAGAATGAGTCATAGACCTAAAAATAAAACTTAAAACTATAAAGAATTCTCATAAAAAACACAGAAGAGAGGAAGCAAGATGGCGACGGAGTAGGCGGACGTACCAACTTCCAACTCCCAGAAGCAAAGTGGATTACAACTCAATTTTAAGAACCATCACCGGGATAAACCAACTTTGAACAAAACTAAGTGGACTCTTCAACCAAGGAACACAGAAGAAGCCACATTGAGACTGGTAGGAATAGCGAAAATGCGAAGAGGGCTGCCCAGCTCCCCGGAGCAAACGGCAGCCCGGAGAGACCCGCGGGGCGGGAGGAGAGTTTGGCGGAGAGGGAGGGACCTGGGTCCCAGGAACCAAACCCCAGCCTGCAGTCCTAGAGCCTAGAAGAGGCGTTTGGACAGTTTTGAGCTGTGAAACAAGTGAGGGAGCTCCCAGGCCTACAGTGTGGAGTATTAGGTCCCTTCCTACTCTGCTGAGGGCTGCTTAAGGGTTTGGGGCGACAGGACGCTGAAACGCGGTTCTGTCGGCGTGGGCAGAGGCCAAGCCGGTGGGAGATCGGTCTAGCCAAGAGGGTCGGAGGGGATGCGCGAAAGCGGTCCAGAAGCTGCGGGCCCGCCTTTAATCCCACTTACGGGGACAAAGCGGGAGGCCAGGAACGGGCAGGCCCTGCGCAAAACGGCCCTGACCGTGGGGACCAGGCTAGGACCAGGGACGGGCAGGGGCTCGCGGCTGAGCTCACGCTACCAGCCCCCCCCCCGCTGGAGAAACCACGGTTGGCCAGTATACGTGCGCGAGCGGGCTCCGAGCGCGGGAACAGGGTAGACCCCGAGACAACTGGAAGCTCGCAGCTGAGCTCACGCTACTATCCCCACCCTGCTGGAGAAACCGCGGATTGCATTCATACGTGCACGAGCGGGCTCCGAACGCGGAGGCGGGGTAGAGTCCTGGATGAGCAGAAGTACGTAGCTGAGTGGAAGCCAGCAAACACGCCCGCCCCAATAAACCTTGGTTTCCAACCCTGCGCAGAAGGGCCCTGGCCTCAAGGGCGGGACTAAAGCTCCAGACGGTCAAAAGCTTACAGCTGAGAGCATGTCAAAAGCCCCGCCTAACCCGCTGAACTGTAGCGAGCAGGCTCCAACTGCTGGTTCTGGGCGGAAGTCCGGAAATAGGCTAGTCCGCAGCTGAGCAAAGATGCTCACCTCTACCCTTGGTGCTAAGTCTTGTGGCTTGAGTGACAGCCCCTCCCACGGAGGAGAGGCAGAAATCACAGCAAAAGGCACAGTGGGCCGACGCTGGCAACGCTCATACCCAACCACCCTAGGCACTGGCAGAGGGGTTGGGGGTCCTGAAGAGAGACCACACCTAGAGAACACAAAGGCAACACCTACTGGACTCCAGTGGCCACAACTTGCTTATACACAGACAAAATGGGCAGGCAGAGGAATGCAAACCAAATGAATCAAGAGAAATCCCCAGAGAAGGACCTGAATGAACCAGATATAACCAAATTACCAGAAGCAGAATTTAGAATAATGATAGTTAGGATGTTCAAAGAAATTAGAGCAACAATGGATAGTCATTATGAACACCTAAATAAAGAGATAACAAGTATAAAAAATGAAATTGAAATAATAAAAAAGAATCAGACAGAAATGACAAATACAGTATAAGAACTGAAGACCACAATGGAAGGAATTAAAAGCAGGATGGATGACGCTGAGGATCGAATAAGCGAGTTAGAGGACACAATAAACAAAGGCACAGAAGCAGAGAAGAAAAAGGAAAAGAGACTTAAAAAATGTGAGGAAACTCTAAGGGAGCTTTGTGACAACATGAAGAGAAACAACATTCGCATCATAGGGGTGCCTGAAGAAGAGGAGAGAGGACAGGAAATGGAAACTTTGTTCAATCAAATCATAGAAGAAAACTTTCCTAAATTAAGGCTGGGAAACACTCCACACATTCAAGAAGCACACAGAACTCCATTAAAGAGAAACCCAAAAAGATCTACACCAAGACACATCATAGTTAAAATACCAAAGCTAATGGATAAAGAAAAAATTTTAAAAGCTGCTAGAGAAAAAAAGGCTATCACCTACAAAGGAGCACCTATAAGGATGACATCAGACTTCTCAACAGAAACACTTGAGGCCAGAAGGGAATGGCAAGATATAATCAAAGTAATGCACAACAAGAACCTACAACCAAGACTACTTTATCCAGCAAGGCTAACGTTTAAAGTTGAAGGAGAAATAAAGAGCTTCCCAGAAAAAGAAAGCCTCAAGGAATTCATAAAAACCAAACCAACTCTGCAAGAGATACTAAGGGGCCTCTTGTGAACAGTTTAAAGGGAGGAATGAATAGAGCAAAAGAAGAATACAGCTTTAAAGAATAAAATGGCAATAAACATATCAATAATAACCTTAAATGTAAATGGATTAAATGATCCAATCAAAAGACATAGGGTAGCTGCATGGATAAAGAAACAGGACCCATACATATGCTGTCTACAAGAGACACACATTAAAACAAAAGATGCTCATAGACTGAAGGTAAAAGGGTGGAAAAAAATATTTCATGGAAATAAAAAAAAAGCAGGGGTAGCAATACTTATATCAGACAAAATGGACTTTAAAACAAAGGCTGTAGTAAGAGATAAAGGAGGGCACTACATAATGATAAAGGGAACAATTCAACAGGAAGATACAACTATTGTAAATATCTATGCACCAAATATAGGAGCCCCGACATACATAAAGCAAACTTTGATGGATATAAAGGGCGAGGTTAACAGCAATACTATCATAGTAGGGGATTTCAATACCCCTCTAACAACACTGGATAGATCCTCAAGAAAGAAAATTAATAAAGAAACAGCAGACTTAAAGGATACACTAGATCAACTTGATTTAATAGATATCTTCAGAACTTTTCACCCTAAAGCAGTAGAATATACATTCTTCTCAAGCACTCATGGTACGTTTTCTAGGATAGACCACATGTTAGGACACAAAAATGGCCTCAAAAAATTTAAGAATATTGAAATCATATCAAGCATTTTCTCTGATCACAATGCCATGAAACTAGAAATTAACCACAAAAGAAAAACTGAAAAATACTCAAAGACTTGGAAACTAAATAGCATGTTATTAAATAATGAATGGATTAACAATGAGATCAAAGAAGAAATAAAAAAGTTTCTAGAAACAAATGATAATCAGCATACATCGATTCAAAATTTATGGGACACAGCAAAAGTAGTTCTGAGAGGGAAGTTTATTGCACTACAGGCATATCATAAGAAGCTAGAAAAAGCTCAAATAAGCAACCTGACCCTGCATCTAAAAGAACTCAAAAACAACAACAAATAAAACCCAAGACAAGTAGAAGGAAGGAAATAATAAAGGTCAGAGCAGAAATAAATGACATAGAGGCTAAGGAAACAATACAGAGGATCAATGAAACAAGAAGCTGGTTCTTTGAAAAGGTAAACAAGATTGATGAACCTTTAACTAGACTCACCAAGAAAAAAAGAGAGAGGACTTAAATAAATAAAATTAGAAAGGACAATGGAGAAATAACAACTGACACAACAGAAATACAAAGCATTGTAAGAAAAGACTATAAAGAACTATATGCCAAAAAATTAGACAATCTTGGTGAAATGGACAAATTTCTTGAATCATATAACCTTCCAAAAATCAATCTGGAAGAATCAGAACACCTAAACAGACCAATTACAACAAATGAGATCAAAACAGTTATCAAAAAACTCCCCCCCAAAAAAAGTCCTGGGCCTGATGGCTTCACAAGTGAATTCTATCAAAAATTCAAAGAAGAACTAACTCCTATCCTTCTCAAGCTATTTCAAAAAATCCAAGCGGAAGGAAGACTTCCAAACTCCTTTTATGAGGCGAGCATAATTCTGATCCCAAAACCGGGCAAAGACAACACAAAGAAAGAAAATTATAGGCCTATATCCCTGATGAATTTAGATGCTAAAATTCTCAACAAAATATTAGCCAACCGGATCCAGCAATATATGAAAAAAATCATACACCACGATCAAGTGGGATTTATTCTGGAGAGGCAAGGCTGGTTCAATATTTGCAAATCAATCAATGTGATTCATCACATAAACTAAAGGAAGGACAAAAATCACATGATAATTTCAATAGATGCAGAAAAGGCATTTGATAAAATCCAGCACCCATTCATGCTCAAAACTCTCAGTAAAGTGGGAATACAGGGATCATTCCTTAACATGATAAAGGCCATCTACGATAAACCGACAGCAAACATCATACTAAATGGACAAAGATTAAAAGCAATCCCCTTAAGATCAGGAACCAGGCAGGGTTGCCCAATTTCACCACTCTTATTCAACATAGTTCTGGAAGTCCTAGCTACAGCAATCAGACAAGAAGAAGAAATAAAAGGCATCCAGATTGGAAAAGAAGAAGTAAAACTGTCACTATTTGCAGATGATATGATATTGTATATTGAAAACCCTAAAGTCTCAGTCAAAAAACTACTGGACCTTATAAATGAATTCAGCAAGGTGGCAGGATATAAAATTAATACTCAGAAATCAGAGGCATTTCTATATACCAACAATGAAATATCAGCAAAAGAAATTAAGGAAACAATCCCCTTCACTATTGCAGCCAAAAAAATAAAGTACCTAGGAGTAAATTTAACCAAGGAGGTTAAGCACTTGTACTCGGAAAATTATAGAACATTGATAAAAGAAATCAAGGAAGATACAAACAAGTGGAAGCATATACCGTGCTCATGGCTAGGAAGAATAAACATCATTAAAATGTCTATATTACCCAAAGCAATTTATAAATTCAGTGCAATACGAATTAAAATACCAATGACATACTTCAAAGATATAGAACACATATTCCAAAAATTTATACGGAACCAAAAAAGAACACGAATAGCCACAGCAATCTTAAAAAGAAAAAATAAAGCAGGAGGTATCACTCTTCCAGATATCAAGGTTTACTATAAGGCCATTATACTCAAGACAGCCTGGTACTGGCATAAGAACAGGCACATAGATCAATGGAACAGAACAGAGGACCCAGAAATAAACCCACAGCTTTATGGACAACTGATATTTGACAAAGGAGGAAAGAACATACAATGGAGTAAAGACAGCCTCTTTAACAAATGGTGCTGGGAAAATTGGACATCTACCTGCAAAAGAATGAAACTAGACCATCAACTTACACCATTCACAAAAACAAACTCAAAATGGATAAAAGACTTAAATGTAAGCCGTGAAACCATAAGCATCTTAGAAGAAAACATAGGCAGCAAGCTCTCCGACATCTGTAGCAGCAGTATATTTGCCGATTTATCTCCACGGGCAAATGAAATAAAAGGCAAGATAAACAAATGGGACTATATCAAACTAAAAAGTTTTTGCACAGCTAAAGACAATAAGAACAGAATAAAAAGACAAACCACAGAATGGGAGAACATATTCAACAGCACATCTGATAAGGGGTTAATAACTAAAATTTATAAAGAACTTATAAAACTCAACACCAGGAAGACAAACAACCCAATCAAAAAATGGGCAAAAGAAATGAATAGAAATTTCTCCAAAGAGGACATACAGATGGCCAATAGGCATATGAAAAAATGCTCAACATCACTAATCATTAGAGAAATGCAAATTAAAACCACAATGAGATATCACCTCACACCAGTCAGAATGGCACTTATCTGCAAAACAACACAGAATAAGTGCTGGCGAGGATGTGGAGAAAAGGGAACCCTTCTGCACTGCTGGTGGGAATGCAGACTGGTGCAGCCACTGTGGAAAACAGTTTGGAGATTCCTCAGAAAATTAAAAATGAACTGCCTTTTGACCCAGCTATCCCACTTATAGGAATATACCCTAAGAACACCATAGCACTGTTCGAAAAGAAGAAATGCGCCCCCATGTTCGTGGCAGCATTGTTCACAATAGCGATGATCTGGAACCAGCCCAAGTGTCCGTCAGAAGATGAGTGGATTAAAAAGCTTTGGTACATATATACTATGGAATACTACTCAGCCATAAGAAATGATGACATCGGATCATTTATAACAAAATGGATGTACCTTGATAACATTATACGGAGTGAAATAAGTAAATCAGAAAAAAAGAAAAACTGAGAACAGCATGATTTCATACATAGATGGGACATTAAAGTGAGAATATGAGACATGGACAAGAGAGTGGTGGTTATGGGATGGGGGGAGGAGGGAAGAGTGGGATAGGGAGGAAGGGAGGGACACAGGGAAAACCAGATTGAAGGTGACAGAGGACAATTTGACTTTTGGTGATGGGTATGCAACACAATTGAATGATAAGATAACCTGGAGATGTTTTCATTGTACATATGTACCCTGATTTATTGGTGTCACCCCATTAGAATTAATAGTAATAAAATATATATATTAAAAAAAAGTGAAACTTAAAAAAGAAAAAAAAAACACAGATGAAAGTATTTTGATTTTGGGTTAAGCAACATTTCTTAGATGACAGCACCCAAAGTGCATTCCATAAAAGAAAATATTGATTAATTGGTCTTCATCAAGATTAAAAACTTTTATTCCTTGTAAGATGGAGTTGAGAGAATGAAAAGACAAGCTACAAGGTTGAAGATGATATGTACACAACACATATTAGATAAAACACTTGAATCAAAATTTAGAAAGATTTCTCAGAACACAATAAGGAAAAAAAGCAATGAGAAATGTGCAAAACAATAAGCATGTGAAAAGATGCTCAGCTTTACTAATCATCAGACAAATGCAGATTAAAACCACAATGAGTTGTCACCTCACACCTATCAGAATGGCTGTCATCAATAAATCAAAAAACAAGTGTTAGTGAGAATGTGGAGAAAAGGGGAACTTGTGCACTGTTGGGAATGCAGATTGGTATAGCCACTGTTGAAAGCAGTATGGAGTTACTTCAAAAAATTAAAAATAGAACTGCGTTGTCACCCAGTAATTCTACTTCCAGTTCTAATTCTAAACCCAAAACACTAATTTGAAAATGTATATGTACCCCTATATTTATTGCAGTGTTATTTATAATAGCCAAATTATGGAAGCAGCCCAAGTGCCCATCAATAGATGAGTGGGTAAATGTGGACAAGGCCCACTGGGGGTGAGGACGGTGGAACCGCAGAGACCCGACTCCAGAGACCAGGTTCAGTGATGCAGATCCACTTTATTATGGAAGTAAGCAGCTTATATACATGGGTTCAGCCAAGAGAATGTCACAGCAGGGCAAATGGCCAAGAAAGGTCAGGAGGCTGCCTGATTGGCACTGAGTCACTTCCGTATAGTGGGTGAGCTCCCTCTGGGCTGTGCCGGGGAGGGTTTAACCTGCTGGAGTATTCTCACAGCATAGCATCAGCCACAGCTGCCAGGTAAATGCTCTACGCTTTACCAACAGGTAAAGAAGATGTAATATTCTTTATTACAATGAAATATTACTCAGCCATTAAAAGGAATGAAATCTTACCATTTGCAATAGGATGGGTAGACATAGAGGGCTTTATGCTAAGTGAAATAAGTAAGAGAAAGAGAAATACAATATAATTTCACTTATATGTGGAATCTAAAGAATGAAATAAATGAACAATAATACAGAAACTGACTCATAGAAACAGAGACCAGAGATGGTTGCCAGATGGTAGAAGATTTGGGGGACTGGGTGAAAGATAAAGGGATTAAGAAGTAGAAATTGATAGTTACAAAATAGTTGGGGATGTAAATTACAACATAAGGAATACAGTCAATAATATTGTAATAACTATGGATGGTGCCAGGTAGTTACTAGAATTATTGGGGGTCATATTGTAAATTATATGAATGTCTAACCAGTGTGCTGTACACCTGAAACTAATATAAAATAATATTGAATGTAAACTGCAATTGGAAAAAAACGTGCTAAATAAAAAAGGGGGAAAAAAGTGAGCAAAATATTTGAACAGATAAATAAGATACATGAATGGAAAATAGCACACCAAAAATGTTCAGTACCATTAGGCATTAAGGAAATGCTCATTAAAACCACAATCACATGCAACTACACACCTATTTGAAATGCGAAAAATAAAATGCAAACAACCCAAACAACAAACACACAAACCAAAAGCAAAGATGATAATACCAAGTGCTGATAAGGATGCTAAGTAACTAGAACTCTCGTACATTAATGGTGACATGTAAAATGCTACAACCACTTTGGAAAACACTTTGGTAATTTTATGTAAAGTTAAATACACATTTTCTATAAAACACAGTAGTGCCAGTCCTACATTTTTAGTAAAGAGAAATGAAATATTTCATTAAAAATCTGAGTATTAATATTTATTATAGGCTTATTCTTAATCTGTAGAACCTGGGAGGGGGGACTTAACTATTGAATGGGTCAACAAACTGTGTACATTCATTCGACAAACTATTGAATGATGTATGCAAAACATGAATGAATCTCAGATGCCTTAAGGCAAATGACAGAAGCCAGAATCAACAGACTGCATTCATATCTCATTTTGGAGAGAGGAAACCTATAGAAACAGAAGACATCATTGACTGCCAGGACCAGAGTGGCAGGAGGAATTGTCCAAAAGGGTATATGAGGAAATTTGGGGAGAGGACTGATTGAATTGCAGTTGTCAACTCTCGTAAGACTATGTATTAAAGAAGAGAAATGTTACTATATATAAATTATGTCAATAAACTTAGCCACCCTTTCCAAATTGGAGTGCATGTTTGTGAACTTATATAAATCAGGAAGTCAGCAGATAATGTTTCATATTAGTTTATCAAGAGCAGAGGTATAGTTTTAGAGGTAATGTCTTAAGATAGTGTCTTAAAGAACAACAACAAAAATAAGTAAAAGTGCATGCTTCTGGTAAGTGAGACTTGGTTAGATAAGACACTATACAATGCTTTACATTGTAATTTTCTCTATTTTTTACCATGTACATTTATAACATTGATCAAAAAAACAAAAATATGTTAAAATTATAAATATTTGACTTATGTTTGTTATATTACTTCTATGTAAGAAAGGGATTTTCTTATGTATTAAAATGTGTTTTGTGTGTATAAACTTCAGTCTGTAAAATGGCATAAAGTAGAAACAAAATCAAAAGACAATGTTTTGTTCATGAGCATGGAGGAGTCATTTCTTCTCTTAGCAAAGAAAATTACAACTGAGAGACATTATCCATACATAGATAATGTCCTTTGTAAATGCAGCATTACTCACCTGCTCTTTTAGGTGAAAGTATTTGCTTCAACCTGAAAGGTTATTTATCACGTACAAGGGAGCACTTATGGGCTGTTTGGGCTCTTTTAGTTGGTTTACTATAGCATTAAGCTTACTTATGGAGAATTTTGCTTGCCTCTGCAGTCTATACACACTCTCAGCAATGCATTAAGAAACCTCATTTTTCTGAATCAGACTAGAGGCACCCCTTGTTCACTACAGTGTCATGCATACAGTGGGCAGTCAGCATTTTTTTATATTGTCTTTTACACCATCAGGGAAAGTCACTATGCCTGTTTCGAACCAATTCCAATACAAATTATAATATGAGATGAAAATTTATGGAAAGATCATCAGGCTAGGTTAGTGTGTTCGTTTTTTTGTCCCAGAGATCAGGTAAGTTTCCAGTGTAGAGTGGGAGTCATTCTGTGATATCATGTATCCAAATTTACAAGGACCTCCTTGCTTTCAAATATATAGTACTAGCCTGTTTTCAGATCACAAATTCCAATTTTTGGTCTTGAAAACAGAGTTGCTGTGAGCTCTGGGGTAATGTGGCAGTGTGCATGTGGGTATTCACCACACTCCATCATCAGTGTATTTCAAAGGTCTATGCAAAAGAGTTAACTGAAAATATTCCTATGATATCCTCAGCGATTCCCTATGAACTAAATACTTTGGAAGAGTGAGAAGTGACTTTAACAAAATGTGTTCATTATAGGAATTAGGAAAATTGTTGAAAAATGCAAAAATCATCTTTAGTTTAATACCTCAGAGATAATCACTCAATGTTTTGATATATTTTCTATGTCTTCACTTCTACGCATATATATGTAAATTGAGATAATATTATGTGTGTTCTATGATTCTACTTTCATTTCATATTTATAGTGAGCAGTTTTCACTCTAAATATTTTTAAAAACAGGGTATTATGCAGATTATCAAATTTTATTTAAATATGTTGATTTGGGGACATTGAGGTTATTTCCATATTTTACTTTTGTGAATAATAAGTGTACAATGGACATTTGAAATAAAATTCTGTTTTTCTGATTATTTGATGTAGAGGAAGTGGCAATACAACCCAAAGATCATAAATATTTTTGGGATTCTTGAGATAAATATGTCAGATTGTACTGCTATAAGTTTGTACCAACTGATATTCTACTAGCTATGGATAAAATGAAATTGAATTGTACGTTTCATGCCATTTCTTGTGTTGTAATTTCCAGTTTGGCAAATGAAAATTGTCTTTTTATTAATTTTATGTTTTTATTATTAATGAAATTAAAGCTTTTTATGTTTGTTGACAGTTTTCTCTTTCACCTACTTTGTACATTTTTATATTGACATATTTGTCTTTTCCAAATTCATTTGTCAAACTTGAACTGATTGAGAAGCGGAAAGTATAGTAACGAATATGAGAGTTAAAAGTCTAGATACTTTCACTCTTTGATCATGCTCAGATGCCAAAGTATTGTTCTTCTTTTAATCTTTTTTTTTTAACAAAAATGTTTATTTTGTTTGATGATGTTGATTTTTATCACTGTAGTGTGGCAGTGTCACTATTGAAGACAAAGTTCATCAAAGCTGAAAAGGATTGTCAGAAACACAGAAAGTTATTTTTAAGTAGTGTGGTTTGGGCTTTGAAAGTTGAGCTGTGAACCCCTCATAGCATGTAGTAGCAGAAGCTTAACTTTTAATTTTTTTTAAAGTCTGCTATGTCTCTACAATATCTCTTAATCACATAAAATCCCTGTCAGGATAGGAATTATTATCTGTGCTTCACCAACACATAGATTCAGAGAGGTGGAGTCATTTTTCCCGCCGCACAGCTGGTCTAGCAGTGGCTCAGGATTTCAGCTACAGGTGTGGAGTCTCCCAAAGCAGCTGGATCCTAGCTGAATTCCAGCAAGATTAAACTCATTGACCTAGCTACAAAGATAAGGTGGTTGTTTGTCTCTTTGCTATAGATTGTTCTCTATTGTTTTGTACTGGCTTATCACAGAGAAGTAGCAAAACTCAGACAGGACAACCTGACTTTGACTTGCATTTTGTTCTGGATCCTATGAATTCTTTGAGACTTCTCTGAGGTCCTCCGATTTCTTTTTGTATTTCTTCACTCTTATCTCCTGAAATGTATCTGTGTCGCTGCAAAAAAAAAAGAAAAAATCAGTTACTTTGTTTATCAATACTTTGATAAAGAATAGGGAGATTTGATTCTAGGAAAAACCATGTAATCCACCTTCTAAAGCAGCTATAATAAATCTAGAAGTCTGAAAATTATATATATATATATATATATACATATATATATAGTATTATATATAATTTATTTTTTATTATAAATTTAAAAATTTAATCTCCCACTCCTCAGTGCCCACCACCACCCATCTTCTCTGAATAGAGGGGCAGGTGATGCTGTCCTTTATATGTTTATATAATGGGTTCTTCAGAGTATCTAAGCTAAACCTTTGGGTCTTGGGGTCAGTGTCTGAAAGACACATAGTTGGAATTAGTCTTAACAAAAATTTCCTTTATATCACTCACTTGCCCTCCTTTTCCCCTTTCAACTCTTCACTTGCTATTTTATTTTTAGTTGGATTAGCTTTTGACTTCGGATGGTTTCCTTTTATTTTTAGATTAATAATTATCTATTCCTTACCATATCTGATATTTAAATGAATAGCTGTGGATTGTGATAGAAGTTTCTGACAAATGAGCACTGAGAACTCCTGAGGACTTTAACTTTTCAACTTTCTTTGCCACTTTCATGCTAAACTTGAGACAGTTTTGTGTCTTTTTCTATTTGCATATTCTTTTAGCCATGTAGTTTGAAGATTCATTGTTAATTACATACTTTTTTCTTTACTGGCTATTTTTAATTGCCTCCTTTAAACAAGTTAGTGCTTCCTTAGCTTTTTAAACCTTGTGGGGTTTATTTTATCATGATTTTTTTGCATTTTCTCTCATTTCGCCTAAACAGACTGACTGGGTCACGTTTCTTTATTACCATATTCTCTATGATCCTCTCTCATTTGGTGTCTATCTTCTGTAATTTATGGAGGTGAAAAATATAACACTAGACTTCTATGACTTAATGAAACTACAGAGTATGAAGTCAGATTATTCACTTCAATCTTTATCAGTGCTAGAGTATTGTCCTGAATGGTTTTTATTGTGAACTCTAACTCCAGGGTAGCAACTTCTTTTTCCTCTGGGTGTATAATCATTCCGAGTGCTCTTTCTGATACTGCATGGTGGCCATTCATTTCTTAGGGCCATAGAACTTTAGAACCATTAGAGATTATCTAGTTGAATTCTTTCTTGGACAGATCAGTTGAGAACACAGAAGCCTCAACAGCCATATTAATAGAACTAGAATAAGAACCTTACTAAGTCTCTGAACATGGACCCTGACTGTACCAGACTGGATCAGAATTCCTGCATATTTCTTTTTTTTACACCGATTCATTTTTCCATACAACAGAGTAGCAATTTGCTTATCAGTACAAGTTATTGCTGTGAATTGTATCCTTCAGGAGTTCGTTATAATTGGTCACAATTTTCTACAGAAATAATATTGAAGTAGTATGGTATCAAGAGTTTATCATCAAGTAAATTATAGATTTGATAAGTCATATTGAACACAGTTCTTTAATAATCTAGAAATTGTGTCTCAGACACCTAGTCCTATAAAGTGGACCTAAATGTGCAGGTCAATCAAATACTGGTAGAGGCATAACAGGGTGCATTTCTGGCAGATAAACATTTGCCTGACATAAGCCCATTGAGTTAAGCCTATAGATCCCGGCAACCCACCCTCTAAGCAGGGAAGTCCCTTGTTAGCCAGACAACTAATCTGTCACTATTAGTTTTCTTTGTAGTTTGGGGTGTGTGGCTATTATTATTCACCTTTTTAAAGTTTTCCAAAAGGATATTCCATATTGAGTAAAAACAGCTCTGTGAAAGATTGCCTTTTCCATTTTAGAGAACATTTCTATGTGGATTGTGGCCACTGACTGTGAATAAAACTAAACACAGGAATAGGTTGGACATGGAAACTCCTCTTTCTGATGCAGTCAGCCCCCAGATTAACAGTTTGTATTCTAAAAACACAAAAGAAATGTAACACTGTAAAGGACGATTGTGTTTTCAACATTTGTAATTTAAAAAAGATATTCTTGATCTTGGTAAAATCAGTCCTAAATTATGAGATTTATATCCTTCCTGCTTGGTTGGTATTATAATACCCTTTCCTTTTTGAAATGAGTATAATAAAGTGTCTTTTTTTTGAGGGGGGGTCTTTCTGTTGTTTCTTGGGAGAGTCAAAATGTAGTGCAACCCTTAGTTGGGTCTCAACATTATTTTTGAAATGGAACTGGTTGGTGAAATCCCCAAACCTGGTAACCATCATCATTTTATGTGAAGATCAACATAAAAATAGGACCTAAATTAATAGGCAAATTGTAATAGGTATATTAAAGGCTTATCAGGTTTTCTTCTTATAATATGAAAATACTTCACTAGCTGTATTTGGACAAGCAAGAGATTTCTGTGGGGCGGGTAAAGACTGCTGTGATTTTCCTAGGCTGATGGGGACTGACGGGAGGATCTCTAAGGACTGCTGAGTGGGGTGGAGCTGGAACTCTGAATTGGGAAGGGGTAGGCACTGAGGATGATGAAGAATAATTATGCTCCTCAAGACATACCACAAAGAAGCCTTTCCTATTTGCCTCCGCCCTTAACCCCAGCTGGATTAACCAGTACTCAGCCCCCTGTCCATAGACACTGTATACACATCCCTGACTTGGTTCACCAGGGTAACATAATGTGCTTTAATTCTATAATGCCTTAAGGAATGTTCTTTTGGCTTTCTTCCTTATCTCCTTTCCTTAGCTTTTACTATATAGTATTTAACATATGGTAAATACTTGTGATGGTTAATTTTATATGTCAACTTGGCCACAGTAGCCAGGTATTTGATCAAGACACTAGTCTGGATATTGCTGTGAAGTTATTTTTAGGATTAGAAGAATATTTAAATTCATAGTCCTTGAGTAAAGCGGATTACATTCCATAATTGGGTGGGCCTCATCAAATCAGTAGAAATCTTTAAGAGGAAAACAAACTGAGGTCCCTAAAGAAGAGGGGATTCTGTCTCCAGACTTGAATTACAAAATCAGATCTTCTTGGGGTCTCCCCCCTTCCTTGCAGGTTGTGGATTTATCAACGTCCACAATTCAGTGAGCCAACTCCTCCAAATAAATCTCTCTCTAGATAAAGAGACAGAGACAGAGATAGACATATATGTGTGCAAACATATATATCCTACTGGTTCTGTTTCTCTGAAGAACTTTAATACAATATACGTATTCTAAAGTCTAGTTAATGTCCGTCAACATACGTAGTTACAAAGTTTTTAAGATTCCACATGTAAATGAATTTGTATGGTATTTTTTTATATGATATTTTATTTCCCTCTTTCTCTGACCTATTTCACTTAGTGTAATGTCTTTAACTCATCCACATTGTTTCACTTGGCAAGATTTCATTCTTCTTTTATGGCTTAATAACATTCTTTTTTATTTTTCAGGGACAGAGAGAGAGTCAGAGAGAGGGATAGATAGGGACAGACGGACAGGAACGGAGAGAGATGAGAAGCATCAATCATTAGTTTTTCATTGCCGTTGCGACACCATAGTTGTTCATTGATTGCTTTCTCACACATGCCTTGACCGCGGGCCTTCAGCAGACCGAGCCACCCCTTGCTGGAATCAGTGACCTTGGGTCCAAGCTGGCGAGCTTTTGCTCAAGCCAGATGGGCCCGCACTCAAGCTGGTGACCTCGGGGTCTCGATCCTGGGTCTTCCGCATCCCAGTCTTATGCTCTATCCACTGCGCCACCGCCTGGTCAGGCATAACATTCTATTGCATATAAATATAGTAGTCTCTCCTTGTCTGTGGTTTTACTTTCTGGGGTTTCAGTTACTTGAAGTCAACTGTGGTCTGAAAATATTAAATGGAAAATTCCTGAAATTCATGTTTCAAATCCACTCTGTGGATGCTTCCCACTTGTTAGTCATTCAGTAGCTGTCTCAGTTATCAGGGACAGAGGCTACAATTACATCACTTTTATTACAGCATGTTGTTATAATAGTTAATTATTATTCTCTTACTGCTCCTAACTTGTAAATTATATTTTATCATGGATATATATGTATAGAAAAAAAACAGTATATATAGGGTTTGGTCCTTTTTGTGGTTTCAAGCAACCATGGGGGTCTTGAAATGTTTTTCCCACAGAAAAGACAGCTACTGGCCTGGCAGGTTGGCTCAGCGGTAGAACGTTGGTCTAGGGTGTGGATGTCCTGGGCTTGATTTCCAGTCAGGGCACACAGGAGAAGCGCTCATCTGCTTCTCCACCCTTCCCCCTCTTCTTTCTCTGTTTCTTCTTCCCTCCCACAGCCAAGGCTCCACTGGAGCAAAGTTGGCCTGGGCATTGAGGATGGCTCCATGGCCTCCACCTCAGACACTTAGAATCTCTCCAGTTGCAATGGAGCAACAACCCAGATTGGCAGAGCATCACACCCTGGTGGACATACTGGGTGGATCCAGGTCAGGTGCATGTGGGATTCTGTCTCTGCCTCCCCGCTTCTCACTTCAGAAAAATAAAAAAATAAAATAAAAAAAATGGAAAGAAAGAAAAGGCAGCTACTTTATCACATTTAATTTATCAATTTATCCATCAATGGACACTTAGGTTGTTTCCATATCTTAAATATTATAAATAATGCTTCAGTGAATATGGGGGTCATATATCTTTTTAAGTTAGTGCTTTTGTTTTCTTCAGATAAATACCCAGAAGTGGAATTGCTGGATCATATGGTAGTTCTATTTTTAATTTTGGGGGGGAAAAGTAGAGATTGCACTAACTTACATTTCCACCAACAGTGCACGGAAGTTCCCTTTTCTTCATATCCTTGCCCACACTTATAATTTCTTTTCTTTTTGATAATAACAATTTTAAAAGGTGTGAAGTGATATATCTCATTGTGGTTTTGATTTGCATTTTGCTGATGTAAATTCTTTAAATTCTTTAAAATCATAACATTCGATGAATAATGATTTTAAAAATATTTTTTAACATCTGGGACTTTACCACAAAATAATTAATCTATTACCTCTCAAAGAAATTTATGTATTTTCTAACATCACAATCAATTTTTTTGTGAATTTTTTGAAATTAAGAGTTTAAAAACAAGTCATGGCCCTGGCTGGTTGGCTCAACGGCAGAGCATCAGCACAGAGTACAGAAGTCCCAGGTTTGGTTCCCAGTCAGGGCACACAGGAGAAGCAACCATCTGCTTCTCCACCCCTCCCCTTTCTCTCTCTCTCTCTCTCTCTCTCTTTTCTTTTTCTGCGACTATGGCTCATTGGAGCAAGTTTGGTCTGGGTGCTGAGGATGGCATTATGGCCTCACCTCAGGTGCTAAAATAGCTCATTTGCCAAGCAATGGATCAAGGGCCCCAGATGGGCAGAGCATCACCTCATAGGGGGCTTGCTGGGTGGATCCTGGTCAGGGTGCATGTGGGAGTCTGTTTTTCTGCCTCCCCACCTCTCACTTAAAAAGAATCATAATGTGGAATAAAATACTGAACATTTAGAAAAAATCTTTGGCAAACAAATCAAGGAGTTTGCCATCCTTGAAGTAGGAGAATAAGGTGCTAACTAAAAGATTTGAAATTAAGAGAAAATATTTGGAAACAAAGGTTTGTTTTTTTTTTCTGTCCAAAAACAATGAGGATGTTATGTTAGGAAAAAGCATATAAATATGAAAGTGGGAGAAGTTATGTGTAACACCTATGACAAAGAATTTTTTGTCTTTACTTTATAAAGAAATCTTTTACCCCAAGAAGAAAAACATTTAAGATTCATCCAAGGATAAATAGTATGGACAAAAAAATTCATCCAAAGTAAATATTTGAAAAAAAAAATGCTTCAACTCTAGTAGAAGGGAAATGCAAATAAAAATATAATGCCACTTCCATCTATCATATTATTATTAAGATTTTAGTGAGAGTAATGCTGATAAGTGTATTTTGAAATGGGAACTTGCATACAAGGCCAATGGAAATGTTAATTGGCACATTTCTGGAAAGCTACTTGACAATGTCTATCAAGAATGTCTGATGTTATAATTACACTTCTGGGACTCTGGCCTAGGAAATTAACTTGGTTAAAGATTAATCCAGCCTGACCAGAGATGGTGGCGCAGTGGATAGAGTATCGGACTGGGATGCGGAGGACCTAGGTTCGAGACCCTGGGGTCGCCAGCTTGAGTGCAGGCTCATCTGGCTTAAGCAAAAAGCTCACCAGCTTGGACCCAATGTCGATGGCTTGAGCAAGGCATTACTTGGTCTGCTGAAAGCCTGCGGTCAAGGCACATATGAGAAAGCAATCAATGAACAACTAAGATGTCGCAACGGCAACAAAAAACTGATGATTGATGCTTCTCATCTCTCTCCGTTCCTGTCTGTCTGTCCCTATCTATCCCTCTCTCTGACTCTCTCTCTTTCCCTGTAAAATAAAATAAAATAAAAAATATTAATCCACAAAGATATTCAACAGTGTTATTTAATTGCAAAAACTGGAAACAATTGACCTTAAAAGAAAGGCAGTGCTGTAAACCATCCATTCATGTGAATGACCGAAATATAAATGCCATCAAATGACTATAAAGAAGAGATTATAAAGCTCATGATGTAATGCAGACAGAATAAAAAAGCAACACTTAAATGGTGTTTATATGTACAATTTAACTATGAAACACTGATATAGGAGAGAAAAAAACTGAAAGAAAACATACACAGTAAAAATAAAATAGTTATAGGGTTTAGAGTCTTTTCATGAATTTGGCTATTTTATATTCTTCTATACTTTGCAGTTTTCTGCAATTTTTAATTTAATACATGTTTTGGGTTTTTCTCATAGGCCATATCCTACCCTAGGTGTTGAGGATATGATGGTAGAGCAGCATGTTTTGGGTTTTTCTCATAGGTCATATCCTACCCTAGGTGTTGAGGATATGATGGTAGAGCAGACAGGAAAAGGTCCTTGTTTTCATGGAGTTTTCATTCTAGTGGGGCTGATGTAGGACACAGCCAATGACAGATTGAGGTAAGAAGCCGGAAGGAAGGGGAGCAGATCATTTGCAAGGGAAGGGTGTAAAGATTTGTCTTTGGGGTGACATTGGAATTGACACCTGAAGAATTAGAAGGAAAAGAAGAGCACAACAAAGGGAACAGACAGAGCAAGGGCTGTGAGGCAGGGAAGAACTTGTTATTTAAAGCTATAAAAGAGGTCAGTGTGTCTTGGAGGCTGAATTACAAAAAATGAAATTTGAAAAGTGGGAAGAACCAGATCCACTGGCCTATTAGATCACAATAACAATTATGGATTTTGTTTTATTCCAAATGTAATTAGAATCCATTGAGTATCACTCTTGTTCTAAGCAGGAGACAATAAAATACCTCCAGAGAGAGGGAACAGTTTGATGCGGAACCACTTGTGCTGCCAATGTAAAAAATCCTCCAATTTGGTAAGAATTATATGGGAGGGCAGCAGAATAAATGTGTCCTGTTTTTAAGGACACTGTCCTTTGACTTGATGCTCCAGATGGGAGACTGCATATAGGGTCCCTCCTTATATGACTACATCACAGTCTAAAGTTGTGGTCGTGTATATACTGTAATTGAGGGATTAGGCACGAGTCTGATTGTGCAGCCCAACTAAAAAAGGCTGTGAAGGTTCCCTCCACTTCCCCCAAATACTGTGCTGATATCGGAAAGGACACTAGATTCTCAAATGATAAATGTAGGACAACATGCATCACCTTTAATATCAACTGCAGAAGTTTCATTGAATTATAAATCAGTATGATCCAGTTATTCACTGAAATATATATGCGTGAATTTGTGTGCAGACCTATCTTTCTTTGGGTGCTCATATTTCTGAACTCAACTCTTTTTATCTAGCATGGGCAAGATAACCATAATGCTTCCTATATTGAGAATTAGGACACAAGCTCAGAGCAGTAAAGAGCTATAAAACTTGAAGGGTTTTTAGAAATATTCTAATCTACTTCCTGACCTTCTGATACTTCAGGTGAGAAGTCTAAGATGTGGAGAGGTTGAGAAACTTCTCTGAAGTTACATGGTTCATGCTAGAGGTAGGCTGAAGCCTTAGGTTTTATTTAGTACTGCTTTTGGACTGAGGGCATTCAAAATGTCTAGCACTATAATTCAAAACATGCTAGAATCTTCTTAAACAGAGCCCTGTGGTTGGAAGTGACAGTTCTCCTGGACAGACTCTCTAGTTATGGTGGTTCCATTCCTTCTCAGCTAGAAGGTTGAGACCTTCTTGATCAGGGAACATACTGACAGTTTGCATAAAGGCTCAGTTTTCTGTTGTTCTGACTATATTCTTATATATATTTTAGGAGTTCAGAATATCCTTAGATATGGCCTGGCAAATGGAATTTCTAAGAGTTTTATCTCTATTAAAAGCTCGTTTGACCCAAAAGTTTGCATTTACCATGTTTTCACACCATAAGACACACCTGACCATAAGACACACCTAGGGTTTTAAGGAGGAAAGTAAGAAAAAATATATTCTCAACCAAATGATGTGTTAAAATATTTAATAAAATACTGTATTTTTTGCTCCATAAGACACACAGGCATTTTCCCCTCCACTTTTGGGGGAAAAAGTGCGTCTTATGGAGCAAAAAATATGGCATATTGCCCATATTTTATTAACACTTTCTTTCTCTACTCTATTTTTCCTGACTAATAAAAAAAGAAAATGCTTTTAGTTGCCCATAAGACAATAAAACAGTCCTGATAAAGAATAAAAAGAGAAAACAGATCTTTGCCTGGTTCCCTTTGCCTGGCATCTATGAGCACTAGTTATCTGGCTTCTTCCCTGTTGCCATACTTTTCAGAATCAGCCCACTGATGAGCTTGAATTGTTCATTTTCTCAATTTAGAAGTCTGCAAATGATTAAAATTACATATTCAGCAGATTAAGTTTGGGAGTTTTCTGAAATTAAAAAGTATTTTGTGTTTACTAGCCTGCTCTAAAATTAGGAAAATTGAATCAACTAATGTTTGTAAAAGAGGAAAGGGTATGTGTCAGAAATTTATGTAACACACTGGTCAACCGAAAATGGAAGAAACATAGGAAATATTAAGCGAACTTATTGCAAGTCATATCCAATTCAAAACAAATAGTATCTCTCAAGCAAATATTTGACTTTTCAATAAAAATAACACGTAAATGCAAATCGATAAATTTGGTTCCTTTTTTTGAGTCTGGTAGTTTTCACATTTCTGGACACCAGAGTGTGCTTTTCATCACCTGCAAATATAGATGAAAAGTTATTTTCTGGTTGATTAGGAATGTGCACATTCGATGATTTCGTGTGGATAACAGATGCCTTGGCTTTTACAGACTAATTCGCAAAATGGGGGAAAAGGGATAATTAAAATGGTAGGAAGAGACATAGGGAAAGTGCAATCTTCCTTGGGGGAAGAATCTAATAGACCTCTTTATTATGGGTAATTATGATATTTCCTTCCTCAACTTCTCTTTTGCTATTTCTGTCCATATGACTCAAGTAGAGTATAATGGGGAAGTATAAAATAAAGAAGCATAGGCTAGATTAGTCTGCTAGCAACCGGATTTATCCTATCTTGGAATATTCTAGTATAATTGACTCATTTAACAACAAGCTTTTTTTTAAAACTACGAAAACATAAGTCAAAATACTAATGGCACCTTACTTTTTCATTGACAACACAAGATTTCTATGTTGAGGATGATTGACATAAAGATATACGGTTTAATTATATACCAAATGTGACCATATAGTGGATTGGTGGGAAATGAAAACTGCAAGACGGAATATGCTGCATGTTAAATGTATATCTTAGGGCTCTTTTAACTTGCTGTTTGTTCTCTGTCACTGCTGTAGTACTGGTTATTGACCTGAAATAAATGAGAATATTTAGCAGATGTTAGAAGCCATTATCATTAACAAATTCTCAATTTTGTCAGTGTTTTTCATTGTGCAACATTTAAAGTAAGGTGTCATTTACTATGTCTTAAATATATTACCTATGTCTATATTATTCTTCTGATTTGTACCTTTTACTTTAGAAGAAAATTTTCTGGCCTGTTAAACAGTCAGTAATGTCCATATTATTCCTTGATGAAAATTATTATGCAATCATTTTTATAAAAGGAGCTACTATTGCTTCAAAAAGAACATATTAGGTTAGGTACTTAGAAGCTTACACTGAATACAAAACTCAGGTAACCTGAAAGATAAGGTTATGTATGCTTGATGCAAGGCACATGCTATTGACTTTTATTGGACCACTTGTCTATTCAGAAAATAGGTAGGTAGACTGTGTTTAAAATATTAAATGTTTTAAAAGTTAATTAGGATAATACAGATCAAAATCTCAATTGTTAATCGATTATTAATTTCTTTCTGCTGTCTTAGAATTACATTTTATTCACAATTGCTAGAAACTGGCAAGGTGGAAGAATGGTTTCTGTCCCCATTTAAAAAAAAATACTAGCTTTGGTAAAGTAGAAGCACTATTGCTTGATTAAGGTAACAACCACATTAATTCAGTCACTTGATCTTTTTGAGTCTCATCTCATTATCTGAAAATGGAGATAGTGACAGGTAACACCCACAGTAGCACTGGGAATTATACATAGTGATAAATACACAAGAAACTAACATATGTTTAGTTGTTAAATACATTATGGTTGTATTCAATCAGTGGGTCCATATTCCTTAATTGTTTTGGTTTCCAGGGTGAACTTCACTTGGAAACAGAAAATTCAAGGAGACTCTAATGAGGAGTTGAGTAACAAATGGATTGAAATTGTGAGTCAGGAGATTAAATCTTCCCAACTTTATCCTCTTAAAATACGAGACTGAAGAATAACCACTATGAAGTCAGTTTCTTTATATCAAAGAGTTTCCCATATTTTGTAATTGTGAAAATTCATAAATTGTAAATTCATAAAGTCATTATATGTTGGGACCATATGAGACTTCAAGATCTCTGGCTCCACTGCCCCTCCTCCAGCTCATTTCTCATTTTCAGAGGAGGGCAGTGATAGCCTTTGAGGTTAAACATCTCCATTGTCAATCAACAAATGAGTGGTGGAGCTGAGACAGGAGCCTTCATCTTTTCCTGACCTTTATTTGAACCATCACCAAACTCTACCCTGCTGTTGGGCTCTCTATCTAGGTTTCAGTGTGAACAATTAAAAGAATGGGCATGTTGAACTCACTGGAAAGAGCAGAAAGAGATGTATTTCTTTGTCATGCCTTTAAATGGTCTGTACATCCTAGTTCATTCAGCCATCCTTTAGAGATTACAAATACATTTTGATTATTTGCATAGGCCATTATCTCCTCCAAAAGGAAAAGACATTGTTGGGCAGATAAAATATATTATGCTCACTTTGTTAAAGATGGTGCTGCCCACATGGAAGTTTGTTGATATTAATGTGTGTTCTGGAACAGGCTGTGGGCAGGCTGGGTTATTATAGCCTAAGGCTTAGTTTAAGAGTAAGCTCTTCCCCACACCTTTGATTGATTGGATGATGTAGGGTGGTGCACTCTCCTGAGGAATCCCATTATACAGAGACTTCCTTATTTGTATAATTGGATTAAAGGTTTTGATTCTACGGTATAAAGTGGGAGAGACCAGTAGCTCTCTCTCTCTCTTGGTTCCGGAGTTCCTGAGGTTAGTATTAGAGAGGAGAGCAGAGTAAGGCCACATGGAGGAGAGGAAGCAGCCAAGATGGCAGAGTGCTGAGGAAGAGTTTGTGCAGGAGGAGATGGGAAACAGAGGTGAATAAGTCTGGTGAGCTGGAAAGCTTTGATGCTAGGAAACTCGGATAAGTCAGTAGCTTTGTGAGCACTGAATGTGTGGGTTTTGGAGCCCAGTGTGTGTTTTTGCTTGCCCGCCAGGTGCAAGCTAGAATTAAAGCTGATGGCTCACCAGTTCTTGGCTCCTGTGTTTCACTACCGACTGTTCGAATCTAATGCGAACCTGCACTGGCCAGGCGGCTGTGATCCTGACCGCTACTACTGGCTTTACAGACATAGTCACTAATATTTACATAGTAATTTCTATGTACCAGGCATAGATTAATTTATTTTGCATAACACTATGAGAGGTATATTCTTCTTATCTTTAACATAAGGTAATGGAGGCAGAGAGGGACCAAGTAATGATTAAGATTACAAAACTAGTATAACTAGGATTTGAAGGCCTTAATCATGTTGGAATTGGAAGATGCTAGAGAGGTTTCACTTCCAGAAGACACCTGGATGGATGGATCCTCATTATATGAGCTCTCTTTTACCCAAGGAAAATAACTTAAAACTCAAATCACCTAGATTTTATCTATCTAGTTCTACTAAATCCCAGTCAATCGGATTATAAAGTTCTACCATAGCACATAAAAATCAACAACAGAGTATATTTATGTTGATCACTGTTGGAATAAATAGAAGAGTGAGCAGTTATACTTGGCTCAATATTGTTAACAAAATAGTGTTTATGAATATTTCTCTTAGTTCAAGGAAATAAAATATTTATAGGGATGATATTTTACTAGTCAAGAAAATTAACAAAAGAGCTAATTTTTTCTTTCTTACCCACTTATATAGGAATATTATCCATATTTGTTCTTATATTGGTATTTGAAGTTGAATATATTAATTGCCATTTATATATCAAATAGTTTATAGGTATAAAGTCAGCTCCAATTTAACTAATTAGTAATTTAAAGACATTCACTGGAGTAAAAGTGATTGCATGGCAAAACTTTAGCTAGTGAGATAATGGTGGGGGGCAGTTATGATTTAAGAAAATGTTTATTGTCAATGCAAAAACATCCAAACCTCAAAGAATTTTTTTGAGTTTATTTGAGCCAAACTGTTGACAGTTGCCAGGAAGCAAAGTCTCAACAGACTGAGAAAATGCTCTGGAAAATGGCGGTTTTACCACTTACTTGATACTTTAGAATCAAAGGGGAAGAGGTAAGGTGGTTACATGAAATTGATTGGTGATAGATTAGGGAGGCAGGTGAAAGCAAAGCAGGGGAAATTTATAGGACTGGATAAAAAGTAAAAATGTATATTCTGAAACTTACTTAGGCAGAAATAAGATAGTTAATAATTAACATGGTAACAATAAGAGGGGGTTTGTTGGTTTCTATTTTGGTGGGATGCCTGCTCTGAGGGGGCAGGAAAAGATGACCCTTACATTTCAAAGGCATGTTATCAGGTACCTTATTGTAGATGCAAAAGACAACCAATAGACTGGATTAAAGTAAGCATTGACCTTTGTTAGAGAAAAATACTTCCCTAGGACATGACTACCCACCATGAACTGCTTTTAGTTAGAAATGTTTAATTTTAGACCATCCTATGTGGTTACTTTAGGTCTTGAGTTTGCAAAGCCATCATTCAGGGCTCACCAGAGCTTGTCAGGTTTAGTCTGTGGCCTTGTGTTTCTTTTTTTTAATGTCCATATTATTAAAGTAAAAATACAAAAAGCTTATTAAGTATTGTGCTATTTAAAACAATGTGATTACATAAAATTTAAATGAATTGCTCCCAACCACTGGACTTTTCTGACTGACAGATATTTTACATCAGAACAGAAATAGTGCACCACTTGGAACATGTGAGTTAATGTGGTGTGTTTGTGTGTGTGTGCGAGCATGTGCTTGAAGGTGTGTATATGTGAAGTGGGGAATGTGGAGGAAACTTGTAAAGCAAATAAATTAATTTAGCAAAGTCTAACTTTTGAAAATTTTATTGCAGTAGATATATGAAATTCTACAATTGATGTATTTTGTGTTGCTGAATAGATGTGTTCATTAAAGAAAACTGCCTGAAGGTCATGGTCTATATTCCAATGACTCTCATTTTAAGATGTATTCTTTAGTGAAGAGTGGGAAGTATAATGGCTTAACGGTACTATGACACTAACTATAATGTAAAATAGCACAGAATATACATGTAAAGAATCACTTTTTTTAGAGCTGTAAATATCTATGGTTAGATTTGTGTTTAGCACATTCACTTAAAAGATTAAAGGAGAAAGAGTAAATGAACAGAATAAGCTGGACTGTTTGATTACCCAGCTGCTAACATCTTATTTTAATGTGTTGCAGGTGATGCCAGACAGTCGCCTAGGTTGCCGTGTTACTGAATCCTCATGTTTTATTGGAGAGATTGATTTAGAAATGAGCTAACTGAGATTAAGAAAGGGATTCAGACCATGGATGCGAAAATTGTTTTAAAATATAATAGCAATAAATTAACAAAAATACAAGCAAAGTAAATTATTATGGGGCAACCTGTGTCACAAATACATGAGCGCGAGGGAGTTAATGTGTTTAGCATGTGTTTTTCCAGTACTGTTTATTTAATCCCTCCTTCAATTTTCTTTAAGATTGAAAATTCTACACTTAATTATTATGAAGCGAATTTCCATGATGTCTTTTGTATCTTAAAGCTTTTTTGCCTTACACTTTTCAGGACTGAAATGTGTATGTCTTTTGTGTGACTCTTCAAACTTTACCTGCCATACAGAAGGAGCATGTTGGGCTTCAGTGATGCTAACCAATGGGAAAGAGCAGGTGACCAAGTCCTGCGTCTCTCTCCCAGAATTAAATGCTCAAGTCTTCTGTCACAGTTCCAACAATGTTACCAAAACCGAATGCTGCTTCACAGATTTCTGCAACAACATAACACTGCATCTTCCAACAGGTAAGGGATTCAGCTTCGTTCATTCCAGATGTAATTTAGTCTTGGGAAATCATACCTGTGGCAGAAATCAACCTGTTTTACATTTCTTTAAATAAAATCTGTTTTATAGTTCTCTCTCTCTCTCTTTTTTCATTTAGGTAAAATTTTCTAAACGTACCTGAGGTTGATTTTTAAAAATTGTGTAAGACTATCAAAACCTTGACAACAGCATTATATAGCATTATAATTTTGAGTAATTTGTCCACGTGAATTGCATTTTTGCAGGTGATTAGTGGACCTAATGTAAATGTAAATTTTTGTGGATTCTTTTTTTCTTTTTTTACAGGGACAGAGAGTCAGAGAGAGGGATAGATAGGGACAGACAGACAAGAACGGTGAGAGATGAGAAGCATCAGTCATCAGTTTTTCATTGCCATTGTGACACCTTAGTTGTTCATTGATTGCTTTCTCACATGTGCCTTGACCGCGGGCCTTCAGCAGACTGAGCAACCCCTTGCTGGAGCCAGCGACCTTGGGTCCATGCTGACGAGCTTTTGCTCAAGCCAGATGGGCCCGCGCTCAAGCTGGCGAGCTCGGGCTCTCAAACCTGGGTCTTCCGCATCCCAGTCCGACGCTCTATCCACTGCACCACTGCCTGGTCAGGCTTTATGGATCCTTTTAAAGGACAAACATTTAAATGTACATCAGCAAGAGAAAAAGGGGGAAAAAGCAAAACTAAAAACAGTAGATTTCCAACTTTTATAGAGACAGAATCTTTTTTTATGGGTACCGTCTGCATAGCTTCTTTATGTGTCCACACTCATGTAAGAACATTCATTAACAGAAAGATATTATTGCTTAGACATATTCCTGCCTCCTCCCAATTTCATGGTGTTTTGTCCCAGTTTACAAGATTCTGAAAATCTTATTCTTACCTTTTATCAGCAATCTGGAATCTGAAATTTTGGGGGATGTTAAAGCTCAAGTAATTCAAACTAAAAACTAGCTTATGACATGGAAATGTCATCTTAGTGAATCTTCTCCAATATCTATTAATACAATAATAATTTAGTGCTTGCTGATGTGTTAAATCTATATAGAGATACATACACTTACATGTTAACATTTTAAGGTACTGTTATCCATTCTCAGTTATTAGTATATCACCATATCAATATTCCACTATAGTATTTTCAACTTATTTTTTAAATAAGTTGGCTGTCCCCTTCTTTTTTTACTGAAAAACTTTTTATTTAGAACCTTGGAATCACTGCCACAAATGAAAAATTATAAATAGAAGATAACTATTTACTGGCCATAAATAGAAGATAACTAGGGAAACAAACAAACATTTCTACTGCATTCCTATTAGATATTTTGTATTTCCTCTTTGTTTAAAAGAGAGAATAAAGAGGGGTGAAAGGCATACTATCACAAAATGAGCCTCTTTAATACATAGTCAGAAAAACTAAGAGAACTACAGAAGAAATCATCATGTTATATACTATCATATTGGTTTACCATTCCAGTTCATCTCGAGAGTCCTTAAAGTCATGTCATGTACCACTACTGATGCTTGTCCAGCTCTTCCGGAAAAACTGTGCTGTGAGGCATTACCTATATATTGCAACCTTGGAAGCCATGTATGAAGTATTTCATCCCTCAAAGTGATTTTCAGTCTTGCTCTTTGGACTCCACTTACTCTCTCCTAGATTCCATCCAGTCCTGGGTTTGATAGTGATCTGGCATCTATTCTGGACACTTTGTTTTCTTTTACATTTTCTCCTCTGGTTATTTGTGGGCCAGAGACACCCTAAAGTGAAGGCTCCCTTATCTGGTACTTGTCAAACCCATGACCAAGATCCAAAAGACTAAGGAGGGGAAGGGATATCTTCTCATTAGTCTGTGGCCTCTTAAATGTGCCTTCTGGATAACGAGTTACCTGCAAGACCACATTCTGCCAGTCAATGGGTATATAAGACAGTACTTTCACTGAAGTCATAGGGCTTGGAGGACAAAATGGTTCATGTGCAGTTGGGCAAATTAAAAGTACTTAGTGCATCTGGTATGTACATCTTAGCCAGCCTAACGAAAACTCAGCCTAAGTACTGAGAAGCCTGTATTCTACACTCAACTATAGCCAGGAATCAATCTTGCTTTTTTAAAAGTCAATTTTATTGAGATATAATTTAGATATAATGAATTACACACATTTTAAGTGGACAATTTGATAAATTTTGACACATGCATACACCCACTACCACAGTCTCATTACCTCAAAATGATCTGTCAATCCCTTTTGTTAAAGCTAGATGACTGATCTGTTTTCCATCACTGTTGATAGATTTATTTTTCCTAGAGTTTTACATACAAGAAGTGATACGGGACATAATTCACATTTGGTTTTCTTTGCTCAGCATGTTTTTGAGATTTATTCATGTCATTAGATGTATCAGTAATTTGTATCCTTTTTTTTAATCTCAGGGTAATATCCCATTGTATGAATATACTACAGTTTTTTGTTTGTTTGTTTGTTTTGTTTTTATTCGTCCCTGCAGTCAGGTTGTTTCAATATTGGGACTGTTATTAACAATTAAGAAGCTGTTATGAACATTCATCTTCAAGTCTTTAAGACAAATGTTTTTAGTTCTCTTGAGAAAACAATCTAAGAGTGGCATTGCAGGGTTATGTGATACATTTATAAATATAATCTCCTGAAGTTTTAAACTGCTGAAACGGTTTTAAATCCTCAACAGAAGGTCCAGTAAGTCTATATTCTTGCCAACACTTGGTATAATCAGTTTTTGTAAAATGTTAACTTTCCAAGTGGTTACATATTGGCATTTCATTGTGGTTTTAATTTGCATCTTTCTGATAACTAATGGTGTTCAATTATTTTTATATTTGCATATTGCCATATGTATATTTTATTTTATAAAGTATCAAATCTTTTGCACATTTTAAAAATTGTGTTATCTTAGTAGGGTTAAATTTAAGAGTTCTTTGTGTATTCTGAATATAAGTCCTTTATCAGATATGTGTATTATGACTATTTTCTCCTATTCTGTGGATTGTCATTTTGTTTTCTGAAGGTGTCTTTTGCAGATTAAAATTTGAAGCCTATTTTATCCTTTTTTTTTATTGTTATCATGGTCCACTGTTTTGTGTACTAATTGGGAAGTCTTTATCCAAATTTATAATTATTATTTTATGTTTTCTTATAAAAATTTTAACATTTTAGTTTTTATTCTTAGGTCTTATTGTAGCTTTTTAGTAAATATTAAAATCAGGTCATGTAACCCCCTCCAACTTTGTTCTTTGTCAAAATTGATTTGGGTAATTTAAGACTTGTGCATTTCCATTTAAATTTTAGAATCAGCTTGACAATTTTTACAAAACACATGCAGAGATTTTGATTACATTGAGTTGAATATATAGATTAATTTGGAGAGAATAATCATGTTAACAATAAAGAATCTTTTGGTTCATGAACATAGTATGTTTTTCCATTTATTTGGTTTTTCTTCAGTTACTCTTAGTGGTGTTTTACACTTAAAACCAAACAGGTCTTATACATTATTCATTGACTTTAACTCTAAGTACTGCATGTTTTTTGGATGCTATTATGAATGGTATTTTTAATATCTCAGTTTCCAAATGTTAATTGCTAGTATATGAAAATTAATTTTGTATATTCACTATGTTTCCTAAAAGCTTGCCAAAATAACTTATATTCTAGTAGATTTTTTTCATATTTTTGACATTTTTACATATACAGTCATCTGTGAATACAGACAACTTTACATCTTCAACTTTGATCTGTATGCATTTTATTTCTTTTTCTTGCCTTTTGCACTGGCTGGGACTGCCAATATAACGACTAAGAGTGATGGGAGTAAAGTTTCTTCCTAACCTTTTTCCTGGTCCTAGGAGAAATGTCTTCACTCTTTTACCATTAAGTATAATGTTACTTAGCTTTTTTGGAGATGCCTGTCATCAGTTGAGAAAACTTTTTTTTTATTCCTAGTTTAGGGAAAGTTTGTTATCATAAATAAATATTATTTCTTCTCAAGTATTTTCATGAATTTATTGAGATTATCACATGATTTTTTAGTCTGATATGATGGATTGCATTAATTGATTTTTCCAATATTATTTATAATAAGAAAGTTATGTGTTGTCTGTCCAGTAATTAATCCTATATTTCATTGAATTCAATTTTTTTTTACTTAAACAAACTAAGAATTTCTTTCTTTTAAAGGCACCGTGTGGTATACTGACATTAAATTGAATAAGATTGTACATGCATTCACTTGTGGCAAGTTGTTCTCTTTGAGGCAACACTGAACAGTTATTAGCCGTATCTGGAATAGCAGCTCTTTGGAGAGACACTGGGAGTCTCCAGGCTGAGTGATGACACAGCCAGAGCAAAGAACTTCCTTGTTTCAGTGTCATCAGTGAGTGTGATTGATATCTCCTCTCTGCCTAGCAGGGATTTATACATTTTAAATGTGATCACATATAAATGATATACAGTATATAGGAACACTCTGAAAAATAGTGTGACATTTCTACAGAACTTAATACTTTGCGTCACTTTCACGGGCCAAAGAAGGAAAGATTTGGAGGTGATCAGAAGAGGCTGGAGAAAATCTGAGACTTCTCTGTGAGATTTCAGCGGAAAGCCTAGTAGATCCTTGCCTCTGTGGCTCATTCATTCATCACCTCAGACTCTGGAGCTATTTCTGGACAGCTGTCTTGATGTAGGTGCGGTAACAGTCTTTTCATATTGAAGTTCTTACTCAATTTCTTTGTGACAAAGTTCCTGCCTCCAATAAAGCTTGTGACATTTTTCTCCACACTCCTCTCCCTGCGCTTCTCTAGTAACTTGGTAATTGGAGAACTGTAGGAACTCTATCTAGCCGTCTTAAAAATCCTTACATGTTTGACTAATTCCTAAAGCCTTAGACTAGTGATTGTCATAAATGTTTCCATTGTGACACACAGGCAAGCATAAATGTTACATAATTTCCCCCAACTTTCATTCGCACACAATTGAAACAAGGATTTTACAAAATATTCTTACCCTTAAAATGTGTGAGGTATTTTATGCTCTTTCATTAAGTAAAAGTGTTGGTCAGATCCCACTAATAGGTTATGTTTACAGTTTAGGAAACACCATTTTAGTTGATATTCAAAATGTGGTGATTTTAAATGGAGCAATGACATTTATTATTTTAATTTACTAGTAAAAATCTATTAAGATTCTAATATTTTAATTTCAAGTGTTTTTCTCTTAAATAGCCTTTCAAAAAACTTGCTTACCCATTAACTTTTTATACTAAATTGGATTAGATTTAAGTATTAATTAACTCAGATGTTTGTAAGCAATAATTGATTTCAATCATATTAAATTCAGTTACTTGTCCTTATAAAATACTTTATTCTTTGACACTGCATGGGCGTTTAATTTTTAGAAGTTAATAAATTCTTTGATAGAAGTAATTTTATAGTTAGGTAGAAATATAACAACTTGTTCCCCTCCCTGAAACTTACTGAAGTAGATATCTTTGGTGTCACTGGAGTTACCTTCCAAGTTCAACTGTTACCGCAAGTATTTAGAGCAGTAGTTCTTAACCTTTTTTGAGGTATCGAACCCATCAGTTTCATATGCGCATTCACCGAACCCTTCTTTAGTGATAAATAAAATATGATTTTTTTTTTCCAAATTCAAGACATAGGTGTATGTTTTTTTACTGGTGCACAAAATGAGCTGTGCATGAACATCACCTTGCTCAAAGAACAAAACCAACAAAGTGCATGAACTCACAACAAATTACGGTATTAGTTTATTCTGGCCTCCGCGGCACAGGCTTCTTTGAACTCCTGGGACCGACTCATCGAACCCCTAGGGTTCAATAGAACCCAGGTTAAGAACCACTGATTTAGAGGGTATTTTTATATATAAACCTGGAAAGAAAGGCAACAACTATTTCCAGAAATAGTCATTTATTTGACTAGTGCTTTGAGTTCATTTCTCTACTAGCAGCAAATATGTTATCATTTTCAAAACACAAAGAGTATTGAATATTGAAAATTTAAATATAGACTATGCAAATCTGTTAAATAAGAAAAGTATATATATACTTTACGTAATGTACTTTGTCTAACCCAGTAGTTCTTAACCTTTTTTGAGGTACCGAACCCACCAGTTTCATATGCGCATTCACCAAACCCTTCTTTAGTGATAAATAAAATATGATTTTTTTTTCCAAATTTAGTTTTGCCGGTGTGAGACTAGAGTTGCTCAACTTGGCATTGCATATCATGCAGATAGGACGCTGACTCTCATCCCGTTCCGTGATACTTGTGAATCCATGTTGTATATATCCGTTCGACTACTTTCTTTTTTTGCTCGACATTTAGTATGAATTAAAATATTAAGAAAGAAACCACACAACGTACAACTATGACAGCCGTTGACTACTGCGCGCACTAAATTCCTCGCAGCACTGGTTGGCCAAGCAATGTAACGTGATCCTCTGCAGCAAGTGATGGCCAAGCAGGGCGTGTCATCACGACTTTACACAAGTGTGTCTTTACCTCCCAGGTTAAGAACCACTGGTCTAATCTCTTCTTCCTGTTTACTTTTAGACCAGATAAGAATAGCTATCTTCAATTTCTTAAATATCTGCCACTTTTCTGGATGCTACTTTTCTTGCTCTGACTCCAGTGACCTTTGATCTAGTCCTCTCAGATATCACTAATATACAGTAACTCATTCAGATTGTTCCCTCTCAGCTTCCTCTGAAATAAGGAGAGAGGCCATGTTTATGGGAAAAGTTCACCGTCAAAAATAAATAATATATTCTTAACTCTTCAAGAATATTTGTTTAAAAAATAAAAGACTTATTTATACAAGTAATAGGTACTTGTGAGGTAGTGGGGGGCAGGGCAGCACCAGGTAGGGTAAATAAGTAAGAGGTGAAAAAGTTTCATTCACATAGGAAGATATTTTGGGTGTGTGTTTTTACGATGGGTTCTCTCAGTGAGCTCTCTAATAAGTTCTCCTCAGTTCTTCTTACAATTCCTTCTCTCATTTTGCATAAATTGGACCTTCTGTAGCTATTCTTCTTGCCTTTTAAATGCTTTGACTCAGTTGAATCTCTGATAATTTCAATATCTGCACCTCCCGTGAGTTTGAATCTGCTGTTTTAATTTTGCTGACTCATATTCTCGGTGGCTACTTTCCTTGAGTGTTTTGTGATTTTTGATGTTGAGGTCATGTTTTGGGGAACTGTATCTGGAGGAAACTTTTGAAACCTGTATTTAAAGTGTATTCTTCCAGAGAAGATTTACTTTTAGCTTCTGTCAGATATCTTGGGATGATGTTTTGATTAAGGTTTTTTAATTTTGGCCAACATATAACATGAGTTCTGGCTCTAAACCTACCTGTACGGGTGGTACATTGGTGGTGAAGAACTCTTGAAGAGGTTATTTTTTATTCTGTACACAAAATAAAGGTTAAGACAGACAAATGAATGTATACACTATTTCTCTCTGCATATCATGTTCTATATTGTTTTATTTTCAGTGCCATTCGTAGTTGCCTGATTTATGCCATGATTTCTAATCTGACTTTTCACTATTTAAGGAACCAGGTTTTATCTCCTGATCTTTTGGTATAAATCTGGTAAACTACGCATTTAACCACCCATAACTGGCTGACGTGTCCAGAGTAAATGGCAGCCTAGTGCTCAAGCACCTCTCTCGATTTTCACTTTATTTTTACCTGCTGAACAATTCATTTATATTCCCACCAGCTTAATCATGTATCAGAAAAAAGTTTTTCATTTATATTTTATTCAGCATTTTTTGTTTATGCTGTACCAAGAAGGGTGTCTGTGGACATTTAAGTGTAATTTGGCAGAAATGGAAATTCCAGGACAGTTTATTTTTGAAATGATACTGGCATAATTATCTATCCATCTGGAAGAAAACAGGGCTGTACAACAGTGTCGTACCATATTCAAAAATAAATTACAGCTTAATTAAATATCTAATTATGAAATGCAAAACAATTTAAATGTCAGAGGAAAATTTAGAAAAAAAAGATTTTTGTGACTTTATAGTGTGAAGGCTGTTCTTAAATAAGACAGGAAATCCAACTGCTATAAAAGGAATAGACAAATATAATTGACTATATGTAAACTAAAATAAAAATGAATAATAAAAAATATAAATAAAACCAAACGTAAATTAAATGAGATAAAAATATTTGTAGCATATATGCCTGGAAAAATGATAACTATTTATAAGGTTGGTTCTATGATTTAGTAACAAAGAACTCAATAACGTCAACAGCCTATTTCCAGATTTCTTGTTATGTAAGTCAGTGAATATCCTTATTATTCAAAATCTTGTTATCTAATTTTAATATTTTTATCTGATACTTTTTAAAAAATATGTATTTCATTTTTTTCTAATGTGTACAATGTCATGTTTTGTTTGTTATTAGGGATATCAAGGTTCAAGAAAAACAAATTTAAGAAATATGATTTGCTGATACTGAGTTGTCTAATAGAACCCCAGGTTTAGCAGAGATATCAAAGGTCTTTTTCTTTATTGCAGGCTTAAACCAGATAGATATAAGCCCATTTTCTTATAATCTCAGGGTGGAAGCTTGGACAGAGAAGGGGAAAAAAAGAGAAAGGGACAGAAAAAGGGAAGGAAGAAAAGAGGGAGTGAGAGAAAGAAAGCAAGAGAGAGAGAAACAAAGAAAAAAAGACAACAACATGAAAACAAACAAAAATTCTAGTTTCTGAGAAGCTGTGAACATAGCCTGGCCATCACAAAGATTTTAGGCTTGAGTTCCCATTACCTGAGTGGTACAAGGAATCTTCAGAGGCAGAATTTTCTTTATAGTAGCCCCAGATTATTAGTTCCTGCAAAATGCCAGAAGAAGGCACAAACTATCTAGAGCAGTGATTTTCAACATTTTTTATCTTGTGGCACACATAAGCTAATTACTAAACTTCCGCAGTCTGACAAAAAAATAAGTATAATTTTGATTCATTCACACTAGATAGCTGCTGTTGTGTTGACTATTGTAATTTTTTTTTCTATTTCACAGTCTAAGGGAAAAAAGGTAGTGCCCCTGATTAAATAGTCAGGTATTGCATGTTTTAAAATTTCTGGCAGCACACTGGTTGAAAATCACTGCTTAGAATTCTGGTCAAGATGGAATAGGGAAATGCGGTACTCACCTCCTCCCACAAGCACACCAAAATTACAGCTAACCTATATTAAAACCAGCATTCAGAACCATCTGAAATATGACTGAATGGAAGTCCTACAACTAGAGAATTAAAAAAGAAACCACACTGAAACTGGTAGGAGGGCAAGACACAGGGAATAGGCTAGTCAGATAACCACACATGGCAGATAAAAATTGGGAAGGATATGTCAGATGCAGAGTTCCCCTTGAAGAGTGATGGGGTCCCAGTCCCACACTAGTCCCCCTAGATCAGGGTTCCAATGCTAGGAAGGAAAGTCTCCATTACTTCTGCCTTTAAAAACCTGTGAGGACTGAGTCTACGGGAGATGGAGCGCAACTTGAGTGCCAGGTAGTTACTCTTAAAGGGTCCACACACAGCCTTACTTGGACTCACTCCCTTTGAATTTCAGCAATGGGGCAGCAGCCTGAAAGAAATAAGGGATATATGGGGAGGAACTGAATTGTCAATCATCAAGGTGAGATATGGGAGGTAGCTTTTCCCCAAGCAAAAGTGCTGGCAGAGGCCTTATTCCTTTGCTGAACTCTACCCCCACAGAACTGGCAGACAAAAAGGTAATGCAATTCAAAGTAGTTACAGAAGAACTGAGATTGTATTAATAGCTAAAAAGTAAAAAGAGATAAAGTGGAATTATACCTTTAATATTCTAAAATAAAGTAACTGATAATCCAGAATTCTATACCCAGCAAAAATATCTTTAAAGAATTAGGTAAAGGAAAGACATTTTCAAAGTAACAAAATAGGTGAGTTTGACATTATCAGAACCCTTGATAAAGGAAATTCTAAACTAAAGAATATACTTCAGGCAGAAAGAAAATAATACCAATGTTCTGACCTGCAAAGAGCAATGAAAAACAAAGAAAGTGATAAAAATGTGAATAGTTCTAAAGAACAATGGTTTGTTACATTCGTGTTTTGTGGGGTTTTCAAAAATGTGATAAGATGGTCACTGCATATAAAAGTAGCATATTATATATGTCAGAAAACGTTAAATGTGTTAACATTTTCTAGGGACTTTGTTCTGTAGGAGGAAGATAAAGACATTGTCTAGTTTTATGCTTTAAATATACCTATTGTCATTTCTAAGTTAATTCTAAAAGAATAGACTGTGACTATGTTCCCTTTAATCCATAATAGGTAAAAATAGAATAATTTTTAAAAATCCAAATGAAGTATTAAAAAAGAAAGAGGAGAGAAAAGGAAGCCCACAACATATCTCACATAAAAAACATTATACAAATATGTCAGTAATACTTAAATGTAAAATATTTAATGTAAATAGATGAAGCAGTTCAGCTAAAAAAAAAACAACACAAAAAATGCAACAAAGACTTATAGGGGATAATCCAATTTAATGCTTTTTAATGACTTTTAAAATAAAAGTTTATAAAAATGTTATAATTATTGTTATAGAAAGGATGCATATATTAATCAAACCATGCAGATATTAAGCAAATAAAAATATTGTTTTATTTATATTAAGAGAAGACAAAATAAACTTTAATATCAAAAAGAGTGACTTTATAAGAGTTAAAGTTTTAATTTACTAGGGGTTCTTAAAACAAGGCTAAAGATTTATGTGGTCTAAAGAGAAACCAGAGTATGGGGTTCTTAATAAATTTATATTTCTGTGTGCTTAAGAACATGATCTTAAAAATAAGGAAAGTATGTACAGATCTGTAAGGAAAGATAGAGAAGTCCACTGTCTCAAAAGGAGATTTTAATGCATCACTGTGTTAGTAATTAGTACAACTAGATTAAAAATATTGGCAAAACTATATAAGGTTGAAATAACACGATAAACAACAACCTTATATTTTAGAAAATTATATTTTACTGAACCTGAATAGTTTTATGAGTAGTTTTTTAAATGGTCGTAAAAGTATATACCCATAAAGAAAAATTTAAAACCCAAGAGATTCTACAGGAAAACTCTGCTAAATTTCCAGGAACAGATAATTCTTGTACAGATTCACCTGAAGCATAAACAACAAGGAAATACCCAACTTATTTTATGCATAACCTTGATATGGAAACCTAGCGAAGGCAATGTGTAAAAGAAATTATAAGCCATTCTTATTCATGAACAGGTGTGTAAATATCCCTACTTCAACCTGGAATATAGGAAAAGGGGTTCTGGAAACCACAGTGCAAGAGTGAGGAAATGTGTACACGGGCAGGGGGTCCTCACATTACAACACAGTTTCCTTCCTTTGACAATGACATAATCCAAATTTTGGTGTAAGTCAAAACACATCCTAGCCTAAATCACTTACCTATCCTAACACAGTTGTAAAATCATAATCTAGAACATAAAAACACAAACATGCTGCGTTACTGAGTATTCTTCTGTCACACACAACGAAACTAGTTTGTTCAATCACGTACTCCATAGTATGACACTGACGGCATCAGCTGAAATACTCAGATCTCAATTTTTTAAAATGTTTTTGTGGGAGTGAGTGTCGTAAACTCGAAATGTCTTGTATCGAGACTGTCATAACCCGAGGATCCCCTGTATTCTCTAAATTGGGATAATGGTTACCCTGGAGGAAGGGATAAGGTTATGATCCTGTGAAGGTATCTCAGACTGGGGGATTAGGAGTGTATGATTATTTTTAATATAGTCAACCTGTATACATATTATATATACTTTTCTGTGTATTTGTTAAATTTACAGCAAAAAACCAAAATATAATTTTAAGCTAATTTTTGAGCATAATAAATTTATGGAAGTTACACATTCTGTTAACATCTGGAGTCAGTATTGGAGAGCTAAGGACATTATTTAACTCTTTTCTTATAAATTCTTTTACTGACTTGTTTTGTTCCACATGTGTTCTTTTTCTAATGAAAAAATCTAATTGATGGATCAGAGTCTACCATGACTATAAGTAAGTGTTTCAAAGACATCTAGTTTCTTCTGATACCCATTTAGTAGCAGAACTCAGATTTTTAGCTAGTTGTATGGATATCCACCTTACAGACAGAATTTTCAGCTACCTCTAAGCGTGGCCGTATGACTGAGTCCTGGCTAATGAGATGAGTGGTAGTGGTTTGGTAAACTTCTGAGAAGACTCATAAAAGAGAACTGGCATATTATTATACCACCCTCCATCACGCTGCCTGGAAGTGAAGGATGGAGTTTTAGCAGCTGCCTTGGACCATGGGGATAATGGCTAGACCATAAAAATGGCAACACTGGAGATGCAAGGAGCCTGACTGAACACTTCATGGAGCCACACTGCTAAATTGGACAGTCCATCTTCTAATGCCTTTTACTCTAAGAGAAAACTTCTGTTTGGTTTCCTCTGTTATTTATAGTTAAACCCAATTCTAATGAACATGGAAACAACAAAATAGGTCCTCTAGAGTTTTATCTACTTGAATCTGTCTCACAGACAAGTTTTATTTTATCTACAGAGTTTCTAGAAAATAAAAGTGATTTTTAAATATAAAAATCCTGATATGTCATGAGAAATCAAGTCTGGCATTTTGACCAGTTGGCTGAAGCTGAAGTTACCAACATTTTCTTATTGGGCATGGGCTTCATTCATTCACTCCAATTTGTACTGAGCTTATTTCACTGGCTTATAGTTTTCAATATAATAGTTTAGTATATTTTTTATTTTAGTGTACTTAAGTTAATTCTGTTTAACACAATTGTCTACCTTGCTTTTCTCCCTTATTATTAAAACAGCTCATTTTTCCTGTGTGAAGAAATCATTTTTTGTTGCTTGATTCTTTCTTGGCTGGATTGCATTTTGGTTTGTAGCAGAAATGATTTCTGATTACACTAGGTGACATCAGAGACATGCTCAGAGAAATACCGTGATGTCAAGTAACATCAAGGATACTCTAAAACTGACTATGAAAGTTCAACCAGGATAAGGTCAGGACACGTGATCTAGAGAAGCTGGATATTTATAGGGTTAATTTTAATAGGAATTGTTATTTAGTTCATGCTAGCACTAATTACTACCCTTCATATGTAAATAGACTCTTCGACAACACATTCAAGTTCTTGACATCTTTGTTCTCATTTTGCTACCAAAACATACACTGCTTGAAAGGGTAAGTGTAGTAATAATTTCTGATTTTTTATTTATTTTAGCACATTATTTTAATAATGCTATCATATTTTAACTAATTCAAATAATTAATTTTAATAAAGAAAATAGATGCACAGCATTAAAACATAGGTGGTTTATTACTCTCAGTACAATTTCTACCTTTTTATTCTGTTCTCAGTTATATAAAGAGAAAAAGAAAATTGATTATTTATATCAGTTAGAGTAGGTGAATAATGCATATTGATTAGACACATGTCTAAATTAGATTTCAGTATAAACCAAAATGAAAGAAGATAAACTGCCATAACATTCTAATTGAACTTATCAAAAATCAATAATTTTAAAGCATGCTATAATTATAAAAATTAAAGAATTAGTGAGCAATATTCTTTTGGAAATTTAAAAGTCTTGTTATTTTTCTTCAAAAATTCATTGTTATCTATCAACGTTCATGGTTTTCTATTTTAAACATAAATTTATTGATCTCGTCAGTGTTAGGCGACATCTACATGCTGAGAAATACTCATGGGACACCTTGTGGAATTGTTCTGCTATCACATGGACAAATCCACTGATAGTTCATTCTCTGAGAATTCAGTGCACAACTGTCAGGTGTACCAGATGGCTTTTTTGTCCCATAAAATGAAAGACTATGAATTTTATATTTTGGAAAGTGCTGTGAAATACAAGCATACAAAGAAGTCAAATGTGTGCTTTTAAAGTTTAATGTAAGAAAATAGGAAGTGTTTCTTGTCTCAAGAAACAAGTACAGCTTGACCAGGCGGTGGCACAGTGGATAGAGCGTCGGACTGGGATGCGCAAGACCCAGGTTCGAGATCTCAAGCTCGCCAGCTTGAGCGAGGGCCCATCTGGCTTGAGCTAAAGCTCACCAGCTTGGACCCAAGGTCCCTGGCTTCAGCAGCAAGGGATTGCTCGGTCTGCTAAAGGCCTGTCTGTGGTCAAGTCACATGTGAAAAAGCAATCAATGAACAACTAAGGTGTCTCAATGGCAATGGAAAAACTAATGATTGATGCTTCTCACCTCTCTCCGTTCCTGTCTGTCTGTCCCTATCTATCCCTCTCTCTGACTCTCTCTCTGTCCCTGTAAAAAAAAAAAATAAAGAAAAAAAGAAAGAAACAAGTACACTGATTTCAGTTATAAAATTCTGTTCACATGGGTGTAATGGGAAATTAAAAGTGAAATTTATAACCAATTCTAAATTTAGGATTTTACATTATGTAAGCCCCTACTCTCAAAGTTCTGTAAACACTATTACTTGCTTACTCAATTATCTTTCGGACATTGACCTGGGTCAAAATATAATTACCTCACATCAATCTTTTCTAAGTGAATAAGCTGCTCTTTGTGAATGTGCTACCTCTGGGAGAAATTTATATCAACACAAACTTTTAAGACAGAAAAGTGTAACTTTTCCTTTTTCATCAATATTTTTAAGTGCCGTCTCTGAACAAGGCCCTCTGCTGTTTAGAGAAGTGCAAGATATCTTGTGTTTGTGGCTTCAAAGGAAATTTAATATTTTCCATATAGAAGGTTGGCTTGAAGAAGAAACTAATATATTTCTTGAGTAATTATGATCTCATGTCTTCATAGAAGATATGTGTTTTGATGACAAATTAGGAAACTCATCTCTGGTTCATTCCTTGAAATTAAGGAAAAGGGTAAAGCCCATTTAAATTCTCCTTCCATAGACACAGGCAACAATATGGGAATTCTCCTGGGGGTAGGCGGGAGGTTACAGAGGTTATGGGGGGATAAACTTGACTTCATGGGGGGGGGTATGAAAACACAATACAGTGTACAAAGATATGTTATAGAATTGGGCACCCGCAACCTGTGTACTGATGTTAACCATTGTCACCCAATAAATTTAATTTAAAAACTATACAGTTTGCAATAATTAGAAGATATTTTATAGCTTCATATTCATTTTGAAATATCCTCTAATTTTTGTGAGCAGTATATATTACAAATAAAGCAATAGAAGCAACAATAAAAACATTCTCCTTCCTATGTTATATTTATGTCACTTCTGCTTAAGTTAAAGTCTTTTATACCCCTTGTGCTGAAGACTGTTATCTTCAACTTAACATTTCTATCACCTTAAAATATAAGAACATTATTAACCTTAAATTCAGATGCCAGTGGACAAATGAATGTTTGAAGCTTCTCAGTGTTGCTCACACATTCTCAGAAAACCAGCAGCACAAGAACTGTCAAGAAAATTTTCTATGTGTGGTGCTTTCTGCCTGGTCTATACTCATCAAGTCTGGGCTGATGAAGACTGTGTGCTAATAGCCATTTATAGACTGAGCACTGAACAATAGAAGGCCCATCAATAGCTCATTTGATACAGTTAAAAGGCAGAACTAATTCTCATGTTGTTTCTATTACTGTCATGGCTCAGTTGAATCTCTAAGAAAATATTCTGACATCGTTCAAGTACTTGAAGTCCATGTTGATCAAAACAACCTGTTTGACATGATTATTCCCTTTCTGAGAAAAGGGGAGACCATTTGCTGCTTCTTAGAGTGGAGCATGTTGGAAGTACCTAACTGAATTAACTTCTAATGGGACTATCCCTGGTGACATTTATAAGGGTGACTATAAAGACATAGGGGGCTAGGACAGCCTCAGGTTGTGGAGGGGGTGCCTGCCATCAGTGAGTACAGAATCATAAAGGGGTGTTAGATAAATAAAACTGGTATTTGTGACTTAGCTCCTTAGTTTCCTTTTGCTTCACATGTGTGTACTTCACACATATAAGTGTGGATGTGGTTGCATATTCTCTTATATTGGACTGATTCATTATGAATGGAACTCCTCATGATGATTTTTTTTTCTCCCACTTCCCTTAATCTTACTCCATATTTTTACTTGTGAAGTTGTTTTGGAATTGTTCCTTAGATGTGTCATATGTTCTTTAGTAGAGTTTAAATTCCACAAGGATATGGACTGTGCCCCACTTCTTGGCATCGCCCAACAGAGTTGTCCTCAGTGCACCTATGCAAACCAATTCCTCTGAATCCAGTATTTGAACTGGCTTCAGTAAAGCAACAAGAAACGGATAAGAAATGTATCATTACCATCTAGCAAATGTTTAAAACATGGTATACACATTTAAAAATGTATCAAAATAGCAGGTTAAAGGGCATTCATCATGAAGATTTGGGAGATTTCTCATTCCTTAGCATGTCACTCTGTTTTTGACAAATGAAATTATTTGTTTTTTAATACTTCCTTCCCCTACGTTGCCTTGGTTTAATGTATATGGAACTTACATAGGGGAGATATTTGTGAGCTAGTCTCTCATTCAAATAGATGAGTGCTTTTCTCTCTTTTGTTCTACGTCTTCTTCTATTTAATTTAGTAAGGAGTGAGGTAACTTGAATTAGCAATGCATCACTTCCCAGACCTCACTTTTGAGATTAACATATCTCCCCCTCCATGAATAATGCATCTCAATTGACAATCTCAAAAATTGCAAATGATCACATAATAAGAGTTCTGTGCTGGTCAAAAATGTAAAACCTGCTAAAAAATTAATATGCTCATCAGAGGTAACTTATTAAAAATTTTTTAACTGCACTACTGTCTCCTTCTACCATAATTTATGAAGTGTAGACTAGTTTTTCTTCATTTATCTCCTATGTGGATTGCAATCAACATTTGGCTTAGAAGATAGCTTTATAAGTGCTTCTTTTCAAAATTTCTCAGTGTTTAAGGAGCTGTTTCTGAATGGTGTTGCTAGCCCATTTGTAGATGAGTAATCGTTTTTTTCTTACTAATTTGTAAATTTAGTAAATTTATTCACAAAAGAAGAAACATAGCCCATCTATAATAAACATCCCTGAGAGCAGTAGCCTTCATTAGATAGAGCAAGGCACTTCTATGGAGATTATTCTATTTTCAGGGTTGCTGACCTTTTGCCTCCTTATTGGTTGCCATAGTGATGATCTGAGCTCTGCTTAAAAGAGCTTTAGTAAAATAAGGGAATCAATATGCTTTTTAACTGTAATGTTTATATTAATAATATGTAATAACATCAAAATAAAATTTAGCTGTATAAATGTATACAACAGTGCAATTTATTTTTTAAAATATGATTAAATAGATGCTTATATAAATTACAAGTGATTAGGTATATTCTTTGGCTTCTTTAGAATACCTTTGTGAGTACATAAAAATATAGATACAACTTGAAATGTAAATTTGAACTTTCACTGTAAAATGGATGACAAACTCTTATTTTATAAGCAAATTTCAAAAGTTGCAAGTACCATGGTTAATGATTCTAAAGCAAAGTCAAATTAGAAAACTCGTTTATGCCTTGTCATAAGGACACTCAAGGCCAAGCTCTCCCTATGTGCACCTGTACAACTTCTAATGATTTCAGAGAAACCCTGAAGCACTCAGAGGCAAGTTGCCAAAATTCACTAAGCAAAGAAGAGCATGAGTTATGTTTGTTTCCAAAGTTCACTTACCAGCTTTAAATCTTTTATTCATTGGTTGTAGATAGACTACTCTTTTTAAGATTATAATGAAACTTCTGTGTACATACTTTTGAGGAATTTGATTAGTTTTTCCTTTAGATTTGAATAATATTTGTTCTCAAATTATATGCAGATATTCTGGTTGAAATTGTGAGTAATGTAATATAACTATGATTATCAATTGCAAACAAGGAAGTCTGAGAACTGGCTTAATTCACAAGGTCAATTATCGCTGAAATTTGTTTAGACTTTCAGGTGCAGGTGTTATGCTATTGCTTTCTATGCCTTGTGTGTAACCTTCTCGCTGGCCTAACAGTCAGCCGTGGGTGGGGTGGGAAGTGTACAGTTTGCCCAAGGCATAATGGCCACACATAACCCACTTCTTGCTCTGCAACGCTTGAATTTTTCTTTTCCTTGAGGTTAAGAATCCAGAATTCTATGCCCATATTCTATCAAAAATACCCCAAGAATTATTAAAAACAAAAATCAACATCCCTGATGGTAGGACTTAGGGATAAAATTAAATTGCTGCTGAGATTGTCTGTAGTGAATGAAAAAATGAACTATGTGCTCATGTCAAAATAACTTCTTTTAAGAACACCAAAAATATCTGACATCATAGATTTTTCATGTATTGCTATTTTTTCTAAATTAAAAAGATTTCTTAAGTATAGGATGAACTTTAAAAAAAATTGGCTATATGTGTTTTAAAATTAGACTGGCAAATTTAATTCTATCCTTATGTTATTTGAGTTCAATTATCATATTTATTTTTTCTAAAACTAAAACTAAAAGTCTTATCCTTTACTTATTAAGAAAAACTAGTAAAACTTTTAGTGATTCCACTATTCAAGATCTTCTTATTGACTATTTACCGCTGTAAACATGGGATATAGTTGAGAAAAAAGCAGGCAAAGTTCTTCCATCATGAAGCATATGTTCTTTGGGGGAAATCAGATAATAGATAAATGAATATATGATGTGCCAGGCGGTGATAAGCTCCAGAAATTAAAATAAAACAGGAAAGGGTATAGAGAGTGAATGGGGAATGAGAAGGAAGGACTATTTTAGATAGGATTGTCAGCCAAGACCATCATTTCCTGCCAGGATTATTTCATTAGATTTCTAATTTGTCTCTTTGCTTTTACTCTTCTGCCCCTAGTGTCTTCACACAGCAGCCACACAGAATATAAATTGGATCATATTTCACTTGCCTGTTCAAAATCCTGCAACAGCTTCTCTTAGGATAAAATTCAGCCCTTTTAGCCAACAAGATTCTACAGAATCTTCTATTTTTTCTTCTCTGGTCCCATTTCATTCTGTCTTTCTCTCTATTTACTGCAGTTGAGGCCTCAGTTGTTCCTGAACACACCAGTAGGTCTGTATCTCAGGGTCCCTTGCAAAGGATATCCCCATGCTGGTACATGCTTCGAGAACATGCTTCCACGAGACAACTGCCACTGTTCCTCCCCTTAGTGCAGCCTTTCATGACTACGTGGGCTAAAGTAACATCGGCCATCATTCTTTCCATCTGTCCTTTTTCTTCATAACACTTCACTCCTCCTGCTGGGTGCGTGAGAACATGAGCGTCACAAAAGCAGGGATTTGGTCTCTCACCACTGTCTCTCCTGAGCTGGAATGGTGGCAGCATATTGCGAGAATTCAATGATTATTTGTGGCATGAATGAATGACTGTGCTTTATGGATGGACTGCAGAAAACTGGGAGAAAAGAGTAGAAAAATGTCAAATCCTTAGAGGTTTTTAAAAAGACCCCCCTGTGCAAGTGCTTCTTATGTCCCCAATTCTGTCCTCACTGTACCTGGCATAACCATTCTTCGCTGCAGCCTAGCCTCAGCTCCCTTTTCTCATCTTTGCTTACAACACAGAGAGTCTTTGCCAACTAACATAAATGTACACTGTGTAGCTGCATGTCACAGATGTGAAATTTTGATGACTGTATTTCCAATTTCTAAAATATTTCACATGGGTCGTGTAAGGCCAGTAGTCGTGGCCATCACAGCCAGGCATGCGCAGATTCCCATTAGATTCGGGCAGACAGTAAAGAAACTGCGGAGCCAAAAACTGCTGTGCCATTATTTTATTCTAGCCTCGCACCTGGCAGGTGAGTAAAAACACACAGGGCTCCAAAATTCATTCATTCAGAGTTCACAAAGCTATGACATATCTGGGTTTTCCTAGAATCAAAGGCCACCACCAGTCTAAAGTCACCTCTGGTTCCCCATCTGCCAACATGGCTTCTTATACTGCAAAACTGGCTCCTCTCTCCTTCCCTTCCATTTTGGCCTCTTCTCCTTTCCTCCTCCCTCTTCTTAAAACTTTTGGCACAAAACACCTTCTCCAGCAAATGTTAGCATAACAATGGCCCTTCCCAAGCAGGAAGGTAATTAGCAGTTCAACAGATCACATACCTGGGCAACGGCCATTTTTACCAATAAAAGTGAGTAAATTCAAAAATCATACTTTACAAACTAATTTGCCCAACAGGTCGACTTATGGTCATGTTCTTTTTTTTAACTGCAGCATCGCCAAATGCCCCCAAACTCGGCCCCATGGAGCTGATCGTCGTTGTCATGGTGCCAGTGTGCCTCCTGTCGGCTGCTGCAGTGCTGACCATCTGGGCGTGCCAGGGTCGGCAGTGCACACACAGGAAGAAGAAGAGGCAGAATGTGGAGGAGCCCTTATCTGAGTGCAATCTGGTAAATGCTGGGAAAACTCTAAAGGATCTGATCTATGATGTGACTGCTTCTGGATCTGGATCTGGTATGTGCCTGTGGTCCATTGTTCAGTAAGGAAACTTATTTAAAAATAAATAAAAACAGTGTTTAACAGAAAGGGCCCAATCTTATGAATTCCATCATTTAAAAGGCTCAATAAGATACATGGTAAGTTTTGATATTAAAACTTCTTTTAGGATTTGATGAAGAGAAAAACTGCCATGGCCTAAAGAATTTAAGTCCTTTCAATTGGCTTCTGTGCCTTAGGTGATCACAGTCTCATTCTGACATTTCTTTAAAATTTAATTCTGAAGCAAGAGTCACTCTGCTCTCCCCTCTCTTCCATTATGATTAGTAAGAATAATTGTTGCTCTCCTGGTAATGTTTTATGAGCACTAAAGAGTATTTAAGTACTGGGGAAAAGAACTCAGTCATGCAAAGTAGTGTTCTTTGAGCACCTTTGCTTGTGGTTATGAAAGTCTTCAGAATCTGTAGCCACCCCTGGGAGGTATGAGTGAAATCAACATGAAGCTGACCTGAAATTACAACCAAGAACAGGGGTCCCCAAACTACGGCCCCCTGAGGCCATTTATCCGACCCCGCCGCACTTCCAGAAGGGGCACATCTTTCATTGGTGGTCAATGAGAGGAGCACAGGATGCATCCACACCCATAGTTCCCATTGAAATACTGGTCAGTTTGTTGATTTAAATTTACTTGTTCTTTATTTTAAATATTGTATTTGTTCCCATTTTGTTTTTTTACTTTAAAATAAGATATGTGCAGTGTGCATAGGAATTTGTTCATAGTTTTTTTCATAGTCCGGCCCTCCAACGGTCTGAGGGACAGTGAACTGGCCCCCCTGTGTAAAAAGTTTGGAGACCCCTGACCAAGAATGTGTTCTTAAAGAATAGAAATGAGCCTGACAAGGCGGTGGCACAGTGGATAGAGCATCAGACTGGGATGCGCAAGACCCACATTTGAGACCCCAAGGTCGCCAGCTTGAGTGCGAGCCCATCTGGCTTGAGCAAAAACTCATCAGGTTGGACCCAAGGTCCCTGGCTCCAGCAAGGGGTGGCTCAGTCTGCTGAAGGCCTGTGGTTAAGGCACGTGTGAGAAAGCAATCAATGAACAACTAAGATGTTGCAATAGCAATGAAAAACTAATGATTGATGCTTCTCATCTCTCTCTCTGTTTCTGTCTGTCTGTCCCTATCTATCCCTCTCTCTGACTCTCTGTTCCTGTAAAAAAAAAAAAAAAAAAAAAAAGAATAGAAATGAATGTCTGAACAGGCACTGGTGCAGTGGATAGACCATTGGGTAGACCATTGGCCTGGGACACTGAGGACCCAGATTCAAAACCCTGAGGTGCCCAGCTTGAGCGTGGGTTCATCCAGCTTGAATGCGGGCTCACTGATTTGATGAGCAAGGGGTCACTGGTTCAGCTGGAGCCCCCTGGTCAAGGTACATATGAGAAGGCAATCGTTGAGCGACTGAGGAGCTGCAACTATGAGTTGATGTTTCTCATCTCTCTCCCTTCCTGTCTATCTATTTCTCTCTTTAAAAAATAAAATAAAGGACTAGATAGAAATGAAAGATGGAGGGAAGAACTCAGTACTCCTGTGCTGACTTTTGCTGCTGAGGTTGTATGATAATTCTCTTTCTCTTTAATGGAACTCCAGAATCCCTGGTGAAACAACTCCAAGTACTGTGCTATATTATGACATAAATGAGCCTTTCTCACAGCACAAAGCATCTGAGGGCTCTGTGAGTTTCTGATGATGAAGCAGAGTTTCCCCCGTGTTAATAAACTCCCTACTATGGCAGCAGGCTCCCTGCTCTCATGTATACTTCCAGAAATACTGTTGACATGTGGTGTTGCAGAAATATGAACGAGGGCGGACCCAGGTGAGCCAATTCAAACACCCTTGCATCCTGCCTCGCTTCAGAAGGATCATTGAGGATGATGACCCTAAACAGATATTAAAGAACCCCTATGGCCTTTAGGAGCATCCAGGCAGGCACAGTGAGCAGGGGTAGATGACAGAGATGCATTAATATCTATGTGAGCATACATACTTCACATGAGGCAGCTCTGTCCTGAGTCCAGAAGAGAGAGCCATGCAGAGATCCCAGGCAGTTTGCTGCCTCTCACTGACCAGGTCGGCCACCCTCTTGCCCACCCTCTCACTGCCCTCTCACTGACTGGGTCACCTGCCTCTCACTGACCAGGTTGGCCACCCTCTCACCCACCTTCTCTCTGCCCTCTCACTGACCGGGTCACCTGCCTCTCACTGACCAGGTCGGCTGCCTTCTCACTGACCAGGTCAGCCACCCTCTCACTGACCAGGTCACCCGCCCTCTCGCTGATCAGAGTTTCAATGTTCATACCTCACTGCTCAAATTAGGTGGCATGTCTCCAGGGGAAGAGTTTGGGAAAAACTCTCCAAACCGTAAAGTTTACAACTGAAATCTAAATTCAGTTATTGGATAGAAAGCTGGCATTCTTTCTTTAAAAGTAAAACTCGTCCAGATTCAGAACTCTTTCCTTCCTTGAATTTTACATTTTGGGGCCAAGGTACCCTGATTTTTTGAGCTCTGGCAACATTTTAGGTACAAAACATGTACACAGGGAGCTCTGATTTGTGTCCAGTTCCTTGAAACTTTAAATAACTTCCTTATGAGGTTCAAGTGATTAAATAGCCATCTACTTAATTACCACAAAGACATTTCAGTTCATCTGAAGATGTTAGGTTGAAATGTGTATTTTGGAGCAACTCTTTGAGTATGTTTAATATGACCAAGGTTTTTCCTTTCAAGTAAACATAATAGAGATTTTATGACAAGACTATGTATTTAGTTTACAGACATAGTCATGAGGCAGGGCATAAAATTAAAAAATGTTAAATTTTTTGCTGTTTTTTTTTTTTTTAATCTTTAAACCCAAGTTTGGATTTATTGACTGCTGGACTTTCTCCTCTTTAAGTTATTCTAAGATCTGTCTTAAAAAGAAAGTTTGGATGACTTTTTTAATGGGTAATTTAAAAGAATTTCAGGCACTATTTCCTCATGTCAGCTGCTTATGCCTGGCAGTGACCGTTGGCTGAAAGGAAGTGACGGTGGCACTTCCTATGACAGCTGAGTTGGGTCTCTCTGCAGCTCAGCTTCTGTCACAGCTCTTTCCTGGGGAGGGAGTCAGGTGGTTCTGCTCCCCTCTGCTTCTCTTATTGGCCAGTGTCCTTAAACGAGAGGCAGCTTGGTCAAATGTTGAAAAACAAAAATTGTGAAGCTTATCCTTGACCTGGTCAGGGACAAGTTTCAGAGAGAAATAATGCTTGCAAGAGAGGAAAATGGGTTGATGTTTTCCTGGGCTGGCTTTGAGAGTGGATTGTGTCTCGGTGACTTCTAAGAGACTAGACCAGTGGTTCTTAACCTGGGTTCTATCGAATCCTAGGGGTTCGATGAGTCGGTCTCAGGGGTTCAGAAAGTAATACCGTAATTTGTAGTGAATTCATGCACTTTGTTGGTTTTGTTCTTTGAGCAAGGTGATGTTCATGCACGGCTCATTTTGTGCACCAGTAAAATAACATATACCTATGTCTTGAATTTGGAAAAAAAAATCGTATTTTATTTATCACTAAAGAAGGGTTCGGTGAATGTGCATATGAAACTGGTGGGTTTGGTACCTCAAAAAAGGTTAAGAACCACTGGATTAGACTAGGTTGCTGCCTTTCTCTCATGACATGATACTTCTGACAGATAGTGACATTACAAAAGGTGCCTTTCCATCCGGTAGGCATCGACTTCTACAACCCCTTTTAAAAAGAATAAAATGAATCTACAAGAAAATACAGCATCCATGTATATTCAAATAAAATATCTAAGTGTATAACACAAGAATTAGATTATTTGGGGTGGTTGATTTGAAAGATACTGAGGCAACTTGCATTGAGTTTTACTGTCTCACCTTAATTGCTATGCTGAGTACCTTAGGTAATGTTCTCTTACTTTTTCCCTGGTCTGTGGCATTGATTGAGTGTTTGATCAGTTTGCATTCTGAAAACATTGACTTACCTAGTTCTCTAGCCAAATATTGTCACGATGTTGTGTGTAGTGGTTGTTGGTGGTGATGTTTCTTATGAGTGTGTGTATGCAAGCCGGGGGAAGTAGGAGAGATATTGAGATATTAGCCTAATACATTTCTGGAACAACTCTTATTGTGTGTGATCAAGCGGTAAAATTGACTGTAGCTTACAAAAATAGCCCAGATAGTTTGGGCTAGAAATCTTCCCAACAGGGGAGGAATACATTATGTCTGTTAAATGGTGAGAGAGTAAGAGTTTGGACGAAAGATCAGTGTTTTAATTGTAGGTCTGCCTCCTACTCCCACAAGCAGCTTCTTCCTGGGCCAGTTCATGCTTATTGCAGGCCCCCAATTTTTTCTTCCCTGAAATGATCATGTTGAACCAGATGATCTAAGAAGAACTTTCTGGCTGTGGGGCTTTGTGACTAATTGTTGAGATCCATAATAGCAAACCTATAGTCTGTGCTTATTTAGTCTCAGTGAGTGGTCTCATGATGATGAGAACAAGCTCATTCCAGGAGCAGAGACGAGTCCTACAGGAGCTTACATGGTTGTTACAATGGGGGTTTCCCGGCTACTGAGTACAATGACAACAACTAAACACGACTTTCCAGGATGAATTATACTGTAACCCCTTTAACTATTTTCCTTTAATTATATGAGTCATAAATACCCCCTGTAGAAATTAAGAAAATATACAAAATTAGAAAGAGATCTATCACACATCACCTTAGTTCCACTAAATAGAAATAGCATTTGGCATATTTCCTTTTCAGTCTTTCTCCTGTGCATATTTGGAATAGCTAGGTACACTAATTTAGTTGGATAGAATTTACTGTGCTATTTTTATTTAACATAGCAAAAGCCTTTTTCTGTATTATTATGAAATACCTCTTTATAAGCAGCATCATTATTATGGGTTCTATAAACTCTGACCTAAGAAATAATAGCAAGGACTAACCATATTGAGTATGCAATATGCTAAATACTGTGCTAAGTGCTTAACATGCTTGTTAATTCTCATAGTACTCCTATGAGATAGGTAATAGGTAATAGTATTAGCTCCTGTTTTTCAGACAAGGAAGCCAAAGCTCAGAGTTCAATAACTTGCCCACAGTTACCATGTGGCACAGCTGAAATTTGAACCCAGGTTATTTATTTATTTATTTATTTATTTACTTATTTTAGAGACAGAGAAAGGGGGAGGAGTGGGAAGTAACAACTCATAGTAGTTCCTCATATGTGATTTGACTGAGCAAGCCCAGGGATTTGAACCAGTGACCTCAGTGTTCCAGGTCAATGCTTTACCCACTATGCCACCATAGGTCATGCTGAACCCAGATTTTTCTTATTTATGCTTTTAATCTCTCCACTGCATCTAACAATTTTCTATTATCAGATATTTTTCCTAAACATTTTGACATAATTTTTTTTTGCATTTGCATTAAACCTTTAAGATAGAATTATAGAGATAGAGTTATTGATTCAAAGAATCTAAGTATTTTACATGCACTAGAACATAGTTTCTTTTATTTTTTCTATTCTGCCAAAAATATTTATTTGATATTTTCTACGTACCTTGCTTTTAGTATAACAGAATTATTTCACTTGATTGTTGAATGTCATTCTTCACTTTCCAATTTTAATTTGCTTTTTAAAAATATTCTCAAAGAATTCTTCTGTGTTCCTAGTTGTACTTGGAACCACATACTTTATTTTAAAGGCTAACAGCATTTGTTTATACTTCTGTGTATTTAGTAATCTGATTGGCTTAATGCAGAACTCAGGGAGATCTGTAGCAATTCTAGGAAATCAGATATCTGCAGCAGCAGGCTATATCCAAGAAATTTTTATTTGTAAAAATGAGAAGAGAAATTCAGATTAAGAATTTGGAATATTTTTTGAGCATGCTTTGACATTAAAGTTTGGTATAAAGGTGTTTATTTCTTCAAAATGGATAAAATGTTAAAAGTGCTAAAATGTTTACTCTTTTATGTGAAAATAATGGTCAGCCCGCCTGTCCATTACCAGCCTTGATTTATTTTTTATCATTAATTCGATCTTCTCTTGGTTAGGTTTACCTCTGCTGGTTCAAAGAACAATTGCCAGGACAATCGTACTTCAGGAGATGGTGGGGAAGGGGCGATTCGGGGAGGTATGGCACGGCAGGTGGTGTGGCGAGGACGTGGCTGTGAAAATATTCTCGTCCAGAGATGAGAGGTCTTGGTTTCGCGAAGCAGAAATTTACCAGACGGTTATGCTGAGACACGAAAACATCCTTGGTTTCATTGCTGCCGACAACAAAGGTATTTTTCATTTTAGCTGGTTTCAGCAAATAAAATGGCATGTCTATTATCAGATGAGAATAAATCATCTCTTTGTTTTAATAGAGTCTCCATAAAAGTCTAATTCCTTGTGGAGAAAAGAATAATCCTTTCCTCTCCTCCACAGATAAATGTGCACCACCACACAGTAAAGCACTAAGCCTGTGATATGAAAGCGTGGTGACTCTGTGGCCAGAGGTATTTAAAATATTTGGTGACCTAGTGAACTACCCAATCAGACCAGAAGCTTCAGTTGGAACAGAGTTCTGGGACAATTCTGCCATGCTGGGTTTTATCCTTTTAGTTGGTGGGCCATGAAGAGATGTTGGTGGTGGGGGCCAGGTTTTGCTTGGGTATCCAGGGCAAAGAAATGTAATTGTGAGTTTTTAAAATCAGCTTTTAACTAATCAGGACAGAAATACTTTAGTTGTTTGATAATTGATACAGATAAATCAATGAATATTCACCTTTGCTACGACTATACTTTTCATCTGTACAATCGGCTAAACTGTAGGACTCAAGCTTTCTGTGAACAATATGGGGATGGTGGCAAGCAGTACAATTTTCACGAAATTTTCTATTCACATACTTTGAATATGATTTATAGCTTGAGGTTTAACATTAACAATTGCAAACAACAGTATTTTTTATTTTTGTGGAAGAACACAGCATCAACTTTTTGGTCTTCAAATAATATTCATAAAATATTATATATATATATCCCTGAATATTCAGAGACTAGATATAAAGTTCATGAATTATCTATGCTCCCTTTTCTCTTTTTGCATAACTTTTACCCATTTAACTATGCAGTAGTTTCCTTAAAGGGAAACAGGGAGCAAAGTGAACAAATCTCCAATCAATTTTTTTAGAATCAATAACATATGAAGAACCTTGAGAGATAGAGATTGTAACCTTTAGCTAGAAAACAAATTATCTGTGCATATCAGGCAGCCACAAATATGTATAAAAATTAAAAATTTATGATTATTTTTATTTGATATAACCTGGATCATGAAAATATTTTTATTAATTAGATGTCAAAAAGAAGCTTACCATTACTGTACATTTTGGCCATGATTACATTGGCTGATGACTTGTCTTACTTGATTTGCTAGAGAGAAACTGAGTAAAGCCAAAGTGAGCTTTAAAAAAAGGATTTTTTCCACATTCTTAATACAGAATAAGTGCTGGTGAGGATGTGGAGAAAAGGGAACCCTCCTGCACTGCTGGTGGGAATGCAGACTGGTGCAGCCACTGTGAAAAACAGTATGGAGATTTCTCAAAAAATAAAAAAATGGAACCGCCTTTTGACTCAGCCATCACACTTCTAGGAATATATCCCAAGAACACCGTATCACTGATTCAAAAGAAGAAATTCACCCCCATGTTTATGGCAGCATTGTTTACAATAGTCAAGATCTGGAAACAGCCCAAGAGTCCGTCAATGGATGAGTGGATTAAAAAGCAGTGGTACATATACACAATGAAATACTATGGGGCCATGAAAAAGAAGAAAATCTTACCTTTTGCAACAATATGAATGGACTTGAAAACTATTTTGTTAAGTGAAATAAGCCAGGCAGAGAAAGAAAAATATCATATGACCTCACTCATTTGAGGAATCCAATGAACAATATGAACTGAGGAACGGAATAGAAACAGAGGTGGGATCAAAAGGACCAGAGGGAAAGCGGACAGAGGGGAAGGGGATGATAGGATGGGATCAGAGAAAGAAAGAGATTGGTGAAATCATATACACACAACACAGCCTAATAGAGAGCAGAAAAGCAAATCCTGGAGGGAAGGGAGGAGGGTGCTGGGAGAAGGGGGGTAATGAGGATGTTGACGGGAACACAGGGTAGGGGGGATGCATTCGGGGGGACACTAGAATCTATGTAAATACAATAAATTAAAATAAAAAATATATATCCAGTGTATTGAAAATCAAACATTTCTTAATAAGCTGTTAAGAATGTTTTTTTCTTTCTAATGAGCTGAACTACCTACTGGTTTATTAGCAATGTGGTGGAAGCAGTAATGACTGTAGCTATATGGATCATCTTGATGGGCTACTTTAATCGTCATTTATTGGATTATGAAACAATATGCATAAGAGAAATCATTCTTGCTTTCCTCTTCTTCAGTTACTAGCCTACCTCTTTCAATGGCTGACCTGTCAGTCAGTGCCTTTGTGCCTTACTCCACCTGGTCTCTAACATTACTTTCATCATCATGCAATTTTGTATCTTTTGCAACACTTACAGTTTCACTTTTTAGTCAGCTGACAAAGACAATGGTGTGAGAAGGCAAAGATAGCCACTGGTGTTAAGCTGGGAGAGAGGTGTGAGTGAGAGTTTGTTTTATATGAGGTCAGTTTGTTAGTGAACTTTATCATGTTATGTTGATTTTTTCATTCCTAGGAAACTTCACCATATCCAGATTTGGAAATTAAATGTTTGGATAATGAGGAGCTCTAGTACATAAAACACTAAGTAGAAAAAGTCCTTAGCAAATGTTTATTATGTATAGTTTTGTTTCTCTAAGCATCAGGACTTGTCAGGACTGCCCAGGGCTACTGTAGACAGTTTATCCAGAAAACTAAAGCGAAATCTAATTTAGGGACTCTAATACCTAGAGAAGTTTTAGACGAATATATTTCTGTTAAAAATCTTTTAACCCTGGCCAGTTGGCTCAGTGGTAAAGTGTTGGCCTGGCGTGTGGATGTCCCAGGTACGATTCCTGGTCAGGGTACACAGGAGAAGCACCCATCTGCTTCTCTACCCTTCCCCTTTTGCTTCTCATTCTCTTCTCCTCTCCTGCAGCTATAGCTCAATTGGAGTGAGTTGGCCCTGAGCACTGAGAATGGCTCCATGGCCTCTGCCTCAGGTGCTAAAAAATGGCTCTGATTGCAATGAAGCAAGAGCTCCAGATGGGCAGAGCATTGCCCCTTAGTGGACTTGCTGGGTGGATTCTGGTCGAGGCACATGCAGGAAGGAGTCTGTCTCTGCCTCCCTTCCTCTCACTAAATAATAAATAAATAAATAAATAAATAATCTTTTATAAGCTCAATTAGTTTTTGGTTAAATGGGGTGAATTATTTGAAAATGCCTAGTTATTGTGTTTGGCTTGTAACATAAACTTTGGGGAAAATTATCAACTTGATATTTGAAAAGTGAGTGACACGAACATACTTGGAATGTTAGAACTCCTATGACAGTAAGAATACTTTGTGTAAATTTATTATATTTCTGTTTTTTATTGGTAAAATCTTTCTTAAAATCTCAAGTAATTTATAACACAACACTGAGCCTAAAAGCATCTCAGCAGTTTCTCCTCTAATGCATTTGCTATTTCCAAGTGTTGATATACATGGAATAAGAAAGGAAATGTTCAATTAGAATCACTGCCTTTCAGCTTCATATAGCTAGGGTGAGTACATATAACAGGTTGTAATACATCAACATTTTCAGGAACTTATTGAGAATTTTTACTTCACTAATTCAAACTCTAAGCATTATTAGTGAAGGAATTAACATTGCTTTGTTAACAATACAGATTTACTTTAAATACTGACTTTGTTAAAAAGCTCTTGGCTTCTTTCTAAACATATATTTACAGCAACAAAATTTTTTCCTGTTAGATAATGGAACATGGACTCAACTTTGGCTTGTCTTGGAATATCATGAACAAGGATCTTTGTATGACTACTTGAATAGAAACATAGTGACAGTGGCTGGAATGATCAAACTGGCACTTTCAATAGCTAGTGGTCTGGCCCACCTTCATATGGAGATTGTTGGCACACAAGGTAACTTTTCTTTCTAATTTTTTTCTCCTTAAAAATGACAATAGAAACACTGAGTTTTTTTTTAGTGTTTAGGGTTTTTCTTTTTTTTAGTTTATTATAATTATTAAATGTAAAGAAACACTAAATTTACTTTATAAAGCTGAAGAATTTGTTATGATAGAGTCAACTCTCAGCTATATACTTGTTATTTTATATAGATCCATAATAATATTTTTATACCTGGTGACTTCATTTTTACCATTAGCATATATACCTGGAAGATCTTACTTTGATTGCAAGTGCTTTATATTCAGAAAGTAAAAATAATTTAAATGTTTACTTTTGATAATTAAAATAATTGGAAAAGTTAATATGATCTTAAAAAATATTCATATGTCATATATGTAAAGGCCAAATAATACCAATTTGTCTTTTTCTTTCTTGAGTTAATAAAGAATGGGTTCTAGAAAGTCATTAGTCTAGTCAGGCTGGTGGTTCTCAAATTTGGATTCATGAACCTTTTATTCTCTTAAAAATTACTAAAAACCCCCAAAAGCTTTTTGTATGTAAATTATGTCTCTTAATATTTACTATATTATAACTAGAATTGAGAAATATAAAAATGCTAATTTACTTAAAATAACAATAATTAGCCTGACCTGAGGTGGCACAGTGGATGAAGCGTAGACCTGGAACGCTGAGGTTGCTGGTTCGAAACCCTGGGCTTGCCTGATCAAGGCACATATGGGAGTTGATGCTTCCTGCTCCTCTCCCCTCTTTTGCTCTCTCTTTCACTCTCTCTCCACTCTCTCTAAAAATGAATAAATTTTTTTAAAAAAATTTTAAAAATAACAATAATTATTTAACCAATTAAATATTAGCACAAAAAACATAATTTTTTAAATTTACAAAATTATTTTGCAATACAAAAACCAGTCTGGTAAAAATTATTTCACAATTTTGTAAATGTCTGGTTTAATGTTTGAATTTTCATACCTGTTCTTCAGTCAGTCTGTTCCAGTATGTTGTTCTGCTTGAAGTGGGTGAAGAAAAGATGACATCACACAGATAGGTAGTTGGGAAGCTGTCTTGAGGACCCTCAGCATCTTTGGGCTTAATTTGAGAATAGATGACCTATGGTAATAGAAGTGTGAAACTTGCTTTTTCAGAGAATATTTCCTCTGTTTTTATGTGTACACAGCAGTGCTAATTCTTTCCCTGTTCTTTCAGCAAACATGCATTAGCGGTTGCTGAATGTTACCTAGCAATCTAAGCATTGGAGTCATGGTGATGACTCAGATATCTCTGCCCTTATGGAGTTCAGTCTAGTTGGAAGAGATAGATAAATATGCACATGAATAAACAAGACAATTTAGAGAGTGATAAGTGCTATCAAGGAGGCAAAATGGGATACTGTGCTGGAGAATGACTTGCATGAGGAATGGGTGGTCAGGGAAGACCTCTTTAAGGCAACATTTGAGCCAAGTCTTCAAAATAATGCCTTCAGGAGAGACTCAATGTTCAGTAACAGAGGAAGTGAATATGCTTTTCTTCTGCTTCATAGGTAAACCTGCCATTGCTCATCGAGATATAAAATCAAAGAATATCTTAGTGAAAAAATGTGAGACTTGTGCCATAGCAGACTTAGGATTAGCTGTGAAGCATGATTCAATACTGAACACTATTGACATACCTCAGAATCCCAAAGTGGGAACCAAAAGGTAAGGTAACTAACTTACTTTGGCAGCATACTAAGAATAATGACTGCCCCATAAACACGAATGTCTGGAATTTGCATAAGGCGGGGCAGCTGGTCTAAATGGGAAACCAGTATACCCAAGAGAGCATGAAGACTTCTTTGGGTCACTGAGAAATTAGTGGCACATCGGCTATAAAGCAAGGAGAGGTGGCATTTTGGTCACAGAGAAAGTATCCATTTGGCCAGTGGAGAGGATTAGTGAAGGAGATGGTGGTATATTGTTTTTAGTATGCCACATTCCAAGAATACATTTTCCTACAGAAAGGAGGGGAAAAAAATGTCAACAGTGTCCAGCTCCTACAAAGCCTTTATATCTCATCAATGAACTGAAACTCAAGGCTAGTTCTATATGCTCAGTTTCTAAACAACAGCTACAGGATCAATAGAGTGAACTAGAGAGACAAGGGACTGTGTGTAATACATACATATATGTGTTCTCTTAACACTTGGAAATTTTATGTGACAACTTATGTATTTAACCTATAGTTGTATTTATCTGTAAGTCTCCCAGATTGGTGTGTATTAAGATAATATGAGTTTGGACACAGTTCCCACTGTTAAGGAACAGTATCTCTGACAGTTACCAACAAGCATGATGTAAATGGAGTATCCCACACATGTGTCAGTACAGGCCCATTAGCGATGGCATGTCTGGTGTTTCCTTGTTATGGCCAGTCTGTGGCCATTAGGCCAGTGTGCTTTCATTTCCTTTTATTTGTATTTCAGGCTCTGCATCACTTTGGCATAATTCCAGGTTTCTTGATCTTGAAATGAGAAACAACCAAAACATTTCTTGGAGTGTTTAAAGGCCCTTGAGAGTAGAGAGTTTCTAAGCTGGCATAGTTGGCTTCCAAGCCCTATTTGAGAGTCCAGGCCAGGCCTTAGAGTCCTTTTCTTCATTCCCAGGAGACTTTGATGAAGCCCGAGAAACACTTCAGGAGAGTATTCAGACAGGGCAGCCCTGAGGAGTCTCTCTTTTTCCCCTACAAAAAGCTAGCTTTGACTTGCCCACTGACCTCCCCCACATTAGGGACCCTCAGAGAATCCTTGGGTCTATGCTGTGTTCCCTTACAGGACCTAAAACTGTTAAAAGAATTTGGGAGTGTGTTGCATCCTCACCCACACAGTCTGAAAAATTCTCAAAATCTTCCTAGAACAGCTAGGCTCAGTCAGTCCCGTGACCTGTGGATCACTTTGATTTAGTCCATTTAAAACAAGACCGTAAGTTTGTAGGAGCCAGTATATAATATGTAGTACTTCTTGGAACTAATGTGTAATAAAGTTGTTCATTCAGAGCAGAGATTTGTGGAATGCTGCTGAGCACTGGGCTGGAGTACTGGGCCCACCACGAATGAAATATGCCCTTTGCCCTCAAGGAGCTTTCCTTGGCAACAAGCTTCTGGTGGAAATTGAGTTTCATTTCTGCTACTGAGTGTTTTGCTTACTGGGTCCCCTTTGACTAATACTTTCCAAGTATTAGGCTTCTGGCACACATGCTTTAATACCGAGGGGGCTGACTTCTAGTTCTATTTAAATTACGGCTGAGTCAATAACTGTAGTATTTAATTTCATTCGATTGTAGCGATTCAGATCCACCTGTAAAATTGATGTAAGCTATCTTAACGTACATTTTGTATCAGGATTTAAGATTGTATTTTATTAGATTGCTATAAAGCCATACACAGAATCTTAAATGTGCATGTTTTTAAAGGTATATGGCCCCTGAAATGCTCGATGATACAATAAATGTGAATATCTTTGAGTCCTTCAAGAGAGCGGACATCTATTCTGTTGGTCTGGTCTACTGGGAAATAGCCCGAAGGTGTTCAGTTGGAGGTAAGATTTTGGACATATTTTTTGTGTCTGCCTCTCCTTGATGTTCTGAATACAAGATATGATCTTTTATTCTTTTTTCTTTTCTAAGCAGTATATTGAATCATTTCTTAATACTTAAGAGAATACTTTTTGGCATATCTTTTAAGTGGCAAGAGTGGAGTGTCCTGCATATAATGGAGATTTTATATTATGACAGTTTTAATCATTCAGATTTCTGTAATGATACTTTGCAAAGCACTTGAAAATTTTTATTTGTTTTTATATGCAGTTAGCTTTATTCCTATTTTATACCAGATGGCTTTGAAGGCCATGGGACTTGAACTGCAGTCTTCTGGTTTTTAGGCTTTTCTTATTCTTTTTCCCCTGATGAGGATGTGTTGGGGATAAAGTGCCGGTTGGAGGTGAGCAAAGACTAGGCTCCTGACTTTACTGCTCCCAGCAATTTAGAGATGAGTAATGAGAGGAAGGATTTGAGAAGGTGAAACACTACAAATACAGTCTGATGGAATTGTTGCATCAGTGGAGAGAAGTAAATACTGGGGTTAAATAAATTAGAGTTTTTTCTTTTAAGTGAGACAGACTTAGGGCTAAACCTTGGTTTAGCAACTTTCTTAACATCCGACTTTAGGCAAGTTACTTGGTCTCACTTTCCTCATCTGTAAAATGAAGAAATAATAAAAGTGACCCTTCTGGCTTTGAGGATTTAATGGGTTAGTTCAGTTGATTTGGGTGAAGATTTTAGTACAGAGGACAAGCACAGTTAAACACTCAGTGATAGGGCTGTCATTCCCCCACTGTCACTTTTTAGCATTTTGTATTGATCTCATTTTGCCTTTTATCACCTCATTTTTAAAAAATTGAAAAACTTACAAGTTAAAATTGTATTTGGATGAGGAAACATACTTTCCCCCTTCATTCGTAGGTGAGAGGATCAAAGCTTCAGGAAGATGAAGCTATTTGTGGAAGCAGTACAGATACTGTATAGTGGTGGAGAACACGGACACTGGTGTCCCTGAGCCTGGGACTAAGTTCCAGGTCCACCAGTTGCCATCTGTGTGGCCTCCAGCAAATTCACGGCTCTCTTTGTACCTGTGTCTTCATCCTGTAACATAGGGAGACACGGTACCTGCTGTAGCCGGCGGTTTGAAGACTGTTTAATTGAATCATCTAAGGGCTCAGGACAGTGCTTGGTATATAGTGCTTGGTAAATAACATGTTTGGCATATTTTAGATTTGGCAAAATAGTAGTATTTGTCTAGATTTGCTTTTTTGGCTTTTGTCAGAATAATAGTGTGATTAACATGATTTGAAGTTCATTTCTAATATTGTGGCACATCTTAAATATTTTAAATTAAAAGGACTAGCTAATTCAAATGATTTTATAAGGAAATTCTCAAATTCAAGTACTGTTCTGGTAATAAAGGTTTAGTCTTTGCCTGTGTATTTGAGACTCTTTAAATATAAACCTTCTTGTTGAAACATTCATCTTCAAATACTTTGCTTCTTCAGAACATTCTCAGGTATAGGAGTTCTAAAATCCAAATATGAGAAATTCAGCTTTTAAAAGATTACCTAACAATTTTTAAAAAGAGAAAGCTATTTTATTTTGAAAAAGTTATTGAACGGAGAACTATATACTTCATTCATAGAGCAATGAGGTCATACTATAAATTTCACAATTAGGTGTTGCTTGAATTGCACAATGGAATGTTATGTAAACCAAAATTTATATATTTTCATAATATAAATTATATTTTGTATAATTATTAAAATTACATATATTTAATATATTTACATGTAAAATATATGTGGTGAATAATTATACAAAGTAATTACATACCATTTTTATACTATAAAATTTTATAAACTTATATAATACCTATTTAACCAAGTGCTTAATACTTATATATTCAGTTTTATAGTGATACATAATTTTAATAAATTTGACATTCCAGTTTTCCATGGTGCCACTTGTGCCTAGAAGACTTAATTGGTATTATTTTAAAATAAGCGTTTTTATCTATTATTCAAACTGAAAAATTCATTGTGGAAATTTCTTATAGGACTGGTTGAGGAGTACCAGCTGCCTTACTATGACATGGTGCCTTCAGATCCCTCAGTAGAGGAAATGAGGAAGGTTGTTTGTGACCAGAAGTTTCGACCAAGTATCCCCAACCAGTGGCAAAGCTGTGAAGTAAGACTACATTCTTATGTATATTTTTATCTATTATAATTTTGAGGTAAGTATCAAGGAGGATTTTCAGAGACCATATAGTTCTTTTTCGGGCATCCAGTTCATTTTGTATACGTAGGTATATGTCTTTGGTTTTACTCCCTTTAGCTGTATATATACCTAATGATAAGCTATGGGACAGTGACAAACCCTGACATCCCAGTGATGGTTTATACATGATTTTATTTCTTACTCTACAGAGTCCTCTATAGGGTAGGCAACTTTCAACATCTATGCTCCCTATGGTGATTCAGTAATCCAGGCGACTTTATTTTAGGATGCTGCTATCTCAACACATAGTTTTTAGGTGTGTAGGTCAAGAGAAGAGAGAAGCCAGAGAGTCACATACTGGTTCTTTAATACTTTGGCTCCAGTGAGTCATAATTCTTCCACTCTTGGTTCATAGACCAGAACCAGTCTCATGATTTTATCTAACAGCAAGGGCAGAGAACTATGTGAAGCAAGGCAGGGTGGAAGGGTACTTAATGTCTGTGCCACACAGTATTACAATTTAAGTCATCTTGTTATTACATAAATTATTCCTAATTTCAAACCCTGTAGAAGCTTGAGCTCATTCTCTTTCCTCAGAAAAGTTTCTTTTTCTTGAAGGGCCTGTTGTTTATCTTTTCCTTTCTGTTTCACTTAACTCTTTTTCTATTTAAAGCAAGATTTATGGCTTATTATGTCTATTTTGCATAGAGAGCTTACCTACACAGTTATTTTAGGAGCAGAATTTGAGGAATTTACAATGAAATTGAAATTAATTTTTTCCTAATAATAATTTTATGCAAGTGCAAGAATAAATGACATGGGTAAAATTTTAAGTGTAATAATAAAATGAAAAGCAGTGAATTCACACCCAAGTTTTAAAAATGGAATATTTTAGGACCTTTAAATATTCTTGACTCCTCTGAGAGATTCCTATTATAATTAATTATTTACTATTGCCTTGCCTTTTTTAGACTTTTGCCATATATACATATAAATAAACATATACGTAGCTTACTTTTATATATTTGTGAAATGTATTGAAACTCACTGTAGATAGTCTTCTTAAATATTCTTTACTTTCTCTTATATATGTATATAAAATCTGTTCATTTTTATATGTGTACTATTCCATTACATGAGCATAATACAATTTCTTTTTCCACTATACTGTTAATTGTCATATCTTTGATTTTCTTTTTTTGAATAATGTTACTGTATAGGGGTAAGCAAAAGTAAGTTTAGAGGTATTTATATAATAATGATAAGTAATACAATAATTAATAAATAAGCAATAATACATAAACTCACAACTGTAAACCTACTTTTGCCCTCCCCTGTATATGTGTTATATGCTTTATTAAAAGCTTTATTATATGTTTGTTATGTTTATATTTCATATTTTATATCATTTTGTTCTAGCATCTCATGTTTTGGTGCATCTGATTTCACTGTTTCTTGTTTCAGTTGACTCTTGCTTATGATACTTCATTTTTTCATGTGCTTGTGAATTTTAATTGTGAGCTCAGTCAGGCTCACTGCAGCATTAAGACTTGTGCTTGATTTCTTTTTCTTTTCTTTTTTTTTTTTTACTAAGTGCTAAGATTAAGACAATTTTCTTTGCAAAATTCCCTCTAAGACCAATTTATCCTTATACATAGGACTTTGTAATGTTTCCTATCTTTCACATGTGGTCTATCAATTTTAAAATTCTGCACTGAGATCAGTAGATGCCACAGAACAGCCCCTTGACTTTAGTGATTTCTTATATCTCTAGATTCATGCATTCTCATTATCTTCCCCTCTGAATACTTATCTTATTTACCAGTTCACTTCTACTGATTATTTTAATTCAGAATTTTCTATATTTATATTTATATCATTATTTTTATTTTATTGTGGCATAATTTACATATGCACAAATCTTGATATACAATTTAATGAACTTTTTAAAATGTATGCTCTTGCTCAGTAGTCAGATAGTAGAGCTTTATTCTGATATGTCAAGATTGTGGGTTTAATTCCTAGTCAGGGCACATGTAAGAATCAAACAATGAATACATGGATAATTGGAACAACAAATTGATGTTTCTCTCTATTTCTCTTCCTTCCTCTCTCTCTAAAATCACCAAAAAATAAATATTAAAATAAAGAAAAATAAAAAATTTAAAATGTGTACATGTGTGTTCTTACCATCAAAGTCAATAAAATGGTGAATTTCCAACCCATCCCATTTTCCCTTTTGTCTTTCATGTCCCTTCTTAATGATAGACATTCTACCATATTCCCAGAAATCAATGGATGAATTTTCAGTTAAAAGTTAGCCTCTTTAAGGTAAATATATATGTGTGTGTGTTGACTGGATTTTTCAAAGGGTTCAGACCTACTCTCCTTCTTATATCATTTTAAATTTATTATGTTTTCATCAGAGCTTAGCATCAATTCCTGAGGTTTTTGTTTTGCTTCTCTTGTACTGTGTTTTGTGTGAGTAAAGTCTTTGGTGTTTTTCTCTCTTAAAGGCACTCCGAGTCATGGGGAGGATAATGCGTGAGTGTTGGTATGCCAATGGGGCAGCCCGCCTAACTGCCCTTCGTATTAAGAAGACTATTTCTCAACTTTGTGTCAAAGAAGACTGCAAAGCCTAATGATAATAATTATGTTAAAGAGATCTCTCGCAGCTTTCTATGTAATTTTCCCTCTTTATGTGAATATATTTGCCTTTTTTGTTGTTGTTGTCTACCTCAAAAATAATGCAGGATAGTATTGAAGTGTGCAAAAAAGGCAGCATGAAAAAACTACTCTCAGATCAAGCTGGAGTTGACTTTATCCAATCTTCATGTTGTCTTAAATTTATTTTGGAAAGCAACACATCAACACATCTATTTAATAAGAAAATTACTATAAAAGTGTAAAATAAGCTGTCTACAAATAATAAATATCAGTAAGGTTATATTTTACTTGAATCAAGATCACACAAATGAGCAGAAAAAATGCATTGAAAACAGTGAGATGAAAATATATTTATTAAAAATGTGAACTAGGTATATATTATATCTAACCAAAACATTACACCATGCACTCTATGATGTTCTCTATTTTATACATTAAGCAAATCTTTTAAAAATTAAATATTGCTCTGAATTTTGTTATATAAAATATAAAAAAATGGAGCTGCTCAGTTGAGGTCAGGATCCCACTTACTTAGCCCCCACCCCTACATTCTCATACTCATTATCAATCACCACAGCAACCCCTGAAGCAAACAATTTGAAAGCTTTCTACTTCTTTTCTTTACAAATGAGATACCTGACTTATTTATTGTTTTTTAACAGGGACAGAGAGAGATAGACAGGACAGACAGACAGGAATGGAGAGAGGTGAGAAGCATCAACCATTAGTTTTTCGTTGCCGTTGCGACACCTTAGTTGTTCATTAATTGCTTTCTCACATGTGCCTTGACTGCAGGCCTTCAGTAGACCAAGCAACCCCTTGCTGGAGCCAGCGACCTTGGGTCCAAGCTGACGAGCTTTTGCTCAAGCCAGATGGGCCCATTTTCAAGTGGTGACCTCGGGGTCTCAAACCCAGGTTTTGCATATCCCAGTCAGACGCTCTATCCACTGCGCAACCGCCTGGTCAGGCATGACTTCTTGAGACATAGAGAAATGCCTCAAAGTCTCACCACTAGTGGTAGAGCTGGCTCTAGGTCTTATGACAATCCACCCTGCAGAGTTAGCTGGCTCCCTACAGGCCTTTTAATTCCAACAGTACTTGTTACCCTGTGCTGAAACAAGATCTTTCTTTATGATATTTGTGGTTTAGTAAACAAAAGACAAATTGAGTTATTTTTGCAGTCATAATATACCTGCATGAACTCTTAGGATAATATCCATTGACACTTTTTTTGATAGAAATTTCAGTCACCTATTTGTTAGCTAAATATTAATGTTTTCTAAACCTTCCTGAGTTTAATCAAGCATAAAGATCCATTGTCAGATGATGTCTTTAAGATACATTTCAGAAGTCCTTATTACTTTTGTGCATATGCATTTAAAAGAAAAGAACAGGAAAAGAAGATGAAGCTGGGAGCTATCTTGAGAAATAATTAAGATAACTCTTAAGTGAAATATAATAACCCAATTCTACAGAGGATATCAATAACTGTAAATAGATATTTTTCCACCTTTTAAATATGAGCACAGGGGTGTAGAAGAAGTCTTATGATAATAATGCCTTTATTCTATTCCCAGTGGAGGCAGAAGTGATGACTTCTGAATAATACATGGGATATTAAATATTTCCTACAAATCTACAATTCTGCTTTGGTGAAGGAGTTTAACATGGTATATTTTATTGTTCTAAAATATTGTTTTCTAAACACTATTTCTTAGAATGCTCTTCTACTGAGATGACTCAAGACCAAAAGGATTTTTTGATAGATTATTAGAAAGTGATACTGCACATGAGTATGTCCTGTACTTTGAGGAGTCTAGAAATAAAAGAATGTTAATTGGATTTTTCTTTAGACTGAATTTCCCAAAGTATTTGACCATGGAACCCTTTTATGAAGAAGAGGGGAAATTTTTCATTATCCCATAAGGCACAACTTGGGTAACAGTGTTCTGAATGATATACTAAAGTATTTTCATGGATACTGCACTGTAGTGCTTATAATTTATTTCTCTGTGGAAATATATTACTTGAACCCATCTTCATTTGACTGAGATGAGATATCAAAGGCAAAAATCTAACAACTGTGGTTTGTATACACTTTCACTCTCATTCATGCAATTATTCATTCTTTAAATAATGTAGGGCATCCCATGTCTTCCTTGCCAAAATATTGGGCCCAAAAAGGAAATTAAAAGATGGGTAGATTCTGCTTCGGGGATTTTTTAAAGTCTAGTTTGGCAATAGGAACAGGGGTGTAGGTGTGTGAGAGAAGAAAGTAAACTGACAAATAAATATAATACAAAGTAAAATGTTTTGAGTTCTGTGTGACAAATTAGGATGTTTTGAGTTCTCTATGACAAATTAGGATGTTTTGAGTTTTATGACAAAGTAGGATATTTTGAGTTCTATATGACAAATTACTTTTAATTTGCAACTCAGAAAGTATCTTTATTTGGCTATTCCAGACAGTCTAAATCATATAATCAGTTTTAAAAAGTGCGTATGTGAAGGATTTTTTTAAAAGCTTTTGTGAAGAGAGTAATTTTGTTTGTGCTTGTTACAACACTCAACTTCATTTGTCATAGATTGTTTCTGTATATATGGGAATGAAATTATTTATTTAATTAGGTTTTACTATAGTTTCAAATAAACAAAAATAATACTTCCTGTTTTATTCACTAACATTAGATGAATATACTTAATATTTAAGAGAGGATGTTTTAACATCTCCATTTTCCTTGTTATTACGTTTATAATTTATTTGAGTGTTTTCAGATATAATTTTACATTTTTATTGGTTCAACTTTCACTCCAGAGAAATCTGTACATTTTAAGATACTTCTCTTGTTTTTGTGTTGGCTAACTATAACTCCTAACTGAATGGTCTTATAATCACCAAGTACATGTTTTAAGAAAGCAGGTAGACTAACAAAAATGATTAGAAAAAGTTAAAAGTTCTAATTTTTTCTTAACTTGCAACATTGTAGACATTAGAACAATAAGGCAAATTTACTGTATATATCTATGCTGTAAAACTTCGTATTTTTGATGGAGTCTTATTGTGTAATATTTATTTCTTTTGAATTGTGTTAAAACAAAAATTAATGTTCTCAATGTGTCAATGTTCTTTGCTTCTTTCACATATTTTGGCTTTGGGTATAATGTAAAGCTTGGGAAAATGTTATTTATGAAATTTCAGTGCTGTATAAAGTGTGATGGAATACATATGCAGTATCACTTCTTTAAAAGAAGGGATACATTACTTGTTGTTTACTTCTCTGCATGAACTTGTGGCCTTGTAGTCTATGTGTGTAATTGGTACAGATTGTGTTGTGTACTTTCTTTTGTGTCTAAAATATTTGTTATGTCACATCTAGAATTCTTAATTTATGTACTGACTTGAAAGTTAAGTGAAATATGACTGTGGCGTGAACTATTTTAGGTCTAGCACTTACTTTGTATCATTACACTTTCAACTTTGCATTTTAAATTTCATGATTGTACGAAAATAATATTCTGATGGCAGTGTCTGAAGACTTAAAAATCAGTCTTTATTTTAAAATGAAGATCTGTAATAGATTTATTAGGTTACAAGTTCCATAACAAGTTAATATATTACTTTTACTTTAGTAGAATTATGATATAAAACAAAACTACTGTTATGCTGGAATTTTGCCACCACGTGATTTATGAGGACAGAAAGAACTCAGGGCTGTATTGGAGTTTACACAAAAGGACCAGGGTCCCTATTATCAAATCATCCGAAAACAGTGAGCCCACGTTTGCCATTTTACAAAGTTCAATGTAAAATTGCTTGACAGGAAATAGTTTTTGGTTAATTATTTAAAATAAATATGGCAATATATTGTGTGTAGATAGATTTATTTAAAATATGGTCATTTTATTTCCCATCAGAAAATTTAAAAAGTAACAGTGGCAAATGAGTACAATTGATAGCAGTTGATGCCTTCAATAATTATTCCTTTAAATAAATTTACAAATACATTTTAAACTTGAAAATGATTGAGAATTAGTATCTTAAAATGCTGTTCTCATGGTCTTTGAAGGTATTTTAAATGTAATTTCTTGTGTAAAACATATTACTTCTATGACAAAGCTTTGTATCCGCTCCCTTCATAAAGTAATGCCTAATGTGGACTTTATGCACTATTTAGTGAAGACAGTATCTTTTTGTCCCTGAGGGCTTCTTCTAAACAGAAAAAAAGTCAGTTGGACAATAAAAATTATCAAAGTGTTAATGTTAAAAGTATTTCTATAGTACAGGCAGTTTTACAAAAGATTTCAATGCAGATTTTCACACATTTGACTTTCTTTTGTCCCTCTAACTTTTCTTTTATGTTTCATTATTTTTCTCACCTTACTCTCCCTCAGTGTCTTCCATAATTATCTTTAGTTCTTGTTCTTAATTTAAAGAAACTAGCTATTATTTAATTTAATCATCCTAGTATTTAGCCTTCTAATGACGGAGTATCTCTTGACGGTCTAAATTATTTCAGATGTGACACAGACAAAAACCAAGACCAGGACTTGGGAAGTGTAAAGGATATTAGAGATAATGTAATTCGATTCCTGGATTTTATAGATGAAGAAAGCAAGGGTCAGAGATTTAGTGATAGCTAGTGATTAGAGGAACTGTTATGAGAACCCAGTGGGGCAACCACCATGGTGCTTTACCGTATCCAACCTTTACTAATGAAAAAATAATTAACATGCATCTAAACATACCTTGAATATATACTATGTGATATACCATTGAATGGTGATGATCAAATATTACTTTTTAGTTCTGCTGAAGAAATTTGCTCACTCATGGTAAGGTCAGTGAAAAAAGACTAAAAAGGCTAAGGAAGAGTTTTAAATAGATAGTGGTGAATAACATTTAGGAATTGTGAGGACATGGAATTTCTTAGTTCAAGTAATGGTAAGAGATACTTCATAACTTTCTTCTTTCTCTAAGATTGCTGTTTCTCTTTATGCATTGGAATGGGAATGAAAGATGACTTGATAGTTGAATTCGGGACCGTGTCTATAACATTACCTTACCTCTCTCCTAGTTTCTTCTTAGTTTTATCTTTGGCATTCAGATTTTTTAGTATATTTTAAAAATCTTTGCTGAACTTCCTTAATTCTAAACATGCTATAATTCCTGTTCTTCTAGTGTTCTAGCCCCTGTCAGATTGCTGCTTACTGAACTTCTAAACAATACTTTCATTTCCCATACCCACATATGAGAGACTATGTCTCATGCTTTTTCTAGTAATTTTTCACTAGGTATGGTGAAGAGGGTATTTGTTAAAGGCAGAGAAGGCCTTTTTATAAATTTTAAAAAGACTATCAGTCTAGTTATATTCTAGTTTTCACCTAACATATAAGAAATATGTCTACCTTTGCCCTAATGCTGAATTCCACTTAAGAGATGGTGACTTGAACAGAGAATGTGAAGTATATGTCCCCTAATATGATTACTGAAGTTACTTCTGTGTTTTATACTACTGTTTTGTTTTGCTTTGGCCATCTTTTAAAATTAAGTCATTATGCCATATGGTTTGGATATAATAGCATATTGAAATTAGGTAATAATCCTCACCTTAATATCCCTCTTTTAAGGGCTGCCAGGATATTTCTTAATTCAGTTGCAGACTTAATACACTAAGGGAAATATCTCATCCTAGATTTTAATATTTTTCAATATGATATTTTCTTAGTATTGCTCCAATGTTAGTTTACACAAGTTTTTTCTCTCCAGATCTAATACTTTTAACTGCAAGATGATTACACCAGGTTACATGAACTTGAATTGTAAACTATGAATCTGAATGTATTAGGAAATGAGACTGGACTGAGACTCACCAGATCCAGTCAGGTATGTGCTCCGACACTCTCAGCTGGGGAGGTGGGGGGTAGGTAGAGGCTTACATCCAACCTGCGATTGGTTCATCATCTCAGAAATATTTTTATATTTTGCAGAAAAGTCCCTTCTATACTTATATATCTTTAGAAAAGGGCCCTGATCATACATTTCAGAAAATGAGAATTAAAATTTCAAAGTGGCTTTTGGCATCTGCAAATACAATAGAAAACTGAGAAAAAATTTTAAAAAAAGAAAAACGATAGATTTTTATCCTAACAGACCCAAGAGAGCAAAGAGAGTGTATGATTTATTTATCCTGTTGATTCAAGTTTTCAACTCAGACATTCTGCACCAAAACACATGGACCCTAATTTTGATAACACCGTGGAGTTCTCCTTCCATGTGCATTCATAAACTTCATCCATTGATTTTTCCCTGTAAAGAAACAATTACTGGTACATGCCTATGTTCTGACTAATACAGGCACAGAATGAGATTTACCAATGTCTGCATTTCCTCCATGGCTTAAATACAAGTAATTATTTTTTTAAGTGGAACTCTTTTTATCTCTTTATATAAAGTAAGGGTCTCTAAACCAAAATAATAAATTCCAGTTCATTTCCATAATGACTAGTATCAAGCTCTTCTCTTGTGATCTCAGACTGAAGAAAAGCATGCAAACTTAATCTGAATTTCAGGTTTTAATTGGTCCTCAAAACAGAAAGTTAGATTTAGATTTCAAAAAAGGAAATTTTGGGTTGACTTTCAAAGTACTAATGCTAATTATACTTTGGGTCGTGTGACTTTTCTTATACCTAAGAGCATGTTACAAATGTCAAAACCATTGCAGTTTGACATTGCAAAACATGCCTTCAACTCTTGAACTACTGTGAAAAAAAAATCACAGTTGTAAAGACTTATTGTAAGCTAACTGATAATCTTAAGAATGTAGAAGATTCACTTTTTAACAGGGGCCCAAATGAATGTATATCAGGAGTATGAAGAAATAGGTTTTAAAATGAGAAAGTGGTATTAAAAAATATGCAGATAGTAACTTTTAGAGTTGTAATTAATTGTTGAAGCTAACAAAGAGAAATGAATGATATTCAGATGTTTTATTTTTGGTCTGTGTAAATATGCAATTTAGAGTATATATATATATATATATATACTTATTTTGTTTAGAAATAATATTTTAAATTTAGTAAGTCCGTGATAGCCTTTACACCAAAATGTTTAACTTGACCAACAGCAAGTCATAAAAGTATTTATTGTAAAGCTTTTTAAATATAGCATAACTTTCAGCTGCTTCCAGATGTAAATATTTATCTGCCAAAATGTTATATTTTTATGTATGCATTTTCTGAAAATGTTTTGTAAAGTGGCAAAAATAATAAATTAAGCACTCCTTGTACTTGTTTCTGTGAAGCATATAGAGCTGTATTTTAAATAAAAAGAAAATGTGTCATATTTTGGTTTCTATGAAAATGTGTTCTATTATTTTAAATTTGTATTTATATTTATATGCATTATATGGAGAGGGTTTTGGAAATTTAAATGTTGACTTCAGTGGGCACTTGCTTTTGCTTTTTTCTTTCCTTTCTTCTTTGAGGAAACACTATCTTCTTTAACAGCTATTTCTCTATAGGGCACTTAGGACAATGATCTTTGTTTGATTTTTTAAACAAAACTGTAACCATTCTTTGCATCTATTTAAGCATTTACTATTCTGACTACAGGGTGGCATGATCTCAAGTCAAAATTACCTTCTTTTACACTTACATTTCTGAACACTCATATGGTCTACAAGGCCTAGGCATATGGAGCCTGACCCTACCTGCCTTCATTTCAGGTATCACCCTACCTTCAGCCCCAGCTGTTCTTTCTCCTGCTTCTTGCTGTCGCTGAACTTGCCCCACATGTGTCTGTCCCAGGGAGTTTGCTCTATTCTCTGTGCCTCGAATGTTCCTTCTCTGGATATTTGCACGGTTTAAGTGTCTGTTAGAATGCTATCACACCAAACAGAACTCCTTGCCACCCTTTGTCATTCACTATCCATTTGGTCTCTTTAGTTTTTCTTTACAGCACTTTGGATTAACTGTCATATTATATCATATATCTTTTAGTGTATAGTATCACAATGACTAAATCCTTGAGTACTAGAATTAGAAGCAATTTCACTTTAACTTGAAGTTGTAGTTTTAAAACATTAGGAGTAAAATGTTTTATAAGGTGAGAAATCCTTTGGGGAACTCATTATTACCCTCTTTTCCCACCCCACCCTGAAAAATCTATAATAAACCTTAAGGGATAGTTATAAACTCAACCAACAGTAGTTTTGCGAAATTCATCGTGGCTGTTCCAGAATGACATGATGAGAAAATTAGGTTGTTTGGTTTGTGTTTTCAACCCTACAATGATGTTTTTCCCCCTGTGACTTAGCCTAAGAGAGTTAGAACACTGTTGGGTTTACTTTCGGGATGTGTTCTTATGTTCTTTCACTTTTTTTACCATTTGGGGGCAGTTTTGTTACTGTGTTTTCATTCCCTAGCATGAAGTTGGTACTAAGCAGATTCTCTAGCCAGACCTTCTTTCTCAACAGGCATGAAGTCAGGATTTCACCTGGCTTCATCATTATCTTCTTCTTGGAGTTGCAGGGAAAGAGAAACTATTTCACTTCAATCTAGATTGTAAAATTTATGCATGAAGTAAAACAAATGCTGTAGATTTAGCAACACCACCAGTAGTGGTTTTTCTTCAGTTGTACTTTTGTAATAATTTTTCAGCATTTTGATTTTTTAATACCAATATAAAAGAGTTAGTGAACATTACATTGTTGATGTAAGTTCTCTAATGAGTAAATATGAAATTGAATAGCTACTTTTTTTTCCCCTTGGGACAGAATCCTAGAGATTGGGGGAATCACAATGTCTAGGCAAACAGCCTGGGATGTCTTAAAGTGAGATTCTTAAGAAATGTTGTTTGACTTTTAGAAGAAATATACATCTGTTGTGGTTAAGGATAGTTATGAAAACTTTCATTTGACTGTCTTTAAATTTTATTAATGAAAAACATTTTTCTATAGATGTTTTTCTTTTTTGGTCAGTGCTACATCTAACAAAATAGTGATTATAATCACTTCTCACTAAAACAGGTTAAAATTCTTCTCCCCTCAAATATTAGCCAATAAATTTTATCAAACATAGTGTAACAGTCATTGCAGGTGGTTCTAAGATAGCAATAAACTCCTGCATTTGAGAAGGTAATCTGTTTGAGAAGACAAAGGATACACAGGAAGAGCTATCTAACCTTAGAAGCTAGTGATGCAAGACATGTCGTAGGAAGAAATTATTAAGGCTGAGTGTGAGTACAGATATTGTGGTATGAGTTAAGTTGGAAGATTCCAGAAAATTAACAAGTTGATGCTGTAGGATAGGAAAGATTTTTCTGTTATATAGACATTAGAGAAGTCCCTAATAAGAAAAATGTCTGAAACAAAGTAGCAATGCTCATGGGAGCGATACCTTTAGGACTAGAACGGAAGGTTTGTGTAAGTTTCAGATTACAGCATTTAACTTGATCTGCCTCCGAGGGAGACTGAAGATTTTAAAGTAGCAATGATAATATGAATTGTTATTTAATAAAGGCAGTAAAATAGTTCCCTTCTTAGGAGATTTATTAAAGAAGCCTGAAGAATCCCACCCTTACCTTTTTCCCCCTAATTGGTGAATATTTGGAGATATAACTGAAGAATTTTAAGATGAACTGTACACTTGGTATGAAGTAGGTGTCTTTATATGGTGCTCCCCCCGCCCCATACTTTTTAGTGTGTCTCAAAAGCAAAGCAAAATATAGTCATAAGAAAGAGGAAAAAAGAGATGAAAGGTTATTAAAGATATGACCCACGGATTTTTAAAGCACACCCACGGAGGAAAAGAAATAGTTTAAAAAGCTCTACTCCATCATTCCATCTGTGTATGAAAAGTGTTCAGGTGCCACTGAACTGTGCGAAGTAAATTTTAAATTTTATCAAATTGGGTTGAGACATAAAATACTGATGGTGATTTTACGGAAGAACCCTTGCTTCAGCAACTTAGGAAATTACACTTGATTTCTTTTGAGTGATACTCACTTGTGCTTGAAATTGTTCATTTGAACCCTTCTAAACAAGAATCCAGTGGTTAAAGGTGAGTGCTGTTTAACATTTACACAAAACATTCCAAACACAGTGTACTTTTGCCCTTTAATGTCACCCAGCTTCTACTTCCCTCTCATAGCCTGTCCTTCCCTGGCCATTTGAGTTGACCTCACTGCATCCCCGAAAGGAGAATTGGTTCAAAAGTAGTTATCTGCTAGGAAGCATTAGACTATTTTTATAATCTTCCAGCTAAAGCTTTTAATGTGGCAACTGCTGGTTACTGAAGCATTTTAAGAAAAAGGAACTGCTGAGTTTGCCTTTTATTTCTAAATGGAGAAACACAAGGTGACACAATCACATGAGATATAAGTGAACCAGAACAGGGAAATACAGCTTAGTTTTCTGCACACAGCAAAAGCAAGACTTTGCAAAAACACATTTCAGTTCTATAATGCAATCTGGATCTTTGCTTTTACATAATACATAAAATGGTTCATGAAATTCACTTTAAGTCAGCTTTTCCTTTACCAGAAACACAAGGGGGGTACCATAAACCTCTTAACCAAGAATCTTCTCGCGCTCTCTGCCCTTCTAAAATATTGCTTCACTAAAGTTGACTTCTTTACCCTTGTGAATCATATAACCTAGTACAAAGAACATTTTACCTTTTTTTTCATTTAAATAATTTTTATTGATTGATTTTAGAGAGACAGAGAGAGGAAGGATAGTGAGGAAAGCATTCATTTGATGTTCCACTTAGTTGTGCATTTTTTGGTCACTTCCTATATGTGCCTTAACTGGGGATCGAACCTGCAACTTTGGTTTTTCTAGACAACACACTAACCGACTGAGCTAACTGACCAGAGCCTTACCCTTTTCTTTCTTGGTCCCTCTAAGATCTTTGACACAGAATGTCATCTCAGAATGTCACAAAATTAATTTTCGTATTTCTGAAATATCATTTTCTTCCTCCTTTTCCTTAATTTTCTTGGTGGTCTTCACATAATTTTTTTTTTTATCTGTGTCCCTAAAATACAAGCTTTACCCAGCATTCTGTCTTTGCTTCTCTTCATCCTGAACCTTCTTTCTTGGTGAGCTCATCTACTCTTTTGTCTTTAACAAACCTACATATTTTTTCCCGAGTTACCTTCTGAGATCCAGTACTAATTTTTTGTTTTTTTCTGAGTCCACTTGAGATGTTGCTGAATATGTCTGCAACTTGTTCTTTTGTATTGCTAGGTATAATTCTGATGTATTCTTCTTTCTTCCTTCCTTTCTCCCTTTCTTTCTTTCTTTCTTTCTTTCTTTCTTTCTTTCTTTCTTTCTTTCTTTTCTTCTTTCTTTCTTCTCTTTCTTTCCTTCCTTTCTCCCTCCTTCCCTTCCTCCTTCACTCCCTCCCATCCTCCATCCTTTCTTTTCTTTCTTTCTTTCTTTCTCTCTTTCTTTCTTTCTTTCTTTCATTATTTTCTTTCTTTTCTTTCTATATGACAGGAGGGGAGTCAGAGAGACAGACTCCAGCATGCACCCCAATCTGGATCCACCAGGCAAGCCCACTAGGGGGTGATGCTTTTCCCATCTGGGGCCCTTGCTCCGTTGCTCAGCAATGGAGCCATTTTTTTAGCACCTGAGGCAGAGACCATGGAGCCATCCTCAGTGCCTGAGGTCAACTTGCTCTAACCAATCAAGCCATGGCTGTAGGAGGTGAGGAGAGAGAGAGAGAGAAGAGGGGATAGAGAAGCAGATGGTCGCCTCTCCTGTGTGCCTTGACAGGGAATCAAACCTGGGACTTCCACACAACGGGCCAATGCTCTACCACTGAGTCAACAGGCCAGGACATAATTCTGATGTATTAACATGCTTCAGTTTGTTTTTCCATTCACCTATTGGACACTTGGATTTTTCAAGTTTAGAGCTATTATGACTAAATTTGCCACAACTATTTTTCTATGAGCCTTGTGTGGATATATGCTTCATTTCTATTGAGTAAATAATTAAGAGTGTAATTTCTGGATCAAATGGTAAGTAGAAATTATTGTCCAAAGTATTTGTACCATTTTACACTCTCACTATCAATGAGAGTAGCAGTTGCTCCAGACTTTTTCATTTTAGCCTTTCTAGTGGGAAAGTGGTAGTAGCTCACTGGTATTTTAAAATGTACTTCTGTGATCACTAATATTTAGCTCCTTTCCTGTACTGTGAGTTATCTTAAAGTATTTTGTCTGCTTTATTATTGGTTGTTTCTTTTCTTATTATTGATTTGTAAGTGTTCTTTATATATTTTAGTTCCAAATATTTTGTCAAGATGAACTCATTCACTTTTTTTCTTAAAGGCAAACCTATGCTTTTGACTATGATCCCTCTTGTTCCACCCTAAAACCAAGTCTTACACTGTTTCTACTTCCTTAGTCTCTATCTTTCCACTTCAGCTTTATGCCACTACTGTTTTAATTCATTTCCACTACTATATGTTTTCTTTCTTTCAGATGATGTTAGCAGTAGTTCTCGGTAATAACTATGATGGTTCTATATCATAAAAAATGGCATGTGGCAAATCCTATTCTCCTTTCTAATTATCAAATAGGGATGAGCAAGTTCTATATACTTTGACCAATAGGTTCCTGGGAAAAAGAACATCTTTCCAGAATTTGGCAGTATTTTTCCTTTGTAAATATATATGTTGTCCTAGCAATTGAAATCACTCATCTGAGCCCAAATCTAGTTTTACTAACTCATAGTTTTGTCCTGAGTTGACTATACTTGAAATGGTTTCTATCCTCTTCAATTAATTGATATTTGATTTCTGGCCTAGAATATGGTTTACCTGGGTGAGTATTCTGTGTGCACTTGAAAATACGTGTATACTACAGTTTTCATGTATTTTATTCTATAAATGTAAATAAACTCAAGTTGCTTAATAAAGTTTTCAAGTATTTTTATCCTATCTGATTTCCCTCTTCTATCAGTTACTGAAAGAATGCAATTGTAGATTTGTTGGTTTCTTTTTTTTTTACTCTATCATTCTTTGTTTACATATTTTGAAGCTCTGCTTTCAAATGCATACACATTTAGATTTTATGTATTCTTGATAATAAAACCCTTTATTATAACAAGATATCTCTTTTTATGTCTCATAATATTCTTACTCTGATGTTTATTTTGTATATTAATAGAGTCATTGCAGTTTTCTAATTATTAATATCTGCATAGTATATATTTTTGCATTCTTTTACTTTTACATGTCTGTATCTATATTTTTCAAAGTGGATTTCTTATAGAGAGCATATAGTTGAGTCTTTTTTTTTTAAATAAGAGTAGGGGAGATAGTGAGACAGACTCCCGCATGTGCCCTACTGGGACCCACCCAAAAATCCCTATGTAGGGCTGATGCTCTAATCACCCAAGCTATTTTTAGTGCCTGAGCCTGGGACTGGGACCAACTGAGCTATTCTCAGTGCCCAGGGCAGATGCTCAAACCAATCAAGCCAGGGAAAGAGAGAAAGAAGGGGGTGAGGGAAGGAAAGAGAAGCAGATGGTGAATTCTCATGTGTGTCTGACCAAGGATCGAACCCGGGACGGCCACATGCTGGGCTGATGCTCTATCAACTGGCCAGGGCCTAGTTGAGTCTTATATTTTTATCCAGTCTGAAAATCTTTGACTTATAAAAATTAGTGTGTTTACCATTTAATAATTACCATGTTTGATTTTAATTTACTATCTTGCTATTTTTTGCACTTTTTTCATCTGTTCTTTTCTTTTTACCTTTTTCTTCTTATCTTATTTTGGATGAATTTAGTATTTTCAGTATTCTAATTGATTTTCTCTATAACTTGTTAGTGATAAGTTATATATACTTATAAAATATATTTTTAAAATATTGTTCTAGGGTTAACAATATGATATTTTAATTTACTATAATCTACCTTCTAATATGGAAGGGAGTATTTCACCCAAAAAAGATGGTGACTGGTACATTAGGAATTACTCTGCACAGGGATTCTTGTGGCTGTCTTCTTACTCAACATCTTTCTCCAGAGCTGTGAACCCCCAACTTACCACATACCTCACACGACTCTAGTACACTCAGCCCTCCCCCTGCCATAACCCAGGATAAGTGGTTATAAACAAGATTCTATGCATTAGTACTTTAAGAGGGTGCCTGTGTCTCTGTGGACTCCTATTTCTTTTTTGCAGATAGAAACCTCACTGCTTTTCACAGCCAAATGCTATGTGGATGCCTCTTCCCAACTCTGGTGGCCTATGCCAGGGAACATGGCTTCAGGGTTTGGCCCCCCCTCCTCAGGGGTGATCCCCCCACCACTGAGATATCCCACCAGATTTTCAGCCACTACTTGTGAGAGTGGGACCAGCACTTTTTGTGTCTCTTCCTTTCCTACCAGTCTTCATGTGGCTTCTTCTGTTAATCCTTGGTTATAAGGCTTCTCTTCATTTAGTCTTGAGTTAGTTATTCAGGTTATTTGTTCTTAAATTTAGTTGTACCTTCAGTTTAGTCCTGGGAAAAGGTGAGTGTAACACCCACACAATCCATCACCATCTTGGATTTTCCAAATTCAACATTTTAAATGAGGACTGCTTTCCATTATATTTATTATAGCCAATGCTCTTTATTTCTTTGTGCGTATTTGAGTTTTAATCTGATATTTTCTTCAGTCAGATTTTCTTTTAACATTTCTTATATAGCACTAAATTTTCTCAGTTTATGTTAATATAAAAATACCTTTTGTTTTGAAGAATATTTTCACTGGATGTAGAATTCTAAATTAATAGGTTTTCTTTTCTTCTTTTATTTTTTGTCAGCTCTTTAAATAAAGGTATTGTTTTATCATCTAGCTTGCCCTATTTCTGATAAGGTCAATGGTAATTCATATCTTCTTTTACTTGTATTGTATCCTTTCTTTTGCTGTTTTAAGATTTTTCTCTTTTTATGGGTTCTTAGCCATCAGATCATGATGAGCTTAGGTATAAATTTATTTTATTGCTTTTATTTTACTTTTGTTTTTTGTTCAGCTTATTGGATTAGTGTGTGTACAGTTTTCATCAAATCTGGAAAACTTCTTTGGCCCCTAAAATTTCTTCAGATTCCACCCTATCTTATGCACTATCTTCTCTTTTATTGAGGCTTCAGGTACATGCATATTAAACAACTTGACAGTGTTCTATTGGCAACTAAGATTCTTCTTTTATTTCTACTATTTTTTCTTTTTGTTTTAATTTGCTTCATTTAGAATGTTTATGACTTCAAATTTATTACTCCTTTCCTTTGCAATTTCCAATCTTCTCATATACACTTATAGTGAAGTTTTCATTTCAACTATTGTATTTTTTAGCTCTAGAAGTATCATTTATATCTTCTATACCATTTCTTTCCTTATTATTTTCATGTGTACTTTTAGTCCATGAGCGTATTTAGTTTCTTTATATTTATTCATTTTAGAGAGGAGACACAGAGTGAGAGAGAGAGAGAAAGAAAGAGAGAAAGGGGGGAGGAACTGGAAGCATCAACTCCCATATGTGCCTTGACCAGACCAGTGCAGGGTTTTGAACTGGCGACCTCAGTGTTCCCAGGTCAACGCTTTATCCACTGTGCCACCATAGGTCAGGCTCCATGAGCGTATTTATAATAACTGTTTTAAAGTCTTTTTGCACTCCTCTGGGTCTGTTTCTTTTAACTGCTTTTTCTCTTTTTCTGGATTTTATTTTCTTTCTTATTTGTATGTCTAATAATTTTTTATTACATTAGAGTTGACATTTGATTTAGAAGGTATATAAGGGGCTTGAAGAATAGTTTTATCCTTTCAAGTCTTGTTTTTTAAACTTTGTTAGGGCAGGCCTAAAGTAGTCCAACCCTAGGGCTAATTTAACCATATTATAAAGGTGTGATCTTCTTAAGATATCAACTGAAGCCCCAGGTTTTAATAAGCTGTCAACACTCTGCCTGGTCAGTAGTAAAATATCCCCTTGCAATGTGAGAGCTCTGGGAATTTTCCAGTTTACAGCTTCTCAAAAACTGTTCTTTGCTTTGTTATATAAGATTCACCTAAGTAGCAGTACCTAGCATTTAGCAAAAGATTCAAGGGTACCTTAGTACATGCAAACTTTTGCTATTTCCCTGAAAAACTTGCTCCTGTTCTGCCAATATGACTCTTACCTTCTCAAACCTCAATTTCTGTCTCCTCAACTCAGCAACACTGCCAACTTGGTTCCTCCTTTTGCCTCACAATCCTCCCAAAAATGCTTCCATGGAAAGATGTTGGACCAATGGTGGGATGTTTGTTTCATATATTTCCCATGTTTTAGGGATTATAATGCTGTGTTTCCTAGAGTTGTATGTCTGGAGACCACGAATATATATATATATATATACACACACATATATATATATACACACACACACACATATATAATGTTATATATAATAGAATATAAAATATTCCATGTATATTTCACATATTTATTTCACACATATTGCACATATATTTCATTTATTTCAGATTTTTAAAATACATACGGCAGGAGGGCAATTATAATATTGATAGTCTCTCATGGATAGCAACAGAAATATGCTTTTATTTTTAAAGCTTTTAGTGTATTATACTTGTTTTTCCAATTATCAAAAAAACTTGACAATCTATGTACTAGGTTTCTGAGACTAAATCAAGTCAAATTCAACAGCATAGTATCCAAGATAAAATTTTGGACAAATTCAACTGATTATAATGTATTAATAACATAAAGTGTTGCTTGGAAACAGGCAATGAGAAAAAGATCAAAAGAGCTTCACAATCATTTTTCATATTGAAAAGGCAGGTACAGGTAAACAATTTTCAACCTTTCTCATCTCATTACTAAAATTCTGTGACACACCAAAAATACATTTTTTTGCCACTAGGATAAAAAAAAAGGTAGGAATAATTATGATTGATTAAAAATGTATATAATAATAGTAGTTACCTGCTCTTTTTGCTCCAAAGTGACTTAAAAAAAATCGGGTGCCTATACTTGTATATAATGCCACCAAGAATTAACCAACCGGACACAACCTTGTTATACAACATGACCAATAAAATGAAACTCTATTATATGACCTATATATTCATGGTTCAAGGTAAGGCATTCACACAATGACTATTGTATTGGCTGTCGTCATTTTCTTATTTGAAAATCTAAAGAAAAAGTGGTTAGTGCCCCTCACTAAACAGTCAGGTATTGAATGTCTTAAAAACTCTTGCAGCACACCATTTGAAAAATGTTGGGCCAGCAGAGGGAGATGGTGAATGATTATAGCTTTTGAGGGATGAAACAATTCTAAGCAGTGCAAACATCCTCAAAATTGTCCCTGCAATGTTCAGTTTCATTGTAGGCATAGTTTGTACAAGATATTTTGTATGGCATCTAAATAACTTGCATAAGTGTTCTCTATGAAATGTACAATTTTTACAAAACTCTAGAACAAAACCATTGATTATTATTCTAAATGGTTGTAGTTAATTATATATGCTTTTGACATTTCTATCTTATTTCTAACAGTTACAATTTTTTCTCCTCTGGAATATTTGAGATTGGAATTGTAGGTGACTGACACATGGCACTTATGCTCCCTTTTTTAACTATCACTTTTTCTTCTTTTCAATTATGATTGTGTGCATTCTCCCATTTCCCAATCTTTGTTACTCAAAAAGCAGTAGATAATGGGATTTATGTAGTGAGAATCAATTTTGAAAGGGAAAAAAGTTTTGCATGATTAACTCATTCTTCATATGGCTTGGTCACCTCTGAATCATGACCCATGAGAAAAATCTAGCTTAATCGACTTGTAGCATTACAGGAAATACATCCGTTTTCTAATTATATATATATTAGAAAAAGAGTGAGAGAAAGTACAGACAGGCAGAAAGGGAGAGAGATGAGGAGCATCAATTCTTCACTGAGGCATCTTAGTTGTTCATTGATTGCTTTCTCATATGTGCCTTGACCAGAGGGCTCCAGCAGAGCAAGTAACTCCTTGCTAAAGCCAGCAACCTTGGACTCAAGCCAGTGACCATGGGGTCATGTCTATGATCAAGCCAGTGACCCCACGCTCAAACTGGTGAGCCCGCACTCAAGCTGGTGACCTCGGGGTTTCGAACCTGGGTCCCCTGTATCCTAGGCTGATGCTCTATGCACTGCACCACCCCCTGGTCAGTCTCTAATAATATACTTTTAAAATATTGTACTCTAGCCTGACCAGGCGGTGGCGCAGTGGATAGAGTGTCGGACTGGAATGCGAAAGACCCAGGTTTGAGACCCCGAGGTCGCCAGCTTGAGCGTGGGCCCATCTGGCTTGAGCAAAAGCTCGCTAGCTTGGACCCAAGGTCACTGGCTCCAGCAAGGGGTGGCTTGGTCTGCTGAAGGCCTGCGGTCAGGCACATGTGAGAGAGCAATTAATGAACAAGTAGGGTGTTGCGACGGCAATGAAAAACTAATGATTGATGCTTCTCACCTCTCTTCGTTCCTGTCTGTCTGTCCCTATATATCCCTCTCTCTGGCTCTCTCTCTGTCGCTGTTTATATATATATTGTACTCTATGATACAGACCAAAGCAATAGCTCTTAATCATATTTTTCCTGGTATTATAAGAATATGATGGGTTCTCATATAAAAAAATCATACACTCATGAGATTTTATATTCAATTTAAGGTATCTTTAGAGACCATGCATATAGCCCAGGTTAAAGTAGTATTTTGGATGAGGATAGAACAGAACCGTATACTTCTCTTCAGACAGGGAGCTGACAAGTGTTGAGCATTGTTTTTGTTTTTAATTTATTTTCTTTCTTACTTTAGCACCATTTATGAAGTGATCTCAGCTGTTGCTGTAGCTACTGTGTGTCAGCTTGGTCTTAATACAGAAAATGTGCTATCAATTCCTCTTGTTTGGGATGGAGGGCTCTTCCAGGTAGCATGTCAACAGGACGAGAGACTTCAGTGATGTTGACTTCAATGTTGGCGCCATCGTAGAAAGAGAGAGTCATGGCACATTCAACAGTGGCTTTCAGAGGTTTTAAAGGAGGAGACTGCAGAGCATTTTATTTAATGTAAATTATTATTTTTTAACTCTTTGGAGGTAGATTGTACTTTCCAAAAATGGTGGCAATAATATTTTTAGTTTCACACGCTCTTCCAGAAACTTGCCACTGCCTTATTTGTGAAATCTATATCTCCTTCAATTGAGCTTATAGTTCCTGTGTGACTGTCTCAATGAAGAGAACGTAGCAAAAGTGACATGCCTGACTTCTGGGGCTAAGCCATCAAAGGCAATACATCATATCCTAGCTCACTGTTTCTCTCAAAATGTTTATTCTTGGAATTCATCCACATGGTGGGAACTCAGGACACACAAAAATATCATTTGTAAGTGTTCTAGCCAATAGCCCCAGTGAAGATCCCAGCCAACAACCAGTGTCAACCATCAGGCATGTGAGTCATTGGGCCCTCAGATGATTCCAGGCTCCAGCCTAAGAGTCATACAGGCTTTAAGTCCACACACTGAGATCCCAAACACATCACAAAGCACAGACAAAATGTGAGGTCAGCCCTCAGCCTTTGAGCTGCCCCTGCTGAAGCTGGGTTGGGCAGAGATAATCACTACCCAGAGTCTTCTTCAAATTGCAAATTTCTGAGAAAAATAAATATTATTCTTTTAGGCCATTATTCTTTTAAGTTTTAGGGTAGTTTTATGTGCAGCTACAGATATCTGGAACACATTTTGATTTCAGGAAATAAGGTGCAGTCAAAACTCAGCCTAATATATGTGGTAGCAGCTTTAGGATCAGAGGGCAAGTGGAAATGGAAAGCATCTTTATGATATTGTTATTGAAATCTTAAAGGGGTCAAAGAGACTATTAGCGGAAATCTCATGGACCTTGAAAAGGCTGTTGGGGAAGACTCAAAAGAAAGAAAATAGCATTGGAGGTTAGAGGAGAGGGAACTCTTTTTGTGTAGTGATGGCAAGTTTAGCAACAATATTTCCTGCACTAAGGTAGAAAATAAAAAATACACCTATTTCTTAGCTAAGAAGATTTGCAGAAAGAGGATTGAAAGTGCTTTGCTTCCTATCTGCTTCTAGTTTCCTGTAGTAAAATGTAAGGAAGCGATATAAGCTAAAGAAAGAACTGTTATATATAAAGTCTTCAAGGCTTGCTGGGTTGGAAAAGAAAACTGTTTCTCATTCCCAGCCTCTCCAGATGGCAAATGATGCTAAAATTAAGATACGGCTTCTGAGTAGAGATCAAATCCAGGGTGCTGTCAGGAAAACATGTCTAAATATAAAACCTTTTGTTAAGGCCTCATAAAGTTTTAAGATAATGCCTTATAGACCGTTTTAAACAGAGAAAATGCCCTCTAAGGATCTTAAGGAGTGCTTCAGAGATTTTTTTTCCATAAAACAGCAGTATTTGTAGGAATCTTAAGATAGGTGTCCTTAAAGGAGGTTCTGGTTAGAAAAAGGCTTATCTCAATGATATTTGCATATACTGCATTTGTCTAATAGGGTGGATTATAAATTGATTCATAAGAAACCCACAAAATGTTTAAAGGAATTTTTTTCACTTTGTACTGAAAAGGATAGAGACAGCACAAAATTAGAAGAGGTCGTTTTACTCCCCAAATTTTTTAAGTAGGGAGCAAAGAAAACCACTCAACTGCAAAGATAACTTATGTTTTATGAAATAGAAAAAAATAAGTTCATGGGTTGAAAGAGTCCAAAAAGCAGAGCAAAGAGCCATGGAAAATTCCTAGGTAGGAGGACTGAGCCCTAAAAAAGAAATTGGTAATATGGACTTGTCTGTAGTTCAGAATTGTTATGAACCAGTGAGAGCTAGGTTTCATCTGTTTTTCCTTTTATGAATGTGAATACATTTAGTTTTCCTTTATCTATTACATCTTTGTTTTTCAGGAGTTTGTGGATATTTGAAAAATCTTTTTAGTTTACAGATCTGCAGCTCAAAAGGAATAGCACTCAAAAGTGTTCAACCCAAGGAACCACACCCAAAGAACTTCATCTGATTTAGATGGCAATTTCCTGGACCTCAAGCCTGCGCCTCCAGAGCTTGGGAGACAGGTGATGGGGAAGAAATTAGTGTATTTTGTATGTGAAAGAAGTGTGAATTGATGTGACCTGAAATTGGATCTTGGTAGCTTTTAGTTCTGAGATCTAGTTCACAATACTTTTGGTCTCAAGTGTTCTTCCAGAATGTTGCCAGTCCTCTATTAATGGAATATATATCTCATCCCCTAAAACTTGGGGAGACTATAGTGACTACCTCAAAGAGTAGAATGCTGCAAAATCGATGCCGTGTGGCTTCCAAAGCGAGAGCATAAACTGAAATAGAGCTTCCAACTAACAGCTTTCTTTTTGAATGCTTACCTTTGGAACTCATGTGTGAGGAAACCCAAGATACAGGGAGAGGCCATGTATAGATTTTGGCTGACAGTACCAACTAAAATATCAGACAATACCAAGAAAAATCCCAGACTTGTGAGTCACTAAGCCTTTACATGATTCTGTCTCCTGCCTTCAAGCTACCCAGCTGACACTGAGTGGAGCAGACAAGAGCTCTCCCTGCCAGACTTTGATTAGATTACAGAATTAAAAGCAAAATATGTATTACACCTTTTTTTTTTTTTTTTTTTTTCTGAGAGACAGTAGCAGGGAGAGAGAGAGACAGAAACATCAAGCTGCTCCTGTATGTGCTCTGACCAGGGAATCAAGCCGGCAACCTCTGTGCTCTGGAATGACGGTCCAACCAACCAATCTATCTGACCAGGGCTTTTATCACATTTTTAAGACGCTAAATTATGATGTTTTTTTAAAAAATATAACAATATACAACCACTAAGAATACGGTAAGATAGGTATGCTTATCTATTATCTAGACGAGGAAATATGCTGACAACCACATAGCTTGTAAGGGGCAGAGCTGAACTGGGATCAGAGGTTGTCTGAATCTGCAGTTCGAGTTCTTTAAACTTCTTGGTCCATTCCAGTAAGAGGCCATAGGCTGACTAGAATGGCATTGAGTTGAATTAGAAGGTTGCTAAGCTCTAGCATGAGAAAATTGAACTTAGAAGAAGGAAGTTGAGACTTTTAACCTGCCAGATGTAGAAGCCTTTTTAAAAAAACAAGGTACATTGCCTGATCTCTGGTGGCACAGTGGGTAAAGTGTTGACCTGGAATGCTGATGTCACTCACTGGTTCAAAACCCTGGGCTTGCCTGGTCTAGGCACATATGGGAGTTGATACTTCCTGCTTCTCCCCCTTCTCTTTCTCTCCCCTTTCTGAAATGAATAAATAAAGTCTTTTTTTAAATGTCTATTAAAAAATAAAACAACCAAGGCACACTTTTCAGTCAAAAAAAAAATTATAGTCACATTTTGCAGTTATATTAACAAGCTTTGGTGTGACCGTGAGCAAGCTACCTAATTTCTCTGTGTGCCTGATTCCTCAATTGGGAAATGATGATATACTATGTCATGAAAAGTTATAAGGATTATAATTTTTATATGGAAATAAGAGAAGCCACTGTGTTAATCTGAATATCTTAATGTAGTCAGTCATCTGAAAATCCAGTTAGAATACGAGTGGCACACATCCATTGCTGACCTCTTATTAAAATGTCAACACTGAACTTGATCATTGTCCCTTTCTCTTTGCAATCCTTCTGCCACCAGCCACCTCGCCCCCTAGTTTCAGATGCTCTCTGCCACCAGAGCCTAGAGCGCCCAGTTCCCCTACTCCTCGGAAAGGTGCTTGATGTTTCCTTCACCTACCACAAAGTTTTCTGTCTTGGATTGTAACTAAAATTGATTATTTGTTTAATGAGGTCCAGATGCAAATGGGCTTTACCTTATGAGCCCCTTGACTTTAAAATTACAGCATATTAACTACTATGAAATCTCTAATTGACAGAATTAGGGGGAGAGACACTTGTTCACAGAGATCTTTGCCTACTCTTTCTTTCCCCCCCCACCATAAGCAAAAAAATATTCCTGAGCTACTTTGTAACCTTTCTGTACCCACTTTGGAAAACACTGTACAAGGTTGGCTGAAAGTAGGATTATAGTTGTTCATATGGAAAATAATACAATAATTAATAAGTAATAATATAAGAATAAACCCCGTTTTGTAAACTACTTTTGCCCCACCCTGTATATCTCAACAGGGCCCAGCAGAAATGCCTTGACAAAGCACTAAGGTTGCTAGCAAAACGCAAATCAACTTCATTTTAAAATGGTGACCTTTTTTTTCTATTTCTTACTGTCCTCAAATAGTGGGCAGTTGGGTGAGGAAGGAGAAAACCATTTATTGACTACCTTGAGATAGCCAGTGCCTGGTGTAGCTCTCATTTAATGTCATCACCTGCTTGTGTTTAACTGTTGGGATTAGCCAAACTTTATTTTTTTAAATATACTCATTAGTAGTGATTGTTTGCATTTAGTGAGAGAGAGAGAGAGAGAGAGAGAGGGAAAGAGAGAAAGAAGGAGAAAGAGAAAAGGGTAATTATGTTGTTCTTTTGACTGTGGCAAGGGAACTTCATTTCATTTCGTTTGACACCAAGGCATGTCTCTGTGCAGTGCAGTGCAGTGGAGGCTCAAGAGTAGAAAGTACAGAGAATAAAGTGCATAACTGTAAGGCATTTTGAACAAGCATGTGATTCACTCTTTAGAAAATCATTACAGCTCAGGGGAGATCATTATAGCTCAAGATAAAAAGGGAGATGAAGAAAGAGAATAGGAGTAGATAGAACTTATATTACAACCATTTGTATCCATTTATGTGCTCCCCAAAATACATTAAATAAATCTTAAAATGCATTAGAATTTAGTAAATATATAAAAGTATTTTGTACTAAACAATAATGAACAGCCCTCATTTAAACTTCTGTCTCTTTTTTGTAGTCAATGTAAATTTGTCCATTTCATTACATTCTTTTTAAATTAATTTGAATTTTTATTTTGTTCAAGTGCTCTGTCTTATAATAACTAAATTTACAATTTTACCATGATAGCCTTCCAGGTTGATAGCCTCAATCTGGTCTCTTTTGAACACTAATTCTTATGCACAGGGTTCATGTCTCTATTAATGTCACCCTGTGATGCCAGTACCCCTTCCAGTCTCAAAGTTCCCATGTCTGGCTGTGTTCAGAATGTTCTGGGGAGCTTATGAAAATTATAGATTTCTAAAGCTTGTCTAGAGCTACTGCATCAGAAAGCTTTTCATACCTGTTCTTTCTTTTCCTTCCTTATTACTACCACCAAAGCCCAAATCTCTACTTGCTGGGTTGTTGCAACAATGCATTCATTGGTGTCTCTAACTTGTCTCTTGTCTCCTTAAGAATGCCTTTGCCAGATTAATCTTTCTAAAATAGTACAGCACACAAATTGTTTCAATGTTTAGTAACTATTAATGGATCTTATTGCCCTCAGAAAACAATCAATCATATTTAGTCTGACACTCTAGGAGTCTACGATTAATCCTCTACATACTTGCTCAACATACTTCAGTCCTTGCTTGACTTGACTATTCACTAGCAAATAAGTCTTATGCAAAGGCGGATTAAGGTCGGTTGAGGTCCCAAGCACAGAAGAAAATATTGGGTCACTTACATTAGAAAAAAGTGTAAAGTTTGGGGTTTGGGGGCCTTTCAGTAGTCGGGGCCAAGGGTGTATGCCCAGCGCGCTCGACAGTTAAATCTGCCTCTGGTCTTATGAATATTTCTGTTTTAGTTTGGGCTGCTATAACAAAATACCACAAGCTAAGTGACTTAAAAAAACAAATGTATTTCCATAGCCTTGGGTGCTGAGAAGTCCAAGATTAAAGTGCTGGCAGATTCAGTGTCTGGCAAGCACCCTCTTTCTGGTTTGCAGAGACAACCTTCTTGCTGTATTTTTACAAGACAGAGTGAAGAAGTTCTGGTATCCTCTCTTATTCTAAGGGCACTAATCCCATTATTGGGGCTCTACTCTCATGATGTCATCTAGATCCAGTTATTGCCATGTTGGCTGTTAGGGTTTTAACATAAGACTTTGAAAGAGACACAAACATTTGTCTATAACACCTTCCTTCTTGGCATTCTTCCTATGGTTTCTTTAAAATCATAAACTTTTCTTTAACTTTATAGTGAAATAATTTCTAATTTCCAAAGAAGTTGCTAGTATAAACAATTCTTGATTACACTGGGGAACAAAAATTTCACAAAAACACTTGTTCTTACCTAATTTGAGTGTGCTGGTCTCAAATCTGACATTAGCTTTTCTCTGTAAGCTACAGTTCTTTGCAATTCAAGATTTTAGGTTTTCATCTTATTGTAAAATTTTCAACATTTAGTTTAACATAATGAAGTAGAATGTCTTCTTGGGCATCATCTTTGTGAAAGTATAATAATTTATATAATGCAGTAAATACACTAAAAGATATGGTCGCAGCAGAATTTGTCTACAATTTCAAAATAGAACATATTAAAACACTTATTTTAATCATAAAATTTGCGCAAAACTTCTTTAAATTCTATTCAGGCAAAAGTTTGCGTTTGTAGCTCTTGCGTTTCTGTACTTGTTGAGGACAATCTCGTTTGATGCTCCAGCAGTTAGTCTGCTCATCACTAACAGCTCCAACTTTTTCGGGAAACTTATCAAGGTGACTTTTCAAGAAGTGAATCTTAACGCTCATGTTACATCCAATGTCGTGGAAAGCCAACAGCATCATTTGAACCAGAAGTTCATAGTTGTCTGCTTTTCTGTTGCCAAGGAAGTTCTTTGTAACTGCCACAAAAGACTGCTGTGCTGCTTTCTCCTTCTTATTTATCTTCCTGTAAAGTTCAAATTTGAGGTCCATCAAATACACCTGCTTTTATCTTCTCGAAAGACAAGGAAGGAAAAGCAGAAATAATGTTGAAAGCATTCACATTCTCTATTCAAAGCCTGAACAAACTGCTTTATTAAGCCAAGTTTGATGTGAAGTGGGGGAAAAATGATCCTGTCTCGATTAACTACAGGTTCATTCACAAGATTTTGCATCCTTACTTCCAAAGCTTTAAGTTTTGGCCACTCCTTCTGTGTCCAGTGTTTCTCCTGAGTTCGGCTTTCTCACAAACACAGACAGCAAGGATACTTCATGAAGTCTCTCTGTTGTTCTGGAATGAAATTTACCATTTTTAGATCCACACAAATGATCTAGTTATGCTCCTCAGACTTCAGAAAGTTGAGGATAAATTTTATGTCATTATGATCTTCTTGCAGATGAGTTGAATAACCAATTGGAAACGCTGAATAAATATTACCGTTGTGTAGGAGAACACATTTCGGACTCCATTTAGAGCTGTCAAGAAATATCTGCCATTCTGTTGGACTGTAAGTAGTAACACCTACTTGGCTGAGAAGACTACTGATATCATAACAGTAAACAAAATGTTTGTCTTTGGAAAAAAAGTTCACAAAAATTTGTTCACGCTTCCTGAAATGGGATACTTTAGCTGACCGGTGAAGTACATTCTTTTCTTGAAGCCCGGAGGCTAATAACTCAGCTGCTTTCTTTAATAGGCCCAAATCTCTTACTAAGTTATTCAATTCGGGTTGGCTAAACTGCTGAGGGGTTAATGACTGCTTGGCAACAGAAGAGGACCCTTCAGATTCTACAACCATTTCCTCCTGCATCTTATCAAAATACACTTGATCACCATGTTCACTTTCTTCATCCTTAGAAGAAATAAAACCATTCCAAAACTGGAACCAGGAGTGTCTCAGAGTGTGGGATAGGTAGTATTGCTGAAGGAATATTAGGATATGCAATCATATGTTGTTTTTTCTCGCAGATGCCCTTTGCATGGATCAGACAGAAATAACAGTTACTTCTGTGCTCCTTAGGTTCACGCCAAACCATGGGAATACCAAAAGGCTTTTCTTTGTGTTTTTCTTTTGTCCAGTCACAAAATATTTCCTCACAATTATGACACACAAAATGAGGAGCCCAATTCTTGTCTTGATCGCCAAGGGAACTTGAAAATAGGCAATATATGCACGTGTCACAAATGATTAAATATTGCACCTTTGACATTGAAGTATGTAATAGCCACATATATAACAGAAGGTGTCAGGACTATTCTTACATTTAAGCCTATTCAAAGAAGCCATGATTCAATCTTAAAACAAAATAAGAGGGTGTTTTTATCAGAGAATAATTTTTTACATTTAAAAACAACTAGAATTATGTAAAAGTGATGTTTGTAAAACATTAATTGCCTTGTGGTTATGTTCAATCCGAGAGTCATTGCCCTTTACCTCTGATTTAAAAACCAAAGCATGCCATTAACTGTAACAAAAAGAAATTTAAATTTCATAAAAACTAGAGCATGCACCAAAAAACAAATTTCAGATTTGGAATCAGCAATGCAGAAATATATAGAAAAAGTTCTAAAACCTCATGCAGCAGAAAATGAAAAAAAGATTGTTCCCCAGTGTTATCTTTCACTCAGATTCCTTATGTTAACCTTTTTTTTTTAAGTGAGAGGAGGGGAGATAGTGAGACTCCCACATGCGCCCCAACTGGGATCCACCCGGTAACCTCCATCTAGGGCTGATGCTCAAACCAACCAAGCTATTCTTAGCACCTGGATCAATGCTCAGACCAACTGAACTACTGGCTGTGAGAGGAGAAGAGAGAGCAAAGGGGGAGAGGAAGTGGGGAGGGCAAGAGAAGCAGGTGATGGCTTCTCCTATGTGCCCTGACCAGGGATCAAACCAGAGATATCTGCACATTGGGCCCACACTCTATACACTGAGACAACTGGTCAGGGTCCTTATGTTAACCTTTTATGAGATTTTCTATGTCATTCTCTCTCACTTTCTGTCATATATATATTCATTTTATTTATTTATATATATACTTATACATATATATATATATGACAGTGATGATGCTTCAGTATACATCTCTAAACACAAGGATATTCTCTTAGATAACCACAGTATAATGTTCAAAATAAGAAATTAACATAGATACAATACTATCCTCAAATCCACAGAAAATGAAAAGAAAAAGCACTAAATGGAAGATAGTATTGGCAAATTGTATATCTGCAAGCCTTTGCATTAAGAATATACCAACAACTTTTATAATTGAATTATAAAAAGCTAAATGTTCTCCTTCCAACTGAGCCACAGACTAAATACCTGACAACCACAAATAAGGTTGTCAAATGGTCAATAAGCATATGAAAAAGTACTCAACGTTAAAAATATAAGTTATACCTGATCTATGAAGGTGCAGTGGATAAAGAAAGCATTGACTCAAAATGCTGAGGTTGCTGGTCCAAAATCCTGGACTTACCTGGTTAAGGCACATAAGAAAAGAAATTACTAGGAGTTGATGCTTCGTGCCCCCCCACCCTTTCTCTCTATATATTCTTTCTTTCTTTATCAATAAATAAAATCCTTAAAAATAAAATAAGCCTGACCAGGCAGTGGCACAGTGGATAGAGTGTCGGACTGGGATGTGGAAGACCCAGGTTCGAGACCCCGAGCTCGCCAGCTTGAGCGCGGGCCCACCTGGCTTGAGCAAAAGCTCATCAGCTTGGACCCAAGGTCGCTGGCTCCAGCAAGGGGTTGCTCAGTCTGCTGAAGGCCTGCGGTCAAGGCACGTGTGGGAAAGCAATCAATAATGAACAACTAAGGTGTTGCGATGGCAACAAAAAACTAATGATTGATGCTTCTCACCTCTCTCCGCTCCTGTCTGTCTGTCCCTATCTATCCCACTCTCTGACTCTCTCTCTGTCCCTGTAAATATATATATATATATATATACATATATATATATATATATACATATATATATATATATATACACACACACACATATATACACATATATGATAAATAAAATAAAAATACAAGTTAAAATTACAAGATAATACTACACACTCAGTAAAATGCCTAAAAATATAAAACTATGTAACAACCTTGAATGTTACAAAAATATGGAGCAATTAGAACTATCATGCATAAGGATTATAAAAATCATTCAATCATTTTGAAAAATGTTGGCAATTTCTTACCAATATAAACATAGATTTCCCCCTATAATTCATTAATTCCATTTCTCTTTACTTATCTAAGAAAGATGAAAACTATGTCCACAAAAAGATTGTATAAAAATACTCATAACATCTTTATGTATGAAATCCAGTGACTGGAAACCACCCAATGCCTACCAACAGACAGATCAGTTGTAGTATATTCATACATGGAATAACTCACAATAAAAGTAGACATACTACAGGCACGATTAAATGATAATCTCATAGACATGATGTTGAGAGCAAAATGCAGGACACAAAAGAATAAAAACTATGCGATTCAATTTGTAGAAGTTCAAAACAGGCAAAAGTAATCTATGGTGCTATATATATATCAGCATACTGTTTGCCTTGGTAAAGAGTGTACTGACCACAAAGGGTCACAAGAAAACATTCTGATATAATGGGAATGTTTTAAACCTAGACTGGAATGAGGGATTTCCAGGTGTATACATTTGCCAAAGTTACTTGGCTCACATGTATTTCACTGCATGAATTATACCTTAATAATAATACATCTAATTGAAAAGTTGTGAGTGGAACCCAGGCCCACTAGCAATAGAACTACTAACATCTCTAGATGGGAAGGCTTGGGTGAAAATAGAAATTTCCAAATTTTTAAAGTAGAGTAAGTCCCCTACAGCAGGCCAGTGAGCTGACTTTAACATGGACACACACAAGCTTTGGTGAATTTGTAGGGATGGAGCCAGTGAAATGAATAACCAGAATTTAATTATCCTCTATCTCTTCTATTTCATGCCAGGGCTCTCCATTGGGTGAACCACTAAAAAGCCAGAGGGCAAAGGAGTTTTGTTTACATAGTCGTTATGGATCAGCTTCCCAGGGTATAGGGTAGGAAGAGAAGGAAGGAGATTGGGTCTTAGGGGAAAATAGAAGCTATTGGGCATATAGTTTATTTTTACAAAACTTCAAAAGACATCATTGACTTCTATAATGGTGACTTGGCCAAGAGATTCTATAGACTGCGAGAGTCCTAAATGGGTTGGTAGTATATGAAACAGAATTAAAGATGTTTAGTAGTGAAAGTGAACATACGATAAGATGAGGGATAGTGTGACTGTGGTAGGATCAATGAAATGCAAGGCTTAATGGAATCAAAGGATTTTTGGAGTTGGAGTACTAGTAGGGCTTTTTGCAAATGAGACTATGTGGGGATTTTAGTTAATGGTAATGAAAGGTCAAGTACATGTCCATGGGAATCAGTGGCTAAGGTAACATAGAATACAAAATGATTGAAGGAGAAGAAATCAAGTAACCAAACAACCAGAAAAATGGAAGGATTATCTGTACATGTACGTATTGAGATAATCAAGAATTATCGGAGGATACAGAGGGTGATAGAGAGTTAGGAGATAAAAGTGAGAGAGACAGAGAGAGAGAGAGAGGGAAATAATGAAGAAAATGGCCACAGATGACCACATGAAGGCGGAGAAGTGTGTGGTATAGTCCGTTAACTTGAGTCATCTTTGATACTTGTGTCTCTCAGTTGCTTGAGTCAACCAATCATTAAGTTCTGTCAATCTATTGCTTCTCTCAATATTAACATCACTCCAATCACCCTGTTTCAAAGCATTTGTTTTCTGTTTCAAAGTGATTGTTTTCTCTCTGTTTCAAAACATTTGTTTTCTAATTGGTCTTCTAATAGTTACTCTTGCCAGTCTGCTGTTTTCTTTGCTGCAGACACAGTGAACTTTTCTTAGTAAATATGATCATGTCATTCCATCTCCCTTATATTCCTCTAATTCATCATGAGTGTGTGTCTGTGTGTGTTTATTTTAGTGAGTCTCCACTGCTTTTAGGAGTAAAATTCTTCAGGTTTTAAAGGACCCAGGTGATCTGTCCTCAGGTCTGCCTGTCTAGTCTTATTAGCAATATATTCCCCCGTCACCACTTTATTCACTAATCATACCTAATTTTCTATCCTATCCTCCTTCAGGGTCTTTGCAAATGCTGCTTGCTTTGCCTGGGATGTACCCTCCTTTACCTCCGTGTGTTTCACCAGGTTAATTAGTAGTCATCAGTTAAAGCTCAGTTCAAATATCACCTGCCTAAGGAGACCATTCCGACATTTCCCAGTCTGAGTCTATGCCAGCTAGACTTTTTATATATGGAGCAGTATGAGTGCTTCTTAAGGGATAAAGTCAAAGGATGATTTCATAGGGGATATATTTAAAATATATGTTGGCTTCTTCTTTGTCTAGAGTTATTCTCGGCTAGTTATTGGGATAGAAGGGACTAATTCAAATAAATAAAATAATACTCTTAAGGAAGTCATAAATGAAAGCTGGTTTAATGGCATGATTTCAGTACAAAAGTCCAGTGAAGAACTGCTTTAGGATAAGTGTGTAACTTTAACTGGAACTCCCTTGGATGCAGCCTTTATATACCCCAGCGATTCTGACTCCATTTTGAAAAATAAGCAGTGAATTTTGAAACTACATCTTTTTCTTCCCTGTGAAACATGTTCCACTGGATGTAAACCAGCAGGGGGCACTTCAGCGTAGGAAAAAGTGCAGTGCCTCCAAGTAGCAACACCATGTGGTAGCAAAAAGCATCAACAACAGTGGACCAGTTTAGAACTTTGAAAAGATAACAATTTTTTTCATGTTTGCACAACTCTATAAATTAACTTTTAAAAAGTATTGACTTGTACACTTACAGCGTGTGATTTTATGGTTTTATTTATACCTCAGTAATTATCAAATATATCAATTCTTACTCCTACTCTTCATACAATTATATCAAAATCTCTGTGGTTAGGGTTAGGGTTAAGGTTAGGGAGTATCCAGGATACATTTTGATGTGAAAAAAAGCAAAGTGCCAAAATATGTCTACAGCATGGTGCTCTTCAAGTAAAGAAAGGAAATAAAAGAAAATATGCATATATGTACTTATGCAAAAAGGAATATGGCAAAGATAAATTAGACATTATTGCGATTGATTATACATACACAGAAGTGGGTGAGAATGGAGTGGAATAAAACAGGGAGTGAGAATGGGTAGACAGCATGATTGGGGACACTTTTCTAAGCATACTTTCTTGTATAGTTCTGAGTTTTAGAACCCAATTCTAGACTACTTCAGGTATTAAAAAATATTAACCAGGATGTGTAGAAATCCAAACAGAGTAAAAATGTTAACCAAGGAATCTATCTTTACTAAAAGTGAATATCACAATCTTAACAAATGAGATAAAAAAGAAAGTAAAAAACCTAAACAATATTGGAAAACAGCATTTTGAACATATTCTACAAGGCCAAAAAATAATAAGAAAAAGAACTTCACACAAATATCACACCTTTTTGGAGTAAGTTTGTTTTTCATAGAAATATGTATTAATAATACTGCAGGTATTTAATGTATATTGTAAATTCTAGTAAATAAGTAAGTAAATTGCATATAATGAGATCCAATTTACCACTGTCAGGAAAGAGGAAGGCTAAAATAAACTGTATGTATTTAAATGAAAAGTATTAGTTTTAATTACTTGTATCAAGGAAAAGAAATCTGTATATAGTACCCAGAGGAGTACCTATGTATCTACCCATATATCTATATACATGCACATCTGTATTACATGTCTATATATGTATATATAAATAGATACAGAAGTACATGTATTTGTGTATGTATACATGTATATAATTCCTCACTCTGTTCATCTAGAGAGCCAAGAAGCATTGACACCCCAGAAATAATGAGGATACCCAATACCCAGAACAAAGTTTCTAAATACGATATTTTTAGTACAGAAGCTAAATCCAGGTCTGGGTGCAAAAAGTAAAATATAAGCTTGGATCATCTTATGGTACCAGAAAGAAAGTGTTCAATAAACAATGGAAGCATAGTGAAAAGATTAGATACCAACCTGCAGTAGCTCCCAATAGCCAAACCTAAACAATTTGGGCAAAAAATAAAAAATGATAATATTTGATTATAACCCATAGAATAAAGAAAATACCTGTGAGTCTATATTGATAAAAACAGATAACTGACTAAATAAATAAATAAAGGAGAAAAGACAGGTCTCCCTTACAGTAGAATCCCAATGAGTAAATATAAAAGAAATAGTTGATATATAAATCACCATTTAGAAAATACCACCATACTTATTGTTTTAGGGAAGATTCAATGGATGCTAAAATTAGTGGGCAAAAATACAATTAAAAACAAGGCATTTGTATAATCTCAGAATATTTCACTACAAGATACTAATTTCAAAAAGAAAGTACTAGTATCTTTATACTGAAGAAACTTGGCAGACACTAACTTAACCAAATGATCAATAATATAATAACTAAAGTTATCAATAATGTACCACATTGATATCATGAACTTCCAGATAAAATACACCAAGGGCATGATATCCTTCCTGTGGTTTTCTTGCCAAAAGAACATAACTTTCATTTAATCATGGTGAAACATCAGATAAACCCTAAGTGAAGAACACTCTAAGAAACAACTCTGACCAGTACTCTTCAAAAGTGTAAAGGTCATGAAAGACAAAGAAAAAGTAAGATTGGGAAGCCGTCCCAGATTGGAGGGAACTGAGAAGACACGAATGGTAAATGGCGTGTGGGACCTTGGATTATGTCCTGTTTGGGGTTGGGGGAGCTCCCTGGAAAGCCAGGTGGGACTTTTTTCTTATCACAATAGGTGATAGCTTGAATAAGAAAAAGAGATGAGGCCACATGACTAATGTGCTAAGGCAGTGCTGCAAGTCACCAAGTTTAAGAATGCTCTTGTACCACCATAGAGTTCTCCAGTATAGCATTTATCAAATTATCATCATAGGTCTGTCTCACTGACTAGAATGTAAGCTCCATGAACATGCAGATAGATGCCACCCCTATCTCAGTCACCACTCTGTCCCAGTACTCAACACATTGCCTTAAACATTAGTGTGTGTTCAAAAATGTGCTGAAAAACATAACCTTAATCTTCTTATGTTGGTCAAGCCCATGCAAGCATATTTTGTCTCTCACTTTTGCTTCAAGTAGCACCACTTTTGCTGGTTAGAAGGCTCTGTTCTCAGGTGACTGGTTGCCTTATCCCTTTATTGCATGCCTCGCCCTCCTTCAGGCTCACTGCAAGCCCCATCTTCTAGTAAAAAGCACATTGGGTTTTAGAGATTGGATATAACGATTCAGGTCTCAGATCTCTCACCTTCATCCCACAGCCTACCTCAGGTCTTTCCTCCTCTCCGGCTCGATTACTAAGTAAAGAAAGGCCTTTAATTTTTTGAGTAATGGTTTTAAAATGGTTTTAAATTTTATTTTGTTTTGATTATTAATGTGTAGATTGCTTATTTGTTTAATTTTTAAGGTGCTTTTTCTTTAAAATGAAATCTGGCCCAGGCTGGTTGACTCAGTAGATAGAGCATCGGCCTGGCATGCAGATGTCCCAGTTACATCCCTGGTCAAGACACACATGAAAAGTGATCATCTGCTTCTCTTCCCTTCCCTCTCCCCTTTTCCCTTCTCTCTCTTCTCCTCTCACAGCCAGTGGCTGGTTGGTCTGAGCGTCGGTCCTGGGCACTGAGGATAGCTCAATTGAGTCGGGCATCGGTCCCAGACAGGGGTTGCTGGGTGGATCCTGGTCAGGGTACATGCAGGAGACTGTCTATCTCCCCTCCTCTCACTGAAATGAAATGAAATAATGAAAAGAAAGGAAATCTATATATAGTAAACAGAGGAGTACCTAAATAATACAGGTAAAAATAAAGTTGCTTTCATCTTTTAGGGGAGACATGAGGGCAGGGGAGTAGGTTGGGAGGTCATACAGAGCCTGACCAACCAACCGTTCTTCATCCAGATGCCTGCTAACTCTGGAAGCCTTTGAGGTACCAATGACACACTTTTGTCCACAGTTTGAAAACTTTAAAAGATTGCTATAATTTTTCCATCACTTTCAAAAACACTGGTCAGTTCGCCCTGTGAATTGTGGCATTTATCCTTGCTCCCTTCCATTTTGCATTTACCAGGCTACCGTATGGACTAGAAGGAATGGGCTATATCTTTTTAGATCCAAGACTTGATATAAAACCTTCATCTAATAGTCCACTTAGTGAAAGTTTCTTTTTTTCTTTTCTTTACAGGGACAGAGAGAGAGAGAGAGAGAGAGAGAGAGAGAGATATAGACAGGGACAGACAGACAGGAATGGAGAGAGATGAGAAACATCAATCATCAGTTTTTCGTTGTGACACCTTAGTTGTTCATTGATTGCTTTCTCATATGTGCTTTGACTGCGGGCCTTCAGCAGACCAAGTAACACCTTGCTTGAGCCAGCGACCTTGGGTCTAAGCTGGTGAGCTCTTTGCTCAAGCCAGATGAGCCCGTGCTCAAGCTGGCAACTTTGGGGTCTCGGACCTGGGTCCTCCGCATCCCAGTCCGATGCTCCATCCACTCACTCCTCCACCACCTGGTCATGCTGAAAGTTTCTTAATGGTGATTACTGGGGTGGGATCTCCGGAAACTTCCTGGAGGAGGTGCCCCCTGAGTTAGACATGGGGAGGGAAAGAAGATTTTAGTTACTGGGCATTGGGTCATTAACCCTTATCAGTGAGGGCTGTGCAGTGATGATAGACAAGGAGGCCATGCAACAGCACAGAGAGAGGTGGTAGGTGTGGGCTGGGCTGGGGGGGGCGGGGGACCAGAGACAGGGCATGTGAGTGCCAGCTGTGACCGGGAGGGTCTAAAACTAGAAACAAAAATTCTTATGCCATATTTAAACTAATTCCCCAGTGTAGTCTCCTCGGCAAGATATTCCAGGAAGATCATTGGAATTGGCTATTGTCCAGGTATCTTCAAGATCTTCCAAATAAAATGTAAGTGGCTTCAAAAGCCAAACTTTCTCTGAGATTTCCCAGGCTGTGGCACACAGCCATTATTCGCAGCCCAGACCTGCACTTTTTTCAGATCCAGGGGGGAAAGTGTTTGCTGTAAAGACAGAGCACTCCACCAGCAGTTAGTTGTACTGTCGGCTGGCTGTTAGTGGGAGCACCCTGCCCTCTGCTGGATTTGGCCGAAAATGTGAATTTGCGTTGCCTGCTGATGAAATTAAATGAAGGTGGCAACTGTTGGGTTTTACCTAAAGATAAATATTTGCTTGCATGTTGGTCAGGTCTAATTCATCAGGTAATGTATCCCCTAAATGACATGTGGATTCTTAGGGGGTTTCCAGTATCATACGGATGCTTATTGCTCAGTAAACAAGGGTGCAAAATATACAGTGCCAGCATTTTTAAAAGATACAAAGAATCAGACTGCATCATTAATCATTTTTAAAATGTTCACATACTATGATGTGATAGAAGAAACACACAGTACACACAAGAAGTTCACAGAAAAGTGCAGAGCAACATTGTTCCATTGTTGATTTTATAAAATTTATTTCAGGTAAATCTAGAAAATAGATATCAATATTTCAAATTTAGAAAATGAAAGGAAACTTCTTAAACATATTTAAAGAAAGCAGGATACCCTTAAAATAATTGTTGTAAGAGGCTCTATAAACAGAACAAGATTTTTACTGAGTAGTAATTATCTTCTACTACCTACCATTATGTTCTGTGCAATCTATAAGAACATCAATATTTTTCACTTTCAAAAAGATGCAAAATCATATTCAAAGGATTCTTCACAGCAATCCAGTCCCTCCCTTTCCTCCTTCCCCTTTGCTCTGGTTCCTTCTCTTCACCTTCTCTTCTGTTCTTCTCTTGTTTGATTTGAACCCAGAAATAAGTAGTTTTAATTAGCATTGTCATTGTTGTCATGGGTAACTGTTTCTTGTCTCCTTTTGCTAGTCAATAAGTCTGCTGTTTTCAGTGCTGTTATTACAGTTGGAGTAGAAAATGATCCTAGCTCTTGAGTTATTGGCCATCTGAATGGTGAAAAGCTGAATGACAATGGTGTTGATATTAGTGTAGTAGCTCTTTTTAAAAAAATAGATGTTTTAAAATTAATAATTCATTTAATTGCTTTTACTCTCATCCTTGGCAGCTCTGCTTAATGAAGGGGTTTTAAACACCCTGTTTAAGCTTTCAGCTGTAGAGCAAACCCCAGTTGCTAGCTTCAGTAAGTGCTATATTGATGTTTTGTAGAAAATTCAACTTCAGCAAAGATTTGAAACTAGTAGCTGAAGATACAAAAGCATAAGTTGTGATATTTGTAAAGTAGATATTTCAGCTTTAGTTAGATACAGGTGGAATTTAGTCGGTTTGTACCCATTTGGCAGAACCTATACCCAATTTTTTGTTGACTTCAGTGAATTGGTTGTTAAAATGGCATTTGTAATCAGGGTTCTCTCTAAGCAGCACGCCTGGGCAACCGCCCAATGTAGAAATCACAAATTTACAGTCCTTACTCTACGATATTCTGTTCAGTCAGGGTGTGTTTGTTAAGGAGGGAAGTTGGGCTTTAGGTTGTATTGTAATTCCCTACAGCTTTTAAAATGTGTGCGAATTTCTGAGGAAAAATGGTAGCAGCCTCTAAGTTCAGTCCAAACTGGGTTGGGTTAGTGACTCTCAGAACAGACTAGAATCCTTATCAAGCATCTTTAAAACATAATAGCTTAAATCCTGCTTGATTCATTAGAAAGTCATACATTTTTAAAAAGCAGTCACCATCTTGGTTCAGTTAGTTGTAAATAACTTGAAAATATCTGGAGCCCATTGCCGAAGGAGAAGGATGTAGAAATGGCATGCTACCTTCTACATCTGACCTGACATTTTGCCACAGGAAATAAAAGAGGTCAGGAAAACCCCATGGATAAAGGCTCTCTACTTCACCAATGATGTTTGCTCAACTGATTATTTTTTAAAGCCAAATTACTTATATAAACTGCTCAGCATGTTATTTTTTATTTTAGCCTTCCTTGTCCACTTCTAATAATTCCAAAAATACATTTCAAGAGACAGGATTGCTGGTGATAAAGCTTTGTTTATAGCATCTTAAAAGAAAACACTTTCAATTGATGATATTTTCCAATTCCTGTCATTGTAATGACAATTACAGGTACCGTAATTAAAAGTATTTTCTTTTGTGAGTTTGCTCAGTACGTAACACATTATGGATATTCTGAAGAGTGGAGTACATTCCTGTAAACAATTTGGGCCAAAATAAAGTGTAAATGAGTGTAATAAGTAGTGTAGCCAAGTGCTTAGTGGCCACACTGGGCGAGCAAGAGAGCATGGACTAGTGTGAGAGCCTGTAGGAGCACAGACCTTTCTGTCTTACTTGCTCATCTACCTCCAGTGTCCAGCACAGAGTAGGTGCTGAGTAGATATCCGAGGAATTACAAAACAACGAATAGACTTTCTTTCCTAGTGACTTTGCTTGCAGTGCCTATTTGAAGAGCATAATAAAGTAATAATTGCTCTATAACTACCTGGTCTCATGAGTTAATGTTTTCAAAGTGTTTTGAACTTCTTGGGAAAAAGAATGATGTTTTTGTTGGCACAGTATCAGTTTGCAGTGGCACATGAATTACTCCTCCTCTTCTTCCTCCAGCTGCCCGTGCTGTGCCCTCCCCCAGCGTCCTGCTGGCCAGGATCTGCCCAAGGGCAGCCACACTGCACTCACTGCCTTCTCCCAGCCACTCCCGCCCGGCAGGACAGGTAAGGACAAAGTACACACCGGACAGATTTCTCTAAGGCCTCTCAGGAGACGCTGGGGAAGTGGGATTTAGGTCAAGCTTAATGACTCTTAGAGGGATTGGTGTGTAGAGGAATGCGAGTTCTTGACCAGGCCTGCAAGAAACTATTGGGACAGACAGGCTGGTCCATGAGGACACATGAAACTGAACCCTGAAAGGGAGGTAGAGGGTGTTCTCTAGGGGACTGGGAGGAGGTGCCAACACAGCTGGTTTCTAAAGTGTGTATGGGTTTAGACCCATAATACAAACCTCGACAACAACTGGCAGACACTGTTGTAGTTTTGTTAGCAGGAGCTCATAAGAGAAGCCAGATTTCTTTCATATAGATAAAAATTTTAACTTTTATGATTACATTCCCCCAAATTTTAAATATCTGATGATGGCAAATAAAGGAGTTTTGTCTCACAATAGATAATCATAGGCTGCAGCTTTTCTACTCTATTGATTACTATAGAAATTGCCTTTATTTTTAGGAACTCAATAATTATATACTTTAAATATGATTTTGAAAAACAAAAGCTGGTTTGTATTAGGAATGGCTGCCCTTTATGAAAAATTTCAAGAAAAACATCTTCTTTTTGAGATTACATTAGCTTTTGGTGGACCATGCAAAATCAAATATCGCAAAGCTATGCCCAGAGAGCTGGTCGCAGGTACAGAATCGTCAGAAGGACTATTGGTGGTAGATCTTTGCCTTTAAGGCAGAAACAGTTCTATTTCCCACAAATTTGAAGTGACTTGTTTTCCAAACCAAATCATGAGGTTTTCTATGTTTGGAAACTTTTTCATGATACATATTTATATGGTAGTTGCTATACATGTGGCAAATTTACTGTCTCTGAAAATTGTTTTCAGGGACTGGCAATGAATGCTATGTGGACAAAAGCTAACATGGTTTACTGTTAAAAATAATTCAGGTAGTCTGGGTTTAGTTGAACAGCACAAAGTTAGCCAAGACTTACCTTTTGTTTTGTTTTTAGAAAATTATGGAAGAAACCTTTCTTCCAATTACATTGCACTCGTTATCAATCTGAAAACAAAATCAAGCGTAGTCAAATGTGTAGTTAGATTATATAATAAGCATTTGAAATTCTGAAAGCTTAGTGTTCCCCAAAAAGCTACGTGTGAAACATTTATTTGGGAGTGACACCAGATAATAAATGGTTTGTTTTTCCACTTGATTCATTACAGAAGAACTCTGATTTTCCATCTGCGTAAGGCTTGTGAATCACATAGGTATTACTGAATTTTCTTTTTGTTTTATTTCCTTCTTTTATTTGTCAGGTATTTGATACCAGGCAGTTTGTCCATGTCCTGCAACAAATACGTGGGAGCCCCCCTCAGGAAGGAGGAGGAGGGCAGCAGGAGGTAGAGCGAGATCGAATTTCCTTTTCAGAAGGTCAGTGTCCTGTTGCATTGCAGGGGGTGTGCATTCATTTAGGAGCAGGAGAGGTGAAACCTCACATGCTCTGGCTTGGTGACCAGAAATCACTGTCGGCGATTTGCCAGCTGAAGTCCATTTGCCAACTAAAATTCTATGGTAAGTGTGCGTTGGAAATGTGAAGTTTGATCCTGGTTATGTGTTATTATTTGCTTTGATGTGGGGGAGTGGAAGATGTGAACAAGTTTTAATATAGTATTACATATTCTGATGAATAAAAGATTAAGGGAATTATTGCTGGAAATTCTTCATTCAAGTGTTTAATGAATAAGCTGGTTGGCTCCTAGGGTTGATTTTCCCCTAAATGTTCTGGACTTCCACTTGGTTTTATTGTAGTTGTTCTTATTTACTAATTTTATTTTTTTCTTATATTATATGGTCAGTGGATTTAATAATGGGTATGTCTTCTATCTGGTCCAATGTTGAGTTTGTGACATCCAGACAATTTTTGGTAATAACCAGAAAGGACCAATAAATACAGGAGTGTGATATCATTGCAAGGAAAAGGGAAAAGAGACTGGTCAAGAAGATTAAAGGTTTTTATTAAAATAAAAAAGGGAGTTGGTGAGAAACCATGTTTAAATGAGCTAAGCACTAGAACTCAAATGTGATATTCTAATGAAGACAGAGTAAGGCAGCTCCTAGAAATTTACCGTCTGTGTGTGAGAGAGAAAGAATGAATTGATTTTTTCCCTTATCCACATCTACATGCCCCTTTCTAAGAAAGAAATCTTGTGTCTTTGGCTCTGCATCACCTGCTATTAGATGATTAATAAGTATTTATTAAGTACCTCTTTTTGTAGCTGCTACCCAAAAAGGTCAGCAAACTAGTTGTTTTGATGCACTTTCTGTGAGATATACCTGAATGTGGTAATCAGAGCTCAGCCAGAGGCCGCTGAAACTTAATCAAATAATTTGCAGCCGAAGGGGAACTGTGAGCTTATCATAGACCATTCCCTCCAATCCCCATCATGCCAGTCACACTTTTGGGTTAGACCACCAGAGGTCAAGATGTTGTTTTCAAGAAAGCTTTATTAAAGAACACTTGCTGTCAAAGACAAAAAAGACCAGGTAGTGGATCTCAAACTTTTAAACAGAAGACAGGCTCAAGGATAGTTCCTAAGTCTTAGCTTTAGAGATTCTGATGGTTCCTGAGTCTTAGCATTAGAGATTCTGATTCAGGAAGTGGGGGGTGGGGTGGTGCCCCTGGGAATCTTTATCTGTAGAAGCTGCAGGTGTTGGAGGATCTCACTTCTGAGAATAATGTGTGGGGTGTCTCTAGCTTGTTTATCTCATTTGAGGACTGCAGGTTCAGAACCCCCCAAGAGTCGGGCTCTGAGACTCAGTCACTTAGATGAAGAGGAAGCGGCTGTCACACAGACTTCGGTTTGAATTCCCTGTGGCTTTGTATAAAGTGCTTTTCTTCGCTAAGATTCAGGTTCCTCCTTTTTAAAAGAGAAGAGTCATATTGCCTACCTCATGGGATTTAAAGAAATAACGCGTACAGCACTTAGCAGAGTTATTAGTGTAGATAGCTAGTTAGTATTAATAAAGGAAGGGAGCAAATGAAATTGGACATTAAGCCTGATTTACTAAGAAGTATAATATTTGCAGCTCCCCAGGGGACTGCAGCATCTGCCACTGAAGTGGAGGGACATAGTCCCTGAAGCGGGCTCCCAGAGGAACGATTGACCATTATTCCAGATTACCGAGAGAGAAAACAATTAAGGGGAAATCACTTTGCTAGGCACAGGCACAGTAGAAGCCAAGATGGCAATCATAAAAGGAAGGTATCTAACTTGGGGAAAAGACAGGATTGGATCGTGGGAAGACCCAACACAAGTCTGCTGAAGAGCCGAGAAAGAGACAGGTTAGTTTGGAAACCAGAGGTAATATAATCAAAGCTAATAAACACACCTCTTGGTTGCATGCATTTACCTTTGCATTCACCGGTTTGCATGCGTTCTCTCTTCATATCAGCCAGGCTCCAAATTTGGCTCCCAAATACAGGCCTGGGTGGGGAAGCTCAGTACCCTCCAGAGCACAACCAGCAACAGAGACCAAGATAGCTGGATGGAGACAGGCTGAGCTGGACTGTGCTTTGGCATGGACTAAACTAACCTATGGCAGCTTGGCTGCTTCATATACCTTGCCAAATGCTGGGCAATGGCACAGAATTTCTGGACCCTGGCCCTTTTTCTGGGCTTGGTGAAGATAAGGCTGGAGTTTTTCCATAGTGGGATGGAACTAAGCCACTTGGTCATGCACGAGACCCCAGACACCTAGAGACAGTCCTTTATCTCTACACAATAAATCTTACCCCTATACTTCATCCTCCTAGGTGTGGGTCCCTGAAATGCTTTCTTTGCGATTCTGTGGAAGAATCCCATTTTCACTGGAAATAGAGTGACTGGCATATAATAAAGCACTGAGTAAATGTTAGCTTGAGGTGAGTAGAGAAGGGAAAGGTCAGCTATAAGCCCTCTGTAGCCAGGAAAATGGTCAGAGGCAGATGAAGCCAGGCTATGACTAATCAGAAGGTTAGTTCTTGGAGGTGGGGTCCAGGTCAGTGTCTGAGGATAGGACCTAGACCGGATGAATAAATATGAGAATTGGAGACGTACTTTCTCACCATCACAAAATTTCCCCAAGAGTGAAAGAACAATCCAGATGGCACACTTAATTGGAATTATAATTGATTCCCAAATAGTATTTGAAGTCAACAGTTTAATTGATTTTCCTAGGGAAAGTCATGTAAGAACTCAATGGGAACAAAGTGGAATGTATCCAATTTGGTGACTTGTTCATATCTGCCACCCACACTACATGGAGTGACGAATGAAGAATAAAATGGTCAAGGGAGGAAGGGAACAGAGACAGCAAATCAAATGGACTGTAATTAAAAGAATCCTTGTTTAGTAATGTCAGGTTGTACTGAATCTGCTGGCCAGCTTGTGTGTGGCTGTTGCCAAGTGCTTTCCCAAGTTGAAGCCCAGAGAGCCGAGTAAGCAGGACTAACACCATTGTTAGCTGCTTTTCATAAAAGACAAAGATAAAATTGAGCGGCATTTAAATGCACGCTGAGACTGAAAGAGCTGAGAAGTGGATGGATGGGGGATACAAGGATGAGTGGGGGTGAGATGGGCTCAGAATCTCAGGAAGATCATTTAGCTCCATTGGGTTTTATTTTCCTAAGTCACCTTCTAGTCCCAATACGTTGTGGTAAGAGATAGAAAGTGGGCTGCGGGCTACATCCCAACCCTTTTATGTTTTTCTCACCTGGAAAGTAGTCTCTAAATTAGGGTACCTAAATCACTGCCAGATGCTAACTATTTTGAAGAATTTTGTTTATCCTGAACTATGAATGTTTTAGTGTTGTGATTTTTTTTTTTAAATCTAAGCCCTGATTTTAACTTAAATGTTTTTACCAGTGCTATTACTTCTCTGGATGAGTAACCATAGTAATAAATGTAATGATAAGTAAATGATAAAGAAAAATGTAGATACTAATAACCACTATTTTCTGAGCACTTATCACCTGCTAGGTATTGTGTGGGCTCAAAAATATTAATGCTGTTTCTCCCATATTCTAAACCCATGATGGTAAACCTATGACACGCGTGTCAGTACTGAAACGTGTAGCCATTTTTGATGACAACGCAGCCGCATGCGGCCGCATACCAGAGAAGTATGGGGCTGCATGCCGAGAAGGACATTTCATCCTCGGTTCCTGCACGGCCAGGTGCAGTAGCCGAGGATAAAACATTTGCTGTGGTGTAGACACTCTATGAGGGAGGTCTGTAGGCCAAAACAACAGAACTCCAACACAAAGCGTCTAGTTCTTGAACTTCCAGTTAGGCTGTTTTTCTCGAAGTGACACACCATCTGAGTTATGCTAGTTTTTTTGGCGAATTTTGACACACCAAGCTCAAAAGATTGCCCATCACTGTTCTAAACTCTCTGGGTAGGCTAATCATCAAAGTAACAGAGACAGATTAATAAAAGAGAATCACTTTTAATACATCTGCATGGAGAATTTACACAGGCATGAAAATTCCAAAAACAGTGAGACAACATTGGGCATATAAGATGCTTCGGACAAAGGAGAAAGAGAGTGGTACTTTAGTGCCTTAGGCCAGATCATGGTGCCATCCTCAGCGCCTGAAGCCAACTTCCTCAAATGAGCTATGGTTGTGGGAATGGGAGGTAGTGAGACAGAGCGATGGGGAGGAGAGTTAGAGAAACAGATGGTAACTTATTCTGTGTTTCATGATCAGAAATCAAACCTGGGGTGTCCAAACACCAGGCTGACCCTCTATCACTGAGCCCTTTGGCCAGGGCCAGTATATAATTTTTTTAGACTTAAAACAGTCATTAGGGACGGCAAGATGGCGATGGAGTAGGCAGACGTACCAACTTCCAACTCCTGGAACCAAAGTGGATTATAACTTAATTTTAAGAACCATCATCTGGATAAACCAACTTTGAACTATACTAAGTGAACTCTTCAACCAAGGAACACTGAAGAAGCCACATTGAAAATGTGGAAAGAGCTGCCCAGCTCCCTGGAGCGAACGGCAGACTCACGTGGCGGGAAGAGAGTTTAGCAGAGAGGGAGGGACCTGGGTCCCAGGGAAAAAGCCCCAGCCTGCAGTCCCAGAGCCTAGAAGAGGCGTTTGGACAGTATTGAGCTGTGAAACAAGTGAGGATACTGTTTGTGAGAAAGAGACAGTTTTCTCAGACCGAGGATTCTTCTTATAGGGACAGCACAGAAAACCCCTCTCACAACCACTCACCCAGAGGAGAGGACCAGAGCAGCGGGAAGAGAGTGTGGACTGGAAAGGACAGGGACAAACACTCTGAGGGACAGCCACCCTAACCCCGCGGCTGAGTCACTTCCCAAATTGAAAACAAATATTTCCCCTGAACTAGCAATACTAGCAAAGGGAGACAGGACACCAGCCAAACAAGCTCTCCCATGGCACTTAGAGCAGAGCTGCTTAGACGAAGGGAGCTTCCAGGACTACAGTATGGAGTGTTAGGGTCTGAGCTGCAGTGCCCCTACCCACACTGCTGAGGGCTTGCTGGAGGGACAGTGGTGGCAGGACATGAAAAACACGGTTTTGTCAGCAGCAGGGGCAGAGGCCCAGCCAGCATGAGTTCAGTCTAGCCCAACAGGGGCAGAGGGGACACGTGAAAGCAGTCTGGCAGCTGCGGGCCTGCCTGCAGCTCCAACTGCGGGGGGGAAAGCAGAAGGCCAGGAACGGGCAGAGACCTGTTGTGGAGCAGGGGCCCTCAGGCGTGCAGCATCACCTGGCCTCCAAGGTTTGCAACCCAGCTTCAGCCAGCCCTGACCATGGGGGCGGGGCTAAAGCCGGGGACAGATGGAGGCTCACAGCCGAGCGAGTGCCAACAGCCCTGCCCCGCCAGAGAAGCTGAGGTTTGCGATCCTGCGCAAGCCTGCTCTGATCGTGGGGGCTTAGCAGAAACCCAGAAACAGGTGGGGTTTGCAGCTGAGCAAAGGTGCTCACCTCTACCCTTGGTGCCGAGGCTTGTGGCTTGAGTGCGGTGCGCAACACCCTGTGGGGGCGAGGCGAAGGCTCAGACCAGCTAAGGCTTATAGAGCCTGGCATGAGAACACAGCCCCCCCTGCGGAGAGGTGAAAATCACAGCAACAGCCGCAGTGGGCCAGCAGCAGCAACACCCATCCCAACCGCCCTAGACAGCGGCAGAGGGGGTGGTGGGCCTACAGACAGACCACATGTAGGGAACACAGAGGCAACACCCATTGGACTCCAGTGGCCACAACCTTCTTATACACAGACAAAATGGGCAGGCAGAGAAATGCAACCCAAATGAATCAAGAGAAATCCCCAGAGAAGGACCTAAATGACCCAGATATAACCAAATTACTAAATGCAGAGTTTAAAATAATGATAGGATGTTCAAAGAGCTTAGAGCAACAATAGATAGTCATTATGAACACCTAAACAAAGAGATAACAAGTATAAAAAAGGAAATTGAAATAATAAAAGAATCAGACAGAAATGACAAATACAGTATCAGAACTGAAGACCACAATGGAAGAAATTAAAAGCAGGATGGATGAAGCTGAGGACCAAATCAGCGAGTTAGAGGACAAAATAAACAAAGGCACAGAAGCAGAGCAGAAAAAAGAAAAGAGACTCAAAGAATCTGAGGAAACTCTAAGGGAGCCCTGTGACAACATAAAGAGAAATAACATCTGTACCATAGGGGTTCCCAAAGATGAAGAGAAAGAAAAAGGGATAGAAACTTTGTTCAATCAAATCATAGCTGAAAACTTCCCTAAATTAAGGCTGGAAAACATTTCACATGTTCAAGAAGCACAGAGAACTCCGTTAAAGAGAAACCCAAAGAAATCTACACCAAAACAAATCATACTTAAAATACCAAAGCTAAGTGATAAAGAGAAAATGTTAAAAGCTGCTAGAGAAAAAAAAGCTATCACCTACAAAGGAGCCACCATAAGGATGACATCCGACTTCTCAACAGAAACACTTGAGGCCAGAAGGGAATGGCAAGATATAATCAAAGTAATGCAAAACAAGAACCTACAACCAAGACTACTTTATCCAGCAAGGCTAACGTTTAAAATTGAAGGAGAAATAAAGAGCTTCCCAGAAAAAGAAAGCCTGAAGGAATTCATAAAAACCAAAACAATTCTGCAAGAGATACTAAGGGGCCTCTTGTGAACAGTTCAAAAGGGGGAAAAGAATATAGCAAAAGAAGAATACAGCTTTAAAGAATAAAATGGCAACAAACAACTACATATCAATAATAACCTTAAATGTAAATGGATTAAATGATCCAATCAAAAGACATAAGGTAGTTGCATGGATAAAGAAACAGGACCCATATATATGCTGTCTACAAGAGACACACCTTAAAACAAAAGATGCACATAGACTGAAGGTAAAAGGATGAAAAAAAATATTTCATGCAAATGGAAATGAAATAAAAGCCAGGGTAGCAATACTTATATCTGACAAGATGAACTTTAAAACAAAGGCTGTAGTAAGAGATAAAGAAGGACACTACATAAAGATAAAGGGAACAAATCAACAGGAAGATATAACCATTATAAATATCTACGCACCAAACATACGAGCAAAGAATAAAACCAACAAAATGTATGAACTCACAACAAATTACGGTATTACTTTATTCTGGACTTGGCGGCAGAGGCTTCTCTGAACCCCTGAGACCGACTCATCAAACCCCAAGGGTTCGATAGAACCCAGGTTAAGAACCGCTGAACTAGATCAACTTGATTTAATAAATATCTTCAGAACTTTTCACCCTAATGCAGTAGAATATACATTTTCTTCATGCGCTTATGGTACGTTCTCTAGAATAGATCACATGTTAGAAAACAAAAGTGGTCTCAAAAAATTTAAGAAGATTGAAATCATATCAAGCATTTTCTCTGATCACAATGCCATGAAAGTAAAAATTAACCACAAAAGAAGAACTGAAAAAAACTCAAACACTTGGAAACTAAATAGCATGTTATTAAATAATGGATGGATTAACAATGAGATCAAAGAAGAAATAAAAAATTTCCTAGAAATGAATGATAATGAGCTACATCAACTCAAAATTTATGGGACACAGCAAAAGCAGTATTGAGAGGGAAGTTCATAGCACTATAGGCATATTATAAGAAGCTAGAAAAAGCTCAAATAAGCAACCTGACCCTGCATCTAAAAGAACTAGAGAAACAACAGCAAATAAAGTGCAGGACTAGTAGAAGGAAGAAAATAATAAAGATTAGAGGGGAAATAAATGACATAGAGGCTAAAGAAACAATACATAGGATCAATGAAACCAGAAGCTGGTTCTTTGAAAAGGAAAACAAGATCGATGAACCTTTAGACTCACCAAGAAAAAAAGAGAGAGGACTCAAAATATAAAATTAGAAATGAGAGTGGAGAAATAACAACTGACACAACAGAAATACAAAGTATAGTAAGAAAATACTATGAAGAACTCTATGCCAAAAACTTAGACAACCTAGGTAAAATGGACAAATTTCTTGAATCATATAATCTTCCAAAAATCAATCTGGAAGAATCAGAACACCTAAACAAACCAATTACAACAAATGAGATCGAAACAGTTATCAAAAAACTCCCAAAAAAGAAATGTCCTAGGCCTGACGGCTTCACAAGTGAATTCTACCAAAAATTCAAAGAAGAACTAACTCCTATCCTTCTCCAACTATTTCAAAAAATTCAAGAGGAAGAAAAATTTCCAAACTCCTTTTATGAGGCGAGCATAAAACTGATCCCGAAACCAGGCAAAGACAACACAAAGAAAGAAAATTATAGGCCAATATCCCTGATGAATTAAGATGCTAAAATTCTCAACAAAATATTAGGCAACTGGATCCAGCAATATATGAAAAAAATCATACACCATGATCAAGTGGGATTTATTCTGGAGAGGCAAGGCTGGTTCAATATTTGCAAATCAATCTATGTGATTCATCACATAAACAAAAGAAAGGACAGGAATCATATGATAATTTCAATAGATGCGGAGAGAGCATTTGATAAAGTCCAGCACCCATTCATGTTCAAAACTCTCAGTAAAGTGGGAATACAGGGAACATTCCTTAATATGATAAAGGCCATCTATGACAAACCCACAGCAAACATAATACTAAATGGATAAAAATTAAAAGCAATCCCCTTAAGATCAGGAACCAGGCAGGGGTGTCCCCTTTCACCACTCTTATTCAACATAGTTCTGGAAGTTTTAGCCACAGCAATCAGACAAGAAGAAGAAATAAAAGGCATCCAAATTGGAAAAGAAGAAGTAAAACTGTCATTATTTGCAGATGATATGATATTGTATATTGAAAACCCTAAAGTCTCAGTCAAAAAACTACTGGACCTTATAAATGATTTCAGCAAGGTGGCAGGATATAAAATTAATACTCAGAAATCAGAGGCATTTCTATACACCAACAATGAAATATCAGCAAAAGAAATTAAGGAAACAATCCCCTTCACTATTGCAGCCAAAAAAATAAAGTACCTAGGAGTAAATTTAACCAAGGAGGTTAAGGACTTGTACTCGGAAAATTATAGAACATTGATAAAAGAAATCAAGGAAGATACAAACAAGTGGAAGCATATACCGTGCTCATGGCTAGGAAGAATAAACATCATTAAAATGTCTATATTACCTAAAGCAATTTATAAATTCAATGCAATACCAATTAAAATACCAATGACATACTTCAAAGATATAGAACACATATTCCAAAAATTTATATGGAACCAAAAAAGAACACGAATAGCCTCAGCAATCTTAAAAAGAAAAAATAAAGCAGGAGGTATCACTCTTCCTGATATCAAGGTTTACTATAAGGCCATTATACTCAAGACAGCCTGGTACTGGCATAAGAACAGGCACATAGATCAATGGAACAGAACAGAGAACCCAGAAATAAACCCACAGCTTTATGGACAACTGATATTCGACAAAGGAGGAAAGAACATACAATGGAGTAAAGACAGCCTCTTTAATAAATGGTGTTGGGAAAATTGGACATCTACCTGCAAAAAAATGAAACTAGACCATCAACTTACACCATTCACAAAAACAAACTCAAAATGGATAAAAGACTTAAATGTAAGCCGTGAAACCATAAGCATCTTAGAAGAAAACATAGGCAGCAAGCTCTCCGACATCTGTAGCAGCGGTATATTTGCCGATTTATCTCCACGGGCGACTGAACTAAAAGGCAAGATAAACAAATGGGACTATATCAAACTAAAAAGTTTTTGCACAGCTAAAGACAATAGGAACAGAATAAAAAGACAAACCACACAATGGGAGAACATATTCGACAGCACATCTGATAAGGGGTTAATAACTAAAATTTATAAAGAACTTATAAAACGCAACACCAGGAAGACAAACAACCCAATCAAAAAATGGGCAAAAGAAATGAATAGAACTTTCTCCAAAGAGGACATACAGATGGCCAATAGGCATATGAAGAAATGCTCAACATCACTAATCATTAGAGAAATGCAAATTAAAACCACAATGAGATATCACCTCACACCAGTCAGAATGGCACTTATCAGCAAAACAACACAGAATAAGTGCTGGCGAGGATGTGGAGAAAAGGGAACCCTCCTGCACTGCTGGTGGGAATGCAGACTGGTGCAGCCACTGTGGAAAACAGTTTGGAGATTCCTCAGAAAATTAAAAATCGAACTGCCTTTTGACCCAGCTATCCCACTTATAGGAATATACCCTAAGAACACCATAGCATTGTTTGAAAAGAAGAAATGCGCCCCCATGTTCGTGGCAGCATTGTTCACAATAGCGAAGATCTGGAACCAGCCCAAGTGTCCGTCAGAAGACGAGTGGATTAAAAAGCTATGGTACATATATACTATGGAATACTACTCAGCCATAAGAAACGATGACATCGGATCATTTATAACAAAATGGATGTACCTTGATAACATTATACGGAGTGAAATAAGTAAATCAGAAAAAAAGAAAAACTGAGAACAGCACGATTACATACATAGGTGGGACATGAAAGTGAGGGTATGAGACATGGACAAGAGAGTGGTGGTTATGGGATGGGGGGAGGGAGGGAAGAGTGGGATAGGGAGGAGGGGAGGGACACAGGGAAAACCAGATTGAAGGTGACAGAGGACAATTTGACTTTTGGTGATGGGTATGCAACACAATTGAATGATAAGATAACCTGGAGATGTTTTCATTGTACATATGTACCCTGATTTATTGGTGTCACCCCATTAGAATTAATAATAATAAAATATATATATGTATTTTTTAAAAAAAGGCATCCAAATTGGAAAAGAAGAAGTAAAACTGTCTTTATTTGCAGATGATATGATATTGTATATAAGAAACCCTAAAGTCTCAGTAAAAAAACTACTGGACCTGATAAATGAATTCAGCAAGGTGGCATGATATAAAATTAATACTCAGTAATCAGACGCATTTTTATATACCAACAGTGAACTGTCAGCAAAAGAAATTAAGGAAACAATCCCCTTCACTATTGCAACCAAAAAAGTAAAGTACCTAGGAGTAAATTTAACCAAGGAGGTTAAGGACTTATAATTGGAAAATTATAAAACTTTGATAAAAGAAATCAAGGAAGATACAAACAAGTGGAAGCATATACCGTGCTCATGGCTAGGAAGAATAAACATCATTAAAATGTTTATATTACCCAAAGCAATTTATAAATTCAATGCAATGCCAATTAAAATACCGATGACATACTTCAAAGATATAGAACACATATTCCAAAAATTTATATGGAAACAAAAAAGAATACAAATAACCTCAGCAATCTTAAAAAGAAAAAATAAAGCAGGAGGTACCACTCTTCCGGATATCAAGGTTTACTACAAGGCCATTGTACTCAAGACAGCCTGGTACTGGCATAAGAACAGGCACATAGATCAATGGAACAGAACAGAGAACCCAGAAATAAACCCACACCTTTATGGACAACTGATATTTGAAAAAGAAGGAAAGAACATACAATGGAGTAAAGACAGCCTCTTTAATAAATGGTGTTGGGAAAATTGGACATTTACCTGCAAAAGAATGAAACTAGACCATCAACTTACACCATTCACAAAAACAAACTCAAAATGGATAAAAGACTTAAATGTAAGCCTTGAAACCATAAGCATCTTAATGAAAACATAGGCAGTAATCTCTCCGACATCTGGCGCAGCAATATATTTGCCGATTTATCTCCACTGGCAAATGAAATAAAAGGCAGGGTAAACAAATGGGACTATATCAAACTAAAATGTTTTTGCACAGCTAAAGACAATTAGAACAGAATAAAAAGACAAACCACACAATGGGAGAACATATTTGACAATACATCTGATAAGGGGTTAATAACCAAAATTTATAAAGAACTTATAAAACTCAACACCGGAAGACAAACAATCCAATCAAAAAATGGGCAAAAGAAATGAATAGAAATTTCTCCAAAGAGGACATACAGTTGGCCAATAGGCGTATGAAAAACTGCTCAACATCACTAATCATTAGAGAAATGCAAATTAAAACCACAATGAGATATCACCTCTCACCAGTCAGAATGGAGCTCATCAGCAAAACAACACGGAATAAGTGCTGGCGAGGATGTGGAGAAAAGGGAACCCTCTTGCACTGCTGGTGGGAATGCAGACTGGTGCAGCCACTGTGGAAAACAGTATGGAGATTCTTCAAAAAATTAAAAATCGAACTGCCTTTTGACCCAGCTATCCCACTTATAGGAATATACCCTAAGAACACCATAGCACTGTTCGAAAAGGAGAAATGCGCCCCCATGTTCGTGGTAGCATTGTTCACAATAGTGAAGATCTGGATAAAGCCCAAGTGTCCGTCAGAGGATGAGTGGATTAAAAAGCTATGGTACATATATACTATGGAATACTACTCAGCCATAAGAAATGATGACATCGGATCATTTACAGTAAAATGGATGGACCTTGATAACATTATACAGAGTGAAATAAGTAAAATAGAAAAAAACTGAGAACTACATGATTTCATACATAGGTGGGACATAAAAATGAGACTATGAGACATGGACAAGAGTGTGGTGGTTAATGGGTTGGGGGAGGGAGAAGAGGGAGGGAGAGTGGGAAGGGAGGGGCACAAAGAAAACCAGATAGAAGGTGACAGAGGACAATTTGACTTTGGGTGATAGGTATGCAACATAATTGAATGATAAGATAACCTGGAGATGTTTTCTATGAATATATGTACCCTGATTTATTAATGTCACCCTATTAAAATTAATAAAATAAGAAACAGTCCTTAAGCCTGAGAACTGGATTTTAAATTATTTGAATCCCACTATTGGATAACCGTGTTGATCTCTGGGTATTCCTAGTCTAGGGGTGCGGGGGAACAGAAGCAGTAATGATATTGATCAAGAAACAAGAGCCTATAAAGTTGAGTCTTCTTAGTACTGTGAGCAAGGGCACAGTGAGCCATGTACAGGCTCCTAAGGCTGCCTGACCTCTGGCCAAGGAGAAAGAGCAGCAAGAAAAATCAAGGAGCAAAACCCTCTGTGTAGTCACTGGTCATGCACAAACTAACATCCCCTACTCTCAGGGTGCCAGAAAGAACCTGAATAAAACTTTCCAGATCGGGGATGGAAAAAACCTAGGACTGGATACTTGACTCAGGACCCTGACAGGAAAGGAGCCAATCTACACACTCCCACATGGGACTGAATGATTCCCCCTAAAATTTCCATAACCTGACAGGAAAGAAGCCAATCTACACACTCCCACATGGGACTGAATGATTCTCTCTAAAATTTCCATAACCTTGACACCAAGGCTCAGGTACCTGGGGTTGGGAGTCTTAGTGGACTCACCTGACAAATCTATTCACCCTCATGTGTTCTCCTCTAGATGCTGCATTGTCCCCAAGCAAATGTCCAAGAATCCTGAGTACCATCCAGCACCAAGAGCTCATATTCTGTGACAGCCTGTCCCTCATGTCTGTTCCATCTCACTGAGTGCCACCTCCTACATTTCCTCTAGAGCTCCATTCCAGCCCCTCTCAGGGCCCTGGACAATCATCCATTATTATTATTTCACCAGCTCTTCACTGTCCTCCACAGCTCTCCTCTCCTCACTTGCCTCATTATAATGGCTTCCTTGCAGACACTCCATGATATTGACAGATCATTGGGAAGGGCCCTGTGCCTGCCTCTCACATCCCACAGTGAGGGAGCCAGGGAGAGCATGACACAGCTCCAGAGAAAGTGTGAGGATCAGAAAGTGGGTGGGTGTCCCTGCTGCTCCCCCTTCCCAGGCGGGCGGAGACCAGGGCCATGTGCTGACCCTAATGACCCACCCTGGTGTGGGGGTTTCCAAGCTTACCCCTGCACACCTGTGAGTGTGGAAAAACATAAGGGAGCTCATTTAGTCAGTCCTGGGGGTTCTAAATCAGGGGCCATGCAATGATCCCTGAGCCTGTGAGGGGAGGAAGAAGGTGAGCATCCAGCAGAGGGCTGTAATGGGTAAGCACAGCCTGAGGCACCGATGGCCCAGGCCACAGTGGGCCAGGGCTTCTGATGTCACTGGGAGTGGGTCATGAAATCCTAGAGGCCTGGGTCTTACCCCGCCCACATGCCCTACATAGCCAACCTGCCCACACTTGTGTCATCCTGGGGAAAGAGGACAAGAATCCTGAGTTAACCAAGAAATGTCCTCTAAACACAAATATAGCCCTGGAAAACATGAAGTAGCTACGGCCCCATCACACCTGAGTTTAGGAACTGAGATGTGTCCCATCCTTCGCGGTGTGGGCAATCCCAGGGGGGAGGTGAAGTTCTACTCCGTTAGCCATTGCTGGGTGACGGCAGGGAAAGGCCCGCAGAGGGGATGAGTGAGGCACACATGAGACAGTGATCACAGTGAAAACACGGTTGTCGTGGACGTGGGAGCCCCGACGATGACTCAGCACCCATGTTGTGCAGCACGTCTGCTTCAGTCAGAGCTTCAGATAATCTTTCAGGAGTAGCAAGAGTAAAACTGAATGCTCTGTCATAAATTCATGGGGGCTTTTTGAACACAACTCCTTGGGCACAGGTCACCCTCCCAAAGATGATAAAGACAGTACACAGCCAGCCCATGCCCATGTCTAGAAAATATTTTTGAGGCCCTCAAGTGACAGTGATAGATACTGAGGATACAACAATGAACTGGACATCACCCCAGGCACAGGCTCAGGCTGCCTGGTGCAGAAGGAGATATCTAGGCAGGTAACCCGTCCCCAGGCTCTCCTCAAAGATGTGGGAATCTCCCTGTGCAGCTTGCACCAGTCAGTAGTAAGGAGCATCATCCCCCATGAGTCATCTGCCAGGAAGGGTGCAGGTCACACTGGAGTACAGACAGAGCAGTGATCTTGCTGGGGGGCTGCTATGGTGGCAGATGGCCGTGCTGGGACAGAGTACAGGCCACAGATCCCGCCAGGCGCTTCCTTTCACGACAGAGCAGCTGGTCCCTCAGTACACCCAGGACTCATCCTGCCCTCACTGCCCACCTCCCTGATTTCTCCAAACCCATCCAATGTCACATGGTGAATGTCACCCCATCACTTTCATGGGTCAGAACCACTGCCACTTTGTGTGGCATCACTGCAGTGGTCACTGTAGTTCCTGGTGGGACAGCCTCTGGTCCTGCCCTTCTGTCCCTCTACTGAAGACCTTCCAGAGCCTGACTTTCACTCAACACTATGCAAACCCCACCCTGTGCCAGGGAGGCTCTTGAATGAGCTTCTGCAGCACCCTCAGTTCTCACTCTGCTCTGGGCCACACGGATGCAGTGTGAGGGCCTCAGCAGGGCGCCCTCAGCAGGAACAACGCTATGGCACTGGATGTCCAAACCCAGTCCTTCGCCTCACCAAGGTCCAGTCAGCCTTAGGGGTTACTTCCTCCATGGAGGAGAGAGAGGAGCCAGTCTCTCCCAGGCTGTTGGCTTTAGAGAACAGTGCTCAGTGTTAGGGCTTCCTGGCAGGCTGCAATCACATGATAATCAGGTGTAAACAGGAGGAGACCAACATCAGGAAGGATCTGGGCTTCCCTGGACCTGAAACGCTGTGCTTCCTGGAGGAGGGCCACCAGTGCCAGGCCCTGTCTTGAGGCCAGGACTTGACCCCACAGGAAGGCAGTTATCAGAACTTGAATGTCTAAAGGAAAAAAAGAAATACTGTGATTCTGGTCCCTGAGCACACCAGGATGTGGGCAGAAAAGTCAGACCAGAATGCCCCCTGGAAGCCAGTGTGGTTTGTGAGATTTTAGGGTTTCTTCTTCCACTCTGAAAGAACTCTCAAGACATACCTTCCTGGGGTCATGCAGTGACATTTTTCGCCCTTCCAATCGGAGGTAGTCTGGCCCAGCCGGGCAGACTGCAGGATCAATAAGTGGGTTCCCCGACTGCTGGGCAGTGGGGACTTTGCTTTCTTTCTTCCAGGTTGGGAAGCTGACCGGGAAGCAGGAGCTCTGGCTGCCTTGCTTCCTGCAGGAAAGGGAAGAAATAAGGGTGTGGGTGCCCAGAGGCCCCTCCAGACAGACATCACCTCCAGCTGCAACTGAGGCTCATAACCCTCTGAAACCGAGGGCTGCCCCCAGTGAGGCTGCAAAAACAGGGTCTTGATCAGCACAGAAGCTGATGGTTAACCACACCTGCAGAGCTCAGCAACTGCCTGCTGAGTGCCCAGGACCATGTGAACAAGGCACTTTGTTCCATCGGAGTCCCAGCACTTTCTCAACCTCCAATGTCCTACAGCAGGGCTTCATCCCTTCTCCCATGGCCGTGCTCTACCCCCACCCAGGCGACCCTATGCTTCCCGAGGACTCCTAGTCACTGTTTCCTGGGGAGGCTGGTTGGAGTGTGGGGTGTATATCAGGCACAGGGCACAGCCACTCCTTCTGAAAAGGGGACGGTGCTCGGCCACATGAAGGGCAAGGGGCCCGCAGGGAGAAATGCCTAGAGTCCATCAAGCCTAGGTTCCTACTTCTAATGGCGGCATGGAGAGCCTGGGGGGCCAAAATGAAGGCACAGAGGAGCTTGCTATATTTTCTTTAGTCTGTGGACCTCTCCCTGTAGGGGCAGCCACCTGGTGACATGGGCGTGACCAGCTGTGGCTGAGAACTCAAGGTGGAGAGGGGTCTTCCTGGGTTGCTGGAAGACCCCCCAGGATTACCTGAGGCTGCTGCCCACCAAAGCTTGCTCCCAGTGGTCAGCAGGTCCCTCACTGATGATACTGTGAGAGGTCCGGGTCCCCACTCGCAAGGTCTCCCTGCCTGGAGGACAGTTTGAAGATTGGTGCAAGAGTGGCGAGATGGCAGGAAGTTTTAACTGGGCAGCAGGAGAGGAGGAGCGGATGGAGATCTGTCGTCTACCCAGGGGTCTGGAAGGCAGACGAGGGCCAGGAGGGGGGCGAGGAACAAAGCTAGACTGGGAAACAGAGTTGGAGGCCAAGTGGCTGGGGAAGATGGAAGGAAGGGAAGGGGGACAGGCAGAGCAGGGGAAGGTGGTGATCACAGACGACCCATTGGGGCTGCAGACTTTACGGGTCACCAGGAGAGGTTTGGGCCTGATGGTGTAAAGACAGGTCTTGGATGGGCCTGGCTGGGGCACAAGAGCCAGGCCAGGCCGAGGTCCAGGGTCTGCAGTGGTGGCCGGCACAAGGCAGGGCTCCTGGCAGGAAGGTGAGAGGCAAGGGACAGTGGAGCAGGACGTGGGAGGTGCAAGGACAGCAGGAACACGGGTCGCTTGCTTTCTCTTCATTGTTCGCAGATGCACAGTGAGAGTCCAGGCAACCGTGGGGTTCTGGACTATGAGGTGTCTGCCTCTGTTACCTCAGGCTTTGTCCTTGTGACCTCAGAGGCAGAGAATTCTAGAGAGAGATCTGGAAGCCCTGCCTGAGTATGACTGTGTGCCCTGTAGACATAAGCAGAGCCAGGGCTAGATGGGGACTATCAGAGGCAGTACTTGGGCCAGAACCGGGGCAGTACTTTTACAACCTGAATCTGCCTGGGTCCTTCCCCACCTGTCAGTCATGGTACAGGATCCTGCTCTCTTACCTGGATGTCTTGCAGCCTGGTGCTACTGAGTGGCCCCTTCTTTTGGGGCACATACATTGTCTGCCAGTTGCACTTTCACTAGAGGGTCAAAGGCTCAGCCAGTCTTGATCTTGGGAGCCTCAGACATGTCAGGCTTAGGAAGCTCCTAGAATGAACAGAGATAGCTACACTGGTGGGATGTATCCAGGTCGCAGAAGTTCGGCAGAATCAATACCTAATATTTTTGTTGTTTTTGGCAAACTTTCACACCGGTTGTTAAAAGTCACTTGTAATCAGGGTTCTCCCAAATGTGGGTGCCTGGCCACTGCCCATTGTGGAAATCACAAATTCATATTCCTTATTCCTTTAGCATGCATCTGTGAAACAGCATATTCTAAGAGCCTGTAGTGATGTTCATTCTCCATAAGTGAAGAAAATTTGATAGAACTTTGCTTGTAATATTTATTTATTCATTTCATAAAACTCATTATTCATTTGATGAAATACTACATTTTAATTCCCTCGTGGCCCTGGCCAGTTAGCTCAGTGGTAGAGTGTTGGCTGGGGGTGTGATGTCCTAGGGTCCATGTGCTCAGGGGATGGCTCAGTCTGAGCACATCAGCCTTAAGTGCTAAAAATTGCTCGGTACTTGAGCAGCACCCCAAGATGGGAGTTTTGGGGCTGATATTGGTTAGGGCACATGTGGAAGCCTGTCTCTATCTTTCTGCCTCTCACCTAAAAAAATAAATAAATAAATAAAAATCAATTCCTGATCAGAGCACATAGGAGAAGGGCTCATTTGCTTTTCCACCAATCCCCTTCGTGCTTCTCTCTCTCTGTGTGTTTCTCTCTCTCTCTCTTGTTTTCTCCTCTTGCAACCATGGCTTGATTAGAGCAAGTTAGCCCCGGATGCTGAGGATGGCTCTATAGCCCCAATTCAGGTGCTAAAAAGTGGCTCAGGTTGCAATGGAGCAAGGACTCCAGATAGAACATCAACCCTTACTGGGCTTTCCAGGTGGATCCCAATCAGGGCACATGTAGGAGTCTGTCTCTGCCTCTGCTCCTCTCAACAATAATAATAATAACAATAATTCTCTTGTATTTGTTTGTTGCAAATTTCTTCATGGTTGAGACTTGTGAGGCAAAAGACACATCAGATTATATGTACAACGTGCAGAGGACTGGAACTCTTAGAAGCCCATCCAGCTCCAAGAAACAGCACGTCTGCATATTTATTCAGTTCCAAAAGTCATAGCTCAGCAGTGAAAACTAGAAAGTTTCACAAGCCGTTTTCCCATCCATTTCATCCCCAACCCTGCTCATCTACTGTTTCTTTTCATGAACAAAGACAAAAGAGGAGTCAGAGTCTCAGAGCTTATCGATCACAAAGTACATCTGGTTCTTGCAGGCAGTCCTCCAAGAATCCTGCGTACATGCACTTGAGTAACCCAGGCCAACACACTCCAAGATCTCCTGTCTCCAATTAACCCTTGCTCTGCAGTTACCTGCCCTTTATCATGGTGCAGAGTTGTCTCCATCATATCCTCCTTCTTTCTTTTATTATTTAGCCTACACTGACTATTCTAGTTAATTCTACTTATACCTACTCATCCCTTTCTTGCTAGCAAAATCCTTTTGTAATTGGTTGTAAAAATCTTTGGCGACAACGGTTCTATTAAAGTCACTAAAATTTCCCCCAAACCCTACTGGTTTTAGGGCTACCTTATTGTAGTATCATCAGCTATTGAGTTTTTCTGAAGTTTCCACGGAGTCCTCCTCTGTAGGTGGTCTGGATAGTGGATGGTGACCACTACTTCAGGAGAACAGTCTCCTGTATTCTCCGGGGTGAGGGTTCGAGCCTCACGTTTGTCAGTTCTTAAGTCTTCTTCTGATGGCCCCCTTTCGACTGTGCCTGTCTTAGGTTGTTCCTGCTGTCAGGAATCTTACCTGTCATTGACTAACCAGCCATCTTAGGTACCAAACAGTTATATATAGCCATGAGAGTGAGGGAGGAGCAACGTCCTTTCTAAAATGCTTAGTTTTAGCAGCTGATGTTTCTATCTATTAAAAAACTTTTAATACGTTTCTTTTCTAAATTCTAGAGATTAATACTAGATAATGACTACATTGTTTTTTTTTTAGCTTGCATCTTATGCAGCATAAAAGATAACATGGCAGATTGCTGCTCTATTTTGCTTTGTCGGCGATTGTCTCTTCTTTTAACTATATAAAATAAAAGAAATGTAAAACAAATGATTAGTACAATACCTCCTACAGTTCCTCCAAAAATCTTAAGTTGTTTTAGAGGATACAAATTACTGATTCCATCTGAAATAGCAGTTAGTAAATTTTCCCCATCAATCAATTTCAACTAATCCTTAAAAGTAGCATCAATATGCGTTTGTAAATCTAAAATTTCAATAGTTAAGTTTCTATGATTTAACAAATGCTTTTTAACATTTTCCCAAGGGAAATAAGTATGATTCCAAGGAATAGGGGTAACGCAAAAAGTAGTTACATTCCAATCACATTTTAGTTTAATTTGTCTTTGCAGGCTAACAATTTGATCTCCTAAGATAACCATTGTTTGTTCTAAATATTAACTTTAGTATTAATGTTACTATCTTACATCATTGAGAAGTCCACTGTTGTTCAGAATCGTCATGCCATTTTTGCACAAAATCCACAGTCTATATGCTTTGATGTAATGCAACTCCAGATACAGCAGCCGTGTTGGTTATAGCTATTAGTCCGATAATGATGGTGATAATCAGTCCAACCAGTCTCTTGGTTTGCTTCAAAGACTTAATAAGATGTTGTAACAGCATCATGGAAGGGAGGTCTTGCCACATCCGATGCCTCTGTACTGGAATCCAGACTCCTGTTCCGGCTCTTAAAATGTATAGACTTAGACTATTTTCATTAAAAAGAAGCAAGAGTTAATACATGTATAAAAAGCACACTTATTGCAAGTTATTAAATAATTTTTAGTTGTCCATTTGGTTTCACCTAAAATAAACATATAAGGCAATTTAATACAAGCAGATATGAAATGTGTTTCATTCTTCTTAAAGGTCAACATAGTATGATTAAAAGGATAATTTCTCCAGATTTCTCCTTTCCTCGCTGACATATGTTTAAGTGCCATGGCTACTTTCTACAAATGATATTGTATAGGGCCAAATTTTATATGTGGAGCTTGAGGTGACATCCCTCCTCCATGCCATATGATAGTATGATTACCTTGACCATCAGCTGTACTTGAATCATTGTTCTTATGCCACCTTAGATCAGCACCCTGCCCTTTTACTCGGACAGAACCATGAGGGCTCCAATCTATGACGTTTCCATAGGAAATATTAAGTAAAACCCGAGCAGTTTCTCCTCTGTAATTTTCCCAATGTACCCATTCACTTAGCTGATTAACAATTGCAGTGTGACAGGGTGGTAAATCAGGTGGAGGTTCAGGACCATGTGCAGATGTATCACCTTTAAATCTGTATCCTTGTAACAAAAACATTTCTTCTCCCATATTATTATTTTTGACAATAGAGAGTCAAGCTTGAGTTTCTATTTTTAAACAATGTGGCTCATGTTCTATACAAATAGGTAATTCCTCAACTCCTATTGTATAATTTTCTATTTCATGCCTTCTTCCGAAGGTGCTAAGGGACCTTTATCATTAAAAGCCAATTAGAGTCGTTAAAAAAAATAGGAATGGCAACTGTCTTCCTAATGAATAGCTCTGCTTAATGGAGGATTGGGGATGTATGCCCAGTAACTAAAATTTTGAGCTTTACTTACCGGAATTGTTACCAAAGCAATCATTGCTAAAAACACGTTAGTAGCATTTTGTTCTTTTCTAGTATCTTGTAGCATATTTTTACCCTCAAAGGTCAGCTTTTTCAGTTTACCCCAACTTGGTATTTTAGCCTTTTCAATACCAAGCAGCAGCACCTTTAAGGTTCTTCTTCCAAAGTTCATTTCTTCCATCTCAACAATGAACAGATATGGAAAGAATCTTGTTCTCATTCATGTTGTTAGTTTAATTCTGCGAGCTGGAATCCAAAGGACTTCACCAGATTCTGCAATGACACAAGCAAACCGTTGTCCCCAATGTTGTACTACACCAGGTAGCCATTGATCCAGTTCATTTTTATAATGTACAGGTTGATTAATCTTAGAACTATTATCTCTTGTCCAATGTCTGTCTGCAGCAGTTAAATTATCTTCTCCTGTATTTAAAATTTTTTAAGTAAAGAAAGCTTTATGTAACATAAGTCTAGGGGATAATCTTCCTTCTTTCCCGTTTTGTTTAAGTAACATATTTTTCAGAGTGCAATTATTGCGTTCAGTAATCACTTGTCCTTGTGGATTATATTAAATTCTAGTAGTATGTTTAATATTCTAAAATGTTAAGAATTGTTGAAACTTAGCAGATGTATAGGTAGGACTATCATTAGTTTTAATTGCTTTAGGAATGCCCATAACATTAAAAGCTTCAATAAGATGTTGAATGACACAATCAGCCTTTTCTCCAGGCAAAGGTGTGGACCATGGAAAGGAAGAATAAGTATCAATAGAGCAATGTACATAGGATAGTTTCCCAAACGTAGAAATATGAGTAACATCCATTTGCCACAGGTCGTTACTGTGTTGTCCTCTAGGAATCATTTCTCTTGGTAATGGAGGAGCATTTATAATACTGCACTAAGGACAGTTTCTAACAATATTTTGATCTTCTTACCTGGTTATTTTGAATATTTGCATAAAATTCTTTTTATTTGTATGAGTCTCTGTATGAAATTTAGTAGCTATTTCTATTGATCAAATAAGTAATTGACCAATTTTATTATTTTCAGTAGACATAGGTCCTGGTAAAGCTGTATGAGAATGACTGTGAGTTATATAGACAGGCAAATTTTGTTCCCACAATAAAAGTTGTAACTTTTGAAATAATTTGTATAATTTAGAACCATCATTTAAAATATAAACAGTTTCTAGAAGTTTAACTGTATGTTCTACATATTGTGAATCAGTAACAATGTTAATAGGACAGGAAAAATCATTAAGAAGTAATAATAGAGCAATTAATTCTGCCTTTTGAACTGATGTATACAGAGTCTTTATTATTTTTGTCACTGGTCCAGTATATCCAGCAATACCTAATTTATTTGCATCAGTAAAAAAAGTAGAAGCTTTTTGAATTGGCTGTGCTGATACTTTAGTCGACAAAATCCATTGTGTTCTTTTTAGAAATTGAATTCTTTTATTTCTAGGATATTGATTATTTACAATACCAAAATAATCAGCCAATGCAATTTGCCAATCAATATTTAACTTCCAGTTGTCTGAAATCTGATTACATGTCAAAGGTACAATAATTTTATTTGGATCATTTCCAGTTAGTTGTCTTATTCTAAGTCTACTTGTAGTAATTAAAGTACAGATTTTCTCTAAGTAAATACATAATTTCTTTTGAGTTTATGTGGCAGAAGTTGCCATTCCAATATCTTGTTTTCTTGCTATATAATGCCAGAAGGAGAATGTTTGGAGGGAAAAATAATTAATTGAATAGGTTGATATGTATCAATTTGATCTAAATAATCAGTATGCATAATTTTTTCAATAAGTGATAACTCTTGTTTGGCCATTTCTGTTAACTGTCTAGGACAGTTTAAATCAGGATCTCCTTGAGAATATTAAATAAATTTGTTAGTGTATAAGTAGGAATTCCTAGAGAGGGTCTTAATCAATTAACATCACCTAATAATTTTTGAAAGTCATTTTAAGTATTCAAGGAGTCAGCTCGTAGATTAACCTTTTGAGGAATAATTATTTGATTTTCAGTCATATTTCCTAAATACGTAAAAGGACAAGATGTTTGAATTTTGTCTTCAGCTATAATTAAATCATACTGATATAAGGTTTCAAAAGCATTTTTAAAGACGACTGAAAGTTCATCATTATTTTCACAAGCTATTAGTATGTTATCCATATAATGGATTATTAAAGATTGGGAATATTTCTGATGAATTTTTTCTAAAGGTTGATTTACATAATTTTGATACAATGTCGGGCTATTCAACATTGCTTGTGGAAGTAATATAAACTTAGTAAGAATAGTTAGTTCTGCTTATTGTTATAGACACAACAGTTAACATTGCTAGAAACAGAGTCAAGGATGTTTTTGAAGTGTTAGTCTTAATTAAAATATTTTTTGCCTCCTGGGTAAGTTTGTTTAGTTGCCCCTAAGTAGGTAGTTCAGTTTTTATGTTGTAGTTTCCTCTATCTTTATTTCTCTAATAACCTTTGGCTCTAGGCTTAGTCTTTTTCTTCTTCTGACAGCTCCTACCAAGGCTTCAATCTTCTGGAAGGTAAGTCCTGGTCTCTCGTATCTGTGGGGATAAGAGCAAATCCTCGCCCCTATATTTTGCCTACATTGCTGTTGTAAATTAGCAAACTGTCCACCTAAAAAATTCATCTTGTGTAATATTAATAAAAGAGTTAGTGTTAGTATTTTTTTTTTACAGGGACAGAGAGAGAGTCAGAGAGAGGGATAGATAGGGACAGACAGACAGGAACGGAGAGAGGTGAGAAGCATCAATCAGTTTTTTGTTGCCGTCGCAAAGCCTTAGTTGTTCATTGATTGCTTTCTCACATGTGCCTTGACTGCGGGCCTTCAGCAGACCGAGCAACCCCTTGCTGGAGCCAGCGACCTTGGGTCCAAGCTGATCAGCTTTTGCTCAAGCCAGATGGGCTGGCGAGCTCGGGGTCTCGAACCTGGGTCTTCCGTATCCCAGTCCGACGCTCTATCCACTGTGCCACCGCCTGGTCGTTAGTGTTAGTATTTTGATTAGCTTGAATACAAGCCTGATTCTCCTATTAAGTCATAAATTGTAACTATTTCACTTTTGAAAGAACAGTCCAAGCTAACATTTCTAATTTTTTTGAGATAAAACACTCAGAGTCTATGAAAGAGGATAGCAGTTACTGCATATAAGGACAGTTAGTTCTATACAGGGAGCAAGCCATTTTTAACTCTTTAAGAGCTTTGACAGGGATTTGGGCATAATGAGTATAAAAAACTCCTTGTCAGAAAATTTAGACTGTAATTTAAAAAGTTGCTCCTTTAATTATTCACAAGATAAATGCTTTTCCTGATCAGAGGCTAAATGACCCTTGTTATCTTCCTATTGTAAAAAAAAATCTTAGAGCTTTGTTAGGAACTTTCCCTAAGCCTTGCAGCTTAGTGACTACAGCCTTGGTGGGCTAGAAAGAAAACTAATGTTGCTTAGTAATAACGGATGCATTAGCTTCTATATCTAAAAGTCTATTGTATTGTTAAGTCTATTATAGGTCATCAGAGGATCTAAATTCCTGCTTTCCCCAGGGTCTGTTTTGCAGAATAGCCCTGGAAAACAGCCAACTACCTGAAGCAGCTTGAGATAAATTCTTGAAATGACTTAATTTTACTTAATTACTTTGTTTTACAGATCTGAGCATATCTTTACACACAAACAAGACAATTTTCAGCACAGAAACACAAGTATAACACATAAGTTTGATTGATCCTAATACTTTGAATATACCTTACAATGCATTAACCAAATTAGCAACTCTTAAGCATCTATATTTCATTCAATTTAAATTTAAATTAGTGCTTCTTACAATTCCTAATTAAAAAATATATATATGAATGAAACTATTTTTTCAATATAAGAGCTGGCATTTTTAATTTTTGCATGCAAGAACTTAATTCAGACCTTAAATCACATTTTAGACAACATCAAACAAAAACTAAACAGAATCAGACAAACTAGACCAGAAAAACCAAAGAGACACCCAAGATTTCAGAGCACAGTCAGAATAGAAAGATGCCTGCCTGACTTTAATCAGGGCATTTTCTGACTGAGGGCCTGACAATGAATGGAACTAAACAAAATTTCCCCAAGAAAATTTTCTTGGAGGCTGCTGAGATACTTTCTATAGTCAGACCCAACACATGTCCCCTGCCTCAGTTTCCAGGCAAAGAATAAGAAAGAAACAAAATGATATCTCAGAGAATCATAGCCAAAACACCAAAGAAAATCCATATTTTTTTCTTATTACAAAGACTGGAGAATTCTAAGGACTTCATGATTCTTCTATATGTCCTAATTCTAACTGAGTTTGTACCAACTGATGTAATGCTTCAAGCTTCTGTCCTTTTAACAGTTACTGCTCAACCCATATTGGTTATTTACTTAACCATAATCAATATCAGACATTACCTGACGAGCTGAAGGCCATGAGGATTCAGAAGCAGACTGCAAAGATTGCAAAGCCAAAGAAATGAAATTACAAAGAGACCAAACAGAAAGAGGAATAGTGTCTCCTTGCTGATGAGCATGCCGTAAAGCTCTCATTACTTGGTTCCAGGTTCCTCAATTTTTAACCTAATATTTTTATTTTTTCTGAAACCAGTAACAATGCTTACCAGACCCTTTTAATAACATTCGCAGTAGTTTCATGTATTTTTGGGTCTCCATTTATGAGGAATTGGTGTGAGAATTCCCCATCACTCTGCCTCCCGAAGGATTTGCTTACCATAGAGCGTTCCTATTTCCCCTTCAGTCTGATGGTCCCGAGACTGCAAACTCTGACCTCTTCAAGTCCCTGTGTCATAGGAAACAGCCCCTTGTTGGGCACCAGATGTTACAAATTTCTTCACAATTCAGACTTGCAAGGCAAAAGACACATCAAATTATATGTACAATGTGCAGAGGACTGGAACTCTTAGGCTGATCCAGCCCCGAGAAACAGCACCTCTGCATATTTATTGAGTTCCAAAAGTCATAGTTCAGCAGTGAAAACTAGAAAGTTTCACAAGCCGTTTTCCCATCCATTTCATCCCCAACCCTGCTCATCTACTGTTTCTTTTCATGAACAAAGACACAAGAGGAGTCAGAGTCTCAGAGCTTATCGATCACAAAGTACATCTGGTTCTTGCAGGCATTCCTCCAAGAATCCTGCGTACATGCACTTGAGTAACCCAGGCCAACACACTCCAAGATCTCCTGTCTGTCTCCAATTAACCTTTGCTCTGTAGTTACCTGCTGTTTATCATGGTGCAGAGTTGTCTCCTACATTTGTTACCTCACCAAACAAACATAGTATGTAAAGAACAAGTGCCAAACAACCAGAGGGTGACAAGGTGTCACTGGAAATATCTTAAAGAACAGTTTTATAGTTTTTTTTTTTTTATGTCAGGTATTCTTTCATCTTTTTTCTTTAAAATTTTAAAACTCTTTCTTTCTAACATAATCTCATTTTGTGTACCTCTTTTATTGTTCTTATTTAAGTATTAGATACATGAAATAATAAACTACCTTTCGGTATATATATGTAAGTATACTTTTCTTTTTAACTTAAGTAAGAGGCAAAGAGGCAAAAAAAGACTCCTGCATGCATCACAATTGGTATCAACCTGAAAATCCCATAGGAGGCAGTGCTCTACCCATCTGGGGCATTGTTATTTTGTTCTGCAACCAAGCTATTTTAGCACCTGAGGTGAGGTCATGGTGCCATCCTCAGCATACAAGGCAAACTTGCTGAAATGAGCTATGGTTGCGGGAGAGGATGGGAGAGAGACAGAAAGAAGGGGAGGAGAGGTAGAGAAATAGATGGCCCCTTCTCCTGTGTACCCTGCCTAGGAATCAATCCTGGGATTTCCACATGCCGGGCTGACTCTCTACCACTGAACCAACTGGCCAGGGTCTTAAATTGTTATTTTGTCAGGTATTATTTAGTATTATTTCATTAATATTTTAGAATTCTTTTTTATAAAAATCTAATTCAGAGTACCTGTTTTATTGTTCTTATTTAAGTATTAAATATATGAAATAGTAAACTATCTTTTAGTATATTTTTTTAATACTTAGAATGGTCACTAAGGCAGAGAACTGGTTGTTAAATTATTTGAATCACATGACTGACTTAATGTCCAATTCTAGGGTTACAAAAATACTTGCCCTTAATGGCCTCTTATATAAGTGAATTTTGGTTAAAAAATAATTGATGTAAAATTTAAAACTTCTTATTTGTCAGGGAAAGCATTAAAATAATAAGACAAGCCACCAACTGGACGAAAGTACTTGCAAAAGACATATCTGATAAAAGACTGTTATTCAAAATATATTGTCAAAACTTGAAAGCAACTAAGTCTTTCAGTAGGCAAATAGATATATTGTGGTTCCTCCAGACAATGGAATATTATTCAGTACTAAAAGTCAATGGGCTGGCCCTGGCCAGTAGCTCAGTGGATAGATTCACTCAGCCCAGTATATGGATGTCCCAGCTCCGATTCTGGTCAGGGAACACAGGAGAAGTGACCATCTCCTTATCCCATCTTCCTCCTCTTTTCTCTCTTCCCCTCCCACAGCCAGTGACTCGAGTAGATCAGCATAACCCAGGTACTGATGATGACTCAGTTGGTCTGAGCACATTAGCCTCAGGTGCTAAAAATAGCTCGGTACTCAAGCATCATCCCAGGATGGGAGTTGCCAGGTGAATCTCAGTTGGAGCACATACAGGAGCCTATCTCTATCTTCCCGCCTCTCACCTAAAAAAAAAATCAATGACCTATTAAACTATGAAAAGACATGGAAGAACCTTAAGTGTATATATTCTAGAAAAGACAGAACTATGAGACAATCAAAAGAGCAGTTTTTTATCAAGGGTTAGGGAGAGGGAGGGAAGAAGAGGTAGAAGTCAGAAGTTTTGTGTAGTGTAGAGCATATTCATGCAAGTAACGGATTATTTTTTCTCCAGCAATTACTTAAGCTTTGTCAAATTTCCTTTTACCTTGGGCCAATACAATGATCATTTGGTCAGTTTTCTTTTTCTATATAAAAAAAACCCTCAAAAACACAGCTAATTCTGTGTTATAAAAACAAAATTTCAATCAATGAAAATTTTTTTCTTATTTTTTTTATGAGTGGCAGGGATAAACATCAAGCATCTCCTGTGTGTGCACTGACCAGAGAATCAAACAATTTCAATTCATTTTAAACTATCCTCTCTGACATTATAGGTTAGATATAAGAACTGGGGTGCAGAAGGATAGGGGTGTGGTATGTCTCTAGGGTGTACCTCTCTCTTTTTCTTTTAGGCAGTTACTGTTTGGGGAAGTTTGAGGCATGGAGAAAGGAGAAAAATAAAGGCTCAAATCACTCACATTTAATAACACTGAGGAACAAAATTTTGTTGCATCCACAAAAACACTTGTTCTTACCTAATTCGAGTGTGCTGATCTCAAATCTGACATCAGTTTTTCTTTGTAAGCTACAATTTTTTAACAATTCAAGATTTTAGGTTTTCATCTTGATGTAAAATTTTCAACATTTAGTTTAACATAATTAAGTAGAATGTCTTCTTGGGCATCATCTTTGTGAAAATATAATTTATATATTGCAGTATATACACTAATACACTAAAAGATATGATTGCATCAGTTTTGTCTACAATTTCTAAATAGAACATATTAAAACACTTATTTTAATCTTAAAATTGGTGCAAAACTTATTTAAATTCTATTCAGGCAAAAATTTGCATTTGTAGCTCTTGCGTTTATGTACTTATTGAGGACAATCTCGTTTGATGCTCCAGCAGTAGTCTGCCATCATATTTCTGTCCCATCGCCTTTGATAATGCTCTTCCATCGTCTTCAGATCTTGATGAAAGCATTCTCCCTTCTCATCACCAACAGCTCCGGGACTTTTGGGAAACTTATCAAGGTGACTGTTCAGGAAGTGAATCTTAATGCTCATGTTACATCCTATGTCGCGGAAAGCCAACAGCATCCTTTGAACCAGAAGGTCATACTTGTCTGCTTTTTTTGTTGCCAAGGAAGTTCTTTGTACCTGCCACAAAAGACTGCCCTGCTGCTTTCTCCTCCTTATTCATCTTCCTGGATATTTCTTTGTTACGTATGAAGGTTTAAATTTAAGGTCCATCAAATATACCTACTTTTATCTTCTAGAAAGACAAAGCAGAAAAAGCAGAAATAATATGTTGAAAGCATTCACTTTCTCTATTCAAAGCCTGAACCAACTGCTTCATTAAGCCAAGTTTGATGTGAAGTGGGGGAAAAATGATCCCACTACAGGTTCATTCACAATATTTTACATCCTTATTTCCAGAGCTTCACGTTTTGGCCACTCCTTCTGTGTCCAGTGTTTCTCCCGAGCTCAGCTGTCCTACAAACACAGAAAGCAAGGATACTTCGTGAAATCTCTCTGTTGTTCTAGCAAGAAATTTGCCATTTTAAGATCCACACAAATGATCCAGTTATGCTCCTCATACTTCAGTAAGTTGAGGACAATTTTTATGTCATTATAATCTTCTCACAGATTAGTTGAATAACCAATTGGAACTGTTGCATAAACATTACCGTTGTGTAGGAGAACACATTTCAGACTCCATTTAGAGCTGTCAAGAAATAGCCGCCATTCTGTTGGACTGTAAGTGGTAACACCTAGTTGGCTGAGAAGACTACTGATATCATGACAGTAAACAAAGTGTTTGTCTTCAAGAAAAAAGTCGACAAAAATTTGTTCACGCTTCCTGAAATGAGATACTTTAGCTGACTGGTGAAGTACATTCTTTTCTTGAAGCCTGGAGGCTAATGACTCAGCTGCTTTCTTTGATAGGCCCAAATCTCTTACTAAGTCATTCAATTCGGGATGGCTAAACTGCTGAGGGGTTAATGACTGCTTGGAATCAGAAGGAGACCCTTCAGATTGTACAACCATTTCCTCCTGCATCTTATCAAAATACACTTGATCACCATGTTCATTTCTTCATCCTTAGAAGAAATAAAACCATTGAAAACTTGAACCAAGAGTGTCTCAGAGTGTGGGATAGGTTGTATTGCTGAAGGAATTTTAGGATATCTGATCATATGCCGTTTTTTCTTGCCGATGCCCTTTGTATGCATCAGACAGAAATAACAGGCACTGCTGTCCTTAGGTTCTCGCCAAACCATGGAATACCAAAAAGCATTCCTTTGCATTTTCCTTTTATCCAGTCACAAAGCATTTCCTCACAATTATGACACACAATATGAAGAGCCCAATTCTTGTCTTGATTGCCAAGGGGAACTTGAAAATAGGCAATATATGCACATGTCACAAATGATGAAATATTGCACCTTTGACATTGAAGTGTGTAACAGCCACATATACAAAAGAAGGTGTCAGGACTATTCTTACATTTTCGCCTACTCAAAGAAGCCATGATTTAATCTTAAAACAAAATAAGAGGGTGTTTATATCAAATAATAATTTTTTACATTTAAAAACAACTACAATGATGTAAAAGTGATATTTGTAAAACATTAATTGCCTTGTGGTTATGTTCAATCCAAGAGTCATTGCTCTTTAACGCCCACTTAAAAACCAATGCATGCTATTAACTGTAACAAAAAGAAATTAATATTGCATAAAAACTGGAGCATGCACCAAAAAAACGGATTTCAGATTTGGAATCATTGATATAGATATATATATATGGCAACAGTTCTAAAACCTCATGCAATAGAAAATGAAAAAAAAATTGTTCTCCAGTGTAATCCTTTGTTGTGTGAGATTTTGACCCTTTCCTGACATCCACAGGAGAGTTCTCAGCACCTCTGTGGCATCCCCAGGGTGCAGTCATTGATATGGGAGATGCAGTTCCAAAAGATCTTGTCCATGCAAACATCCCCAGCCTCCATCACCCGGGTCTGCTCACTGAACAACCACCTCTGTTCTCGTTCTTGGAACTTAGCAATATAACATGAACCTGGCCGCTGCGCCAGAGTTCACCTGGCCCACACACAGTTTGTGAGTTACCCTGGGCTGTGCCCTCTTTTCCACATCTTTTCCCCCCCCTTATTTCAGATAGGTACAGGGCGTGAACTTCGTGAAGTCACTGCAAAAGCAGATGTCAAAGCTGGGGAAAATATTCCCGCATACAGGCACCCTTCTGGCTTTAAGAATGGCTCTCTTGGCAGCCCTTTTGCTCAGCTAGGTGGTGACAGGTATGTCCTAGGAGAGTGGATGAGACACTTGCAGCATCGCTTCCATCCACGCACACCAAGGCCACCTCCCAGCATTGTTGATTTCTGGCTTCTCTTTCCCCACTCCAGCCTTTCTGATAGATTCCACTGGGGTAGGGAGGGGCACTGTCTGAGTGACTGTTGAGAGCAGCAGAGCCTGTTCCTTGTCTTTTAGCCATTTTGAAAAAGATGGTGGCCCCAGTTTTTGGTTCTGCTACTTCTTTATTGCAAGATTGAGGCCCTAATGCAGTGGTGCAATTCAGCCAGTTTGCAACAGTTCAGCAGAAACAATACCTAATTTTTTGTTGAGTTCAGCAAACCAGTTGTTAAAATGACACTTGTAATCAGGGTTATCTCTAAGGTGGACACCGGGAAGCCGCTCAATGACATAATCACAGATTTACATTTATTACTCTTTTAACATTCATCGGCACAACAGCGTATTCTAAGTGCCCGTAGTAATGTTCATTCCCTCCATAGGTGAAAAAAATTGATGAATGTGCTACTTAAAATGGTCATTAAGGCAGAGAACTGGTTGTTAAATTATTTTAATCCCATGAATGACTTAATGTTCAATTCTAGGGTTACAGATATACTTGCTCTTAATGGCCTCTTATATATGTGCATTTTGGGTAAAAAAAAATAATTGATGTAAAATTTAAAACTTCTTATTTGTAAGAGACAGTGTTAAAATAATAAAACAAGCCACCGACTGAGAGAAAATGAAATATTATTCAGTACCAAAAGTCAATGGACTGGCCCTGGCCAGTGGCTCTGTGGATAGAGTCACTCAGCCCAGCATATGGATGTTCCAGGTTCAATTCTGGTCAGGGTACACAGGAGAAGTGACCATCTCCTTATCCCATCTTCCTCCTTCCTTTTTCTCTCTTCCCCTCCCAAAGCCAGTGACTCAAGTAATTCAGCGTGGCCCCAGGCACTGACAATGACACAATTGGTCTGAGTACATTGGCCTCAGGTGCTAAAAATAGCTTGGTACTCAAGTATCAGCCCAAGATGGGATTGCCGGGTGGATCTTGGTTGGGGCGCATACAGGAGCCTGTCTCTATCACCCCACCTGTCACTTAAAAAGAAATAATTCAATGACCTATCAAACCATGAAAAAACACAGAAGAATCTTAAATGCATATATTCTAGAAAAGACAGAACTATGGGACAATGAAAAGTACAGCGGTTATCAAGGATTAGGGAGCGGGAGGGATGGAGAGGAGGCGCACAGAAGTGTAGTGTAGTGTAGAGCATATTTATGCAAGTAATGGATTATTTTTCTCTGGCAATTACTTAAGCTTTGTGAAATTTCCTTTTACCTTGGGCCAATACAATGATCATTTGGTCAGTTTTCTTTTTCTATAAAGAAAATAACTCAAAACAAAAACACAGCTAATTCTGTGTTATAAAATCAAATTTTCAATCAAGTTTGAAAATTTTTATATTTCTTCTTTTTTTAAGAGAGGCAGGAATAAACATAAAGCTGCTCCTGTGTGTGCCCTGACTGGAGAAACAAACAATTTCAAATTTAAACTATCCTCTCTGACATTATTGCTTAGATCAGTGGTTCTTAACCTTTTTTGAGGTACCGAAACCACCAGTTTCATATGAGCATTCACTGAACCCTTCTTTAGTGATAAATAAAATATGATTTTTTTTCCCAAATTCAAGACATAGGTATATGTTTTTTTACTGGTGCACAAAATGAGCCGTGCATGAACATCACCTTGCTCAAAGAACAAAACCAACAAAGTGCATGAACTCACAACAAATTACGGTATTACTTTATTCTGGCCTCCGTGGCAGAGGCTTCTCCGAACCCCTGAGACCGACTCATCGAACCCCTGGAGTTCGATAGAACCCAGGTTAAGAACCACTGAGTTAGATATAAGAACTGGGAGCAGAAGGATAGGGGTGTGGTGTGTCTCTAGGGTATACCTCTCTCTTCCTCTTCTAGGCTGTTACCGTTTGGGGAAGTTTGGGGCAGGGAGAAAGGAGAAAAAAGGGTCAAATCACTTACATTTAATCATCCTTCACTGTGTGAGATTTTGACCCTTTCCTGGTTCACGTGTGTGGCCGGCATCCACAGGAGAGTTCTCAGCACCCCTGTGGCATCCCGAGGGCACAGCCATTGATATGGAAGATGCAGTCCAGAAAGATTCCATGCGAACATTCCCAGCCTCCAGCACCCGGGTCTGCTCACTGAACAACCACCTCTGCTCTGGTGCTTGGAATTTAGCAATATAACATGAGCCCCACCGCTGTGCTGGAGTTCACCTGGCCCACACACAGTTTGTGAGTTACCCTGGGCTGTGCCCTCTTTTCCACATCTTTTTCCCCCTTAATTCAGATAGGTGCAAGGTGTGAACTTCATGAGGTCACTGCATAAGCAGATGTCAAAGCTGGGAAAAATATTCCCGCCTACGGGCACCCTTCTGGCTTTAAGAATGGCTCTCTTGGCAGCCCCTGTGCTCGGCTCTGTGGTGACAGGTGTGTCCTAAAGGAATGAATGAGATAAGTGAAGCATGGCTCCCATCCACCCGCACCAAGGCCTCCTCCCAGCGTTGTTCCACACCCCAGCCTTCCTGGTAGATTCCACTGGGGTAGGGAAGGGCACTGTGTGAGTGACTGTTGAGAGCAGCAGCGCCAGTTTCTAGTCCCTTAGGAAGCCTTGAAAAAGGTGGTGGCCCCAGTTTTTGGTTCTGCAACTTCTTTATTGCAAGATTGAGGCCCTAATGCAGTGGTGCAATTCATCCAGTTAGAAATAGTTCAGCAGAAATAATACCTAAAGTTTTGTTGAGTTCAGCAAACCAGTTGTTAAAATGGCACTTGTAATCAGGGTTCTAAGGCGGGCACCTGGGAAGCCACTGAATGAGATAATCACAGATTTATTACTTTTTGTGTGTGTGGCAGAGACAGAGAGAGTCTGAGAGAGGGACAGATAGACAGGAAGGCAGAGAGATGAGAAACATCAATTCTTCATTGCAATCAATGGACAATCAAGTTGTCCATTGATTGCTTTCTCATATGTGCCTTGACTGGGTTACAGCAGACGGAGTGACTCCTTGATTTAGCCAGCGACCTTGGGCTCAAGCTGGTGAGCCTTGCTGCAACCCGATGAGCCCGAGCTCAACCTGGCGACCTTGGGGTCTGGAACCCGGCCCTCCGCGTCCCAGTCCAATGTTCTGTCCACTGCACCATCTCCATAAAACCTCATGCAACAGAAAATTAAAAAAAAATTGTTCCCCAGTGTAGTAGAGGAGGTTGTGTGTTGAGAAGGCAGGTAGTATATGAAAACTCAATACTTCATGTTCCATTTTGCTGTGAACCTGAAATAGCTCTAAGGACTAAAGTCTATTAGAAATTAATTTATATTAAAAATATTATAGAAAGTCAAATGTAGCCAAAATAGAGACATCTACTTTCTAAATGGATAACAGATGACTTCACCTTTGTAGGAGACTGAGTATTGTTCTGTTATATGACTCCATCCCTCAGACAGGGATTGTCTGGCAAATGATGGATGGGGTTCAGTCTCCTGTCTCTTCTCTATATTGTGTACTCATAGATAAAGATTCTGAGATGAATAGGCAGCAGCACAGGTGGGTGAGTAGAGAAACCTCTTCCCGGAAGCCTTCTCCTTGATAATGTCGCTACCTCAGGGCTGCACGGAACTCTGCCTCACAACTATCGTGAATGAATGTAACTCTGCAGTGACTCATTATTACTTTAAAAGCAGTATTTCCCCAAATTGGTGATTCTAATTTCTTAGAACACTCTTTTCTGTGTGCACAATGTTAGTTCATCTTTAAACCGGGTATAAGAAGCAGAGAAAGACAGAATTGAAGCTGGGAGTTAGACCTGGTTTATAATTCTGAGAAAATCTGAGCAAAATTTGAACAAAACTGGCATTTGCCTATTATCTTATTTTTTCACATTTAGCTATAAACACCCATTCTGGGTCTTGGTCTCTCAGGCTACCTTCAGATTAAAATAAGAGGTTTTGCAAATTAAGAGAATTACTATTTGGCAACTTCCTAGTTAGGTTTTAAGAATATGTATTTCTAGGTGGTAGGGTAGGTGATTTTATATTTATGCATTTCCTGAAAAATGTTCTTCTAATGGACATGCACTTTTTATTATCAGAAAATGTCATTTATTTTTATTTGAAAATGAAGCTTAGCTGAAAGAAAATCATATAAAATATTTATGAGAATTTTGTATGATGAGATTAATAAAAACTTATTCTACTAACATAGGATAATGATAACGATAATAATGAATACTTCTGTGGCTCTTTCTGTGTGCCAAACACTCTTCTAAGCTTTTTATTTTATTAACCAATTTAATCTTCACAACAATCTCATGATAGAAATAATATTGGTATGCCCATCTGACAGATAAGGAAACTGAATCACACAGAGGCCATAACTAGCCCATTGTTAGATAGAAAGGGGTAGATTTGAAATCTGAGAAGACATACTCTAGTTCAAGAGTAGGATTCTAAATCATTCTACTGGGCTGCAAAAGCCACGATAGTAATATAGTACTAGCTAAAAGATCAGAGCTATTGTAATAAAAAATAAATAGGCTGGTAATGAAAAGTAGAATGTAGAAAAGCTTAATAAGATAAATGACACAGCATAAGTCAGGGAGACAGGCGATGGGTAATTTTATGGTATTTGAGGAAATTTATTATTCAGATAAAAACATTTCAGGTTAGTGCACACTCCCCAATGAAAGTAATTTTCCATTTTACTCCAAATAAACTAAAGGGTTTAACTTAAATAATTAAATCAAAATAACTGGGAGAGATATAGATAGATATCTGATCTCTAGATAGAAAAGGATTTTTTAAATTTAAAAGCAATTAAGAAATCACAGAGGAAAAGACTGATGGGTAAAATAAAAATTTTTGTATATTATAAAAATAATGAAAAGATAACTAACACACTTTAGAAATTGTGATTTTAGAAATATTATCTGCAAAAAAATCACAAAAAGGAAACAAATGATTAACAAAATATGAACAATACCCTCCTTTGTAAAACAAGAAAAGCAAATTTTCAAAAATTCAAATTAAAACAAAAGTAAGGTAGCATTTTTCATAGAACACATATTGACAAAGATTTTTAACTGCTAATAATAAAGGTTGTCAGGAATTCTGCAAGATTAATAATTTCATGTACAACTTTTCAGCCAATAATTTAGCAATATCCATCAAGAACTTTAAGAAGTGCCATATTCTTCAAACCAAATTTTTTTAATATAAGGATTGATCCTAAAAAAAGGTGAACAAAGATTTATGTTTAAATTTCCATTGCATAATTATTTCTAATACTGAAATCTTAGAAACAACTTGATATTAATATAATTGTCTTAGTTGGCAATAATTGGAAAAGATGGTACAGCTAGTTATAGAATGGACTATTACACCACAATTAAAAACATTGTGTGAGTAGTCCTTAGTGAAAAAAAGAAAATGGTTATTAGCAGTTTCAGTGGCATAAGAGAGGAGCCATAATTAAGCACGATTATCTCATCTAGTTAAAATTAACAACTATAAGAAAGGACTAGAGGTGTCATGACAAATGTTCACAATGGCCATTGGTGGTGAAGAGATGTCTATATTTTACAAACAGATAATAATTGAGAAAACAATATTTTATTCATTCATTCATTCAGTGAGAGAAAAAGAGGCAAAAAAACAGACTCCCACATGCCACCCCAGCCAGGATCCACCTGGCAAGCCCACTAGGGGTTGATGTTCTACTCACCTGGGGCATTGCTCTGTTACTCAGCAAGCTTAGTGCCTGAGGCAGAGACCATAGAGCCACCATCAGCACCTGGGGCCAACTCACTGCAATCGAGCCATGGCTGCAGGAGGAGTAGAGAGAGAGAGAGAAGTGAGAGGGGGAGGAGTGGAGAAGCAGTTGGGTGTTTCTCCTTTGTGCCCTGACTTGGGATCGAACCTGGGACATCCACACACCAGGCTGACACTCTACCACTGGCTGAGCCAACCAGCCAGGGCTGAAAAAACTATTTTAAATAAGAAAAAGAAAGAAAGAAATACAGGGGGCAATGCAAAAGCAAAATTAAGGCCAGCTCACTGAAAATGGTGAGGAACACATGGATATGATCTCAGATCTGAAGTGACGGGAGAGCGTAAAGCAAATAAAAATATTAACATAATTAATGCTCTTCGACAACACCTTTCAAACATTAGAGTCAATAGAAAAACTCAAAGGACAGATCTTTGCTTCTCTGTCTACATTTGGGAAGAGATAGCCGTGGAAACTTGATAAAACTCAGTGTTTTTCCCTAAAACAAACCCATTCCCTGCCCAAATTCATGTTCTAACAGATGTCACCTAGATATTCAGCATCACCTCTAAAATATCTGGTTAAGATGTTTTTGAAGGAATGAGTCTTGAAATTCAATCTCTAGTATTTTCTCTTTATTTTAAATCTGTGAAATTTCCAATTCATACTAGAGTATACATTTTGGGGAGTGGGAAAAGTAGCAGCAAAAGTATGTAATTTATCAATTAGCTGTTGCTTGTATTCTCTTCTATAGTCTAAACATACAGAGGTTTCCAACTCTTCCTTACCCTCATTTGAATTGGACTTCCTAAAATGCCTTAGAGGAGTTTGAAGCTGTAATTATTTTCTTTTAAGGCTTCTCTCCTGGGAAGTTGAATGCATTTATCTCTTGCCTGTAGGCTCTGCTTCCTGGCCAGGAGGATTTAGTCCCCACCTTTTCAGGTCTCACGTGGACTTCTTGTTTCTAGCTAAACCACTTCAGCAACGAGCCCTTACATGCTTGCTCTTAGCATACTGGATCCTGGTCCACACAGTCAAGTTTACACTGTCAGTTTCGGTTTTTTCACAGTACTGTGGGCTACCCTCTTCCTGGCTTCCTTGTCACTAGCCTACCTACAGCTGCCTAATCCCATATTCCAACAGTGAGCGACCTCTTAGGGAAACATGGTAGAAAGAAGTGTTTTTTTTCCTTCCTTTCTAGGCAGTATTCATGTATTTTGATTAAAACATAAACATAATTTTCATGTCTAATGAACAGAAGCAAAGTGTAATTAAAGCTGCAAAGCTGTATTTTCCATTGAGTCATGACTGAACTGTTTTAGGTAAAGAGGAGCATTTTCCTTTCACCTCGGGTTCAGTAAGATTCCACGAGGTTCTCCATCCGCCCAGGAGATGTGATTCTGGTTGTTGGATCCACACAGCATGGAGTCACTGAGACCCAGGGCATTAATCATCACGGCATATGCATTGTTTTGCTGCTTTGCTCTGTTGAGCCAAGAAGATGATACATATGAATTCACACTCCTCCACTCTCCCCTTTCATCTCCCATCTCCACTTTCTCTCTGAAGGCAGTTTTGGCTGCCACCAAATATAGTATACCCAGTGCCAAATTTCCAAATGCAAATGATGTTGTTTCTATTTACAGGAATATCTCATCACTTGGGCTGGTTCATCTTCTTTCAGTGCGTACATACCTACTGGTAGTTGAGCTCTGAGTTTGGTTGCTGCTTTGCAAATATAAAAGTCACAACCAAAATTGTGAAATGCTAATTTAAAATTGGAAGGTCCACAGGTAGTCTCCAATGCCTCTGGAGTCACTAAGTCTCCTTAGAAGCGCGCAGCTGTAGCAATCTGGGATTTTACTCTATATCACATGAGCATTTTTGTTCCCTCTTGCAATCCCTGTTGCTATGAACCTCTGTTGCAAATCTAGTCACCATGGCTTCTAACTCTAGCATTTAATCATTCATCCAGTAAATACAGAGAAAGCACCAACCGTGGCCAGGTACTCTGTAAGGTGCTAGAGCAGGGATCCCCAAACTTTTTACACAGGGGGCCAGAAGCATAATCAGAGGGGGGCAAGATGGCGATGGAGTAGACGGACATACCAACTTCCAACTCCCAGAACCAAAGTGGATTATAACTTGATTTTAAGAACCATCAACTGGATAAGCCAATGCTGAACTTAACTGAGAGGACTCTTCAACCAGGGAACACTGAAGAAGCAACATTGAGAATGGTAGGAAAAGCGAAAACGTGGAAAGGGCTGCCCAGCTTCCCAGAGCAAAAGGCAGCCCGGAGAGACTCATGTGCCGGGAAGAGAGGCCAGCGGAAGGGTAAGGACCTTGGTCCCAGGAACAAAGCCCCAGCCTACAGCCCCAGAGCCTAGAAGAGGCATATGGACAGTATTTAGCTGGGAAACAGGTTAGGATACTGTTTGTGAGAAAGAGACAGTTGTCTCAGACCCAGGATTCTTCTTAAAGGGACGGTGCAGAAAACCTCTCTCACAACCACTCACCCGGGACTCCGGGAGACAGGGAGAGAGGTGAGGACTGGAGCAGTGGGAAGAGAGTGCGGTCTGGAAGGCACAGGGAGAAAAGCTTTGAGGGACAGCCACCCTATACCCTGGGCTAGGTCACTCAACAAATCTGAAATAATATTTCCCCTGGAACCAGCAAGGGGAAGCAGGACATCAGCCAAACAGGCTCCCCAGCAACAATTAGAGCACAGTTGCTTAGAAGGAAAGAGCTTTCAGGACTACAGTATGGAGTGTTAGGGTCTGAGCTGCAAGGCCCCCACCCACACTGCTGAGGGCTTGCTGGAGGGCAGGCCACGGCGGAACATGGAAGCATGGTCCTGTCGGAGGGAGCAGAGGCCAAGCCAGCTGGAGTAAGCTCGGTCTAGCCCAGCGGGGGTGAAGGGGAAGCGGCTATAGGCGCACCTGCGACCCCAACTGTGGAGGAAAAGCAGGAGCCTGGAACGAGCAGAGATCCGCTGCAGGGTGGGGCGAGTGGGTGCGCAGCTGCACCCAGCCTCCAAGGCTTGAAGCCCTGCATGAACTGGCATTGCCCATGGAGGTGGGGCAGAAACCCGGGCTTGCAGATGAGCGTGCACCAGCAGCCTGGCTGAGGGGCCGAGGTTGGCAAGGGTAAGGCGGAAGCCCAGATTGCGGCTGAGCTGGTAGCAGCAGCCCCTCCCAGGCGAGGAGCCGAGGTTGGTGGGGGCAGGGCAGAAGCCTGGCTCGCAGCTGAGCGCACATCAGCAGCCCCTTCCTGCCTGAGAAACCAGCAGACAGGGACCCACAGCTGAGCAAAAGTGCTCATCATTGCCCTTGGAGCCCAGGATTGTGGCCCGAGTGTGGTGCGCAATCCCACCCGTGGGAGAGGGGCGAAGGCCGAAAGCGGCTGAGGCTTATGGAGCCTGGCACGAAAGCACAGCCCCTCCCGCAGAAGAGAGGCAGAAACTGCAGCAACAGCCACAGCTGCCGGCGCCAGAAACACCCATACCCAGCTGCCCCAAGCAGCGGCAGAGGGGGTGGCGGGCCTGCAGACAGACCACACCTAGGGAACACAGAGACAACACCCATTGGACTCCAGTAGCCTAACCCTTCTTATACATGGACAAAATGGGCAAGCAGAGGAATGCAACCCAAATGAATCAAGAGAAATCCCTAGAAAAGAGCCTGAAGGAATCAGATATAACCAAACAACTGATGCAGAGTTTAAAATAATGATAGCTAGGATGTTCAAAGAGCTTAGAGCAACAATGGATAGTCATTACAAACACCTAAATAAAGAGATAACAAGTAAAAAAAGAAAATTGAAATAATAAAAAAGAATCAGACAGAAATAACAAATACAGTATCAGAACTGAAGACCACAATGGAAGGAATTAAAAGCAGGATGGATGAAGCTGAGGATCGAATCAGCGAGTTAGAGGACAAAATAAACAAAGGCACAGAAGTAGAGCAGAAAAAAGAAAAGAGACTCAAAAAATCTGAGGAAACTCTAAGGGAGCTCTGTGACAACATGAAGAGAAATAACATTCGCATCTTAGGGGTTACTGAAGAAGAGAAAGAACAAGGAATAGAAACTTTGTTCAATCAAATCATAGCTGAAAACTTCCCTAAATTAAGACTGGAAAATGTTTCACACATTCAATAAGCACAGAGAACTCCATTAAAGAGAAACCCAAAGAAATCTACACCAAGACACATGATACTTAAAATACCAAAGCTAAGTGATAAAGAGAAAATTTTAAAAGCTGCTAGAGAAAAAAAGGCTATCACCTACAAAGGAGCCCCTATACAGTTGACATGTGACTTCTCAACAGAAATACTTGAGGCCAGAAGGGAATGGCAAGCTATATTCAAGGTAATGCAGAACAAGAACCTACAATCAAGACTACTCTATCCAGCAAGTCTAACATTTAAAATTGAAAAAGAAATAAAGAGCTTCCCAGACAATAAAAACCTCAAAAAATTCATTAAAACCAAACCAATTCTGCAAGAGATACTAAGGGGCCTGTTGTGAACAGTTCAAAGGGGGAAAAGAATATAGCAAACAAAGAATACAGCTTTAAAGAATAAAATGGAAACAAACAACTACATATCAATAATAACCTCAGATGTAAATGGATTAAATGATCCAATCAAAAGACATAGGGTAGCTGCATGCATAGAGAAACAGGACTCATACATATGCTGTCTACAATAGACACACCTTAAAACAAAAGATGCACATAGACTGAAGGTAAAAGGATGGAAAGAAATTTTATGCTAATGGAAATAAAAAATAGCCTGGATAGCAATAGTTATATCTGACAAAATGGACTTTAAAACAAAGGCTGTAGTAAGAGATAAAGAAGGACACTACATGATGATAAAGGGAACAATTCAACAGGAAGATATAACCATTATAAATATCTACACACCAAACATAGGAGCCCCGACATACATAAAGCAGACTTTGATGGATATAAAGGATGAGAAAAACAGCAATGCTATAATAGTAGGGGATTTCAATTCCCCACTAACATCACTGGATAGATCCTCAGGAAAGAAAATTAATAAAGAAACAGCAGACTTAAAGGATACACTAGATCAACTTGATTTAATAGATATCTTCAGAATTTTTCACCCTAAAGCAGCAGAATATACATTCTTTTCAAGCGCTCATAGTACATTCTCTCAGATAGACCACATGTTAGGACACAAAAGTGGTCTCAACAAATTGAAGAAGATTGAAATCATATCAAGCATTTTCTCTGATTACAACGCCATGAAACTAGAAATTAACCACAAAAGAAAAACTTAAACACTTGGAAACTAAATAGCATGTTATTAAATAACAAATGGATTAATAATGAGATCAAAGAAGAAATAATGTTTCTAGAAACCAATGATAATGAGCATCCATCAACTCAAAATTTATGGGACACAGCAAAAGCAGTACTGAGAGGGCAGTTCATAGCACTACAGACATATCATGAGAAGCTAGACAAACCTCAGATAAGCAACCTGACCCTGCATCTAAAAGAACTAGAGAAACAACAGCAAATAAAACCCAGGGCTAGTAGAAGGAAGGAAATAATAAAGATCAGAGAAGAAATAAATGACATAGAGGCTAAGGACACAATACAGAGGATCAATTAAACCAGGATCTGGTTCTTTGAAAAGGTAAACAAGATCAATGAACCTTTAACTAGAATCACCAAGAAAAAAAGAGAGAGGACTCAAATAAATAAAATTAGAAATGAGAGTGGAGAAATAACACCTGACACAACAGAAATTCAAAGTATTGTAAGAAAATACTATGAAAAACTCTATGCCAAAAAATTAGGCAGCCTAGGGGAAATATATAAATTCCTTGAATCATATAATCTTCCAGAAATCAATTTGGAAGAATCAGAACACCTAGACAGACCAATTACAACAAATGAGATTGAAACAGTTATTAAAAAACTCCTAACAAAGAAAAATCCTGGGTCTGATGGCTTCACAAGTGAATTCTATCAAAAATTCAAAGAAGAACTAACTCCTATACTTCTCAAGCTATTTCAAAAAGTTCAAGAGGAAGAAAGACTTCCAAACTCCTTTTATGAGGCAAGCATAATTCTGATCCCAAACCATGCAAAGACAACACAAAGAAAGAAAATTATAGGCCTATATCCCTGATGAATTTAGATGCTAAAATTCTCAACAAAATATTAGCCAACCGGATCCAGCAATATATGAAAAAAATCATACACCATGATCAAGTGGGATTTATTCTGGAGAGGCAAGGCTAGTTCAATATTCGCAAATCAATCAATGTGATTCGTCACATAAACAAAAGGAAGGACAAAAACCACATAATAATTTCAATCAATGCAGAAAAAGCATTTGATAAAATCCAGCACCCATTCATGATCAAAACTCTCAGTAAAGTGGGAAAAAAGGAACATACCTTAACATGATAAAGGTCATCTATGACAAACCCACAGCCAACATCATACTCAATGGGCAAAAATTAAAAGCAATCCCCTTAAGATCAGGAACCAGGCAGGGGTGCCCCCTTTCACCACTCTTATTCAACATAGTTCTGGAAGTCCTAGCCACAGCAATCAGACAAGAAGAAGAAATAAAAGGCATCCAAATTGGAAAAGAGGAAGTAAAACTGTCACTATTTGCAGATAATATGATATTGTATATAGAAATCCCTAAAGTCTCAGTCAAAAAATTACTGGACCTGATAAATGAATTCAGCAAGGTGGCTGGATATAAAATAAACACTCAGAATCAGAGGCATTTTTATATACTAACAATGAATTGTCAGCAAAAGAAATTAAGGAAACAATCCCCTTCACTATTGCAACCAAAAAAATAAAGTACCTAGGAGGAAATTTAACCAAGGAGGTTTAGGACTTGTACTCAGAAAATTATAGAACATTGATAAAAGAAATCAAGGAAGATACAAACAAGTGGAAGCATATAGTGTGCTCATGGTTAGGAAGAATAAACATCATTAAAATGTCTATATTACCCAAAGCAATTTATAAATTCAATGCAATACCAATTAAAATACCAATGACATACTTCAAAGATATAGAACACATATTTCAGAAATTTATATGGAACCAAAAAAGAACACGAATAGCCTCAGCAATCTTAAAAAGAAAATAAAGCCGGAGGTATCACTATTCCAGATATCAAGGTATACTACAAGGCCATTATACTCAAGACAGCCTGGTACTGGCATAAGAACAGGCACATTGATCAATGGAACAGAACAGAGAACCCAGAAATAAACCCACACCTTTATGGACAACTGATATTTGACAAAGGAGGAAAGAACATACAATGGAGTAAAGACAGACTCTTTAATAAATGGTGTTGGGAAAATTGGACATCTACCTGCAATAAGATGGAACTAGACCATCAACTTACACCATTCACAAAAACAAACTCAAAATGGATAAAAGACTTAAATGTAAGCCGTGAAACCATAAGCATCTTAGAAGAAAACATAGGCAGTAAGCTCTCTGACATCTGTTGCAACAATATATTTGCCAATTTATCTCTACTGGCAAATGAAATAAAAGGCAGGATAAACAAATGGGACTATATCAAACTAAAAAGTTTTTGCACAGCTAAAGACAATAAGAACAGAATAAAAAGACAAACCACACAATGGGAGAACATATTTGACAATATGTCTGATAAGGGGTTAATCACCAAAATTTATAAAGAACTTATAAAACTCAACACCAGGAAGACAAACAATCGAATAAAAAAATGGGCAAAAGAAATGAATAGAACTTTCTCCAAAGAGGACATACAGATGGCCAATAGGCATATGAAAAAATGCTCAACATCACTAATCATTAGAGAAATGCAAATTATAACCACAATGAGATATCACCTCACGCCAGTCAGAATGGCGCTCATCAGCAAAACAACACAGAATAAGTGCTGGCGAGGATGTGGAGAAAAGGGAACCCTCCTGCACTGCTGGTGGTAATGCAGACTGGTGCAGCCACTGTGGAAAACAGTATGGAGATTCTTCAAAAAATTAAAAATCGAACTGCCTTTTGACCCAGCTATCCCACTTTTAGGAATATACCCCAAGAACACCATAGCACTGTTCAAACAGAAGAAATGCGCCCCCATGTTTTTGGCAGCATTGTTCACTATAGAGAAGATCTGGAAACAGCCCAAGTGTCCGTCAGAGGATGAGTGGATTAAAAAGCTTTGGTACATATACACTGTGGAATACTACTCAGCCATAGGAAATGGTGACATCGAGTCATTTATAACAACATGGATGGACCTTGATAACATTTTACTGAGTGAAGTAAGTAAATCAGAAAATACTAAGGACTATATGAGTCCATACATAGATGGGACATAAAAATGAGATTCAGAGACTTGGACAAGAGTGTACTACTGGCTACCTGTGTAGAGGCGAAGGTAGAGAGGGTGTAGGGAGAGGGGAGGGGCACAAATAAAACCAGATAGAAGGTAACGGAGGACAATTTAACTTTGGGTGATGGGTACGCAAAATAATCAAATGTCAAAATAACCTGAAAATATTTTCTCGGAACATATGTGCCCTGATTTATCAATGTCACCCCATTAAAATTAATAAAAATAAAATAAAATATAATAAAATAAAGCAATAATCCAAACAAAAAAATTAACATATAAAATTTCACACAAATAGCTTTTGAGTTCTGTTTACAATTTGCTTGATTCTGAAGGCCTGTGTGTCTCCGCAGTGCTTCGTGGTATAGAACACATTGGCAGCAACATGAACGGAACAATCTAGGTCTGGGGGTTTGTTAGTTACCACCAGTTTCAAGGTGATTTAGCCAAGGGTTGCTATTAGATAATGCCATAGTTTGGGTGGCTTCAACAACAAACTTTAGTTTCTCACAGTTCTGGAGATTGGGAGGTCAAGATCATGGTGTCAGCATGGTCAAGTTCTGGTTTCTTCTCACTTTGTCCTACATGGTGGACAGAACAGAGAGGGAGGTGAGCTGTCCTGTCTTTCTTATGAGGGCACTACTACAATCCTTAGGGCTCCACCATTCTGACCTAATTACCTCCCAAAGGCCTCATATCCAAACATCATCACACTGTGGATTAAGGCATCAGCATATATATTTTTGAGGGACATAATCAAGCAAAGGGTCTTCTTGAGGGTGGGTCGCATGGAGGAGAAACTCAGTCTGTCAAACTTCAGAGTCAGGAACCCGTTAGGAAGATTGCTACATCTTGGGGCAGAAGTGTCACTAGGCATTAGTTTTCTGTTTTGTGTTGTTTGTGTTTGTGTTATCTGCTGAGTATTGGTTGTTATGGGTTTAGAGCCATTAATGCTTGAGGGGAAAAAAGATCTCAAGTTCTGTAGTTGAAACCACCCCTCTTGGGGACAGAGAGAAGTGCTCAGATTATCAGATCAGCATTATTAACATCAACAATTCTGCAAATACAAGGCTCCAAAGTTTTATTATTTTTAAAAACCCCACCTTTTAATGAACATTTACACTTATTATAAGAATACATAAAATGAGAAAAAAATACATGAAAAAACAAATTTAAGTTTTTACTCTCTATGCTAGGTAACGGGATACGTGCGTGCGCGCCCCCGCACACGAGCACATGCACACAATCTTTGGCAGATGAATAAGAAAATGTAATGTTCCTGACCTGGAGGGAATGAAGTTAGACAGGTGTCAATTCGACTCTAATCAGATCACTGAAGAGGCACTTAGAGTCGTGGAGAAAGAGGTGGTCCTGGGAGGCTAGGAATAGAAGGTGCATTTAGTCACAGGTAGTGAAACTCTATTTCTTGTTTTGAAGTAAAATAATATCAACCTCAATAGATTTCCGTTTTTCCCCTTAAGCTTTATTGAGATATCATTGACAAATAAAACTGTAAGATATTTAAAGTGGACAATATGATGGCTTGATACATGAGTACATTGTGAAGGGATTCCCCTCATTGAGTTAGCACAGCCATGCCCTCACATAGGTACCTTGTTTTCAGTGAGAACGTTTAAGTTCTACTCTCCTGGCAAATTTCAGTTGTACAATACAGTGTTATGAACTATAGTCACATGTTATACATTATGTCCTCACACCTCATTCATTTTATGTTGAGTAACCGTCTTGTTGAAGCAAACGTTTTGCTCAAGCCTTGTGATAAAAGGGTACAAGACAGCAAAGAATCCTTGGCTCATTGTTATCTGAACTCGGCCATCCATTTTCTTTTCCAGAGTGTCACTGTAAAAGGCAGTGAGAAGGGGAAGACAGTCTGGAAGAGGCCTGAAACTGACTGTTGCATCCTGTGTACAAAATTCTTTTGTTTCTGGTGGCTTGAATCAGCTTTCAGAAGTGCCAGCTAAGTGTTGGCACAAAATCTTTATAGGTAATTTTTTCCCTTTCAAGCACTTCCTATAGAGCTGATTAGGAATGCTCCACACCCCCATGCAATTCCACCCCGTGTATCTGTGAGAATTTGGAGTATGCAATTTGTACGGATCACGCTTCATAGTCATTACAATTCACATACACATTTGTTCATATTCACCATATAGTGTTGGAATCAGCAAGATTTTCTTTGTTATTTAATCAATCTCTTGTTTTATTCAATCTCTCCCAGTTTATACCAAAAGGTATTTAAAATGGCTAAATTTTAGTAAAATTTAGCAAATTAGCTCTTGATGACATTTAGCATGATTTCTCTTGTCTTTGGAAAGCTTTTACTTTGTTGTTGTTTAATTCACTGCAACTGTAGAAAGTTCTCTTATACTTAAGAGTCTGGTATCAACTCTCAGTTAAAGAAAGAAAAATGGAGATACAAAATTTTTCCTGAAATGCCATAAATTTGGATGTCGTGAAATTCCTGGTTTATTAGAAGAACAAAAAGCACATCAAGTCTAGCCACCTTTAAGGACCTAAAATGATATTTCATGTGTTTCTAAGATACTTGGGTAAATTGAACCAAACAGGAAAAAACAGACGTTCATGAGTCAGAGAGGAACTGTTCATTACTCAGTTGACTTTACAAGCGGAAAGATATGCCATTACCCTGAACTCTACAAAACTTAAGATAACTCATTGTCATTATGAAAAGCCAGTGGTTATGCTCTCACATCATGAATCCCATAAGCAACTTCACCTTATTTCTTCTAGACTACTCCAACCCTTCATACCTCTAGAACAGTGGTTCTTAACCTTTTTTGAGGTACTGAACCCAACAGTTTCATATGCGCATTCACCGAACCCTTCTTTAGTGATAAATAAAATATGATTTTTTTTTCCAAATTCAAGACATAGGTATATGTTTTTTTACTGGTGCACAAAATGAGTCGTGCATGAACATCACCTTGCTCAAAGAACAAAACCAACAAAGTGCATGAACTCACAACAAATTACGATATTACTTTATTCTGGCCTCTGCGGCAGAGGCTTCTCCGAACCCCTGAGACCAACTCATCAAACCACTAGGGATCGATAGAACTCAGGTTAAGAACCACTGCTCTAGAACTAGACCATGTTCTTACAAACATTTTAGATTATGGGGCACTTTGGGGAGGACAGTTTAATACTACCCCATCTTTTCAATGATGTAGTCGAGGGGTCCCCAAACTACAGCCCGCAGGCCGCATGCGGCCCCTGAGGCTGTTTATCCGGCCCCTGCCGCACTTCTGGAAGGGGCACATCTTTCATTGGTGGTCAGTGAGAGGTGCACAGGATGCATCCGCACCCATAGTTCCCATTGAAATACTGGTCAGTTTGTTGATTTAAATTTACTTGTTCTTTATTTTAAATATTGTATTTGTTCCCGTTTTGTTTTTTTACTTTAAAATAAGATATGTGCAGGTGCATAGGGATCTGTTCATAGTTTTTTTATAGTCCAGCCCTCCAACAGTCTGAGGGACAGTGAACTGGCCCCCTGTGTAAAAAGTTTGGGGACCCTGATGTAGACCATTCTCTATAACCTGAATGTGAAAATTATATAAAAAAACAAATGGAAAGATTGGTGTTCCTTTAACATAATTAAGACAATGCCCAGTTTCTCAAAATTCAGAGAGAAGCTGCCCCTCAGCAGTAGCTCAGTGGGTAGAGCATCGGCCAGGCTTATGGATGTACCTGGTTAAATTTCTAGTCAGAGCAGACAGGAGAAGCACCCATCTGCTTCTCTCCCTCTCTCTCCTCCTTCCCTCTTTCTTCTGCTCCTGCAGCCAGTAACTTGATTGGTTGGAGCATCAGCCCTGGTGCTGAGGATAGCTCAGTTGGTCTTATTACATCAGCCTCAGGTGCTAAAAATAGCTCTGTACTGGAGCATCAGTCCAAGATGGGGTCGTTGCGTGGATCCCAGTTGGGGTACATGCAGGAGCTCTCACTATCTCCCCTCCTCTCATTTAAAAAAAAGTTCAAGGAGAAGCTAAATATTAGGTGCAAAAGTAAACACTAAATTCTATGGATGGCAGTCGTCTGTAACATGCAAACCACTGTCACACCCAATGAAAACCATGAAAGGGAACTAGAATGGGGAAGTGGGTGGATAGGTTTTAAGCTAGTGGTCCTATAACATTTTGGAAAACGTAAGTCAGTGTGGTATTTGCAGAAGTTTTCACAATGTTAGCAATGATGTCATATACCGTGTCTTGTAACTTCACCCAAAAATGCTGGTTCCTTTTAATCCTTTAATTGAAGGTGGAGAGAGAATGTTTCTTTTCCTAAAGCAACAGCCTGCTTCTGCCACTTGGGTCCTTGTGTCCACATGTCCTGCCAGTGCTCAGCAGCTTAGGATTTCTTAGATAATTTTATTAATACTGATTGAGTGCTTAGTAATTGTCAGGTACTTCTAAAGCACTTTAATTTTCACTAAAACCCTATAAGTTCGGTACCATTTTTTACATAGATGTGAAAGGCACAGAGGGAGAAAATGCAGCCAGTCCCAATAACTTGGTTGCATACTGTCTTCATGGGGTACCTGAAATATAGCCTCCATGTGATAACTTACAGTACTTTTTTAGTTCTTTTCCTTCTAATTTATAATTATTTTAGAAATTTAAATGGATTTTGAAGTTATAAAAATATATGCATAAAGTAAAGACGAAAACATACAAAGAGTTAGAAGGACTACTCCACAAAGGCCTAACTATTATTAATTGTTAAGGGATTTAGACATAGTTTATGCGTAAACCAAGGTATATAAACATATGAATACATATTTATTCTAGTTTGTGGATCTTTTAAGGTACCTGCATTCTACCTTGACATATTATAGTCATTCGTGAACATGCTTATTTCCCTGAATTGAATGTGAGCTCTCTGGGGTCATGCTATGTATAATGTTATGGTTATCTATTATTAAGTAAAAAATGACAGCAAGACTTAGCGGCTTAAACTAATGAGAACACTTAATTTGATCAAAGATCTGTAATTTGGGCATGGCTCATTGGAAACATCTCATCTTTGTTCCACTCAGCATCAGTTTGTGGCTCAGAGACAGGGGCTGGAGTCATCTGAAGGTTCAATCACTCACATGTGTAGTGTTTGATGCTGCTCTTAGCTGGGACCTTGAAGGAGACAGCACAGCTAAAACACTTTGCATAGTCTTTTCATGTAGTTTCTTGGCTTCCTCAGAGCATGGTGGCTGGGTACAATGCATCCCAGTAGAACTATGCAGAAGCTCTATTGCCTTTTATAACTTACCTTTGGATATCACATAGTTTTACTTCTGTAGTGGTCAAAGGCTTATCAGGACTCAAGGGGGAGAAGGTATATCCCAACACTTGAATATCACATTGTAAGAAGAGCATGGGTTGTGTTACACTGATGAGACCATCTTTGGAAAATAGCATCTGTTGTACGTATTTTTTCATCTTAGGCTCAACTCTACTGTCTAGACAAGAGGTTTTCAACCCTTTTTATCTCATGGCACACATAAATTAATTACTAAAATTCTGTGGCATACCAAAAATATATACATTTTTGCCACTCTGACAAAAGAAAAAGGTATAATTTTGATTCATTCACAGCAGACAGATTCTGTTATGTTGGTTGTTGTCTTTTTTTTTTTTTAATTTGACAGTCTTTGAGAAAAGAGGTCAGTGCCCCTAACTATCTAGTAAGGTATTGCATGTTTTAAGGTTTTTTTGGTACACTGGTTGAAAATCATTAGTTTACACCTTTATCTTGTAGTTTTGTATGCAGTAGATGCTCAATTAAAGTCCAGGATATTGAATTGTTGAATCGGAATAGGAGGAGGCAGCTGTCTGCACTGAGTTGGGTTAACAAGGGAGGGGAGGTAGTGTCTCACACTTGGGAAGATGCTACCTATTATCTCAAAAGCAAGATCCAGTGTATAAAATCTCACTAGGGACTATTGCTAGATAGGGGTGGCTAGAAAATGTGTTTCTAAAATCATTCCCCTGGTGTAACTACCAGATAGTTTGAGCTTTTTTTATTGGTCCAAGAGGTTTCTGAGAAGTGATATTTTGATTGTGAAGGGGAAATGGGCAGGTACAAAGCTGAGTTTCATGTGAGCAGGTACATTGAAACTACATCTTCTAAGGACCCACAGCACATAAAGACTTTCCCCTTTCTAGTAAAACTCACCTGAATTGCTCAACCACCTTTATTACATGTTTGGCAGTGGATGAATGAGTATGAAGGTGAAACTTTGGGTAGAAAAGAGGAGGGTGGGGTGTGAAAGCTGAACCTTGTTTGCTCTTAGACTTTATGGGAATAAATATTATATACGTATATATTTAGACTACATGTGTAACACCCAGCTGAGGTTTAGTGCTGAAGAACACATCTCCTGAAGCAAAGTAAAGTAAGCTGTGCACAAGAAAAATGTGGAAACAGAATAGAAGGCCCTACCCACAGAAATTGTTTCAGAACCATTCCTGTTACATCTTGCCTTTTTTCTTTGTGTTTCTCTTTCTTCTCTTCTGTATTGACCTTCATACTCTCTCACTTGGTTTTCTCAGTCAGTTCTCAACCTCCTCTGCTCACTAGACATTCATTGAAACCCTTATTTTCATGTGGCACTGCATCCCTTAAACTTGATAACCCTGAATCAGACCACCTGGCCCAGGGAGTAATCTCCATCACTTGCGGCATTTACATATATATCTGCAATGAACATACTCTTGGCCCTCCCTCACAGGGGTCTGAATGGGGCATTTAAGCACCAAGGGTTCTGCTTTTCTTCCCATTTTGGCCTCTATAAAGTTAGAGCAAACAATTATTAAGATTCAGTGATGACGTGTTTACAGGGCTTAGAACCAGAGATACAATTTGAAAAGAGATTGTGTGCTCATAGAATGTTTAAGTGTATTTGGAAAACTTCTAACAAAGAAAAAGGTCAGTATCTTTGGCTAAATATTTCTGGCTACTTGTAGGAACTTTCTGTCATATTGCCTACACTGACTTCTTCACCCAAGTAGGTGCTCATAGTATTGCTTGACTTCATTTTCCCCTTAAATTAGTTTAGTATTTGTAATATTTAAACTGCTTTACACTTTCAGGCAAGATTGCAGCATAGAAATTGAATACCTATTTGAAAAAATAGTGACATAAAATTTCTCTAACCTGGGGAAATAAATAGTGATATTAGTCCAGAAAGCACAGAGAGTCCCAAACAAAATGAACCAAAAGAGGTCCACACCAAGGCACATCATAATTAAAATGCCAAAAGTTAAATACAAAGAGAGAACCTTAAAAGCAGAAAGAGAAAAGCAGTTAGTTACTTGCAAGGAGATCCCATAGACTATCTGCTGATTTCTCAATGGAAACTTTGCAGGACATAAAGGATTGGCAAGAAATATTCAAAGTAATGAAAAGCAAGGACTTATAATTCAGATTACTCTACCTAGCAAAACTATCATTTTAAACTGAAAGACAGATAAAAAGAGCTTCTCAGACAAGAAAAAGCTGAAGGAGTTCACCACCACCAAATCGATATTATATAAAAAGTTAAAGGGTCTTCTTTAAGAAGAAGAACAAAAATTAAAGAGAAAAGACATAAAATAGCAATATATATATATATATATATATATATATATATATATATATATATATATATTAACAATTGAATCCAAAAAAACAAAATGAACAAGCAGAACAGAAACAGACTTATAGATACAAAGAACATTTTGACAGTAAGATGAAGGGATTAAGAAATATAAATTGGTTGTTACAAAATAGTCATAGGGATATAAAGTACAGCATAGGGAATATAATCAATAATATTCTAATAACTATGTATGGTGGCAGATGGGCGTGAGACTTAGCAGGATGATCACTTAGTAAGTTATATAATGTCTAATTACTGGAATGTACATCTGAAACTAATATAATAATGTGTGTCAACTGTAATTGAAAAATAAAAATGATTTAAAAATGGAAAAAATTAAACCATCTGTAGTTTTCAAAGGTAATAGTTTGCTGTGTTTTAAAATATTTTTCACATAACTATAATCATAGTATATATACAATTTTGTTAATTTTATACAAACCATTACTATTTCTTTGATCTTCTTGGATTAGTAACAACAATAAATCTCATTGTAAGTTTTTTTAAATTTTTTATTTTTATTAGCAAGAGAAGGAGAGAGAGAGAGAGAGAGAGAGCCAGACAGGGACAGACAGAGGAAGGGAGAGAGATGAGAAGCATCAATTTTTGTTGCATCACCTTAGTTGTTCATTGATTGCTTTCTCATATGTGCCCTGAGCTGGGGGGCTCCAGCCAATCCAGTGACCCCTTGCTCAAGCCAGCAACCTTGGGCTTGAGCCAGCAACCTTTGGGCTCAAACCAGCAACCACGGGGTCAGTCCATAATCTCCATGATCCCATGCTCAAGCTGGTGAGCCTGTGTTCATGCCAGATGAGTCTGCACTCAAGTTGGTGAGCCTGTACTCAAGCCAGCGACATTAGTCTTGAATCTGGTTCCTCAGCATCCCAGGCCGATGCTTTATCCACTGTTCCACTGCCTGGTTAAGCTTAACTTATGTTTTGGTTTAAGTTCCATACAAATCTTTAACGGAAAAAGCCTTTCAAGACCAGTTAAAGAGAGATATAATAGCCAATAAGCACATGAAAAAAAGGTCAACATCAATAGTCATTAAGAAATATAAGTTAGCCAGACCAGGCGGTGGCATAGTGGATGGAGCATCGGACTGGGGTGCGGAGGACCCGGATTCAAGACCCCGAGCTCGCCAACTCTCCAGCTTGAGTGCAGGTCCATCTGGCTTGAGCAAAGGCTCACCGGCTTGGACCCAGGGTCGCTGGCTCCAGCAAGGGGTTGCTCGGTTTGCTGAAGGCCCACGGTCAAGACACATGTGAGAAAGCAATTAATGAACAACTATGGTGTTGCAACGGCAACGAAAAACTAATGATTGATGCTTCTCATCTCTCTTTGTTCCTGTCTGTCTGTCCCTATCTATCCCTCTCTCTGACTCTCTCTGTCCCTGTAAAAAAAAATAAAAATAAAATACTAAAACAAAAAAAATATAAATTAAAACCACAGAAAGATACTACTTCTTACATGATACTACTTCTTACATACTAGAATGACTAATTAAAAAAAAAAAAGACAGTGATAAGTACGGTTGAGAATGTGGAGAACCAAGAAGCTTCAGACATTGATGGTGGAATAGAAAATGGAATAGCCGCTTTGAAAAAGAGTTTGGCAATTTCTAAAAAAGTTAAACATAAACTCACCACATGGCCAACAATTTCACTTGTAGGTATCTATCCAAAAAGAATGAAAACAAATGTCCCTATAAAGACATGTCTATTAATGTTCATAACAACATAATTTCTACTAAAGGGAAAACAACCCAAGTATTTATCATCTGATGAATGAATACAATGCAATACTATTTAGCAATAAAAAAGTGAAATACTAATATATGCTATATAACATTGATGAAACTCAAAATCATTATGTTAAATGAAAGAAAACAGAGGCAATATACTACAAATTGTATGACCTCATTTATATAAAATGTTTAGAAAAGGTAAATTTCTAAAAACAGAAAAGCGATCAGTGGTTGCCTTGTGCTGACATTGTTATTAGCAATGTAATTTTAATACCATTGAAATTTGGAAACTAATACAACAAAATATTGGTACAACAAAATAATTTGTAAAGTTTATTATGTTTTTGAATTATAACCAGATTTGTCCTTACTATAAAATTATCCTGACTGTGCTTATTTTATATTGTTGTTTATTTGTTTTTGAAAGGCACTCAATGAAATGAAATTGAATTACTATTACATATCATTAAGCAAAAAGAATAAAACCTCAGAAGAGGAGGGGCTTCATTTTAGTTCTTATGTAATATGCTGCTACTTAGTGATCATTTATAAAATAGCAGGGCTTGGTTTACTTTTTCTTTTTGCATTTGTTAAGCCACGTCTGTATACCACAAATATCTGAATGCTTGGTTATGGGTAGGTGAAATATCTGAATGAATCACTGAATAATTTATGCTTCATAAAAATACTGTAACTGCAAGACTTGGATTGGAAATTTCAAAAAATGGTTTTTGGTCTCCATCTGCTGGTGTCAGCCTTGTGACTTTGAGTCAAGAAAAGATTAATCTATCTTCAAAGTCCAAGGCTCTATCAGATAGTGGTGCCCTGAGGTAAGCTCTACAGACTCTCTAAACTTTGAAATCTTGTGCTTTAAAATGGGGATAGAAGAGTAGCCACTTCCAGGGTAGTTGTGAGAACTAAGAATGCATATGAAAACACTTAGAATACACTTTAGAAAATATTAGGCTGTACTGATGTTTCCCTGTAGTGATAATGTGCGTCATGGAAAAAAATTCTTTACTATTTAAAATTAGTTATCTCTCTTTACTCCATCCTAAAGCAATGAGCAAAACCCATTGTAATTCAGAAAATTGAATATACTTAGGTCACCAACTAATCAGAAAACCACATTTGAACAATTTAATTTTTAAAATAATGATTAGAGGTAAAGTTTGCCTAGAAGTTAGAATTTTACAAATAACTCAATACTTAGCGTCGCTGATTATCTTTGAACAATACAGACAGGGACAGGGATTGCCAGTGGCTTCTGCAGTGTGGGATAAAGCAAGTGTGAGATTTTCCAACGAGATTTAATTTTTGGACCTCAGAGGTTGAGCACTGCTTGCTGGAGCTTGACTGCAGCTGAGGCAGTGAAATGGCTTCCTGCCATTGCAGACGGGGCTCCTTGCCATTATGCCCACGATACCATCATCTTCCTGTTGCCCAGATGGTTCAGCATCATCAGCTCCCCCTCCCATTTCTCTTTACACCTCGGACTCACTAAGTTCGATTGCTTATCCCTTTCCAGTGCTTCTGGCTTCTACCTATCACCACTTCCTCACTATGACACTACTTTAGTTTAATCTCTTATTGTCTATTTCTAAGATTATGGCATTAGTCATACAAAACATTAGCCCTTTCCTTTATAATTATCTTATAATCCACTGCTAAGTCAATATTTCTAAATTTTTCATTTACCTATAGTTATGTCTCTGCTCAACATATTAGTGATTCACTTTTATTATTTTTAAATTAAAGTTAATATCTATTAAATTTATTGGGGTGACATCAGTTAGTAAAATTATGTTTCAAGTGTACATTTTTATACTACCCCATCTGTATATTGCAATGTGTGCTCACCACACAGAGTCAAATCTCCTTTCATCATCATATACTCTACCCCTTTTGATTACTGAATCAAGTTCTATTTATTTATTTATTTATTTATTTATTTATTTATTTATTTATTTATTTGAGATTGAGAGAGATAGAGAGAAAGACTGACAGGGACAGATAGGAGAGGTGAGAAGCATCAACTCTTCATTGCGGCACTTTAGTTGTTCATTGATTGCCTTGAGTGGAGGGTCCCAACTGAGCCAATGACCCTTTGCTCAAGCCAGTGACCTTGGACTCAAGCCAGCAACCTTGGATTTCAAGTCAGTTACCTTTGGGCTTAAGCCAGCGATCATGGGGTCATGTCTATGATCCCACGCTCAAGCTGACGACCTTGGGGTTTCAAACCTGGGATCTCAGCGTCCCAGGTCGATGCTCTATCCACTGCTCCACCCACCACCTACCTGGTCAGGCATGTCCAAATGATTTAGAAGACAAGGGCCCTCACCCTCTCAGCCCCAGTAAGTTGCTTAGTTTCTAAGCAGCACACCCTCCTGACATACCAGCATTCTTATCAATCTCAGATGAGTTTTCTCTGTGTTTTCTCCTTTTGATGACATTTCTTATCCTCTCCTTCACATATGAAATGTTGATTTTTCTATGGTTGCCATTTGTAACTGTTGAAATTATACTGATTCTCTAAACTTGTCTTCTTCCTTCAAAAGCAGCTCTTGCCCCAATCCCAAGAAAATATAAATATCTGTGTTCTGTCTTTTTTTTTTTTTAAAAGGGACACAGAGAGAGAGTCAGAGAGAGGGATAGATAGGGACAGACAGACAGGAATGGAGAGAGGTGAGAAGCATCAATCATTAGTTTTTCGTTGCTGCTGCGACACCTTAGTTGTTCATTGATTGCTTTCTCACATGTGCCTTGACCGCGGGCCTTCAGCAGACCGAGCCAACCCTTGCTGGAGCCAGCGACCCTGGGTCCAAGCTGGCGAGCTTTTGCTCAAGTCAGATGGGCCTGCGCTCAAGCTGGCGAGCTCAGGGTCTCAACCCCTGGGTCTTGCGCATCCCAGTCCGACACTCTATCCACTGTGCCACCGCCTGGTCAGGCTGTGTTCTGTCTTCTTGAAGTGCTCTGTACCATTTCTGTCTTATACTCTGTGGAATTGGGCATGTTGATCTTGTACTAGACCAGTGGTTCTTACCCTTTTTTGAGGTACCGAACCCAACAGTTTCATATGTGCATTCACTGAACCCTTCTTTAATGATAAATAAAATACTTTTTTTTTTTCCAAATTCAAGACATAGGTATATGTTTTTTTACTGGTGCACAAAATGAGCCGTGCATGAACATCACCTTGCTCAAAGAACAAAACCAACAAAGTGCATGAACTCACAACAAATTACGGTATTACTTTATTCTGGCCTCCGTGGCAGAGGCTTCTCCGAACCCCTGAGACCAACTCATCAAACTCCTAGGGTTCAATAGAAGCCAGGTTAAGAACCACTGTACTAGGCTCATGCAGGACAGAAATGAGATTTTAATAACTTCAGCACCCTGCCCCTTAGCCAAGAACCAGATAGGTAGTAAGCCTTTGGTAAAAAATTGTTGTTTTAGATTTGATTTTTACAGATTTTCTCTGGAAAAAGTTAAATTTAATTCAGACCATGAACTCAAGTGTTTCTGTATATAAAATGTATAAACATTATGTGGTGAAAATGTCCGATTGAATTGGTGTCTAATTGCTCTGATTATATTTTCTAAGTCAAAAATTTTAAATTTGATTTATTTATGCATTTTAAAGGATAAAATTATCAAAGGAAATTAGGATTATTTCCTCAAAAATGGAAGTATAGTGATTGCTCTTACGTATTAGAACTTTTCAATTCTACCAATTCTTGTAGACATAAATGGTTGTTTACCCAATAGGCTGACATAAGACATTTTTAAATATTTTGACTTATATTTCTTATGGCTTTATTTACTTCACTTTTTTTATTTTTTAGAGGTAAGCTCTATTGTGTGAAACATTTATGAGAAGTGAGTCCACCAATGTGTCTTTCCACCTTCATCGATACTAACAAGATCTAACTGATGTGTAGGCTAGTCTGAGAATTAGGGTTACAGAAAATTGCATATTAAAGTCATAAAACTGCTATATTAAAAAATATATTTTGCTTGTGATTTTTCGTTCCACATTGTTTTTCTCTTGTATTAAAAGTTGTAGTATTCACAACAGACTCTCTTTGTCCCTTGTAACAACGTTAAGTTACTGGTTTTCAGTTTTGAATAGTGTGTCATTTTTCCATCCCTACTTTCAGGTAATATACCTTTTTGGTAATGTTATTCATAATGGACCTACTTTTCATTCCCCACCACACATCTAACTATTTCTTTTGGGTGCTGGTCTTCCTTTGAAGCCAGTGGGAGCTTTGTTCACAGATGAAATATGTGGCAGGAAGGGAACGGTTTCCCACCTTCCTCTCTCTCTGACTCTTTCATCATGTACAACAATGTTTTCCACTCCTTTGTAGATAAGAATCTTTTTGTGAATTTTCTATATTTAACACCAACTCTAAAATACTGTTAAGCAACATCAGTCATTCTCACCACATCCACCCGGATTAAAAGTGAGTCAAAGACAACTAGGTTACTCTGGCAAGAACCGTAACCCCACAAACTGATAATTTTTTATAGTATTTTCTAGTCTCTATAGATATAAACAATGTGCTCTGTTCTGCAAATGCTGGTAGACAGATTAAAGCAATTTTTTTGTGCCTTTTTTTTTAAGAGTATAAGATTTATTCATTTTTTTTCTATATTCTTATTTTTCTTTTTCTTTCTTTTTTTTTTGCTTGATTTGTTAGGGCTAGAGGGATATTTTGATGATATTTTATTATATACTCAGTTCTTATACGTAGTCACTTGTCTAATTTTGTAAAACTTCAGAAAAAGGCACTCTATCAAGTCCATTGACAATGCATGCTAATGCTTAATGGTCTTTCCTTTCTAGATAGTGCCCCCTTAATTAGTCATTTAAAGAATGACAACCAGGCCTGGCTGGTTGGTTCAGCAGTAGAGCATCGGCCCGGTGTGTGGAAGTCCCAGGTTCGATTCCTGGCCAGGGCACACAGGAAAAGCACCCATCTGCTTCTCTACACTCCCACCTCTCCTTTTTCTCTATCTCTCTCTTTCCCTCCTGCAGCCAAAGCTCCACTGGAGCAAAAGTTGGCTCGGGCGCTGAGGATGGCTCCATGGCCTCCACCTCAGGCGCTAGAATGGCTCTGGTTGCAATGCAGCAATGCCCCAGATAGGCAGAGCTTTGCCCCCTAGTGGACATGGCAGGTGGATCCTGGCCAGGCACAGACAGGAGTCTGTCTCTCTGCCTCCCCCGCTTCTCATTTCATAAAAATTAAATAAAATAAAATAAAAAGAATAGCTACCAGGTTGTTCTTTTTAGGAGATTTGACATCAATCATGTCCTCTTTCAGATAATCAAAAGACTCATATCAGCCTAAGACCTGTTATTCAAGTCTTAGCTTCCTCCTGATTTCTTCTTTAAATCTTCTTTGGACACCCACGACCTGTGAAAGGCTAAAATTGGGGCTTTTTTTTGCTTTAAAGTTATTCCTCATGTTTAATTTTTTTCTACATGAAATAACTCAGTGGGAGAAGTTTGCTTTTCACCAACCAGTTCAGCTTTAGTTCTTCCAGTTAAAAAACTCAAGGACCGAAAGAGATACTCCTGTGACAACTTTCAATAAAAAGACGTGCTTAGTCCTTTAGTTTGAGTGTTTTTATATGCATGGGATTGAAGACTTGAGAACAAACAATATATATTTTATAAATATTCAGTTGTGAATTATTAGTAAATTGGTCTAAAGGACCATTTTCCCCACCCTTTGTCCAGAGTAATTTTCTTTTGCAATCAATATCTTCTAATTTATACAGAAAAATTTTCTATGTGTTCTTGGGAAAATTGGTTACCCTGATTCTACCAAATTTCCTTGTGTATAAGGTGAAGCAGAAAAGGGAATTGTCCTAAGGATATTTTAAAAATTGATTTTAGAAAGAAAGAGGAAGGGAAAAAGAAGCATCAACTTATTGTTCTACCTATCCATGGATTCTTTGGTTGACACATTTTTTTTTCTTCTTTTGCAAGTGAGAGGAAAGAAGACAGAGAGACAGACTCCAGTGTGCACCCCGACTGGGATCCACCTTGAAACCTCCATCTGGGCCAGATGCTTTGCCCATCTGGAGCTAGGCTCACAACAAAGCTATTTTTAGTGCCTGAAGTAGAGGTTCCACAGAGCCATTTTCAGCGCTCAGTCCAAAGTGCTCTAATCAAGCCATAGATGCGGGAGGGGAAGAGAGAGACAGACAGAAGGGGGAGGTAGAAGGGTGGAGAAGTAGATGGTCACTTTTCCTGTGTGCCCTGACCAGTAATCAAACCTGGCACATCCACACTCTGGGTGGATGCTCTATCACTGAGCCAACTGGCCAGAGCCCATTGGTTGATTTTTTGTATGTACTCTGACCAGGGGTTGAAATTGCAACCTTGATGTATCAGGAGACACTGTAACCAACTGAGCTGCCTGGCCAGGGTGTTCCAAGGTTGTTTTTTTAACTCTAATAGTGTTATTTCTTTTAATTTAGTGATTTCAAATAAACTTTGTTGTGAATATAAGCATGATTTGAAGGGATAATTGGCAGAAAAACATGAATTATGAAGTTAATAAGATTTAGTCCAAAAATATTATTTAAAAAAATTGGAGTCAAATTAGATTCATCTTTCTCCCAATGAGAAAGTCTTTTTTTCAGTGTGAAAAGGGTAGATAGTGAGGCAGACTCCTGCATGTGCATGCCTTGACCAGGATCTACCTGATAACTCCATCTGGAGCTGATGCTCATGTACCGAGCTATTTTTAGTGCTTGAGGCTGATGCACTCCAACAGAGCTGTTGTCAGCACCCAGGGCCATGCTCAAATCAAACAAGCCACTGGCTGCAGGGAGGGAATGGAGAGAGAAAGGGGAAGGGGGGAGAAGCAGATGGTTGCTTCTCCTGTATGCCTTGACTGGGAATCTACCTGGGATGTCCAGACTCCAGGCTGATGTTCTATCAAGCTTGAGAGCCTTTACATAAAGCAGGAAGCACCTTCAACCTTCTCCTCCTGCTGCTTTCCTTCTTCCCCATTTTTTTTTTCTCTTATGCTCTTTTTTAAATTTCTATTGTCATGGTGTTTGAGAGAAAAAGGCACAATTTTTGAAATATGTTTATGTAACGACTTCTCCAAAAAATAACTGTGGCAATGTCTGCATATGGTGTTTAAACTGTACTATTTGTATATTAAATTAACTTTGCATTTCTCAAATTTTGTACCTGAGACAGCAAGATCAAGAGAAAGAATACTTAATAGCATATGTGATTCATTCCATATTCATAATATTTTTTCTTCTGATAAAAAAGGGCATGCTTATTCCGTGTGCACATTTAGTCAATGGGCTTTTATTGCTTTAACATATTAACTATATTTTCTGATGAAATTCCAGCTACTGTGATTGACTCTATATTCTCTTTTCTTACCTCCAAATAATCAAGCCAAAAAAAGTGTCTTATATTTAGAACAGACAAGAAGAAAATCAGTATTTCACTTAGTGTTGTTTTCTCTCTGACTTTTCCCAGATACCTAAAAAATAAAACTTTTCTTTTTTGCTTTCCTATAGTTATGTTTTAGTATTGAAAGTTTTTTTTTTCTTGTCAGAGTATATTTTTAGCAATTTTGGTAAAATTTTGTAAATCAGTCAGAGTCTTTAAAAAATTTGTCCTGCCAAGACTGTGAAATAGGTTCCTACATATTCATTTTTGAATTGATGGACGGATGACAAGCAGTAGGCAGCAGGATTGAGTACGAAACCATTTCTTTGTCAGGCTTGAGAAATTGCAGCAATCTGATCTGTAGCAATGAATAGGAGTAGGAAAAAAGCAAAAACAGAAATATGTATGAGAATTTGGTCTTAAGTCAGAAAATAGCAGCAAAAAATTATTTTTACCAAGGAGGAACAGAAAAATAGTAAGGTTAGCAAGCTGGAACTTTCGATACCATTATGAACAAAAGAATTCATTAAGTTTTGTTGAGAAATAGCCCATTATCTTATGCCATGTCGAAATCTTGGAGATTAGCTGAAAGATTGTAAAAAAAGATTAAAACCTTAGAAGCTTGAATTTATGTGAAAAGATGAAAAAGAGGCAAAGTAGTTTCTAATGGTTTGGGAAATAGAGGGCCTGTGACACATTTTAAAGCTGCTCCCAATGACCATGTGTCCCCAGACAAGTTGCTTCAGCTCTTTGTGTCAAATTGCCCATATCAGTTAAATGAGGGCCATGTACTGGGTGATTATTACGGTCCCTAGGCTCAAAGTTAATGGCTTTTTATCTACAGACTGAGAAGAAATGTTCAGAGTATGGAGTTCACCTTGGTAAGAAAATTAAAAAAACATTTTTAAAGTTAGTGATAAAACATTTAGAATTTGGGGAAATTTTATTTAATCAATGATGCTGACATTTGGGTTCAGTTCTTATCTTCTTTTCCTTCTCTTTGCAAAGAGTGTTATATCTTGCTAATTCTTAGCAGTGTTCATATGCCCCTATAAAAACAAAAAACAAGAGTGTAAATAGAAAAATCAATGCCAAATACAGTTTCTTCTGGGGAGTCCACTGGTTTCCTCCCAGCTTGCCCTTTGTAAAGCCAGTAGCCAGAGTCAGGATCACAGCTGCCTGGCCAGTGCAAGTTTGCATTAGATTTGAACAGTTGGTAATGAAACAACAGAGATAAGAACCTGGTGAGCCATCAGTTTTAATTCTAGCTTGCACCCGGCAGGCAAGCAAAAACACACCCTGGGCTCCAAAACCCACTCATTCAGTGCTTATAAAGCTACTGACTTATCCAAGTTTCCTAGAATCAAAGGTTTCTAGCTCACCAGACTTACTCACCTCTGTTCCCCATCTCCTCCTGCACAAACTCTGCACAAACTGGCTTCTCCCACAGCACTCCGCCATCTTGGCTGCTTCTCCTCTCCTCCAGGTGGTCTTAATCTGCTCTCCTCTCTAATACTAATCTCAGGAACCGAGAGAAAGCAAGCTCCCGGTCTGCCCCACTTTATAGTGTAGAAATCCAAACCTTTAATCCAATCTACAAACAAGGAAATCTCTGATACAAAGTCATTTATCTGAGGCATAATGGGAGAATTCCTTATGAGAGTACACCACCCCACATCATCCAATCAGTCAAGGGTGTGGAGAAAAGGTTACTCTTAAAACTTGCATGTGGGCAGCACCATCTTTAACAAAGTGAACATAATATATTTTATCTGCCCAACACTTCTTTTATTTTTTTAAAACCTGGTTTGTATGCCAATTTCATTATGAACCTTGTTAGCGTTATTGCAAAAAAGTGGAGAAAGATGAAGAAAAAAACAATTATAAAACTAAATAAAATGAACAGACTAGCAGTATTTGAAAGCAAAACAACACAGAATTGCATTTCTTTCTGCACCGGATCATTCAGGAGCCATGGAATTAAGTAAATAATTAACTCCTATTCCCTAGGAGAATGACAAAGAGGACCTCAGGGTCTGTTGGGCAAGGACTAGATGATCTTCAAACTCCCAAGCAGTCCAAAGGTTCCGTGACATGATTCCTGCCCCCAGGGAAATCACGTTTCAAAAGTGGAGGAAAAGGGAAATTTACACAAAGCCAAGGTTCACTTGAAAATGACAAAAGCTATTTTGCCTTCTACAGTGTCCCCAAACACTCCCATACAAATAAATACACAGCTTTTACTGGGGAGTTACTGCTTTAGGTAGTTTTGGTTTTCCAGTTGCTTGAGAGAATGATAGTGTTAAGCAAGTAAGCAAAGGATACAGTGGAGAGTGACAAATGTGTAACGGTATGCACTGTGAATTATTTGCTATTTAAGGGAATTTTTACTTTTTGGAAAATTCAGAGGCATGAGGACATGAGTATAATAAAGTCATCAGTTTGTAGTAATTGGAATACAATTCAAAGTTTATTGCAGTGAACAGCATTGCTCACGTTATACCTGCATTTTAGAAAGACTATTCTAAAAGTGTTTATTTTTAAAGATCTACTTGAAAAGCCAGCTAGTAAACTAATTCTCTAAGCCAGGAAGAGACGGGAGTCAGTAGCCTGGCAAAAGAAAAAAGAAAACAAAAAACCACACATTGCAACTGGGAGCAAAACTTTGGGCATGTTTTCTGGAGTGGAGAAGGAAGAAACTATTTGGGTATGTTTTGGTGTGTGATATGTGCAGAATGTTTTGCCAGGTGTGTGAGTGAGACAAAATATGTGGCAAACACACTTTGCCCTTATGCTAGCTATTATTCAGGAAGATGTAACACAGCAGCACGAGAAAGACTAGGGATATTAACAATCTGCTTCCCCCGGCAGTGACTGTTGTTCTAACACTGATTACGGAGTTAAATATCATATCATAGATAGGAGCAACAGATCGATGCAACCTGGCTTTCCCTTCATGCAGTTTCCTAGCTTGTGGCTAGAAGACATTGATCTATTTTTCTCTTTATTCCTTACTCCATGCCTGCTCTGGAAAGCAGTTCTTACACTTTCTTTTCATTGCTGAGACATGATCAGTGGGCTTCTTTAAATCTGTAGTGAGAATTCTAATCAGTCCTGACCGGTGATGACTGTCTCTCTCCAGATGCACCTCTCATACAGACTCCATTTTTGTTCTTTTCCAGTGTTAAGGACAACATCGGGTGGTACAGTACTGAGATTCTCCCTGTCAGAGCTAATTCATTCAAGCTGTACTACCAGCAGGAAAAACATAAAATGCTTCCTAAGGTGACCAACTTTTTACAATGAAAAGGAGGACAAAATAAATGGAAGAAAACAATATCGTAAATAAAAGAAACATTTTATTCATTGCAACAATAATACACTATAATATGATAAATGCATAATAAAAATATTTGTGATATTTTATATTGTAATTATGCTTACATGCTTATTAGTTTTTAATAATAATTGTAAGAAAAAAGTACTTACTTAGTAAAACTAAATATCAAACAAAACCATTAATTTGGAGTGATATTCGGGTATAAATATAATTTTCTAATGAAAAAACGTTTGTTTTATGCAACTATTTAATCATAATGCATTATCAATAGATATGGTTTGAGGTACAATTTCCACTTTAAAAATCAAACTTTGGAAAAATACTTATAAATAAAATTATACATATTTGGAAATTATTAAATAGATAATGAATTAATAAAATGTGAATTGTGCTTACCTATCTATGATTGAATATTCACTGAGAAAGAAATAATCGTGAGTCTACAATGTCATATGTGTTATGTCGTGTTTCAGTAAGAAGTACACAAAGCCATTTGTGCACTTGGTATATCGTGTGTTCTCTCAAGGTCTCCCGTGCAGAGCGCTTATGTCTCATAATCGCGTCTCGCCACACTGTACTGATCCTTGACGAATCATCATGTCAAATACAAATACGTCACATCACACGCAATGGATTGACTCTGCATCAATCGAATATGAACATTTACAGATTAGTCTTCCAATATCAAAAGGGAGGATGTGTAGGAGGACACTTTCGAGGGAAGACAGAACTTACAAAAGGAGGGCTGTCCTCCCTAAAGGAGGATGATTGGTCACCTTATGCTTCCTGTTCTCTTCCTGTAAAATGGCCAGTTTTCCCTTCTCTCTTTCCTGATGAATGGTGATTATATCTTTCTTTGACACTGCTCACCAAAAGCATACACTCTAGAGCTCTCCCTCCCCATCCCCAAGAATATATAACATTTTATTATTTCTGCGTTGCACTTATTCTACTTGGTCTAAACAAAACAAGTTAGTCAGGGGCAACAGCTGTTTTACCTTCTAGTGCAGGGGTCCCCAAACTACGGCCCGTGGGCCGCATGCAGCCCCCGAGGCCATTTATCCAGCCCGCCACACTTCCGGAAGGGGCACCTCTTTCATTGGTGGTCAGTGAGAGGAGCACAGGATGCATCCACACCCATAGTTCCCATTGAAATACTGGTCAGTTTGTTGATTTAAATTTACTTGTTCTTTATTTTAAATATTGTATTTGTTACTGTTTTGTTATTTTTACTTTAAAGTAAGATATGTGCAGTGTGCATAGGGATTTGTTCATAGTTTTTTTAATAGTCCGGCCCTCCAATGGTCTGAGGGACAGTGAACTGGCCCCCCGTGTAAAATGTTTGGGGACCCCTGTTTTAGATCATCCCTAAAGATGCCCAGTGTTAATCAACCTTACTTCCAAGTGTCTCACCAAATAAGCATGTGAAAGAGCTTGAAATAAGATTCTTATTGCCAGTAATTTTAATCTACTTTGACTTCTGTGTTACTCAGAAACCTCCATATGACATGCTTTTTACTATACCAAGATGTTGTTTAAGCCTATGAGGGTCGTGCACACAAACACACACTCACTCACATAGTATAAAATAGGATTCCCAACCTAATAGGAGAATGGCCATACAAAGAAATAACTAAGATATATGGTAATGTGTCAAGAGCTGCCGTGAGTTGGGTAGATGTTAAATAATAAGAAGTTCAGTAGTGGGAATGAGACATTCTGGCTGCTTTCATCGAGGAATGCTTCACAGAGAAGGTGGCATTTGAGCTCAGCTCTGAACAGTGAAGGAAAACTTCAGTGAATAGAAATTGGGAAGGTTTTAGGAAGAGGGAATGGTTTAAACAAACAAAGATACAGAGGTATAATAATGTTAAGTATACTTTTAGGTGGAAGGTTATTATATTGGAGGTTCTAAATCAATTAATTTAGATTAAAATTTAAGACTGGAAAGTTAGCTATAAATTAGATTCGGAGTGACTTTGAATGCAAAACTCGTAAGTTTAAATTTAATTCAATAAGCATGACATATGATATGATTAGATAAGAAGAGTTAGGTTGGGGTGTCTGTATATAAAGAGACCAGTTGTCTGCTGTCATTTTGTGTTGAAGGACAAACCTGAGGCTTCAAAGATGCAGATGGTCATGGAAAGGAGGAGACAGATGTTGGTTGTTCTAGAGGCAGAAGTAACAAAATGTGAGGTCCAATCAAATAGGAAAAGAGAAGTCTGAGACAAATGCGATAGGAGGCTGTGTTCTGCCTTACAGGCCTGGCTGTGCGGGTCTAGTTTGATGTGTGTACACCTCAGGGCATGACAGGGCTCTTTTGGGAGGTGAGAGCCCTAACACATTTCTCATTCTGATGCACATCTTCTTCAGATATTGTATTTCTGAAACTAGGATGCTCCTTACCATCTATGGGTACATTTAACGTGGAAGTTTTTCTTGAAAAATGGTGGTTAGTAAATTAATAGCACATATTGCAATTGATGGCAGCTTATCATCAAATAACTAAAGTATAAAATGTGTATTATTACTGTATTAGGTTTTCCTTTCAAACCGACAATTATTTTATACTCATAACAATTATGCCAAACAATCCAGCAAACATAAATTACTTTTAAATGTTAAAAATACAGTACATGTTATTCACCAAACACCTTCATTGCCTAAAGTAAAGAATCACTGGGTGAATAAATCAACTACCAGAGCTTTAGGCAGATTATGAATGTATTCATCAAATGCTTACTGAGCAGCTTTTATGAGAAAGTCTCTCTTTTAAGTGCTGGAGGGATACAAAGACGGATGGCAAAGAATTCCATGTTGGGGTGGGAGTGAGGGAGGTAAGTTCACAATTTATTAAGGGGGAAAAGACAGGTGCACATAATTTTAACAAGGCAAAATGTGATTGATCCTAACAGAAAGCCTCAAAATGTGAATTGGATGCTCTGAGGAGGTGGTGCTCATATCTGCTTGGAGGTATCAAGCAAAGCTTCATTAATGATGTGGTATTTAAATTGGGCCAGGGAAATGGGTAGAGTTTCTACAGGTAGAGGTAGAATAGGTAAATCCAGGTGAACAATGTGTTATGGACAGAGGTGTAAAGTTGGAAAGGACCATTGGTAGTCAGGAAAGATGGGTAGCTGGAAAGCAAACTATAACTGACAATAATAATGCTCACCAGAAGCATTTATTGAGCAATTATTATGTGCTGAGTATTGTTTGGTTTTACTTGGTGATATTGGTGATAAGTAGTATAATTGGTACCATTTTATGACTAAAGGTGACAATGAAGCACAGATTAGTTAATCCACTTGATCAAGGATTTAAGAGCTAAGGCTGAACCAGCTTGCCTTACTCCTTTCATATGGTGTTCATGCAAGGGTGCAAAAGTCAGAGGTTAGACAGGGGTCAGGGAAGGTGCAGTGAGCCATGCGAAGGAGTCTGAAATTCATTCTGTAGCTGACATGATGTCATTCTCTGGATTTGGAACACGATGGCACCACCCTTTCGGCATCTATAATGGAGTTAGATCATAAGGTCTTCAGAAATATAGTACCAGAGCAGTGTTGGTCGTGTGTCAAATTATAGCCTCCTACAGGGAAATTTTAACACCCTAGAATTTTTATAAGACTTTACATTCTTAAAGATTTTAAAAATTTTCTTTGTTGTTTATTTTGACTCTCACAATATGTGACATTTCTCCATGCATTGGAGTTTATGGAGAAATGTACCTCAAATTGGCACAGACTTTGCCAAAGCCCTGGTGCTCCTCGTTGGTAGAGCTAGGAAAGGAAATAAGACCTGGAGGCTATACCATCGCTCCTGTCTTTCATTCAATCCTCTTTTACAGGTTTTATCTCAATCCCTCTTGACAATCAGGAGTATAAGTGGACAAAGATGTAATAATAGGTAGGCTTGCTCAACACTGGGAATCAGTACTCGTAAGCAGAATTTTCACCTGACAGAGCAGTGGACCATTTTCTGACTGACACTGGCAGGACCACATGGTCAAGTGCTTGCCTAGAGAGGCAGTGGCCTCTGTCCTTTTCTGTTGGTAAGGAGGGAGAAGCCCTAGCCTGCTGCTGCTGGCAACTCAGTGTCCAGACCTCATGACAATTTACCCAGGCTTCTGTTTTGGGAACGAGGTCAGTTGTCAAACTATCTTAGATTAAATCATTCATTTCACAACCTTTTTGACCCACCACCTTTCCACCCCTCCCCCATTTATTAGTAAAATGGAATGTTCAGAGTACTCAGATAAAGAGAAAGTATCACTGCTTTTAAATTCAGCACCATTTTTAGCCATATATTTGTACACAGAATTTTAACACTTGTTACTTTGGCCTTGCCACTGTGTTTTGAGTCAATATGCAGACCAAAGAGGTGCTGAATAATCATCTGTCTTTGAGACTGACAGCACATTTCACTTTTACCTTTGTCATCATATCTCGAAGTGGAAGGATGAAGGGATATTGTATGCACTTCTTAGGCTGCTGTGACAAAATTACCACAAATTTTGTATCTTAAGACAACAGAATTATTTTCCCCTTAATGTTCTAGAGGCTAGAAGTCTGATGTGCAGATGTCAGCATGGCCACACTTCCTCTCAGACTCTAGGTAGAATTCTTCCTTGCATTGCCACAGCGTTTAGTAGGGACCACTGATCTTTGGTATTTCCTGTTTTGCACCTACAAAGCTTACAATCCAAAATTGGCTTCTGTCATCACATTGTGTTATTCCTGTGTACCTATCTTTTATTTATTTGTTTGTTTGTTTGTTTATTTATTTATTTATTTATTTATTTTTAGTGAGAGGAGTGGAGGCTGAGACAGACTCCCACAGGTGCCCAGACTGGGATCCACCCAGCAAGCCCATTAGTGGGAGATGCTCTGCCCATCTGGGGCACTTGCTCCATTGCAACCACAGCCATTTTTTAAGCACCTGAGGCAGAGGCCATGGAGCCATTCTCAGCACCCAGAGCCAACTCGCTCTAATTGAGCCATGGCCTCAGGAGGGGAGGAAAAGAGAGAGAGAGAGAAACTAGAGGGGTAGGGGTGAAGAAGCAGATGGGTATTTCTCTTGTGTTCCTTCACTGATATTCCAACCCAGTATATCCACACTCGGGGCCAATGCTCTACCACTTAGTAAACCAGCCAGGGTCCTGTGTACCTGTCTATAACGTGACATTTTCCTCTTCTTGTAAGGATACCAATCATGCTTTTGAATTAGGGCTCACCCCAAGACCTTAATTTGATTACTTCTACTAAGACCCTATTTCTAAGTAGGATCAGACTCAAAGGTACTAATGATTAGGACTCCAACATACTTGTGGAGAGACACAATTTAAGCCTTAACAGATAGAAACCAGTAATTGGCACTCTTTCTTTATTATGGTTTAGTCTATATAGATCATGTCACTTTATCTAGATTGTACATGTCTTAGGGATATAAAGAAGGTCAGTGTGACCAGGATGTGGTATGCTATGAGGTCATAGGATCTACTAGAACATTCAAGACCTTGGGGAACAGGTTTAGGCTAAGTAGGGAGTTTGGGTTTTATTCAAAGGCCAGGGGGAAGTAACCTAGATCTCACGTGGATGTTTTGTTGTTCCAAGTATTAACACAAAATTCCAGTTCCAAACTGGTTTCTTGCTTTCTAAGAAGTTACTTTCTAAAGACCTGAAGCTCTTTCTAACTCTGTGAGGTGGCACTACCCAGACCCATTGAGCAAGCTAAGTAATAGTTGACCACTGAGGGTGATGCAGGGTGTTAGCTAAGGGAAGTAGGAAGAGCACAGTCACTTGTTTATCTTAAAGTTCGATAAAAGACTTGAATTTTGAAATGAAGTTGTGTTTGTGTGATGGGGGAGGGCATACGTAATGGGTGACTAATGAAAAAGAATTAAGCAGTTAAGAAATAACATTTTAGAAACCGTAGATTTTATCTCCATAAAAATTAGTAGCCCATAATTGTGTTACTCTCCTCTACTATAGTATTTTGTGAAGACTTCAGTAGTCCTTTTCGGTGAGAACATCCACTTGGTTAGAGAAAAATGATAAGGAAATATAGAAGAAATAACCAAATGGATGAAAAAGTACCATGTAGAAAAAACTTTGCTATAAACAAATACCAAATATCTAGTGGGCAGATGAGTAATTTTCATCAGTAAGCACAAATGGAAGGATGAGGACCTATGAAATCATAAGATATTATTATCAACAAAATGTGACTTTTAAAAATTATTTGTGAGTTACTAGTATTTAAAGTTGATCAAATAATATATGAATGTGTACTTATTATATAAGGTTCAAACCATATATGAAACAATTTTTGAAAGTCTTCTTTCACACTCCTCCCCTTTCTTTCACAACTCCTTCTCCAGAAGTCAGCACTATTAAAAGGTTAATATATCTCTGTGTAAACTTTTTAAATGTCTGTACATGTTAGTATACCCATGCATATGTGGTCTTTCTTTAAGAAGAAAGCATAAATGGGATCATTATGCACTTTTGTTCATTATGCACTTACAGCTCTGTCCTTTTTTAAAAAAACAAATTCTATACCACATGTGCAATGTGAAATAAAACAGTGACAAGTGGTGAGGTTATTGTCGTGACTGTCTTCCTTCTCATTATAATGAAGACACATTTCAAAATTAAGCATGATATTTGGTGGGTGTTTCTGGCAGGTACACTTTATTATAGTAAAAAAATGTTTTCCTTCTATTCCTAGCTTACTTGGGATTTTTCAAAGCAAAGATGAATCTTGATAGTTTTGGCATATCCTACGTTAAATTTTATTTTTAAATCCAGAAATTTAAGAATTTGTGTTAATATTTTACATTTTAATGTTGAACTATCCTTTTATTCCTAGAATACACTCTACCTGGTTGAGAGGCATTATTTCTAATACACTGGTGGACTCAATTTGATTTTTAAATTAAGAAGCTTGTATCAGAGTTAATAAGTGAAATTGGTTTAATTTCTTTCCTCTCTGTCTCTTTCCTTCCTTCTTTCCTTCCTTCCTTCCTTCCTTCCTTCCTTCCTTCCTTCCTTCCTTCCTTCCTTCCCTTTTCTTTCTTTCCTTCCTTCCTTCCTTCCCTCCTTCTTTTCCATTCTCCAAATCTAGTTGAAATCAGATTAGTTAACTTCATAGACCACACCTTTTTTATGCTCTAGGACAACTAATATAAGATACCTCTATCTTGAAAATTTGATGTAGCACTAGGAAAATCACCTGGATCTCACGATATATAAAGGATAGACCTTTGAATACTTTCTAAATTTCTTCTAAAATTTTTGGTATATTCACGATTTGTACTTCATATTTCTCTTTCTCTATTTCTCACACAGACAACACATATACACACACATATACATACATATATATTAGTTATACATAAATATTTTTCTTGTTCAAATGTTTAAATTTGAACATATTCTTAAATACTTTATTAATTAAGTAACTTTAAAAGAAAAATAGTTACATTTTTTTTCTGTAAGATCATTGTCCTCAAGCTCAGAATATAAAACTCTCTGTTAATTAGTAGTTAACCAATCACATTTCTCTCAGAGCCTTAATCTTTCTCAAAAAGGTATCTCCATAGCATAGAACAGTTCTCTTAGAATGCAAATGTAGTTCAGTTCACTTAAAACCTTCCCACCTTTGTCTTAATAAATTCATGAAGAGAGATGCTTTAAAATAGTTTTATACAAATCCAGAATTAGGGATCCTTTGACTACTGATTACACTCATTATTTTGGTTTTATACTTAAAGAGAACTTTTAATATTAGGATTTTACCTCTCCAAAAGAAAACCATTTCTGTTGAAATTGGGGGACTTGTTAATGGGGAGATGCTTTCTTATAGAGATACTAATTAAGTTACTGTCCTTTGTACAGTGTTGTTGATTCTTTTCTCTTCTATAATCCTGTTATTTTAATTTAATTTTTATTTTGTAACCCAAGGAAACCCTGTGTTATAAGGAAGAACACAATATAAAGCAATTAAAAACAAAACTACTTTGGCTGAAGTCAGGACTCAAAATCTCAGAATCCTCCTCTCATGCCTTCTTTCTCCTCCTCCTTGCCCTACTCAGGTGATTCAGAGGATCTCCTTACATTCTGAGGAGTACAGTTTTAAAATTATTGTACAGACTGTCTCCTAAAGACTGAAACTCTCTGCACCTACAGAGTATTTTGTAGAGTCCATTGACAAGTCCAAAACAAAGGTCCTTCTAAAAACCTACCCATCTCCAGATTGTCTCCCACTGGTTCACATATTATTTTATGCCTTCAACATGGACCCTTTTAGAGAGCCATCTCTTTCATGTGCCCACCATACTTAGAATTCTCTTCTTGAACCTGAAGTTGATTAAAAAAACAGAAAAAAATAGTTAATTTTCTCTAAAACATGCCAAAATGAAAATATCAAGACATTTAATTTTATATTTAAAAGAAGGCTTGAAATTATCTTACTAAATGGATTAATGAAAAACTGATCTAGATAATCTATTTAAGGCCCCAAATAAGTTCAGTGGTTTAAACTCTTGGATGATGTTATAATCTACTCATAGTTTCATGATTTGACTGGATTAAACTAATAGTTCAAAAAATTGTTTCCTTGTATTCTTGTTAACAATATAATGCATGTGATTTATTGTTGACTATTTATATTAGTTTTAAATTTCTGTGTGCATGTGTGCTGTTTTAATTATGCATGTTACAACCTAAACTAATATTTGGTTTGCATCCACTTTGGAATTTTTCTAATACAGAGACTTTATGACTTCTTTTTCTTTCTTTCTTTTTTTTTTTTCTGAGCTGGCTATTTTTCAGAGTCAGCCCTGATTATAGAGTTTTAGTTTACCTTTTTCTGAAAGACTGCACTTCTTTGGGACATGCTCTGGGAATTCCAATAATCCACACTGAGTAGAGAAGATGGAAACATCATTCACCAGCCTTATCACTCAAATCAAGTGTGAAATAGGACAAAGCAGTTATCATAGTTAGTGGGCTTTCATATATGAGAGTAACCTTACCAAATTAAATTTACCTTCTATAAATTCAAACATAAAATACTCAAATATTATCTGTTTGACATTATCCCATCTCCTACTTTGGTTCAGGTAGCTAAATAAAGACTTTCTGGGCAAATAAGGGTAAAAGCTAAGATAAACACAATAAGCAAACCAAAACCACAAAACAAAACCCTATAATATCCCAGGAAGCCACATAAAGTCTTCTTGTGCAAATAAAGGCTAATAACCAAAATAAAATGGACAAAAATTCAACAACTGTCTTAAAATCAGAAGGACACAGAGGAATCTTTATATTTCTAGTTTCTCTTTACACTGATGTCTATTATAATCAATAAATGAGTTGGGCTAATGGTAATCCAGAAACTTCAGACATTGGCTGTGACAATGCTTTGCAAGCATACCTTGGTAAATGACAGCAGAGATTTTCACATGCATTCTGGACTTTAGACTACTCTGTGGTGGATGAAGGTGTCCTGTTGCATGTATACACATTTGGTAATGGATAGGGCAGTTCACAGAGAAGTAGAATTATTTTCTTTAAAGTTTATTCTTTTGAAATCTTATTACTTGAAACAAAACTCCATAGTAGTACTTTACTTTGATATGTGTGAACTATTTTATCTCTTCCTCCCTAAAAATTGTTACTTTAGCTATGTGAAACCTGGATTTAGAGAGTGAATTAGCTTGGACTAGTGACATAATGACAGACACAGTATTCTGGCTGGTAGAGACTTAGGCAACTAAAAAATATGTCAATTATAAAGCACTGTTGACTCAGAAGATTTAACTTTTTACAGGTGGCAGATTCTACTTGAGATGAATTTACCTTGATTTTCATTTTAGTTCAAAAACTTTCTAGATTTTTTATATTCTCCTGCTGACCCTCAAAATGATTTTGAAGATCATAGTTGACTTTTTAGACTAGGTAAAACTTCTCTTTTTGATTTTTCTTTTGATTCTTCCTTCTACTCACACTTCTTGTTCCTTTTCTGAAACTACTCTCAAACATACACGTCCCTAACCCCAGCCAAATAAACTATCTGTGATTTTGAGTACTTCTTGATGGCACACTTGGCCCACATATACATGCAGGGACCACTGGCAGCATTCTTGTGCCACCCTAGTTTGCTTGTTACCCTCCTGCCATCCTCACTCCTCCCCCAGGACCACTTGCTGATGCTGTAGCAAAGTCTACTAAAAAATATGGCCAATTTTGTGCTCTAAGTGTGCTGGTCTTCCCCTTGTTCCTTGTAAAGATGACGGATAATTTTAGCTGGGACAAAGTAGTTAAAGGACAACCAGGAGAATGCTGAATGGTTACAGTCCAAGTGGCACATATAATGTCTTTCTGATGAACATTAATGAGCTATGGTGTACTTTGGGGAAAGTACATTACAAGGACTTTGTGAGAGAACATTATGACCAGACCCTGTAATTCTTGCTTATATGTATTCATGAGAACAGAATGTTCGCACATCCTGGCTTTTACATTGCACTACTGATATTAAATAAGAAAATGGATGGGAAACAAATGGCAGAACTTGGGGAAATTTTTCTTTCTTCCTTTAAAAAAAAAGGCAGATGGTGTTTTGAACACAACTTGTCATAGAATATGAACGCATAAGAGTTCTGGCTGTTGGAAGGAGGAAAAATAAGTTGATTCTTTTTTAATGGTAAAAAGTAGCTTTAAGTTCTCTTGGGGCTCAAAGAAAAAAAAGCACTGAGAAATGGGAGTGGACAGCAAGATAGGGTTTCTGTAGCAAGTACCTCAAACCACAGAAGTCACATGGGTTCTTTCTGCTTTGCTACTTCTGATTACTTGTCAGAGAGTTATACTTTTAGCTTCTACCATCCTGTAAGTCCATTCAACCATGTGCCACCTGGAGTAATCTTGATACGCAATGTCTTTACCAAGGCTCACGGGACAGAGCAGCAATGGCAATTTGGTGGACTACTGTGCTGGCCCAGCATATAGCTCTTACTCCTCACTCACAGGCAGCTGTTCCATGGATGATAACAGAAGGATTCAAATGCTGGCTGACACTGTGGCTACTTTGCCTCGGGGACGTAAGCAGGTATGATTGCTATTTTGTTCTCTTGAGAGCAGATTCACACTAAAAATGTTATTTTAGACGCATTAAGAGTATGAGTGAGAAAAACAAAAGAGTATGAGTGAGGAAGGGAGGGGAGGAGCTCAGACAGTACTAGTGCACTACAGCAAAAATTTCAGACTATAGCAATACTTTCTTAGGCATGGCAAAACTTAAAAGAAGATTGCTGTTCTCATTTGAAAAGGTGTTCATCTAAAACAAGAACATCATTAAGCACATCAAACTTGAAGATACTGTATATGGATGTGACCAGTTTGAGAATTCTTGATTTCTTCCCTCTCAGTTTTTCCCATTGATTCTTTCTCTCTTAGCCCCACTATCAGTCATAGAAGGTCATTTTGGTTCATAATCAAATGGGAGTACTTTATTTCGAGGACAAATTTTGTGGACTAAATTATCTTCAGCTTTCAGGAATGGGTACATATTTCAAGCTCTTGAGAAGATTTTTATTGCATAAGTCAGTGCCAGATTAAACACCAGCTCAGTCACTTCAGTGCTGTGGGATCTTGAGCAAGTCACCTGCCTCTTTAAGATTCAGGTTTCTTTTTTCTAAAGTAAAGATAATAATAGATCCATCCTCACTGCTGCTTAAGTGAGGAAACATGCAGCACTTAACACAACGACTAAAATGTAATATATGCTATTAGTTTTACTTGTACGGTATTATAAAGTATTTCCCTAGTGAGGGAAACATATTTGGAAAAATCCTTAATTGAATTTATTATAAATTTTTTCCTACAACTTCAATTAAAAAATGCAAAAACCATAAGACCTCTTCAGTTTTATAACCTGCCATAATGCCCCCAAATACATATATATGACTTGTACAGAAAATATTTAGACTTGTTTTATTTATTTATTTATTTAGACTTGTTTTAAAGCATATGTTTTTGTCTTTAAGTATTGCAAGTGCATCTTGTGCTCCACGTAAGCCCACTGATTCAGGGTTAGAGAGTCGGAGAACAGCAGGGAGTTATGACCATTTCTCAGTGATGCACTTAGCGTATTTCCTGGGATTTCTCACAGTGAAGATAAGGACAGCATTTGCCATGTTTGAATCATCAATCTTTTCAATCCAAAAGTGCTTTTATAGTGTCTATGAATTTATACCTGTCTGAAAAGAAAACAACTCTGGGAAGTACCAAAATCATTATTCAGTTTTCAGATAAGGAGCAGCAGTATAGGAGGTATGAACAAAGATGAGAAGAACACATTTCCTGCCCTTACCAGGTTTATGATTCAGTAGGCAGACTGAATTATACAAAGTATTTTACAAAGGTATTATACAAAGTAAAGCAACATAAATGCTGCAGTCCAAGTATGTGTCTTTGAACACAACCTTGAAGGAGAGAGATTCCAGATAGTGGGTATTTCAGAACAAGGTAATAATTAATGCTGAAGCACAGATCTTTGGGCCTTTAGGGAATGTTTAGGTAATGACACACTATTGGGACAGGAGGATCCACTGTCTGTGTGGGAGGTAAAGGCGAGACCTCAGAGCTGAGCTGCTTTACAAAAACTTGGACACTTCCCTCTGAAGAAGCAGAAATTTGAGCAGCATAGGGAGCCTTGAGCAGTAAGGGGTTCAGGAACTTTATTCTAGAAATTCAGTCAGTCAGTAAGTAGGTAGAGACTAGTGAGGGAGCAACTTTTTCACTAATTGGAGAAAGAGGAAGTAGAAGGAATGGAAAGGAGACCCAAGGTCTTGAATACTAAAGTCAATGAAGCCAGAGCAGCGACATCTGGTTTTTAAGCCTGAGTGAAGATAGCATGAACTAAAGAAAAGGCAATCAGTAGGAGGATATTAGAAGAAGATAACTAAAGGGATTTAGGCCTATGAAATGCACACAAGTATGTGTGTGTGTTTGTGTGTATAATATATGTACTTACACATATATTTATGCATATCCCAACACCAATTAATTTATTTGTATGTTCTCATCTTTTCTAGGTCTTTCCCCCCTTTTCTCATGTTCTTTCTCATGGTTGACTACTTCTAGTCAAATAGCTTTTTCTTATTGTTGTGAGAATTCCTCTAAGGGGAAAAAGAAAAGGCAAAACAACATCTCTTGTGCATAATACTTCTAATTCTACACAACTATCATCAATGAGATTTGATGCAAGTTTATCCCAACATTTCACAGTTGTCTAAAAGTATGTTCATTTCCTTGAACTGGTTTTTAGAGAACAGTCACCCCTTTGGCACTGACTCAATTGCGGGCAACAAGATCTTTGTGAGGCTATCACATGAGCAGGTGTTTCTATGCCCACTGTTATTTTCATCTCTTTCAGGATTGACGTCAACAATTCATACTTCTCGTTATTGTTGGCTTTGGCTTTGGTTTCTGGTTTCTGCTGCGCTGTATCTAGTTAGTGTGTGGTTTCAGATTAGCTTTTAGAATCATTTGGGTGTTTACATTCAGAATTACTTTAAAAATAGATTCTTCTTAAAATGTTTGCTTTATTGGTTTTAGAGAGAGGAAGGGAGAGAGCGGGAGAGACAAGAACACTGATCTGTTTCTGTACGTGCCCTGACCAGGGATCGAATAGGCAACCTCTGTGCTTCAGGATGACGCTCTAACCAACTGAGCTAACTAGCCAGGGCTAAAAGTAGATATCTGTGTGTGAATATAATCTTAATACCTGTGTTTTTAGGAGGTGACAGACACCCCAGTGCAGCTACTATTTCTGAACACAGTTTTAGAAAAAAAACACCTGCAATGGAAAAACTCTTTAAGAATTAGACAGGAAATAAGGATAGTCTTTAGAAATATTGTAATGCCCAAGGACTAGGGTTGTTCTTCGAAAACAGTTTTGGCCCAAATGCTGTTGTGAGGCCAGGTCCTGACAGGTGAGAAGCCTAAATATGCATTAGTGGTACCATGACTGAATTTCTTGGCCTGATTATCTTTGAGTTATCAAATTATAGTTGACCCTTGAACAACATGGGGGTTAGGGGTAATAATGGTCGAATATTGGCATATAAATTTTGACTCCTCAAATCTTAATTAAATGATAATATAATAACTATTAATAGCTTGTCCTTAATTGAAAGCCTGTTGAGAGCATAAACAGTACATTAACACATACTTTGTTGTGAGCTATATGTGTTATACACTGCAATCTTACAATGAAATAAGCTGGAGGATATAAGATCATAAGGAAGGGAAAATACATTTAAGGTATTTATTTTAAAAATCCCCATATAAGTGGACCTGCGCAGTTCAAACCCATGTTTCACTAAACAGACAATTTCTGGAATGATAATTTTACTTAAAACTTCCTATACAGAATATTGTGCTTAATTCTGCAATGCATGTATTTCTGGGACCGGTTCTTCCCTTAAGAAGCTTTCACATTTTTTGTGGCCACACACCTACCTGTCTGTTTGTTACCAAAACTCTCAAGTGTTCCTAACTTCATCAAGGCATTTTGTTCATTTAATGAATGCTCTTAGGTAGAAAACTGTTAATTTCACCACAAAAAAAAATCTGAAAAGTATTCTCTAATCCATATTGTTGCATGCTGGGAGTCAGGTTCCAACAGTTCATCCTGAAAAACAGGTTCAGGAGCCCACAATGAGGTTTCCTAGTAAGACAATTCTCTGGGTTGCTTAAGGGCACTTCCAAGTTAAACAACTGAGGTCAGCACCTTTATTTTGTTGTATCTTAGAACCATCCGTGCAGCCCTGCTATTCCAAGAATCCCGATTTAAAAGGGAAAATAGAGCTATATTCATGAAAGATCTGGAGAGAGTGAGGTAGGGGACTGGAAAGGGAGCAGAGCACTTGATTTTGGAACTTTGGAAATAAACAAACAAAAAACCTCACCAGAGATATGCATTTCCACCCCTCCCTGCCCCCAACACTTTCAGGAAATGAGCACACACAAAGTGGGGACCAGGAAGTAACAATTCGTTACTTCACAGCAGAAGTGGCTACAGTATTGATGTCTGAGTTCCCCTGAGCCTGGCGGGCTGTCTGGCTGAGCTGCACATCATTGCTCTTTTGCAAACTGACAGCTGAAGTATTTGGTCTTGGTTTCCCACTCGAAAGGGACATTGTGAATTACTGGATAGCAGGAAAAATTACATCTTGAATATTAATGCCTGGTTTTTAGGAGATCTGACTAAAACCAAAGAAGCGGGATCAGAGACTCAACCTTATGCGTCTTGTGGTATTAGTGGCTAGAGAGGGGTTCAAGAGCTCAGTGTACTCAGTGTTTTCAGCTGAATTGCCAAATTGCTAAACCTAGCTTTCTCGTATTAGATAATGCGTACTAAAAGACAGCTGTTGCTGGCATATGCTGTTCATTGCACATCCGTTCCTCATTCATGAGTTCTGGTGCCATCACTACAACCCTGAGAAAAGACTGGGTGGGGACGGGCAGCCTGGGATCCTAGAACAGGGCTGTAGGGAAAACTCTTTTCCAAAGCGTAAGACATTTGATAAGACCTTAGACACATTTTATTTTTAAAATTTATTGATTTGAGAGAGAGAGACAGAAACATCAATCAGGCAGATAATTTGGTGTGTGAGCAAGGTTTGAGAACGTTCTTTTCCACATCACCTGATTCTGACAGCCCTGTTTAAAGCAAGTAGTCTTTGTGTCAAGATGTCTTAAATGTGAGGGAATATGATGGTGCCTAATTTATTTATTTAATTTTTTTTAAATTTAAATGTTAGGTCTCATTGCTAATCCAGAGTGGAAACTAATTTATAATTTGACTTAGTCTGATTATTTTTGTGTGTCACTGATAACCCAAATCAGTCAGTCCAAATCAGTCAGTCCACAAATTGAGTATCTGCTATGCCCCTCACGTTGTGCGAGGTAAATATTTTTATTTTCTATCTAGCTAAATAGAAAAAGTATCAGGAGAGAGGTGGGCGGTTTCCTTTTTTATAGAGATCTTGAACTTGTCTTGCAATTGAAAATATTTTAGATTTGGTCTATCTAGAATGATTTTTGGTTTAGAGGGCAGATTGAGGGCAGAGTGGTAGAAATCTTGAGGTTCCCATCAATGCTGTTACTAATCTGACAAATATTGATAGCAAGACTTATATTTTTATGGTTACAGATAACATAATTAGACATGACCTACAGAAGTACCTTACAATCTGAAATAAGGATAAAAGCCAAGCTGATGCAAATAATAAAAACATTAAGAAAATGAGAGTAACAATATAAGGGAAAGATTGGAGATGCTTGGGAATATCAAGTTTATTTCTCTCCTCCACCAGGAGTTAGAGTACTACATAACTCAATGGTGCCCACTCTTGTTATTGATACTTCTCAGGACAAAATTAGGCTGAAATAAACCAGGCAAATTGTGGTTGATCTTGCACAGTCAGTTCTTATAAATTGAAATTAAATACTTTTTTTTTAGCAACTTTAGAGTCTTTTTGGGTCTGAGCCTTCCTCTTGCATTCTTTAAGATAATATAAATAATTTGAGGTCCAGAACAGACAAGAAAGGACAATGTAACTAATTTACATCAACTTGGTGGGAAGAGACCAGCTCTCCGTTACATTAATTTCATGTTCCAACAGCCAGATCCTGAACACTTGCGCCATTCTAGAAAATCTCTCAGAAGGTTGGCATTTGGTACTGCGTAATTCCAATTCCAGATGGTGATGTAGCTTCTCTCCTAACTATTGCCTTAATGAGGATTACGTTAGTGCATTAATTTCTTCTGTGTGTTTTTCTCCTTCCAGTTTTATCCTCTATTCATTTTATTTTTATTTGTTCAGACTAACTATGCATTGATCTCTTGACATTTTATGTGTTAGATTGACAACTAAATAGAGAGAGATAGAGAGAAAGGAGAGGGGGAAGGGTGGAGAAGCAGATGGGCATTTTTCCGATGTGCCCTGGCTGGGAATTGAACCTGGGACTTCCACAGGCTGGGCTGACGCTCTACCACTGAGCCAACCGGCCAGGGCATGAGTTCGTTCTTTAAAGATTATTTTAACCTGCTTTAAAAAGTAACACATTTCAGTAACTATTATAATAAACAAAATCATTTCAACAGCATCTTCAAAAACTACTTGTTTTGTATGCCATTCGATGGATGTTATTTCTCTTTGGATTATGGTGTGAATATAAATTGCTCTGGTTAATCTCCCAGAGGCTGTTTTTAATACAGATGAGATATGAAGTTCTTTGGGGAAGCTTTGGAATTTTACCACATTACATAAATCTTGCCACAGTGTATTATTATCAGAGCCTCTTTTAATCTTTTCAAACAGAAAGCCAGAACTTCCCTTTGCCCGCTCTCTTTTGCTGTCACTAAAGACTGGAAATTGCCGCCTTTATGCTCTTTGAGCTGGGCCAAAGGTATTGGGTAAAGAGCCAAGGCCTTTGTGACTTACAACATTTGCAGATATATCTTGAGGACCTTTTTTAATTTTTTTGCAGAATAAAAACATTTATAATATTTTATATTGTAATTATGCTTACATGTCTATTAATTTTTAATAATAATTGTAAGAAAAAAGTACTCATTTAGATGCAAATATGTCACATCACATGAAATGGATCAACTCTGCAATTCGGACATTAACAGATTGGTCTTCCAATATCAAAAAGGAGGATATGTAGGAGGACACTTTCAAGGGAGGGCAGAACTTACAAAAGAAGGACTGTCTTCCCTAAAGTAGGATGACTGGTCACCGTATTTTAATGCATAAGTTAGATCATGTCACTCTTCTGCTCAAACTTTTCCAATGCTTCTCAACACTTTCAGAGAAAAAGGCAAAGTTCTTAACAATTGCCTTCAAGGTCCTAAGTGATCTGGTCCAAACATACCCTGTTACATTCTGAACACCAGCCATACTAATCCTGAAACTTATCAATTATATTCCCACCTCAGGGCCTTTGCACCACTCACTGTTCCTTCTGCCTGGAGTGTTCTTTACAGATATCTGTTTGGCTTCCTCCCTCACCTCCTTCTCAGTGAGGTCTGACATGGCATTTTATTATTTTTATTTTATCTTATCTTCTTTATTTTATTTTATTTTAGACAAGAGAGAGAGAAAGGAGAGAGAAATGGAAAGCTTCAACTTGTAATGGTTGCTTCTCGTATGTGCATATCTTGAGGACCTTTTGATAACCATGTGATTGTTGTATTTTTCAGCTTGCCTTGACGAGATCAAGTTCTTTAGGTGACTTTTCCTGGTCTCAAAGGTAAAGAGATTCATTTATTTTTTGGTCTTTCCTCAAGATATTTAGGAACACAGCTCTTATTGGTACACACACACACACACACACACACACACACACACACACACACAAAGTTACAATACTACAATTTACATAAGTGTTAGCTATTTTAAATTGTGACAGTTTTTAAAATAAGTATGTAACAAATGTGATACTTTGATCTTCATGCATTGTTTCTTTTTACATTATTTAATTTTCTTTTTCTTACAGAAAACTTGTTACTGTGGAAAAGCAAGATAATGGGACATTTGGATTTGAAATTCAGGTGGGCAGTTTTCACATTTTCCAGACTGTTAATGGAAACAGTGGCTCTAGTAGTGCCATGACATTGTCAAAGAAAGAATGAAGTCGGGATTAGAGAATGATGGAGACTGATTTTTACTTGGATTTTTACTTAAGGTGTGGTTGTTTCGATAGTTGTTAGTGTGTTCGGTACCATCAAGGAAAGAATACATTGGAATGAATAAAATAAAACCCGAGACTTGCTCAATTCCTTGTTCTTAGTTACTTCAGTCTTCCCGTAATTCTGAGATTGACCTGAAATGCTTGATATCAGCCAAGTCTTTTAAATAGGAAGGATAGAGAAATATTCCTGATAGATGTGCGTACTGTATCTTCGTATCTCTGATGTGTTTGCATAATCATTCTTTATATTGAATGTCATATTTTAAATCTATACTTTGGTATTCAGGAAGTACTTGATAGCATGTGTATTTGTATATATGGACTTCATGTATTCATATATAGCTCTTATTGCATTTTGAAAATACTAAAGATTTGTACATTTTTATGAATGATGACACTATAATTATTATTTGAAACACTTAAGAACATTGCTCTACTTGTATAGTGCCTTGTGCTCTAGGAAATTTTAAAAACATTCTTTAAAAACAGGTTTCTATGTAATAACTTAAGAATTTCATTTCTTATTTGCTGTTTACTTTTTAATGGCCATATCTGTATAGATGGTGAGTTAGGTCAAATGAAGTCTAGTCCAATTCAGTGCAGGAGTAGTAGCTTAAGTATTAACTGTTTTCTTTTTTTTTTCATTACACTTTTGTGCTTCTTTTAGAGGTATTCTGCACAATCACATGCTTATTTTGCACATCAACTTTTAGGTCTCTGCTTTGGTGCTGCTTTCAGAAAACTTTGGTGACTAAGTATCTGCCCCACATTTGGAAAGTCAGTGTGTATTTTACGATAAGGAGCAGGAAGCTGCTACGTAAAACATGCCCCATGAATAAAGAAACAAAATGGAACTCTACCTTCAATGAACAGGGAAAACTGTAGGAGAAAAGACAATAACCCTCTGCTATCTGAACTCTCCTAATTTTAGATTTGGGGAAATCCGTAAGTCTTCCATCAGGTTTTAGAAGCATAATATTCTTTCTTATTCCCCATTCACACAAAACACTCCCTATTCTATTGTAGAGACTATACCTTTTGTGACTGTTTCTTTTTTTTTTTTTTTTTTTTACGGAGACAGAGAGAGAGTCAGAGAGAGGGATAGAGAGGGACAGATAGACAGGAACGGAGAGAGGTGAGAAGCATCAATCATTAGTTTCTCGTTACCGTTGCGACACCATAGTTGTTCTTTGATTGCTTTCTCACATGTGCCTTGACCGCGGGCCTTCAGCAGACCGAGCAACTCCTTGCTGGAGGCAGCGACCTTGGGTCCAAGCTGGCAAGCTTTTGCTCAAGCCAGATGTGCCTGCACTCAAGCTGGCGAGCTGAGGGTCTCGAACCTGTGTCTTCCGCATCTCAGTCCGACATTCTATCCACTGCGCCACCACCTGGTCAGGCTGTGGCTGCTTCCTTTTTAAATGGGAATTATGCACAAGGATGTGCAACCACTGCTACTATAAACAGGATCAACAACTACTCACATACCCTTATTTAAAGTGGCAAATTAGGATTTATTTCACTCGTATAAGTCACAGTCACTGCTCCCCTGCTTTACTCCCCCTTACCATAGACACCTATTCTATGTGGAGCAAGAGTTCAAGTTATCGTTAGTAGACTGCAGACTATAGTATCATGAACCTTTATAGCTTAGCACGAGCTAATGGCTTCACCTCTGAAGTAGAGCACATACATTTTATCTTAGTAATGCAGGAATCCACTCCTCTTCAGTCCTTTTTTTTGGTGTGTGCTTTCCATTACCAGCTCCATGACTTATCTCTTCTCTAGTTATTTATAAGATTTGCATAGCTATCAAATAGGAGATATGCTGTGAAAATTTTTTGAAGACCAGATAGAACCTCATGTACCCATATTGTAGTCATTCATTTTTTGAAAATAATTTTTTAGTTTTCAGTTACAGTTAACATACAATATTCAATTAGTTTCACATGTACATTATATAACTTACTAAGTGATCATCTTGATAAGTCACATACCCATCTGACATGATATGTAATTGCTAGAATATTATTAACTATCTTCTCTATGCTGCATTTTGCACCCATCCCCATGACTGTTCTGTAACAACCAATGTGTACTTCTTAATCCCTTTGTTTTTTCCATGCATCTCCCATACCCCTTGCCGTCTGGCAACCATCAAAATGTTTTCTGTATCTACGGGTCTGTTTCTGTTCTGTTTGTGTGTTAAATTTTTTTTAGATTTAATTGTTGACAGATATGTATTTATTGCCTTTTTATTGTTCATGGCTCTTATCTTTATTTTTTCTCCTCCTTAAAAAAGATACTTTAACATTTCATAAAATATTGGTTTGGTGGTGATGAACTCCTTTAGCTTTTTCTTGTCTGGGAAACTCTTTATCTGTTGGGTAGAGTAACTTGGCTGTAGGTCCTTGCTTTTCATCACTTTGAATATTCCTTGCCAATGTCTTCTGGCCTGCAAAGTTTCTGGGTGCAATCAGCTGCCAGTCTTATCGGAGCTCCCTTGTAGGTGGTTATTTCTTTTTATAACGTTGGAACCTCTGCCTTTTCTTCCTTATTTCTAACACACAAATTTTATATCTGTTGGTAAACATATGTAATGCCAGCTACACAAATCAGCATTTCCCCTTCATTGTACTCACTTTGATCACTGGACATGGAAGTAGAGTCTCACTGCTTATAGAGTTATTATAATAGGGGTTTCCCAAAGGAGTGTCCATTATGGCTTTGGTTCATGTACCACATGAGCTGGGCCATCCTTCCACCTCTGGCGAGGTCTGGGCTGTGGCAAGAAGACTTGTTGGCAGAAAAAACTGTTAAAGGGTCTCTGACGGAGATGGGAAATACATTGTATGATCTTTAAAAGTTCCTTTTACCTTAAGATATGGCTATCCTAAATGCCTTTTTGAGTGAATAGAAATCTCTTACAGGTTAACAAAGTCTAATTTCTGAAAGTTGCTTGCACATGATTGACTTTTATTTCTGGAGTCTGTAAGTCTGTAAAATAAAAAGGAATGATCATTAGATTTTAGTTTCTCCATAAGGAGGCAGTACTGGAATGTGGTTTAATTGTAAGAATCAGATGTTTAAAAGACTTACTTAAATCAGAATGGTGATTTTGAGTCTAACTGGAACTAGACCTCATAACTTAATTGTGTGAAAAAGAAGGATATGTTGGTTATAAGTCATTGGGCCACTCTGTCTAACAAGTATTTACCCTTGGTGCAATTTGGAAAACAAAAACAAAAAACAAACCTGCTTTTGCCAAATTGAGACAAGAGGTGGAGCTTAATTTTTTCTATTTCAGTTGGCTCACCAATGAACTGGTAAGTATTCAAGGCAGGTAGACCATCAGGTACTCAGAAACGAAGGCAACTGAGTCAATTATAGTACTTTTAAATTAATGCAGGGCAGATTATTTCCAAAACCCTAATGTAAAATAATGATTGTTGACATCTCTCCATTTCTGGACATGTACTGTTTTGTCTGCTTCTGTAACGAATACTTTAGCATGAGGGATGCTCATGGACATTCTCTTTGTTCTTGGCCACCACTGTTTTATCTCACTGGGAAAAAAGAAACTTAATATTTCTTAATAATTATGCAAAAATGATAAAATCTTGAGCCAGTCTTATCCCATCTTTTTTTTTCAAGTCAGATGTTATTTTTTATGAATGGTGTCAGCTGCAGATGGTCTGGTAGGAAGGACTGCAAAGTTGGTGTGTTTGATTGAGTTTACATCCAGGAAAACCTTTCCAGATTGGTTACTGCATTTACAACTCTATGACTTATGTAACTGACATCATTTTATTTTTTGACAAATAGATTTTGAGGGTTTTCTTGAATAGTAATTATGTATCACTTTTAATTTTTGCAGACTTATAGGCTCCAGAACCAAAACACCTGCTCCCCAGAGCTGTACACCCTGATCTGCAGAATCCACGAGGATAGCCCCGCACATTGTGCAGGGCTGCAAACCGGTAACTGAGAACTTTGTTCATTTCAATTACTGAAATAGCAAGAAGAGAAACCTTTTAAATAGTGAAAGTCAGGACAGTATTTTTCCTATGAATTTTCTTAGCTCCTTTATATTGTTAAGGTTACAGGCTTCCTTGTTTTTCTTCACTTGTGTATGAAGAAGGATTATTTTAATCAACTGCTTTAACACTCTTTTTATTTTGGCAACTCCCAGGTGATGTCCTTGCAAATATCAATGGTGTGGGCACAGAAGGCTTTACCCACAAACAAGTTGTTGACCTGATCAGATCCTCAGGAAACCTCCTAAGGTAACAATCTGTCTCATTCCCTGTGGGGCTTCAAAAATATTACAATGTCTCATAATGCCTGTTGAGTGAATGAATAGACTTATTGTTCAGGATCACAAGAAGGAAGGCTGTGAGCCAGAGCCGCCAGAGCTTTGGAACTGAGTACAGATGTTTTTATCAGTTCCTTTTGTTTTTCAAGGTTTCCTCCAACTTGAACATTTTGTCAACATCTGAAGTCAGAGGACATCGCTGGTCTAATATCTGAGTGGGAGGGAGAGCATTTTTAAAAAAACTTAATGTTAAATTCAATGAAACTGGCACTTAGTTTCTTTGGACAAGCAGAAAATGCTCTATTTCCATGGTTGATCTAATCTTGCAGTGAGAACAAATAAAAGGTCAGAAAGGTTGAATTCTTTTTCCAGCTCATACCCCAAGCCAATTGTTTTCCTAGTCTAGTGTTCCATTTGGAAGGAAGAAAGAAGTCTACCAACCCTCCCCACCCTGCACACACACTCACTTACACCTGCTACTATTCCAAACTTACTGATGGGATATTGGTTTTCCTACTGGAGATTTGACTGACTTTTTAACTATACATTCCCTACAACCTAGTAAGACTTCAGTATTTTGTTTATTCACTAAAATGATATTTCTTGAGCAAGTACTAGGTTTTCAGCACTGTAATAGGCTCAAGGGAGATAGAAGGAGGTAGATAAGCTTGCAAAAATTAATAATATTGATATTTCAGTTATTGACAACTGCAATGAAGAAAGTGCAATAAGCAATGGGATAGAACACTGAATAAGAGGGCTGATTCTTTAGTATAGGTGTTTACAACGGTCTTCAATGAGGAGATGGACTTTGAGCTGAGACCTAAATGAAGAGAAGGATGGTTATATAAATTCTTGGTGAGAGAGCATTTAAGGTAAAGAGAGAGGTCTCTCAGTTGTCACAACGGGCTTGGCACATCCAAGGAATGGAAAGAAAGCCATTGTCATTCCCTTCCATTTGGTGGCTGGTGAATTTGGCAAAATATAGTAAGGGATGAAGACAGAGAGTTGGCCCATGGCAGAGTATAGGTCTGTCAGCTGGGCTGGATAGTTTAGGATTTACTTTGATTAAGGAAGGTCCTATATTTTTTCATTTGTTCTCTACAGCCTTCTCATGAGGTTAGCTTTTTCTTATTTATAGATGAAGAGGTGGAGGCTTAAATAAAGTTAGAATCAACTATCTAGTAAGTCACAGGGCTGGGACTTGACCATCTGCTCTGGATACCAGGATCTCTTCAGCCACACCACAGCTGCTCACTGCAAGCCGCCAACAGAAAATCCACAGGACACTCTCTAGTGATTCTAGTGCAAAACTTCAAAGGATATTTTGGCTGTGTCTAGGAGTAGTTTGGAAAGATGATGGGTGGTGATAGAGGATTGTGTCTAACTGCCAGCATTTTCTCTTGGACTCTATATAGTTTCTACCTTGCAGATTCAAGCTTCTATTTATCCTGAACTCATAGGATCCATAGAGTTGGACTTGTCCTCTGTCACTACCAAAAGGTAGTTCTTAACTAACCCTTAGCTAAGCCTCAGTTACCTCATATAGTGGGCAAATCTCAGGTGGAGAGTGGAGGAATAGTGAGTGGAGAGAGTTGGGCAACCGGAGATCAGGAAAATGAGAAACAGTCTGTACTAATACTAAAGAGAGTGGCCAATCTAGGCCTAAGGTTTTGCCCATAGACATGTCTTGCTTGGGCAGGTCAGATTGACATTAAAAATCCCAATGGAACAGATTTGCAGAAATCCTCACCATTGCCCAGAATCAAGACTGCCTTAAGTAGATAATATCTTGGCTTGCTATGATCTCATTATCTTGGGTATGATGTTATTAGAATTTGAGGAAAATTGATTTCCACATTTAATGCTATTATTTTACCATGCCTTGAAAAATGCTTGCATTTTTAGAGAGTTAAAGCTTATTTATCAAATGGAACTTTAACCAATACTTTAAGAATGCTTAGGTGTGTGGCTCATACATGAAATTTATCTTATTCAGATTGATGGCTTAGTAGTCACAATAAAGGCCTCTAACTTGAACCCACAAAACAAATCAAATAAGTCAGGATAGAACAAGTCTTTATCTTTAGAAAGGTAGAGGGAAAAAGAACACCATTAAATTAATAATTCTAGGATTAAAGTTTATAAACAAAATGTTTTGAGATGAGAGAGTCATAAGAAGGTTATTATTTGATAGTAGTTCTGGGTTTTTGTTCTAGTTCCAAAATTAAGGCAATTTACAGAAGTAAAAGCTCCTGGCATCCTAGGAGGGAAAGATTTTTCTGTTATAAGAAATACCATATTGATGCCTCTGTTTGAAAGTCCTAGTGCTTGTTATTCTTATGATGGGGTTTCTCATGCTCAGCATGGACCTCGGAGGTGATTCGGCCAGACCCCACAAGAACAGATTCTAGCAGAGAACAACCCTCATTGCCATACAGTGGCTCCTATAAAATGCGCTACAATTTACAAATTAACCAGAATCTTGCATTTACCCTCTCAAGGGGAGTTGTTTTTTGTTTGTTTTTCCTTTTTTCTTTTTCTGAGTGTTGTTAGAAGATTTGGACTAGGTCCAGATATTTTCAATACCAGGAGAATCGTAAATGTTGCTTTTTAAGGATAATCTGAGCTCTATTGGTCATACCTTGTAAGGGTGGGTACTTATTTGAGTAAATCACTCATGCTTTTCCCACCCCTCCTTTTCTTCTTAAAACAGGATAGAGACACTTAATGGAACAACGATTCTCAAAAAAGCTGAGCTTGAAGCAAAGCTGCAGGTTTTAAAGGTAATTTAATTTAATACAAGGAGGTACATTTTTCATTCTTGAATGTATGAGTGGTAGAATAAAGATCTATTGAGGAATTGAGATAGCCCTTGAGGATGAAATGTCATGATGAGTTTAAACTGCTGAATTATCAAGAGCCACACAATTAGCTTTGCAGGAATATTAAATTTCACCAACCAGTGCAAATCACTTCCTTCCTCCTTGTGTGTGTCTATGAGGCTCAGAAAGGCAACAGGAAGCACATCAATTGAAGAACTTCTCAGTAATGCACCGATCTCTCTTGATTTACATTTTGTTTGGAGAGGGGCAAAGAAGGAGGAGCTACTCTTCTTGTCATTTTCCCAAGTGCTGCATGTGTATGCAGAAGGGCCTGGAATTTTTGCTTTCTGTTGTCCTTTTTTCTGTGTCCTTTCATTCTGCCTCCTTCTTACCATACAAAAACCTGTACTCCTGTGGCTGCCCTTGAATCTACTTTCATTGGCAAACACCCTATCAACTTTGAAGAGGAAAAAGTAACGGTTCTATGAGATAGTGTACAAGGCAGGAAATGTTCAGTGAAAATTCCCCGGAATGGCTCTTTGAGGGTCTTAAAGATCTTAGTAGACTGGTGAGGCTCTGTCAAGCCATGAAGTCCAGACCCTCACTCATGTTCATCTGGGTGGGAGCCTTGCAGACCCCAGCCCCAAGTGACCTCTTTACCCCAGGGCTGTCCTCTGCATGGCTACGAGACAGCTCCTCTGAACAAAGAATTGTACGGTTAACTACAGGCCAGCTGGTCACTTGGGCTTTGTTAAACAGTAGCTTCCATTTATTACTTTTCTTTATGAAGTATGCACTTCTAAATTATTGAGCCCATGAAGGTGGAGCTACAGTATTTATATTTTTATCTTGTATTTACTTCCTCTACATCTGATTAATCAGCATGGCCTGTTTTCTTCTCTGTTAACATCTTATTATGATATTTTGCTTATCCTTGTTGTTTTTAAAATCAGTTTGTAAAATTCTTTGAAAAAATTTTTTCTGTTCATATTTTCATAGTGATTGAACTGCATTTATAGAATAAATCGGATCAGTTGACATCTTTGTTTTTCACTTTTCTTATTTCAGACATAGTTGAATAGTTGGAGGTAAAGAGCAAAACTTTTTTTTTTAAACTTTTATTATCTACAGATAATCTTATATATATTCAAAAAATCTAAGGGAATCTATAGACATTGTATTATTAGAATAGAGGAAGTTTAGCAAGATTATTGGATTTAAAAACCAATATCAATAAATGTAAAATCTTTTAAAATTAAAAAATTATATTAAGTAAGAAAAAATAGTAAACACAAAATAATAAACATAACAAAAATATGTAAAATTACAAAATGTTTATTGAGTGATTGACTGTATTTTTCTGAAATTAGAAGCGGGGAGGCAGAGAGACAGACTCCCGCATGCTCCTGACCAGGATCCACCCTGCATGCCCACTAAAGGGCTATGCTCTGCCCATCTGGGGAGTTGCTCCGTTACAACCAGACCCATTCTAGTGCCAGAGGTGGAAGCCATGGAGCCATCCTCAGTTCCCAAGCTAACTCTGCTTCATTGGAGCCTTGGCTGCAGGAGGAGAAGAGAAAGACAGAGAGAAGGGAAAAGGGGAAAAGTGTAGAAGCAGATGGGCACTTGTCCTGTGTGCCCTGGCTGGGAATCGAACCCAGGACCTCCGCACAACAGGCTGACGCTCTACCACTGAGCCAACTGGCCAGGGCAAAATGTTTTTGAAGTAAATAAAATATTCTATAAATCTTTTGTTAGAGCTATTCTTTTATAACTGATTTTACATAAAGATTAATAGTATAATTAAGTTTAATGTATAAATATGGTAAAATAAAAATTTTTATGTTGTTATTGTAGTCAAACACCTTGCTAAATTATATAATGTCTAATAAATTATCTATAGATTTTGGGAGGCTTTCTATAAAGAGAATCACTATCTGTTAGGAATAACATTAGTTCTTTTTCTTACTAACTGGCTAAGGATTATATATAATTGTAGGCATCCTTGTTTTTTCTTGACTTTAAAGGGAATTCCTTTGACTCATATTAGTAATGATTTATCTCTATGAATATACTTTTCAGATTAAAGAGGCTTCCCTTCTCTACCAAGTTTGCTGGTAACTTTTATAGTGTTCATATATTAAATTTTACCAAATACTTTTTTTGCATGTGCTAAGATGGTCTTCTCATTTTTTTCTTTTAAAAAGTCTGTCAATACGGAGAATGCCATTTGAAGGTGTTCTAATATAAAACCACCCTTGCATTTCTAAAACAAACCCAATCTGATAATAATTTATGATAATTTTTATATACTTATAGAGTTGATATTCTAAAATTTTCTGTAGGATATTTTAGGGCAGCTCCTTTTCACAGGTGGAATGGCCAGCCTGTACTTTTCCCCAACAGACTACCTTTCTTTGGTTTTGGTATCATGTTTACTGGACTCAGTATGAGCTGGTGGGTACCTTCCCTTTTGTTCTCTGTAGAGTACTTGTAACACTATCTGAATCATCAGGCCTAAAGTTCTTTTATGGTGAAAATACTTCTAAATTCTGTTTCAGTTTCTTTCTTAGTTATAAGACTGCTCAGGCTTTCTGCATCTTTTGGGGGAAAGTTGAGCCAGTTTTATTGCATTATGCTTTTGTTAATAAAATTTTTTAAATTTCAAATTTATTGCATAAAGTTTTTAATAAAATTTCTGTTCTCAGTTATTTTGTTTTCTATGACAACTGATTACATCTTCATTTTTATTTGTACTACATTTTATGCCTTCTCACCTTCTTTTTTTCTAATAATTCTCTCTAGAGGATTTTTATGTCTTAAAAAACCCAATATTTCAATTTGTGCCAATTTTTTCTCTTTTGCTGATTACTTTTAAGCTATTCTTTTCCCTTTACCAATCTACAGTCTTACCCCAATGTGATTATGTCCAGATTCATTGCTAACTTGATACTGCTTAGAACTTAGAGCTTTGGTGCTCTTTCCATCTAAACGCTGGTGGTTTTCTTTGGTTTTGGAAAACTATCAACTTGATCTCTTTGAATAGACAGTTGATCCTTAAACAACATGGATTTGAACTACATAGGTTCACTAATACATGGGTTATTTTCATCTTTTAAACAAATGATGTAATTTTATAGCATCAATGAATGCAGTACAGTACTGAAAATGTACTTTCCTTATGAAAGTTATTCTCTAACTTATTTAATTGTGAGAATACAGCACACAGGACATATAACATGCAAAATAAGTGTTAATGGACTGTTTATGTTTTTGGAAAGGCTTCCAGTTACAGTGGACTGTGAGTAGTTAAGTTTGGGGAGTCAGTCAAAAGTTATATAGTTATAGGCAGATTTTTCCTTGTGCTGGGTGGGACTGACTCTCACATTGTTCAAGGTCAACTGTACCTTCTTTACTGTTCCCTGAATTATCTTCTGGAAATCCTTTTAGACATATTCTAGAGTCCTTTGATTTACCTTTAAGACTTCCTAACCACTCTTTCATATTTTGTATTCCTTTATCATTTTTATGTTCTTTTAAAATTTCTTAGTAATAGCTTTAGCAATATTGTTTGTATTCTGTGGAAAATGTGTTCTTTCTTTTAAATTTAATTTTTTATTTTCAAATAGCTTTTTTTCATTCTTATCTGTTCTTTTATTGTTTCAAATTTCTTATTCTTATTAACATTGATGTCATTTTTCTCTCACAGGATTATAAATATTTTTATTTTATAGTCTTTTAGAACACCCTTCTATTTTTATTTTATTTGGAAAAAATCCATGTACTAGTTACTAGTTTTGTTTTCCTTTTTGTTACTAAACTTCAGTGTGGGTTTTGAAGTTTGAATTGCCTACTGCTTTGCATGGTGCCTTTTCCTTCACTCATTGTAATAGTTGGGCTGTTGCCTCCACTATATATTCTTCAGGGCTTCCAATCCAGAGCAAGGTCTGGCAGCTCAGATGCCTTTCCTGGACAGCCAGTGCGCTGCTTAGCTCAGGTCATGAGGCTGCGTTATGTACTCCTGCCACTCTAGGTACAAGCTCTATAAGAGCCATAGCCACCATTAAACTCTTTCTCCAGCCTCCTTTCATGATGGTGGAGCTTCCACCAAGGTTCTCTGCTCAAGCTGGAAACTTGTCTCTGTTCATAAGTGCATTTAAACTATAGATCACCATAAGATCCAAATTTCTAGCTACCTCTGTTTCTTCAGGTTCAGCAGATGTTTGGGTTCATTCCTGCTCACCTTTTTGAATTTCTGTTCCTTTTCTAATCTTGAAATTATGAATGCCCTGGCAGGATAGCTCAGTTGGTTAGAACATCATCCCGAAGTGCAGAGGTTTCAGGTTTGATCCCCGGTCAGGGCACATACAGGAACAGATCAATGTTTCTGTCTGTCTGTCTGTCTCTCTTCCTTCTACTCTCTCTCTAAAATCAATTAATCAAGAAATAAAAATATGTGAAATTTCCAGTTCATCTCTTGAGTCAGAATTTTCTTGGGTCTGACCTATAATGAGGGTCAGGCTGGCTTTCTCATCACACAATGACCTTTAGTTTGTGTGTCCTACGTAAGCGGGCATTGCATTCTGTTCCCCAAAGGCTTTTGTGTTTTCAGGGATTCCCTTTCTCATGACCTATGATTCAAATGTTTAACAAGAAAATAGTACATGTTGGGAGAGTTACTTTTTAATCTAGCTCTGTTATTTACTGGTTTTGTAGCCCTTAGGAAATATTTTCCTACATCGAATCTTTATTTTCTAATCTGGAATTTTTTTTGACAGTTAAGAAAATTAAATAGCATGTTATCCATGAAAGCCTTGTAAAAGTAGTAAAGGGCTATAGAAATATTTAACTATGTGTGTCTCGTGTTGATGGAAAACATTGGAAATATATCCAATCCAAAATATTCAGTCTGTGATAGTGTTGTTTCAGGAAGCCATTGTTTTATAAAATTATTCAATCAATATTTATAGAGCTGCTGCTGTGCTCTGGGCACTGGCCTCGGCACAGTGAGGGCAGGTTGCCCAGTGTGGCTAAACCTCCTATGTGCTTTACTTGTCTTCTAATGGTGAAAGATTAAATTTGTCCAAATATACAACTGTGCTGTTAATAGAAGCCAGAAACAGACTTTGAGGAAAACAGGGAAGCTCAGGTATAGACTAAAGACTCTCAGTCACTTTGGCATATGTACTATTTACACTGGTATTTTCTTGGTTAAAGTGATGACATACTTGGATGACTCAGATCAACAGAGTAGGTATTTTAAAACCTTTATTTTTATAAAAATTAAAGACATGGCAAGCCCTGACTTTGTATATGTAGATAAGTAGGTGCAGAAATACAAGTTCCTCCTCTCTCTCTATTCAGTTTTGACTGTCAAGCTAGCCTTATGTTCTGCTACTAGACTATTTACTTGCAGGAATTAAACTTTTTTAAGAAAGAAGAAAGAGGTTGGGTATAGGCCAGATCTTGTTAGCTCTATACTCCTTGGGTCTCTGACTTTGACCTCCACGTGACCGACCAGAGGTTTACACAGATAACAGCTGTGATTCAGGTAGCCCAGGAATCTTATAGCCATATAGACTACATGCTAATACAGACAGAACAAGAAATTAATAGATTCAGGTGTCTAATGGCTTGAATTTACTGTGTGTATACTATGTTGGTAACCGTAAGGTTGCTGCTAAATGTTATTTTTATCAAGGATTAGAAAATCCTGCCCAGTGATTGTTTAGTCCCTGAGTTGAAGAACCAGCCATTATGCCCTTAAGCATTTTATGACATTCTTGTATATTATTCTTTCCTTTTCTTAGGCCTTCCCCTTCCAGATTCGCTTCTTTTTCTCTCCCTTTTTAGACTTCATCTGCCCTTTACAGACCACTTCATACCAATGGCCCTTTTCCAACTAGGCTGCTTTCCCTTGGGCAGAGGTGTCCACAGGCCGAGCTGAGCTGTGCCAGCCTGCCGGGCTACTGCTGGGTTCCTGCCGGACTGGCTACGGGCCCTGACACAGCAAAGGAAGGGTCGGAGTGGAGAACAAAGCTCAGGGGAGAGAACGGGCCTTTGACGGTGCCTTGTCAGGTACCTTCTGCCTGATTGACTCTCAGTTCCCATCAGCTCAGGCCAGGTGGTGGGCTAGTCCAGCCTCACCTGCTGTCTTGATCATCACATCAACCACTTCATTCTGACCCGGGGCCACCGGCTCTCATGTGTTGGGCAGACGAAGATGGAAGCAGAAGTCAGGCTGCTTAGCAGGGTTTTAAGATTAGCCTTCCAAGGAAGCCTGTCATAATAGGTTGACTTCCCCCTTTTTGGTGTAGAAAATAAAAAGATCTGCAGCAGAAAAGACTGTTTTTGTGTTCCAGGCTTACAAGATGATGATGGTGTTTATTGAACAATTATTAAAACCTAACATCTGTTCTATTCCTTTCACATCTACTAACCTATTTAGTCCTAAAGACAGTCCCAGGGTTTAAGCTCTATTTTTGTCTTTATTCTGCAAATGGGAGAAGCTTAGAATGTAAGTCCTTGTTTGGCAGATGCCAAATGGGCACAAACTCAAGCAATATGGTTCTATATGTGTGTGTGTGTGTGTGTGTGTGTGTGTGTGTATAAAATGTTGTTTCGATTGTCTATTATTTGTATTAGTTTCATTTTTTCTATTGAAATGATACTGTTTCAACTTGATAACTTGATGGTGCTACTTGATTATTTCTTAAGAAAGCAGTATTCGTAATAACTCTTTTTTATACAGAAAAAAATCTTTCAAATGAACAAGAGTGGTTGCTAGTGCTAGAAAGAAAGAGGAAAAAAAAATATTTTTTTTACAGGGACAGAGAGAGAGTCAGAGAGAGGGATAGATAGGGACAGACAAATAGGAACGGAGAGAAGTATCAATCATTAGTTTTTCGTTGCCGTCACAACACCCTAGTTATTCACAGATTACTCTCTCACATGTGCCTTGACCGCGGGTCTTCAGCAGACTGAGGAACCCCTTGCTGGAGCCAGCGACCTTGGGTCCAAGCTGACGAGCTTTTTTTGCTCAAGCCAGATGGGCCTGCGCTCAAGCTGGCGAGCTCGGGGTCTTGAACCTGGGTCTTCAGCATCCCAGTTCGACGCTCTATGCACTGCGCCACCGCCTGGTCAGACAAGAGAGGAAAATTTTAATAACAAATTTCAGCATCTAGAAGTAAATTGCTATCTTCCCTGGGGTTTCCTAATAATTAGCACTGTTTTCTTTTTTCTCAGCAAAACTTGAAGAAGAAATGGGTGGAGTTCAGAACTCTACAGTTACAGGAACAGCGCCTGCTTCATGGTAAATGTGATTTCCTGTTCAAAAAACCACACTAACATTTCAACCTTTCAGTATTTCTGCCTCTCAGTTGCTTTAAGATTATCATCATTACAAGAAAAAATTGTCCAGCGTCGATAAAGAATACTAGTCTGTTTTTATGGAGTGACCTATGTATTTGGAGTAGGGATAAGTCAAGCCACATCCCCTCCTCCATACACATAATACATATGCACATGAAAACACACATACATGCAGCTGAATGCATGCACTTGCAAGGGGCACCTGGAAATTTTAGAAGAGCAGTAGGAATGATTGCCTGGCTTCAGCAGATGAATGAAATCACTGAGAACGTTCATCTCTCAGGGGCTGCTTAGTTCTCAGAAACTATTAAGGCTAGAATGGTAGCATACTTTTTGCATAGAGCTCTTATTTGTTCAAATTACAATATGTAGTTTCATTAATGCAGAGAAATTCTCCTTTGTGGTCTCCAGACCCAAGACAAAAATTTGAATGATCATTGTAACAGTAAATTCTTGGTTCTCGCCATTGTGTGTATTCTAAAGAGAAGTGATAAGATTAAAATTTGTTGATTTTACAGTTGCTATGTCACTAGTGTAACCTGAAGAATGAACTTATAATATAAAAAATTCATTGAAACCACTTACTAAGTGGGTGTGAAATATCGGTCATATCTTTTTCAGATAATATCAAGCCTACAGTTTCTATTTATAACTTAGATATATGTCAAGAGTGACAATCTGTTTACAGAAAAAGATACATTTAATTTTTAATTAGATTGTAATTTATGACTTAGAAGTTTGTATTGAAGTTGCTTTTTTAAAGTGAAACATGTATGAGTTACTTCTCTTTCTATGTATTTTATTTAATATTTTAAAAAATTCATAATAAATTTTTGAGGGTCTGTAGACTTGAAGGTTTGGTAAACTTTGCCTCCGTTTTTGGAGTATTCTGGGGTAGAGATGGGCTTTGTCCAGGGATTTTGTAGGAATGTCCTTGTACAGACAAGGTCTTTAGTTCAAAAGCATGTAGACTAGCTCCTCATAAAACCATTGTTGTACACATTTTTGAAACATTAAAGGAGTTCTTCTTTAGTTTACTGTTTCAATACCTAGAATAAATATTCAGGGCATGAGATTCTACAAAGCAATTGCTCTCCAATCAACTCATTGCAAGATGAAATAAAGTAGGTTGTATTAGCAAAAAATAAAACATTATGTCACTGTGAGCTAGCCATACTCAACCTTGAAAAGAAAAAAGAAAAAGAAACAATCTCCTTTTATATTGTCAACCAAGAGAAAGCAGCAGTAGAGATAATCAACACAAAGTGAATTTATTTCTAAGTGTGCAAAGTTTTATTATTTTTCTGGAAACAGTCACTGTCTAATTACAGTCATCCCTTGGCATCCATGAGGGATTGGTTCCATCCTGTGGATACCAAGATCTGAGGATGCTCAAGTGCCTTCTATAAAATGCTGTAGTAGTTACATGTAACCTATATTTACATGCAGACAACAACAGGGTCTACTCATATTTGCTTCACTCATAGATTCAGTATAGTGCTCAGTGCCATGACAAATTCAAAATTTGCTTTTTGAAACTTTCTGGAATTATTTTTTTGTTGTTGAATATTTTAGATTGGTTGAGGTCAGAGGGCTGACAATATGTCTTTCTAAGGCTGGTATTATAGATACTCTCTTTTCTTTTAGCAGTATACCAGCCAGTATAGAAGTAAGTGCGGTATGGACAAGATATTGGTATGCAATTAAAACTTGAATATGGAGAGCCCAGATATAAGTTATAAAATGTTGATGAAAAAATTTAGCTTCAGCTCAGCAGATAAAATTCAATTTTTTCAATTGAATTGCTACTTATTTGAGGACACAGTTGTTTTCTGGTTATAGTACCATTCCATAGCTTTTAAATATTACAGCAGTCTAATAAGAAAGTTGGAATATTGAGACTGGATGGTATCTTTTTGTTTTAAATACTTTTGAATTCTCTGTAATGAGCCTACAAGTGCAGGTTTACAACTGTGTTTCCCTTATGCTTCAAATGATGTTATAATTTATAATCATTTAAAAAAAGACAGTAGTTAAAAATCAGAAGAACTTAATGGAAAAAAATCCATAAAACATCATTTCTATAAGTATATTCTTTATAACCTCATTTCTGTAAAACTTTTAATGAAAGGTTGCACAGTTATTTCAGTTTCATAAATAAGCCTTTTAAAAATTCACAAGTCACATTGGCATAGTGTCAGATGAATTGAAATGTTCTCATATGAACAATAGTTTGGGAAATCTTATAATTTGATGTTTATCAAATGGCCTCATAACTAGTCACTTTTTCATGCAAGTCAAGGCTCAGTGAAAAAAAAAATTATTCACCCTTTCTTTTTCTTGCATTCTTTGAAGATAAATTTTTGGTGTATTTATTTGTGGGAAGTGATGCTCAGATCCATTCCATAGTAGGCTTTGTTTTCTGCATTCTAGGTGATGCCGCTAACTGCCCAAATTTGGAAAACATGGACATAGATGAATCAATCCTGTTTGGAACCCTGCCCGGCTCAGGCCCAACCCTCCTGGACCGGAATCGATTTTCCAGTGAGAGCAGCTGTAGGAGTTGGCTGAGCTCCATGACGGTGGACAGCGAGGATGGCTACCAGACGTGTATATCTGAGGACTCGAACAAGGGAGCCTTCAGCCGGCAGACAAGCACAGATGATGAGTGCTTTGTCCTCAAGGATGGGGATGATTTTCTGAAGAGGTCATATTCGAGAAGAAACCGGAGCATCAGTACCGCCAGCAGTGGGTCCATGTCACCCTTGTGGGAAAGCAACTGCTCAAGCATGTTTGGGACTTTGCCTCGAAAAAGCAGAAGGGGAAGTGTCAGGAAACAGCTCTTGAAATTCATCCCTGGCCTTCACCGCCCCGTGGAAGAGGAAGAGAGTCGCTTTTAATGGGTTGTGATACCCTTTCTTATAAGCTTATTTCATAAGTATTGCTAGACTTGTGTAGATCAACTCCACCCAGCTTACTGGGAAAGTTGCAAAACTGACGTCCCATTTCATAGGAAGTGTGACCTTTATTTAAAGTTTCTCTATCATTATTTTTACTAATTAATTTTTCAACTAGAACAGCTCAAGTTCTAAGCAGACAGTAGGGAAATAAAGTTATAAGTTAGATAATATAACAGATGAACACAACTGCTTGCTCACTAATGCTGCCTGTGAAGGCAAAGGTAATATTTATTTTGTAGCTTATCCATGTGAAAAATTGAAAACTTTAGAGTCAAGGGTAAATAAGAGAGTGACAGTGTAATTATTTGCAGTACCTTCTGTAGGTTAATAGGTTGGTATCAAAACTTTATGGTAACCTAAGCTCAGTAACCTCAGGGGAGGCTTAAAAATAGGCCGTTTTGAATCGTTCTGTTGAAATCTGTGAAGGATGATAAATAAGGATGATCATCAGCTGTTTTTCACATTCATAGTGACAATAAAACAGGAAGTATAAGATTTAATATAAGGGTTTAATCTTTATGAGGTCTATAGAAAGATATTATCTAAGGTGGGTGCTGAGGAAGATTATAAAAAAGTTTTTTCTTTTTTGTAGTTAGCCTATCCAAACTGAGTGGGAATGTTATTCTTATCCAATTAATTTTTTATTCTACCTACATATTGATGACAAAACTAGAACCCTCAAGCATTATGATTGTTACAAAACAAACCTAAAATTTGAAAAATTAGAGTCAGGAGAAGGATTTTTCTCATGTAGATTTTTTCACATTACTCTTCACCTTATATTATATATTTCAAATAGTTATTGCCTCAGCACTCTTTAGCCTATTGTTAAGATGATATCGCATGACTTCTAGCCATTCAAGCACACTTTTATTCAATATCCATTAAGGTCCATCATTTTTCTATTCTGGTGATACAGCTGTTCATTGCCTATATTCTAGAGCAGATAATCCAGACAATGTCATAAATAGCCTTTACTGATTTTAAGTGTGTATATGTGTTTGTAGATATATGTGTGTATGTGTTTTGGAGAAATAAAGATATTTGATAATTGACTGAGGGGAACTGCTACCCTACCCTTACATAAACTGAGTGAAGAATGTGTCATTTGAGGAAAAAAAAATAGAGAAGGTAAGGAAGCCTATAGAGTTAGAAATAAATAAAAAAATAAAGTAAAAGGGATTTCTAATTGAGACCTGCTCTCTATTAATTCTTTGAACTCAAACATTCAGTGAGCTCTGCTTGACAAGTCATTAATATGAAACGCAATGTGCAGCACATTTCACAGAGACAACAGCAATTCTTTCTGTCTACCATTTACTGAATACCCAGTAGGTTAAAAATGGTTCCATGTGATCCCTGGAATAGCCCTGTTGATAGGTATTAGGCATACAAATAGGAATTTGGAGAAGTTCCCGTGTTAGTGGCAGGGCTGAAATTGGAAGCCAGTTATTCCTGGCTCTAACCTGTTATCTTAGTCTCTTTAGATCAGTGGTTCTTAACCTTTTTTGAGGTACCGAACCCACCAGTTTCATATGTGCATTCACCGAAACCTTCTTTAGTGATAAATAAAATATGATTTTTTTTTCCAAATTCAAGACATAGGTATATGTTCTTTTATTGGTGCACAAAATGAGCCGTGCATGAACACCACCTTGCTCAAAGAACAAAACCAACAAAGTGCATGAACTCACAACAAATTACGGTATTACTTTATTCTGGCCTCCGAGGCAGAGGCTTCTCCGAACCCTGAGACCTACCCATTGAACCCCTAGGGTTCGATAGAACCCAGGTTAAGAACCACTGCTCTATATATTGTATATTTTTTGCTGGCTCTGTGTAGTTATCACCACGGCCACAGTACTCCCCCATTCTCACCCCCATGAGAGTAGAGATGTGGAATTGTAGACACTGCATGGATAAAGATATTGTTTTTGGTAAACAGAAAAACAAACACACATTTAATGTGACTCTCCTCGGTTCCATAAGCTAGTTTTCAAATATTGGCACATTTGTAACTGCATAGTTAGCATCACATTTATTTTCAACAAGGGCTTGCAAATGGATTGTGACTCAACTGATGGTACCTATTTCTTATCACAGACTAGAATTATCATGTTAAAGATCTGCTTACTTGAATGCAGCATTTCCTGTTAATCCTATTTCACAGTGTTCAGCAGAAAGAAACATCACATTTATTTGAGGAAAGATGACTTTAAAGTCTTCTGCAATGTGAACAAGGCTGAGAAATACCAGGAAACCAAACCATTGGTCATTTACTTTTCTTGTGGCTTCCAGTGTTAAATATAGTGCAATACTCATTTTTTACAAATAAACATCAAATCCAAAAGGGCACAGAGAAGGGACAGAGCAAGTTATACTGTAGTTTGTGATAAGAATTAGAGTCAAGAGTTAGTTATGTCCTGGAAAAAAAAGAGTACTTTTTAACCAAAGAACAGGAAGTATGGGTATGACATGTTTTGTGTGTTCACAGGTTGCAAGAAAACTAGCTGTTGTTTAGTGGAAATATGGGTAAATTTCTCACAAAATAGCTTTTCAGACTGAGTATTACTTCAAGAGGGTTTTAGATTTCATGTCTTGCATCTGATGCAAAATGACTCACTTTGATGCAATTTCCTCAGAAAAGAACTGAACAGTGAAGTGCTTTCTTAAACCCAACTCTTGTCATATATGTAACATTGATGAATTGCATTAATTGACAATTGGGTATGAAAATGTATTTTCTAGTATGGCACCAATATGCCAAGTTTGAATTAAGCATATTGGGAATTATTTTGTCATATGGCTAGAGGAATATCACCATGTCAACCAGGTTGGAAATTATATTTTTTGAAATAAGATTTTATTTTCACCTTCTACTTTGTAATACTTTTATATCTTAGTTGCATTATGCAAAAAGTATTAAAAATTCTAGTTTATACTGGAGAAATCAAACAGGGACACAGTTTATGCATACTGAGTATAAAGTGTAAATGTGTATAATCTAAGTACAGTAAATAATACATAAAACTATTGAATCCTTCAGATCACAAACTTATTGGTATTTTATATAATTTCCTACAAAACTATGAGCAATAAAATAAGTTTGGTACCTTTCTGAAATAAAAAAATGCTATTATTCAGTGTCAGAATTTTATTTCTATTTCTGTCTTTTGAATCTTTATCATCATTATCTTTTTCCTTATTTATTTTAATGAAATAGTTGTTTTAAATACAAATTTTTAAAAATCTGGGGTGAACACTTGATACCTCTTGAACTTCTTTAAAGTTCTTAAAGGCATTACTAATTGAGGCTTTGCCCTTAAACTAGTTTTCTGTTGTTATTTAACAAATTACTACAAACTTAGAGGCTTAAAACATATTATCTCCAAGTTTTTGTAGGTTAGGATTCTGGGCCAAGTATAGCTGGGTCTGCTCAGTGTCTCACAAAGCAATCAAGGTGTCACCCAAGATTGAGTTCTTGGCTGGAGGCTTGACTGGGAAAGAATTTATTACTAAACTCCTTCAGGTTGTTGTCAGAATCATTTCCTTGTGGCTGTAAGATTCATAGCAGCTTGCTTATAAAAAAGCAACAATGGAAACAAAGATTGCACGCAAGACAGTCTTAAATAATGCACTGTAACCACAGGAGTGGTGCCCCATCACTTTTGCTATATAGCAGAACATAATTTCAGGAGGACAACCTGTCAACTACTATATTCTCTTTATTAAACACAAGTCACAGGACTCCCCCATCCTCAAAAAGCGGGGGTTATTTAAAGGCAGGAGGTGGATTCAGGGTGTTGCCTTAGTTTTTGGATGGCACCATTCAAGAAATTCAAAAATTAGATAATATAAAGATAATGAGTAAAAATAAATGGCAAGTGCTACTATTTTAAATTTTTCTATAAAGATATGATAAGATTAAAGATATTTGTAATTAAAGAACTTGGTCAAAATCGTATAACTAGTCAAAAAGCTGAGTACGAAAACAAATGCAGGGTGATGTCAGAGAAATGGCGCCGTGAAGGGGGGCTCTTGATACCTCTCCCTGAAATTTCAACAAGTCCAACAACTAGAGACAGAAAAACAATCCCAGGAGCATCTGAAATACGCAAACGTCAAATAAAGGTACGATTGGACAAAAAGGTGACTGAATATACAGACCACTTTGAAGGAAATAGAACTGAAAACAGAGTATTCCACTTCCCTCACTGACCTGAGGAAATATTTTTTCCCTTGGAACTGAGAGAAAGGGAGGGCTACGGTGGAGGCATTCAAGCCAGGGAGAGAGTCTGCCCATAACTCAAACCACGTGGAGCTAATACCAGCAGCAATCCCTGGCAGAGGTGGGCGAGTGGCTTGCTTGCAGACTGGGCATTGTTTACCCCCGGTCTCCAGATCGCGATCAGGGAGCATGGACAGTGTGTGAGTGGTTCCTCCTAGTGCCTCGGGTGTGGGCGCCTGCATTCCTGGACAGAGGACCTGAGTCCAAGACTGTCAGCAGTGGCCTTCTCCCTGGGCTGGGGCCGGAGTTTCTGTGTGGTTCCTGCTCCCCGAACAAGCAGCCCGTGGGGAGTGCACCAAAGCCAGTTTCTCTATGCCTGGACCTCTCTGAGTGGGGCACCTCTCCCAGCCATACAGGCTAACAAAGCAAATTCCTGGGGAAAGGGCTGGGGGGAGGGGCACGCAGGCAACTTGCATACAGCCTATGGGGAAACAGACCTGTGGATCGCTAAAAAGAGCCAAACTGCAGTCTGCTCACTGCCCAGCTGGCTACTGCTAAGGTCTTCTTTCCCAGGTCTGTGATTTAAGAGAACCTGAAGGAGGGACTTGATAGTTCTTAGGGCCTCTCACTCAGCAGGCAGTGAGTGGCTGGGGCAACTTCTTGCTAGCCGATACTGGGTAAAAAACACAGTCCTATGGAACACACCCCAGACAACACTACAGAAGCTGGTGAGCTGGCCTGTTGGCTTCCCAATAAGGAAGAAGTCTGTGAAGAGCAAATTTAACTAGACATACCCCGGGAACCCTAGTAAGGAGCCTGACCAGATTTCAGCTTGCCCCACTGCCTGCTTAAGCTGGTGGCTCTGGTCAACAGAGCCTTTATACCCAGAGCTGTGCCTTAAAAGGACCTGGAGGAGGAACTTGGCAGCTTTTAAGACCTCTTGTTTTGCAGGCAGTGACTGGAGCATCTTCCTACCAGCCGATACAGGTTACAAAGTGCAAAAAGTCTGGGGAGAGTAGTCCCGTGAAGCGCTCAGGCATACTAGTCATACCTGGAGCCTCAGAAAGACACCTGAGGAGTGATAGGCTCTCAGCACTGCCTGGTTACATTGGTGGCTTGGGCTAGCAAGGCCTTACCCAGAACTCTGAGTTAAATGGGGATAGAGGAGCGTTTTGGCAGCTCTTAGAACCTTTTGCTCTCCAGGAAGTGGCAGCGGCAACTTCACAGCTGGGTCCCCCGGGCTGCTGGTTCAAAAAGAAGAGACTGGGGGAGATGCTCCGATAAAACAAACTCTCGCATTGTCAGAGCCTGCAAACGCTAACAACCCCTGCCTACCAATGGGACTGAGGCCTAGTTTATGTCATTGCCATAATGACACAATAGCAAATCTCTATCTAAGAGTACCACAGGAGCAGAACCTGGGGTACAGTGCCACCGGCCAAAAAGAGAAAGAAGAAAAAAGAAGAAAACCTCTCAAAACCAAAAAAATCCAGTCTTTATAACTTTTTTTATTTTTATTTTTTTCATTTATGTATCTTTGTTTCTTCCACTTTGGTCCTTTTATCCTCTTTCCATTTTACTCTTTTCTTTTCATTTTGAACTTCATTACCCATAGGTGTTACATTCTCCATTCATTTTTTTTTTTCATTTTCTCTATTCTCTTTCTTTCTGCCTCTCTTTTGGTTTTTCCTTTTTTCTTTCACTTTTCCTCCCATTCAATCTTCACTCACAAACAAATTATTTTATTTTGGATTTAAATTTTTTCTTTGTGGCTCTTTGTGTGCTTTTTATTTTGCTGTTTATCTCATCAGTATTCCCCCCAACTCCAGCCCTCCATTCTATGTAATTTATGTTCCACTTAATACAATACAATTTGCATTTTTCACTGTACATTTTTGTTTTTTTTTCTTTTTTCTCTTTTACTATATTTCTCATTCAACCATCATTTACAAAAATATTATTTTATTCTTGATATATTTTTCTTGTAGCATTTTGTGGGTTCTTACCCCATTGTTTGCCTCTTTGTTACCTCTCCCCAACTCAGGACCTTCGTTCTATGTAATTAATATTCCATTTAGCACAATATAATTTTCAGTTTTTCACTGTATTTTCTAAAAGAAAATATTTTTTTAATTTTTTTCTTCTTTTTTAAAAATTTTTATATTTTTATTCTTCATGAACTCTTACTAGGGTTATTAATAATACCACTCTCAAATGCCATTCAGAAAAAAAAATTGAATATCATGGATACAAAAGACAGAGATGTAGCTCAGATAGACGAGGAAAAATCTATAGAAAAAACGTTCAATAACTTGGAAACCTTGGAGTTAAATGACAGAAAATTTAAAATTGAAATCCTAAAAATATTTAGGGATATACAAGAAAGCGCAGAAAGGCAATTTAGGGAGCTCAAAAAACAACTCCATGAACATAAAGAACACATCACCAAGGAAAATGAAACTATGAAAACGAATCAAACAGAGATGAAAAACTCAATTTATGAACTGAAAAATGAGATAACAAGCTTAGCTGATAGAACAGGCCAGACAGAGAAGAGGATTAGTGACATAGAAGACAGGCAACTAGAGGCACTACAGAAAGAAGAGGAGAGAGATTCACAAATTAAAAAAATGAGAAAGACCTAAAATAATTGTTTGATTCCATGAAAAAGAGCAACATAAGAATAATGGGTATATCCGAAGGAGAAGACAGAGAAAATGGAATGGAGAACATATTCAAACAAATAATAGACGACAACTTCACAAGCCAGTGGAAAGAACTAAAGCCTTGAATTCAAGAAGCAAACCGAACACCGAGTTATCTTAACCCTAACAAACCTACTCCAAGACACATCACAATGAAACTGATATAAACCAATGACAAAGAAAAGATTCTCAAGCCAGCCAGGGCAAAGAAGAATATAATATGTAAAGGAAAGCCCATTAGATTATCATCAGATTTCTCAGCAGAAACTACAAGCTAGAAGAGAGTGGACCCTAATATTTAAAGTTCTGAAAGACAGGAACTTCCAGCCAAGATTACTATACTCATTAAAGCTACCCTTCAATTATGAAGGAGAAATAAAATCATTCACAGATACAGAAAAGATGAGGGAATTTATCACCAGAAAACCTCCACCTCAGGAAATACTAAAGGGGATTTTTCCAACCAGATACAAAGAACAAAACAAAACCACAAGCAAGTAAATGCTCCAACAAGAAAACAATAAAAACAAACTTAACCTATGACAACAAAAATAAAAAAGCGGAGAAGACAAAGATTAACAGTAGCAAAGGAGGATGCAGTGCAGAAGCACTCATGAGATAATGTACTACAATGAACATGATAGGTACCCTTTCCATTACTTAATGGTAACTACCCCTGAAAAACCACCACAGAAGCACATGGACTGAAAAAAGAAGCAACAGAGGGAAGAAGTATGGATTACAATCAAACTAAAACAAATGATAGAAAAACAAAAGGGAAGAATCAAACAAAATACAAAACTAAAAGAAACCAATATATAAAATAGCAATAATGAACCCTCAAGTGTCAATAATTACACTAAATGTAAATGGATTGAACTCACCAATAAAATGACACAGAGTAGCAGAATGGAATAAAAAAGAAAATCCAACTGTATGCTGCCTACAAGAAACACATCTAAGCAACAAGGATAAAAACAAATTCAAAGTGAAATGCTGGAAAACAATACTCCAAGCCAGTGATTCTTACCCTTTTTTGAGGTACCGAACCCAACAGTTTCATATGCGCATTCACCGAACCCTTCTTTAGTGATAAATAAAATATGATTTTTTTTCCAAATTCAAGACATAGGTATATGTTTTTTTACTGGTGCACAAAATGAGCCATGCATGAACATCACCTTGCTCAAAGAACAAAGCCAACAAAGTGCATGAACTCACAACAAATTATGGTATTACTTTATTCTGGCCTCAGTGGCAGAGGCTTCTTCGATCCCCTGAGACCAACTCATCGAACCCCTAGGGTTCGATAGAACCCAGGTTAAGAACTACTGCTCCAAGCAAATAACATCCAAAAAAGAGCAGGTGTAGCAATACTCATATCTAACAATGCTGACTATAAGACAACAAAGGTAATCATAGACAAAAATGGTCATTTAATAATGATTAAGGGAACATTGAATCAAGAAGACATAACACTTCTTAATATATATGAAACAAACCAAGGAGGACCAAAATGCATAAGACAGCTACTGACTAAACTAAAAACAAAAACCGACAAAAATACAATCATACTTGGAGACCTCAATACACTGCTGACGGCTCTAGATTGTTCATCAAAACAAAAAATCAATAAAGAAATATTGGCCTTAAATGAAACACTAGAATAATTGGATATGATAGATATCTATAGGACATTCCATCCCAAAGCACCAGAGTATACATTTTTCTCTAGTATACATGGAACATTCTCAAGAATTGACCATATGTTGGGCCACAAAAAGAACACCAACAAATTCAGAAAGATTGAGATTATACCAAGCATATTCTCTGATCATAAAGCCTTGAAACTGAAATTCAACTGCAAAAAACGAGGTAAACAAACCCACAAAAATATAAAAATGAAGCAACATACTTTTAAAAAATGAATAAGTCAAAGAAGAAATAAAAGCAGAGATGAAAAGCTTCATACAGACAAACATAAATAACAATATGACATATCAGAATCTTTGGGATGCAGCAAAAGCAATATTAAGAGGACAATTTATATCAATATAGGCCTATATGAACAAACAAGATAGCCCAAATAAACCACTTAACTTCATATGTTAAGGAGCTAGAAAAAGAAGAAAAAAGGCAACCCAAAACCAGCAGAAGAGCCTGACCATGCAGTGGCGCAGTGGATAGAGCGTTGGACTGGGATGTGGAAGGCTCAGGTTCGAGACCCTGAGCTCGCCAGCTTGAGCACGGGCCCATCTGGCTTGAGCAAAAGCTTGTCAGCTTGGACCCAAGGTAGCTGGCTCCAGCAAGGGGTTGCTCGTTCTGCTGGAGGCCCGCAGTCAAGGCACAAGTGAGAAAGCAATCAATGAACAACTATGGTGTCGCATTGGCAACAAAAAACTAAGGATTGGTGCTTCTCACCTATCTCTGTTCCTGTCTGTCTGTCCCTATTTATCCCTCTCTCTGACTCTCTCTCTGTCCCTGTTAAAAAACAAAAAAACAAACAAAAAAAAACACCAGCAGAGAAAGGAAATAATAAAAATCAGAGCAGAAATAAATGAAATAGAGAACAGAAAAACTATAGAAAAAATTAATAAAACAAAGAGCTAGTTCTTTGAAAAGATCAACAAAATTGACAAGCCCTTGGCAAGACTCACTAAGGAAAATAAAAGAAAAGACTCAGATAAAATCCAAAATGAAAGAGGAGAAATCACCACAGACATCATAGCTATACAAAGAATTATTGTAGAATACTATGAAAAACTATATGCCACCAAATTTAACAGTCTAGAAGAAATGGATAAATTCCTAGAACAATACAATCTTCCTAGACTGAATCAGGATGAAGCAGGAAACCTAAACAGACCCATAAGCAAGAAGGAAATAAAAACAACTATCAAAAACCTCCCCAAAAATAAAAGTCCAGGCCCAGATGGCTATATAATGAATTCTATCAAACATTCAAAGAAGACTTGGTTTCTATTCTACACAAGGTCTTCCAAAAAATTGAAGAAGAAGCAATACTTCCAAACACATTTTATGAGGTCAACATAACTCTCATACCAAAACCTGGCAAGGACAACACAAAAAAAAGAAAACTACAGACCAATATCACTAATGAATACAGATGCTAAAATACTAAACAAAATACTAGCAAACTGAATACAACAACACATAAAAAAAATAATACATCATGATCAAGTGGGATTCATCCCAGAATCACAAGGATGGTTCAACACATGTAAAACGGTTAATGTAATACACCTTATCAACAAAACAAAGGACAAAAACCATATGATCTTATCAATAGATGCAGAAAAGGCATTCGATAAAATACAACACAATTTAATGTTTAAAACACTCAACTATGATAAGCCATCAGCTAACATAATATTAAATGGCATAAAACTGAAGAATTTTCCTCTAAAATCAGGAATAAGACAAGGTTGTCCATTCTCTCCACTCTTATTCAACATAGTGCTGGAAGTTATAGCCAGAACAATCAGACAAGAAAAAAATATAAAAGGTATTCATATAGAAATGGATGAAGTAAAGGTTTCACTATTTGCAGATAATATGATCCTATATATCGAAAACCCCAAAGACTCCCCAAAAAGACTACTAGAAACAATAAACCAATACAGTAAGGTCACAGGATACAAAATATACAAAAGTTCATTGCTTTTCTATATGCCAACAATGAAACATCAGAAAACGAACTAAAAAAATAATCCCCTTCATGGTTGCAACAAAAAAAATGAAATACCTAGGAATAAAACATAACAAAAAATGTAAAGGACATATATAATGAAAACTACAAAGCATTATTAAGGAAAATCGAAAAAGATAAAATGAAATGGAAATATATTCCTTGTTCCTGGATAGGAAGAATAAATATAGTCAAAATGACTATATTACCCAAAGTGATATACAAATTTAATGCAATTCCCATCAAAATTCCAATGCCATTTTTTAAAGAAATAGAACATAAAATCATCAGATTTATATGGAACTATAAAAAAACCCCAAATAGCCAAAGCAATCGGAAGGAAAAAAGAATGAACCTGGGGGCATTACAATACCTGACTTCAAATTATATTATAGCCAGCACACTCTTGTCCATGTCTCTGAGTCTCATTTTTATGTCCCATCTATGTATGGAATCATATAGTTTTTAGTTTTTTCTGATTTACATATTTCACTCAGTATAATGTTATTAAGTGTGCTGGCTATGGGGGGGGCACAAGTAAAACCAGATAGAAGGTGATGGAAGACAGTTTGACTTTGGGTGATGGGTATCCAATATAATCAAATGTCAAAATAACCTGGAGATGTTTTCTCTGAACATATGTGCCCTGATTTATCAATGTCACCCCATTAAAATTAATATTAAAAAATTCTAAAAAAATTGTATTATAGAGCCATGACAATCAAAACAGTATGGTACGGGCAGAAAAATAGGCACTCAGACCAATGGAACAGAATAGAAAGCCCAGAAATAAAACCACATATATATATGGTCAAATAATTTTTGATAAAGGGGCCAAAAACATACAATGGAGAAAAGAAAGTCTCTTCAACAAATGGTGCTGGAAAACTGGAAAGCCATGTGCAAAAGAATGAAACTCGACTACAGTTTGTCCTCTTGTACTAAAATTAATTCAAATGGATCAAAGACCTAAATATAAGACCTAAAACAATAAATTCCATAGAAGAAAACATAGGTACTAAACTCAGGCACCTTGGTTATAAAGAGCACTTTATGAATTTGACTCCAAAGGCAAGAGAAGTGAAGGCAAAGATAAATGAATGGGACTACATCAGACTAAGAAGCTTTTGCATAGCAAGAGAAACTGACAGCAAAACAAACAGACAGCCAACTAAATGGGAGATGATATTTTCAAACAACAGCTCAGATAAGGGTCTAATATCAAAATTATACAAAGAACTCATAAAACTCAACAACAAACAAACAAACAATCCCATAAAAAAATGGGAAGAGGACATGAATGGACACTTCTCCCAGGAAGAAATACAAATGTTCAACAGATATATGAAAAGATGCTCATTTTCATTAGCTATTAGAGAAATGCAAATCAAAACTACAATGAGATACCATCTCACACCTGTTAGATTAGCTATTATCAACAGGACAGGTAATAACAAATGTTGGAGAGGCTGTGGAGAAAAAGGAAACTTCATCCACTGTTGGTGGGAATGTAAAGTAGTACAACCATTATGGAAGGAAGTATGTATGGGGGTTCCTCAAAAAATTAAAAATAGAACTACCATATGACCCAGCGATCCCTCTACTGGGTATATACCCCCCAAACACAAAAACATTGGTACATAAAGACACAGGCAGGCCCATGTTCATTGCAGCATTGTTCACAATGATCAAGACATGGAAACAACCAAAAAACCCTTCAATAGATGACTAGATAAAGAAGATGTGGTACATACATACTATGGAATACTACTCAGCCAAAAGAAATGATGACATCGGATCTTTTACAACAACATGGATGGAACTTGATAACATTATACTGAGTGAAATAAGTAAATCAGAAAAAACTAAGAACTATATGATTCCATACACAGGTGGGACATAAAAATGAGACTCAGTGACACGAACAAGAATGTGGTGGTTATGGGGAGGGGGAGGAGAGGAATGGGGTGGGGGAAGGGGAAGGCACAAAGAAAACCAGATAGAAGGTGATGCAAAACAATTTGACTTTGGGTGATGGGTACGCAACATAATCAAATGTCAAAATAACTTCAAGACGTTTTCTCTGAACATATGTACCCTGATTTATCAATGTCACCCCATTTAAATTAATAAAATATAAAAAAAGAGAAAAGAAAACAAATGCAGGTCAATTTCTAACCTCCCAACTTTGTCCCCTATGTTGTAAGGTGCCAAAACCTACAGAATTAATATTAATATTTTAGGAAGTTTAAAGAACATTTTATTGGTTTGGGATAGACATGCAGGGAGAGATTTTGAAAATGATCTTTGTACTTGCATGATTAGCATTAAAATCAGGATGACCAATGGCATTGTGTTGTAAATGCAGAAGAATAGGAAGACTTGGATTCTCTGACCTTCCTCCATACCTATGTGGAAATGGGTGAATAGCTAGCCAGGTACAAGAAGAAAAAGATTAAATTAAACCTTTTCTTATATTGATGAGTCATTTACAGGCATTTGTCCCTATGGAAACTACCTCTCCCCTCATGAAAGTATGTAGTTAATGTATGTATCTCTAGACAAAAGGTATAAACTTATGCTGTGATGTCAGGTTTTTTTTCCCTCTCATGTATAATTAAGAGTATATAAACAGCCCCTGAACTATTTTTGGGAACTGCACAATTTGGGTCTGTTGCCCTGTGTCAGCCATATGCAGCCGGCATATTTAATAAATTTCCTCCTTTAATAAAACTTTTCAAAAAGTTATTTGGACTATGTGCCTCTATGAAAACCCACGGAATTGTGAATTGGGTACTTTATAACACCTAGGTGCATAAAATGATAGAAGATTTAAAAAGACTATTGAAGACTAAGCTTAAATGAGTGCTTGCTTTCAAATTCTGCTTGGGGAATCAGAATGTATTTAAGTGAATTTAGTGATTGACATGTTGGACTTTATCATTTCTATACTGATACATCTTTATAAGCAGAGAAAAAGAATTCCACAGGAAGACAAAACAAAACTCTTCATCAAATTACAAAGCACAAAAGGAAATGAACAATGAGGAGCAAATGTCAGGAGATATATGAAACAGTGGAATTGTCATAACTTGAGGAAATAAAGTAGTTTAAACAAATATAAAACTTAGGAATAAAGAACAAGTTCCTCAATTGATAAAGAACATCTATAAAAACCCATGTCTTATATCATAATAGTAAGAATGCTTTCCCCCTAAGATCAGGTACAAACCAGTGTCCTCTCATTACTTGTAGTCACCATTGTTCTAAAAGTCCTAGGTAGTGCACTAAGACAAGGAAAGGGAAATAAAAGGTATACAAGTTGGGAAGGAAGAAATGAAACTGCCTTTGTTTGCAAATGACATGGTTATCTATGTGGAAAATACCAAAAGAATTAACAACAAAAATCCTAGAGTTAACAAGTGAGTATAGCAAGGTCACAGGATACACATTATTACACAAAGTCAATTGATTTCTTATATACGGACAATGAACAACTAGGATTTAAAGTTAAATTATTTACCCCAAAATGAGGTACTTAGATATAAATCTAACACAATATATGTAGGATCTATATAGGGAAAACTCTAAAACGCTGATAAAAAGAATATAAGAAAATCTAAATAAATGATATTCTGTCTTTATGGATTGGAAGGCTCAGTAGTGTTAAGATATCAGTTCTTCCTAATTTAATCTGTAGATTTAGTAAAATACCAATGAAAATTCCAGAAAACTATTTGTAGACTTTGACAAACTAATTCTAAGTTTTATATGGAAAGGCAAAAGACCTAGAATAACCAATGTAAAACTGGAGAAGGAGGAGGAGGAGAAGAAGGAAGAGGAGGTTAAAAATATAACAATATCTGATTTCTAGACTTCTGATAAATCTATAATAATCACAACAGCATGATATTGGCAAAAGAACAGACATATAGAGCAATGAAACAGAATAGGGTGCTCAGAAATAGACCAACATAAACATAGTCAGTAACTGATCTTTGACAAAGAAGTAAAGGCAGTTAAATAAAAAAAGGACAGTGTTTTCAACAGATGGTTCTGGAACAATTGGACATCCATATGCAAGACTTAACACATTTCACAACATTAACTCAAAACTGGATTATAGACTTATATGTAAAACATAAAATTATAAAACTTCTAGAAGATAATATAGGAAAAATTTAGATGCCATTGGGGTTTGGTGATGAATTTTTAGATACACTAAAAGGATGACTCATGAAAGAAAAGTTGATACATTAAACTTTATTAAAATTAAAAACTTCTGTTTTGGGAAAGATACTGCTAAGAGAGTCATAAACTAAGAGAAAATATTTGCAAAACACATATTTGTAAAAAACTTGTATTTGAACTATAAAATAACTTTTAAAATAAAAAGAAACAACTCAATTTAAACATGTTCAAAAGATCTGAATAAATATACCTCCAAAGATGATATATAGATAGCAAATAAGTGCATTAAAAGAGCTCAATATTATTTGTCATTTGAGATTTTCAAACTAAAACAACAATGCGATAATTATTATATGGCTATTAGGTTGACTAAAATAAAAAAAAACTATACATACTAATTGCTAGTAAAGATGTCAGGCAACAGGAATGCTCTTTCATTACTGGTGGGAATCTAAAACAGTACAGCCATGTTGAAAGACCGCCTGACTGTTTTTTACAGAGCCATATGGTCCACATGATACAGTAATCATGCTCCTAGATATTGACTTCACTAATTTGAGAACTTATGTCCACATAAAAACCACACATAAATATTTGTAGTAACTTTATTTATAATCACCAAATATGGAATCAACTAAAATGTCCTTTAGTAAGTTAATGGGTAAACAAACTGTGGCCAATCCATACAGTGGAATATTATTTAACCATTAAGAAATGAGCAATCAAGCTAGGAAAAGACATGATAAACCTTAAATGCTTATCATTAAGTAAATATGCTTGTCTGAAAGGGATACCTACTGTATAATTTCATTTATGCAACATTCTGGGAGAAGTAATGCTATAGAATAATAAAGAGACAAGTGATTTCCAGAGGCTTGAGAAGAAAGTGGAGTGTGTGTGTGTGTGTGTGTGTGTGTACAAAGTTAAATAAATGTTACTCTGGTGGGTTTTTATAAAGGTGTGTTAATCTGCTTGGGCTATCACGACAAAATGTCACAGACTGGGTGGCTTAACCAACAGAAGTGTACTTACTTTCTCATAGTTTGGAGGCTAACTACCTAAGAGAGTCTTGGGGTATAAATGGTCATTTGAGGACAAAACAGCAATTTGCAAGCCAGGAAGAAAGCTCTCAACAAAAACTGAACTCTGCTGGAAACTTGTTCTTGGACCGGAACTGGACCAGGATCCAGAACGTGAGAAAATAAGTTTCCATTGTTTAAAGCTATCCAGTCTGTGAGATTTTGTTATGGCAGCATGAACAGACTAAGACAAGAGTGGTAAAACTATTCTGTATAATATTGTAATGGTGCATTTGTCAAAACCTATAGAACTTTATAGCACAAAGAATGACTCTTAATATATGCAAATTACCAAAACCCACTTAGGAGGTTGGGGAAATCCCAGGATGGAATGAAGAATTTAAACAAAATAATCTAACCATATTACTAATTACGAAACAACCTACTTAAGAAAGTGGAAGGAAAAGGAGCTGACCTAAGTAACTAAAAATGATTGGAGTCTGTTAAATTAAACATACACATTGTACTCTAGTTGGGCAAGTTGCTTCCCATGGTGCTCCAGTTAACCATTCTGATCCTGGTGCTTGTGTATACTGTAATTGAACTGTTAATAACTGAATGGCTGATGATGGGAGCCAGGTTATTTTACTGTTGGAGTGGAAGTTTACAGATAAGCAAAGAAGAGGCTAGAATAATCCATGTGAAAATGGATTGAAGTTGGAAACATCAGTATACACTCATTATTAGCTTAATATAGCTATAAGTTACATAGAAAAATATTTACAAATGTGTTATAAATATGGCGTAGTATACACATATATATTTACTCGCTCTGTCAGCTGAGAGGTCCTGAAATCAATGACACACTGGTAGCACTGAACACACCTAACACTAAGATTTTGGTTTCTAATTTCATTCTCCAGTTTAAAAAATCAGGGTTCCCTGGAAAAATGACAGATTCTATGACTGGGGCAGAAAATATATTAGAAGAGCTTAGTAGTTTAATGTGCCAGAATATAAGGAAGTATTTAACAAACAAAAACAAAGCAAAATCTCACAATGATGGGGACACAGAAAAGGAACACAGAAACCAATTGAATGATGGCCAAATATATAACAGTTTGAACAAAAAAATAAATAAATATGAGATTATAGCCCAAATATAACATATTCATGCCTGAGTCCATCAATACTGATATAAACAGATGACTGAATAAATAATAAATGGAGTGAAAAGCCAAATCTGTGCAGAAGAATTCTAAATAAGCTGTGTAAGTACTGCACCCTCAAGGAAATGAAGTATAATTCTTCTTTCCTTTAGCATGGTGACTTTCTTTCACAAAGTGCAGCATAGAAAGGGGAGGAGAAGGATAACTCCACAGCAGAGATACCCCAAAACACTACTCCATTCAGGTATCAAGGTTGACATCAATAGTGCAAGGTCATGCTGGTAATGTGTATGCTTGATATGATGTGGAGAGAATGACACTTTTTCTCTGTGATCTTCCCACACCCATAATCTGAGCCTATTAACAAGCAAATATTGAACAAATCATAGTTAAGAGACATCTTACAAAGTACCAACCAGTGCTTCTTAAAACTGTAAAGGTCATCAAAACAAGTAAAGTCTATGAACTGTTATAGCCAAGAGAAGGCAAAGTAGACATAATGGCTAAATATAATGTGATGTCCTGAAAGACATCCTAGAACAGAAAAAGACATTAAGTATAAATAACAATTATAATAAAGTATAAATGTTAGTTCATAGTAACATATTAATATTGTTTCATTAATTATAACAAATATGCCATACTAATACAATAAGAGAAAACTATGTGTAAATATATGAAAACCCTCTGTATTATCTTTACAAATTTTCTGTCATTCTAGAAATTTTCTAAAAAATTAAATGTATTAAAAATAAGGACATTGAAGTTGATTAAAGAGACTAGAAAGCAATAGAAACCATAGTGGGGTAAAAAATACTAACATTAATTGGGAGGATTTAATAGGTTTTATTTTTGTTCTGTCATTTATTTATTTGTTTGTTTTTACAGAGACAGAGAGAGAGTCAGAGAAAGGGATAGATAGGAACAGACAGACAGGAACGGAGAGAGATGAGAAGCATCAATCATCAGTTTTTCGTTGCGACACCTTAATTGTTCATTGATTGCTTTCTCATATGTGCCTTGACCACGGGCCTTCAGCAGATCAAGTAAACCCTTGTTCGAGCCAGCGATCTTGGGATCTTGGGTCCAAGCGGGTGAGCTTTGCTCAAACCAGATGAACCCGCACTCAAGCTGGCGAGCTCGGGGTCTCGAACCTGGGTCCTCCACATCCCAGTCCAACACTCTATCCCCTGCACCACTGCCTGGTCAGGCTAATTGGGAGGATTTAAATAAATATAAATACATATTTATTCTAACAGCATTTTCTTTGAAATTAAATTTAATGATGGATAGAACAGCATATAATACATAGATACTGAGAACATTTGAGAACTGAAAGATATAGGAAATTACCTTAATGTAGAGAAAGAGAGATAAAGAGAATGAAAGTATCTAAAGAGTTTAAGAACAGGGAGAAGAGACTGAAAGGTCTAATATGCACCTAATGGACATTCTCAAAGAATGAAAGATGAAAGGGAGAAAGAGAAAATGAGAGACAATATTTAAAGAACCAATGATCAAGAATGAGCGAAATTGATTTAAAAAAGCACACACACATAAATTATTAGAGTCAGAATGTTTATGTCTTGAGCTGGGTAAATAAATATAAACCTACACTCACACATTATAACAGAACCATGGAACATTTAAGTCAATGAGAAAATCTTAAAAGCTACCAAAAAGGAAAAACATACTATAATGAATAATAATAATGTTGACAGACTCAAGTTTCTAAATGTGTGACAGTGAGAAGGAAACCCACCTCTACTAAATTTCTCATGATAAAAAATTTCTCTTCATAGTATCTTTTTTAGCCTTTCCTAGGTGTACAACTTAGCTCCTTCTTATATTTCTAAAGTTACTATCTAGATAAAGAAAATATCTATTAAAGAGACAAGACTTTTGGTGGGCAACTGAGTACATATGTTCAATTTGTATTTGTTTCTTCGATCATCCAACATATCAATGAACAATTTTTGAGCCAATTGTAAACAGTGGGAACTGTGTTAGAAATTCAAAACAAATGAAAGTTCCTCACATCAAAGCTTAGTGTTCTGTCAGAAGACAAATATTTATATTATAGTATGGTAAATTCTAAAAGTAAAGCTATGATATATTTATTTTATTTTATTTTTACATAGACAGAGAGAGAGTCAGAGAGAGGGACAGATAGGGACAGACAGGAACGGAGAGAGATGAGAAGAATCAATCATCAGTTTTTTGTTGCAACACCTTAGTTGTTCATTGATTGCTTTCTCACATGTGCCTTGACCATGGCCTTCAGCAGACCGAGTAACCCCTTGCTCGAGCCAGTGACTTTGGGTTCAAGCTGGTGAGCTTTGCTCAAACCAGATAAGCCCACGCTCAAACTGGTGACGTCGGGGTCTCGAACCCGGGTTCTCCGCATCCCAGTCTGATGCTCTATCCACTGCACCACTGCCTGGTCAAGCTGCAATATATTTTAAGAGCCTATACAAGGGTCACTTAACTCAGACAGGAGTTAGAACTGTGATCATTATTGTTCATAAACCCTTTAGGAAAAAAATGCAAAGAACTTCACTTATGATATTAAATCATACATGCTAAATGAAATTACATAATTGTTAACAAATAATTCATTTGACTTGAAGAAAGCTTTCCTTTTCTTTATAACTGTGAATTTGGTGATTATGACCGGAGAGAATTCTGGTCAGACAACAAATTTAATATTGATAAACTGTTTGTGCTTAGATTGAAGAGCAGAGAAGACTGGATGGTACCCATTTTCTTTCCCAATGAGCATTTGAAGAGAGCGTCTTCCATTTTCACCACACTTGTTTATGAACCAGCAATGTTAGAGAGGAAACCAGGAGAGGAATAACATTTGCATTGTTTGGAGGGAGAAATTCTATTATTGCCTTGACCTTAAGTGCACAGAATTAAGTAAACGATATATTCCTCATATCTCACCACTACCTCAGCTAAATAGTGGATAAAATGAGAAAGAAACAAATCAATCAAACAACAGAGTTTACAATTATAAAATGTCTTCTTTATAGTAACTGCCATTTTCTTGATCATCAATAAGTAAGTAAATTTTAAGTATTTTTTTAACAAAATAAAAAATTGGTAAAACATCATAGGTATGGGTCTGATCCTCACTAGCTGTACGTGAAGACACAATTGTCATTTCCGTACCATAGTGTATGACACTTATTTTAGTTTTAAAACTACAGACAGAGCCACTGATTAAAAACAGGATGTGGGTGAATGAATAGTCATGCATAAACCTCACTGGACTAGACATAAGCTAAGGTAATGGTTCTGAAACAGCAGTCTTCAGACAACTGCTGGCTTGCTGCATAAGAATCACCTAAGAGACTTATTAAAATGCAGACTCCCAGTCATCGAATTCCAAAATATCTATCAAATAGGTCTGGGCAGGGTTCAGGTATTTTCCTTCTTAACAAGCTTTCCAAGAGATTCTCTCACAGATAGCCATGTAATCATACTTTTAGAAACCCTGCCCTAGAAGCTGACTGTTTCTCCTCCGCTAGCTCTTATATTGATAAAGGGTTGAACTCTGAATGATAGGAAAGAAGTATTAAAAAAAAATAGAGAAATGTCAAAACTATTAAGAAACCTACCATCTAATAACTTTCCTGTTAGATTTCCCATCATGGTGTGTGAAATCTTTATTCTATCCAACCTTAAAAAAACATTCTACCCTCTCATTTTCAGCAAAAAACACTGACTCCTATTCCAGTGAAGTGGAAGCCATCTGAAAGAAGTTTCCTTAATTCCATTACTCCCAATGATTTCTGTCTCTTTTTCTCTTTGCCTTGTTTCTGAGTAAAGGTATTGACTGCAGTGAAAAATGTGAAAAACCCACATTTTTCACATTTTACTTACCTACAACTTTCTTCTGCTAGACCTAATAAATGTTTTCCTATTTAGAATTTAACCAACTGGATCTGTGTTACCAGCATAAAAAAGAAGATGATATCTGTTTGATAGTTAATTTTATGAGCCCTTGAGTTGCTCAGCTTAAGCAGGAGGAGAGTATTATTCATGGATCCTGTTCCATCTTCCTCCCTAAATCCCTGAGAACTTTGGGGTCCTTTTTGGCTGTGCTTCCAAACTTCATGAAAAGAGAGATGGAAAATTTAAAGAGCCACAGTGGGCCTAGGTTCAATTACCATTGCTTATGTTGTCACAAAGTGTCAATACTGAAATCTTGACCTGCAGAGTTCAAGGCACTGACACAGTTCCTGGTCCTGAGTGGGTATCCTGAGGGGCCAAGTGGAGTCGACATCCTGAGGGACAGGCTGAATGGCGAGGCTGAGTGGCCAGGTGACTGGGCAGGCTGAGGGGCCAGGCTGAGTGGCCATGTGGAGTGGGCAGCCTGAGGGCCAGGCTGAGTGGCCAGGCTGAATGGCGAGGACTGAGTTGCCAGGCTAGTGGGCTGTTTGAGGGGCTAGGCTGAGTGACCAGGCTGAGGTGCCAGGCTGATGGGCTAGGCTGAGTGGCCAGGTTGAGGGGCCAGACTAAGTGGCCAGGTTGAGGGGCCTTGTGAAAGGGCTAGGCTTAGTGTACTGGTTGAGGGGCCAGGCTGAGTGGGCAGGCTGAGGAGCCATGTGAAATGGACAGGCTGAGAGGCCAGGCTGAGTGGCCAGACTGGTGGGGAAGCTCAGAAGCCAGGCTGAGGGGCCATGCTGAGGGGCCAGACTCAGGGGCCATGTAGAGTGGCCAGACTGAGGGACCAGGCTGAGTGGCCATGTGGAGTTGTCAGGCTGAGGGTCCAGGTTGAGTGGCGAGGCTGAGTGGCCGGGCTGAGGGGCCAGGCTGAGTGGCCATGTAAAGTGGGCAGGCTCAGGGTTCATGTGAGGTGGGCAGGCTGTTGGTCCTGGCTGAGTGGCCAGGCTGAGGTGCCAGGCAGATGGACCAGGCTGAGTGGCCACAATTAATGCACAGGCTGAGGGGCTAGTTTGAGCGGCTAGGCCGAGCGGCCAGGTTAAGTGGTCCGGTTTAGGGAACAGGCTGAGTGGGCAGTCTGAGTGGGCAGGCTGAGGGGCCAGGCTGAATGGCCATGCTTTGGGTCCATGTGGACTGGGAAGGCTGTTGGGCCAGGCTGAGTAGGCCGGCTAAGTGGACATGTGGAGTGGGCAGTCTGAGGGGCCAGGCTGAGGGACCATTCTGCATGGCCAGAATAAGGGACGATGTAGAGTAGCCAGGTTGAGGGGCCAGGCTGAGTGGGCAGGCTGAGGGGCCAGGTAAGTAAGCTGGCTGAGGGGCCAGGCTGGGGGGCCAAGCTAGGGGCCATGTGGAGTGGCCAGGCTTAGGGGCCGGCTGAGTGGCCAGGCTGAGGGGCCATGTGAAGTGGCCAGGCCTAGGGGCCAGGATGAGTGCCAGGCTGAGTTGCCAGGCTGACTGTGCAGGCTGAGGAACCATATGGAGTTGCCAGGCTGAGGGTTTAGGTAGTGGGGATGCAGAGAAGCGAGGCTGACTGTGCAGGGTGTGGGGTGAGTCTGAGTCGGCAGTCTGAGTGGCCTGGAAGAGGGGCCAGGCTGAATGGCAAGGCTGAGTGGCCCGGCTGACGAACATGTGGTTTGGCCAGGCGGAGGGTCCAGGCTGAGTGTCCGGGCTGAGAGGCCATGCTGAGGGTCTATGCTTGGGTGCCAGGCTGAGGGGCCATGTGGATTGGTCAGGCTAAGGGGCCAGGTTTAGTGGTCAGGCTGATGGGCCCAACTGAGGGGCAGGCTGAGTGGGCCACTTGCAGGTCCAGGATGAGTAGGCAGACTGAGGGGCCAGGCTGAGTGGCCAAGCTGAGGGCCCATGCTGAGGGGCCATGCTGTGGGGCCAGTCTGAAGGGCCATGTGGAGTGGCCTGGCTGTGTGGCTAGGCTGAGTGGCCGGGCTGAGGTGCCAAGCTGATGGGCCAGGCTAAGGGGCCAGGCTGAGTGGCCATGTGAAATGGTCAGGCGAGGGGCCAGGCTAAGTGGCCATGTGGAGTGGCGAAGTTGAGGAACCAGGATGAGTGTGCCAGGCTTATTTTCCAGGCTGAGTAGGCAAGCTGAGTGGCCAGGCTGAGGGTCAAGGTAAGTGAGCTGGCTTTGGGGCCAGGCTGAGTGGGCAGACTGATGGTCCATGTGGAGTTGGCAGGCTGAGTTGGCAGGCTGACGTGCCAGGCTGAGTGGGCAAGGTAAGGGGTCAGGCTGTTTGGGCAGGCTGAGAGGCCATGCTGAGGCGTCATGTTGGCTGGCCAAGCTGAGCGAACATGTGTAGTGACCATGCTGAAGGGACAGGGAGAGTGGCCAGGTTGATTGGGCAGGCTGAGTGGGCCGTCTGAGAGGCGAGGTTGAGGGGCCATGTGAAGTTGCCAGGCTGAGGGGCCAGTTGAAATGGCCATGCTCAGGATCCATGTGTAGTGGGCAGACTGTTCGTCCAGGCTGAGTGGGCTGGCTCAGGGGCCATGCTGAGTGTCCAGGCTGAATGGCCATGTGGAGTGGGAAAGCTGAGGGGTCATGCTGTGTGGGCAGGCGAGGGGCCTGGTTCCTGGGCCATGGTGAGGGATCAGATTGAGGGGCCATGTGGTTTGGCCAGGTTGATGGTCCAGGCTGAGTGGGACAGGTAAGGGGCCAGACTGAGTGGGCTGTATAATTGGCTAGGCTTTGTTGCCAGGCTGAGGTGCCCTGTGAAGTGCGCTGGCTGTTGCGCCAGGCAGAGTGTGCCGGCTGAGTGGGCAAGCTGAGTGGCCAGACTAGTGGGGAGGCTGGTAAGTTAGCTTGAGTGGGCAGGCTGAGGGTTCATGTAGAATATCCAGGCTTGGGGGCCAGTCTGAGGAGTCATGTGTAGTGGCCAGGCTGAGGGGTAATGCTGATTGCTAGGCCGACTAGCCAGGATGAAGGACCAGGCTGAGGGGCTAGACTTAGTGGTCAGTTTGAGGGGCCTTTCAGAAGGGCCAGGCTGAATGGGCAGGCTGAGTGACAGGCTGAGGGGCCAGGCTGAGTGGCCAGGCTGAGGTGCCAGGCAGATGAGCCAGGATGAGTGGCCATGATTAATGCCCAGGCTGAGGGGCCAGTTTGAGTGGCTAGGCCGAGCGACCAGGCTAAGTGGGCCAGGCCAAATGAGCTGGTTAAGGGAACAAGATGAGTGGGCAGTTTGAATTGGCAGGCTGAGGATCCAGGCTGAGTGACCAGGCCAAGGGGCCAGGCTGAGAGGCCAGGCTTAGTGGGCAGGCTGAGGGACCATGCTGAGTGGCCTTGCTATGGGTCCATGTGGACTAGGAAGGCTATTGGGCCAGGCTGAGTGGGTAGGCTGAATAGACTGGCTAACTGACCATGTAGAGTGGGGAGTTTGAGGGGCCAGGCCAAGTGGCCAGGCCGAGCGTTCAGGTAAGTGAGCTGGGTGAAGGGCCAGGCTGAGTGGGCAGACTGATGGTCCATGTGGAGTTGGCACACTGAATTGGCAGGCTGAGGTGCCAGGCTGATTGGGCAAGGTAGGGGCCAGGCTGTTTGGGCAGGCGGAGAGGCCATGCTGAGGGGTCATGTTGGGTGGCTAGGCTGAGCAACCATGTGGAGTGGCCAGGCTGAAGGTCCAGGTGTAGTGGGCAGGCTGTTTATCCAGGCTGAATGGACATGCTGAGGGGCCAGGCCGATTGATCATGTTTGGGGGCCAGGCTAGGGGCTATGTGGAGTGGCCAGGCTGAGTGGCCATGCAGAAGAGCCAGGTATTGTGGGCAGACTGAGGGGCCAGACTGAGTGGGCAGGCTGAGTGACTAGGCTGAGTGCCCACGCTGAGGTGGCCAGGTCTAGGGGTCAGAATGAGTGCCAGGCTGAGTGTGCAGGCTAAGTTGCCAGGCTGACTGTGCAGGCTGAGGGGTCATGTGGAGTGGGCGGGCTTAGGGGCCCAGCTAAGGTGCCATGGTGAGGGGCCTGATTGAGAGGCTACATGGTTTGGCCAGGTTGAGGGTTCAGGCTGAGTGGGACAGGTAAGGGGCGAGACTGAGAGGGCCGTATAATTGACTAGGCTTTATGGCCAGGCTGAGGTGCCATGTAGAATGCGCCGGCTGTTGTGCCAGGCGGAGTGTGCTGGCTGAGGGGCCAGGCTGAGTGGACAGGCTAGTGGACAGCCTGAAAAGCCACAGAGTGGGCAAGCTGAGGGGCCAGGCTGAGTGGCCAGACTAATGGGGAGGCTGGGAAGCCAGCCTGAGTGGGCAGGCTGAGGGGCCCAGCTGAGTGGCCAGGCTTAGGTGCTAGGCTGAATGGCGATGCTTAGGGGTCAGGCAAAGGGCCCATGTGGAGTGGGCCGACTATTGGGCCAGTCTGAGTGGGCAGGCTGGGTTGCCAGGATGAGTGGCCATTTGCAGTGAGCAGGCTGAGGGATCTGGATGAGTTGTCTGGCTGAGGGGCCTGGCTTTTAGAGGTAAAGAGAGTTTGAAGTAATTGCTGGCCGTCATTTTAATTGGGCTGGTGCATGTAGAAAATAGATATTAAAAGAGTAATTAATCTGTGAGGGTTGGCAGAGAAAGAATGGTTTTGATTTTTTTAGTTATAGAGATTACTGGTGGAAAAGAGAATATAAACCTTGAACTGGTGGCCACTAGGCTTAGGGACCACTTGTTGCAGGGGAAGGATGGGGGCTGCCGGGACAGTAGTGTTGGGGTCCTTGGATTGTGAGCAGCATCATGGGTGAGAGAGAACTTGGGGGCCAGAGGAGTGCAGTGTTGGGACTCTGGACTATAGAATTTATTTTGACGGGTATGGGGGGGACCGAGGGGTTGCATTAGCCTTGGAGTTGGAAATTTCAGGTTTCCGAGCTGAGGTGTAAGGGGGAACACCAGGGAGGATTGGACTTTCAGGCAGGGCGGGCAAGACCAGTGACGGGAGTTTGGACTTAAAAGTTTGGTAGTAGAATAGTTTGCCTGTTTTGTTTGCGTTGTGGAGGGTGGGAGGCATTTTTTGAGCTACTTTGGTTGTTTAGTAAGAATATTAATTTAGCCTGACCAGGCGGTGGCGCAGTGGATAGAGCATCGGACTGGGATGCAGAAGACCCAGGTTCGAGACCCCAAGCTCGCCAGCTTGAGCACGGGGCCATCTGGCTTGAGCAAAAAGCTCGCCAGCTTGGACCCAAGGTCGCTGGCTCCAGCAAGGGGTGGCTCAGTCTGCTGAAGGCCCGCGGTCAAGGCACATGTGAGAAAGCAATCAATGAACAACTATAGTGTTGCAACGGCAACGGGAAACTAATGATTGATGCTTCTCATCTCTCTCTGTCCATGTCTGTCTGTCCCTATCTATCCCTCTCTCTGACTCTCCCTCTGTCCCTGTAAAGAAAAAAAAAAGAATATTAATTTAGATTTGTATATACGGAATTTGGTCCCGGTGTCCAGGGATGCGCGAAGATGACAGGTTGAATTTGGTAAGAAAGTAGAGTTTTTTGAGGGCCAGCTTTCCAGAGGAAACGTTGGTCATTTTAATTTATACAGATTGTGAAGCTTTTCAAAGCTGACGTTAGCTCCATAGTCAGCAGCTCTGTTTTTAAAGTTTTGAAAGTTATTTTAAAAACATTTAAGCGGCGTATATTTAGTATATGGAGTAGATTTATTTATTTTGACAAACTTGGCATAATTTAGATTAAGAGATAATGATGTATAAATTTAACAGAACATATATAGATAAAAATTGATTTTTGGATTATTGACCACCCGTTGCATGTCAGGTTTGGGTCGGGGAGGATATGCCACTGACCCCCAGGGGTACACCAACCTGTCAGGACCAAGTGTCTTACCAGCAGGATTTTGAGCGGCATAATGTTTAACTGAGTAGAGATGTTCCTTTTGGTTTCTCTGGCAGCCTTGTGCCTGGGGCTGAGGAATATCTCTCAGAGATCTTTTCCTAGGCAGGTCATTCGAAGGCCCAAATAGGCTTATGGGGCCTCCAAGATGTTGCTGTGCAACTTGCGAGAAATTGAAGCAGAATCCAAATTGAGGAAAAATTTAGAAAAGTTTTTAATCATTGGCCAGTGGACTAACTGCATTTCACACAGGGAAGCAGAGAGGGCGGCCCAGAGTCATGGGGAGAGGAGTATTTAAAGACAAAAATTACAAAGTTATAGTTGGTTTAGTATATTTGTATATTTTGTAAAGATATAAGATTTTAAGAATATGAAATTAGTGTTTAACCGTTCTTGTAAAAAGCTAATGTATGAGAACTATATTTTGTTTATATTAGTAAAAGTAAACTTTAATTTTGCATAAATTTGTTAAAAAATTTTCTTTTTCAATTATGGCTATGGCTACTAAACCTCAATTTTTTTTATAAACCCATTTTTTCTAATTTCTAACTTAAAAACAAAAATTTTAAACATAAACTAACAACATGCCATTGCACATGTTAACCATATTTTTAAATAAGTAAAAAATATTCTGTACTATTAATGTTAAAATTGCACATATGAAACCAAACTTGGTTCCATTAGAAAAAAGTGTGAAATTGGGGTTTTGCGGGGCCCTTCAGAATTCGGGGACCAGGGTGCACCTAGTTCGCCTGCCATTAAGTCCAACTTTGTATGGTAGTAACACATGAGCCAGACCTTCAAGATTAAATAGAATTTTCAAATTTGAGACTTAGCTGGCCCTACCCTCCTATTGCTGGTGCACAGCAGAAAAGTTAAACACAGAAGCATATGAATACCAAGCCACCTTGTGCATGTCGGGGCTGCTTTTCTGTTTCTCACCACCATACTCAGATAATTCTTTCCCAAATGCTCTAAACTAGAGGTTAGCTATGGTCCACAGGCTGAATCTGGCCTGCTGCCTTTTCTTTTAGGTAAACTATTATTGGAATATACCCATTCTTGTTCACCTACTGTCTGTGGCTGCTTTTAATTAAGTCCAGTTTTTATCATTTTTATTTTATTTTTTTAATTTTTTACAGGGACAGAGAGAGAGAGAGTCAGAGAGAGGGTAGGGACAGACAGACAGGAACGGAGAGAGATGAGAAGCATCAATTATTAGTTTTTCGTTGCCGTTGCAACACCATAGTTGTTCACTGATTGCTTTCTCACACATGCCTTGACCAGGGGCCTCCAGCCAATGGAGCCACCCCTTGCTAGAGCCAGGGACATGGGGTCTGGTCCAAGCTGGCGAGCTTTTGCTCAAGCCAGATGGGCCCGCGCTCAAGCTAGCGACCTTGGGGTCTCGAACCTGGGTCTTCCGCATCCCAGTCCGACGCTCTATCCACTGCACCACCACCTGGTCAGGCTGGAACCAATCTTAATGACCTTAGATAGTCTATGACTACCTAGATATGGTACTAAAACACAACATATAAAATAAAAATGAGCCTGACCAGGCGGTGGCACAGTAGATAGAGTGTTGGACTGGGATGCGGAAGACCCAGGTTTGAGACCCCAAGCTCGCCAGCTTGAGCGCGGGCCCATCTGGCTTGAGCAAAAGCTCGTCAGCTTGGACACAAGGTCACTGGCTCCAGCAAGGGGTTGCTCGGTCTGCTGAAGGCCCACTGTCAAGGCACATGTGAGAAAGCAATCAATGACCAACTAAGGTGTTGCGACAGCAATGAAAAACTAATGATTGATGCTTCTCACCTCTCTCTGTTTCTGTCTGTCTGTCCCTATCTATCCCTCTCTCTGACTCTCTGTCCCTGTTAAAAAAAAAAAATTGGTTCCAATGTTTTTCTTTTATGAATTTTAGCTCATACATTAAATGTCTTATCCATTTTAAGTTAAAATGGTTTTATTTAGAGATCCAGATTCATTCTTTTACATGTAGATGTCCAGTTATCCTAGAATTTTGGCATACTAATCGAGCAATAAATTGACTACGAATGTAAAAGTTTATTTTGAACTCACAATTATATTTCACTTGTTTATGTTTATCCTTATGCCAATACTTCAATGACTGATTAGTGTAGTATTGACGTTTAAAAGTTGTAAATGTGAGTCATCAAAGTTTGCTCATTTGAAGAAATATTCCTGACCAAACATCTGGGACCTTTGAAAAGCTATATTTTAGAATAAGTTTACCAATTTCCGCCAAAAACCCCTCACAAACAACAACAAAATATCCTCAAGCAACAACAGTAACAAAACAGCAGATGGAATTTTTTTAGGAATTGTATTGACTCTATAAATCTATTTGGGAGTGTCACCATTTTAACAATATTAAATCTTGCAATTCCTGAATTGTATATCTTTCCATTTATTTATGTCTTTAAAAATTTCTTATAATAGTTCTTCATACTTTTCAGTGTATAGGTGTTGACATTTCTTTTCCTTTCTTTCTTTCTTTCTTTCTTTTTTTTACAGATACACAGAGAGAGTCAGAGAGAGGGATAGATAGTAATAGACAGACAGGAATGAAGAGAGATGAGAAGCATCAATCATCAGTTTTTCATTGTGGCACTTTACACTTGGATTGCGGGAAACGAGTTAAGTCGGCTCGCGTGAATTGCGCGTACTCCGCGGGAGCCGTCTTAACTCGATTCATATAGATTTGCGGTGGAGTGCAGGAAACGTGTAAACTCGGGCGGATTGTAACTGCGTATTACCAAATATTTGTTTGTTTGCCGTTCACAAAGATACCTACCTGCGTATGCGAACCGTTTCATACCCATTTTGGCGGGAAATTCACCCGACACCGTAGTGTTTAGTAATAATTTTTGAGTTAATTAAAAAATATAATTTAGCATATAATTCTATTCAACTTTTATAATTCTGTCAGTAAAAACAGATTATCTCTTCTTTGCACGTTGACAAGTCTAATTATCCATATTCAAAAAAACTTGAATGTTAAATACCGTAATTCCTTTAAAATTGAAATTTAATGGCCCTGGCCAGTTGGTTCAGCAGATAGAGCATCAGCCAGGTATATGGATGTCCCAGGTTCAATTCCCAGTCAGGACACACAAGAGAATCAACCATCTGCTTATCTCTTCCTTCCTCTCCACCTTCTCTCTCTCTTTCCCTCCTGCAGCCAGTGGTTCAGTTGGTTCAAGCACTGGCCTGGGTGCTGAGGATAGCTGGGTTGGTCTAAGCGTGTCAGCCTTAGGCACTAGAAAGAGCTTGGTTGATTCAATGTCGGCCACAGATGGGGTTGCCGTGGATCCCAGTCAGGGCGCAGGCAGGAGTCTATCTCACTATCTCCCCTCCTCTCACTTAAGGAAAACAAGAGAGAGAGAAAGAAATTTATTATTTGCAAAGTCTCACTGTTATAATCATGAGTCATGTTAATTTGGAGTTTCCATAAGCAAAAGAAGTCATGCATTATCTTTGTATATGTAAATGGATGTAGTTTACTTTTAATTGTTGAAGTAGTTACATTTTTCATAGCATTCTTTGCATGATCAGAAAAATTTAGGATTACTTTTTACAAGTTTTTAGGATTCTCTGTGATTTTCTTCTTATTAATGAGGCTTATTTTTATTATTATTCTGTTTTTCCCTAGATAAAAGTTAAACAGCTAGGACAGCTACATTCTTTTACTGAAACCAGTGCACAAAGTGACCATCTACACAAGTTAAATAAGGCTCTAGAGAGCAAGTATACTCAGGTGTGAATAATAGCTACAGATTGCTGTTGTTTTAAAGAAATTGGTTCTTTTTTCTCCACCTTACAATACAGTCTCAGAAAAATAAGTATTCAAACTAAAGTAGGCACTTAGCTTCAATTATCTTGACAATTACAATTCTGTAGACCCAAGGGCAAGTTTAAAGGTGTAGAAATCAGTAAGGGTTAACGTAGTATATCACATGAATTTCTAGATTTCTAGAATGCATACTCCCTTATATCACTACAAACATATAAGAATTTTGAATTTCTGGAAATCATGTCAATTTCTAATTCTAGATTTTTCCTAACTTTAAATTAGTTCTTTTAAATGTCACTAGTGTGGCTTGAGCAAGAGGTCACTTGGTCTGCTGTAGCCCCCCACCCCATTCAAGGCACATATGAGAAAGGACTCAATGAATAACTAAGGTGCCACAACAAAGAATTGATGCTTCTCATCTCTCTCCCTTCCTGTCTGTCTGTCCCTATCTGTCCCTCTCTCTGTCTCTGTCACAAATAATAATAATAATCACAAAGCAATGTAACTTCTTTAAAAAAAGTGTCACTAGTGTTTTGCAAAGGAAGTAATAGAAGATGACTTGGCTTCTTGACTTCACTCTGCTCCTTACTACAGTGCAGTAGAAAAGTACAAGTAAAAAGACTGAAAACTAATCTCCTGTACCTTTCTCTCTGGAGGTACGCAATCGTTGCATCCCTTTGCCCTTGTTCCATTTGTATTTTCTCTAAATCATCTTTCACCTTGCTGAGAAAAGCCAGGACATCATCCAACATGATGGTGACTTTGCAGTTGTCCTTAGCTTCTGCCAACTGCTATTGAATGTATACCACCTAATAGAAAATGAAAACAGAAAAAGATATTTGATTCTTTCTGGTTACTCTGCTGTTGCGGAGTCCCATTACTTCTAGGAAAAAATATATGGAAACCAGACATGGTAGAATGCTAAGAGGAATAATTAAAGCATATTTTACTTGTATTCTGTTTCTTAAGTTATTGTGGCTTTGAGAAAAAGAAAACTAGACCCCAGATTCTATGAACCCTACAGTGAACTCTGAAGTGCTTCCCAACCACAGGCATGTCATAGCACATACATTAACCAGAGACATTGGGATCACCAATTCTTGGGTCAAGAAGTGGTCCCAGACTGGCCTGCACTGCCCTGGTCAGCTATCTTACGATGGGAGCAGAAGAGGAGAACTCATCTGAAGCCCATCAGAATTACTGAAGATTAAAGACCATAAAAGGAAGTGGAAGCTGCTGAAAAATGATGCAAAATCTAGTGCCAGCCCATGCTAGAAAGACCCCTGACCCAACTTAGCTTATAGTTGCAGCTAAAGTAGAAAATTCTCATGAGCCTCAACAAATCCAATCTTGCTAGCAAAGGCAGGATGCGTTCTTTGTGCGTCAAATGCAGGAAGGCGGTTTATTATCTTAGAACAGTGTGTGCTTGTGTGCTTTTGCAAAGATATTGTACAAACGTGCTGGAAAAATTGTAACCTTGTGGGTTTTCCCTATAAATACCCCTCTGCCTCCGAGCTCGGGGCTGTCCATTGCGAGAGGTGCGGCGGGCCAGTGAATAAAGTCCCCAAACTGACTGCATCAATTTGGGGTTCCAGGCCAGTTGGTTGCAGTTGCACCACAACACCTACCCCCTCAGGGGATCTCACAGAAAGTAGAGGAGGTAGAGAGGTCACACGGGCCGTAGCATCTGGAATACGGGGTGAAGGAGCAAATGAAGTTCCTTCCTTTCCAGTGGCTCTGCCCCGCTATTGGAAATTTGAAGACTGAAGCTTCTCTGCAGATTTCCTTTTTGGAGGCATCTCCTGTTAAAAATAATAAAATTGGCTAAAACTAGAATTATTTTTCAAAGGGTGCCCCTTAAGTAGAACAACACAATACTATAAATGAAGCAAAATGGAAAATATGTGAAAATGTGTTTAGTAATTTCCTTCAGAATGAAGAAATTACAGTGCAAAGTGCATCCTAGTGAAGAAGCAGAGCTTCAATCAAATTCCGTGTAAGAGGTGAATCCTATGAAGCCTCCTTTACCAGCAGAGTCAAACGGTTGAAGCCCCAAGGGACATTTGGAGATACATTCTAGTTTTTGTTACCAAAGTTATACATATACAAATGTTACAGATATAGAAGTTATACATGCTTGTAGTGTGTCAAAATATTTTTAGAAGTTATATACATGGTGAATTTGTAAATCATTGAAATGAATCACTTTTAGTAACACATTTCTGGATTATTTTTGTCACAAAATATTTTATATATTGTATACTTTATTTATTGTGTACTTTACTCCTTTCTTCAAATGTGTCACCTACAGAAAGCTTTCAATCTCAATAGTCACCATGTTACAAGTACGCACCTACTCTACTAATACCTCTCAAGTAAGCAGTCTATTGCAGGTGTACCTTGCTGCCTATAATTCAAAAACCAAAGACACTTTTTCCTCATGTCTCCCAAAGATTTTAAGCCTCAAATTAAAAAATGACTTCTTCAAGAACAGTATTTCTTATTGTACAGATAAAAAAGTGCTCTACAAAATACGAGCAATCTAAATCCAACAACATATAAAATGAATATGAACCTGAGCAGAGAAATTTACCCTGGGAATTAAAGCTTGATTCAACATTTGAAATCAATTAATGTAATATACCATAGTAACAGAATAAAGGACAAAATCTACAATATTATGTAAAGAGACACAAAGCATTTGACAAAATTCAACATACTTTCATGATAAAAATTCTCAATTCCTATAGAAGGTTAATTTCCTCATCTTGATAAAGGGCATTTACAAAAAAGCCCTCAGTTGACCTCATAATTAATGGTGACAAACTGAAAACCTCCCGCCTAAGCTAAGGATGTCTGTCTGTCTGCTCTGGCCACTTCAACATTATACTGAAGGTTCCAGGCAAGGAAATTACACAAGAAATAAAAGGCAGCAAAACTGGACAGAGAGAAATAAAACTATCTCTATTTGCAGATGACACAATATCATAAAGAGAAAATGTATCAAATATTGTATTAAGATTGCAATACTCCCCACATTGACCTACAGATCCAATACAAACCCTATCAAAATTCCAGCTGTCTTTTTCTTTTTCTTTTTTTGCAGGAACGGAAAAGCTAATCTTAAAATTCACACAGAAATGCAAGGATCCAGAATAGCCAACATGATCTTGATAAACCCCACAAACCTGGAGGACTCGCACATCTCAATTTCAAACTTACCACAAAACTGCAGTGATCAAAACTTTGCCACTGCATGATGACTGACACAGATCAATGAAATGGAACTGAGAGTCTAGAAATAAGATCATACATCTATGGTTAATTATTGACAATTAAGTAATTAATTAATTGCAGATTTCATGCAGCCAGTAAGCAGGATTAAAATTTCGATTTACTGAGTTTAGAGCTCAAGTTCTTAAGTAACACGTGTTTTGCCAATTCTTGAGTTATGCACAAGAACAACTGTTTTTATAAATGTAAAGAATAGGTGTGAAAAAAACATCTTCACCTATGTGAAAGAAAGGTTATATATAAAGTAAAGTGGCATTTGTTGGTACCAAATTACCATAATGTTATGTTCAGCTTTGCATGTTTTTGCCTTTACAATTAATTTCAGTATACAACTAAATGTATTAATATAAAATATAAGATCCATTTCTGGCCTGACCAAGGGGTAGCGCAGTGGATAGAGCATTCGCCTATGCTGAAAACCCATGTGAAACCCCAAGGCTTGAGCACAGGCTCATCAGCTTGAGCGCAGGGTCACCGGCTTGAGCATGAGATCACAGACATGACCCCATGGTTGCTGGCTTGAGCCCAAAGGTTGCTGGCTTAAAGTCCAAGGTTGCCGGCTTGAGCAAGGGGTCACTGGCTCAGCTGAAGCCCCCGGGTCAAGGCATATATAAGAAAGCAATCAATGTACAACTAAAGTGCCACAACTTTGAGTTGATGCTTATCTTTCTCCCTTCCTGTGTGTCTGTTCCTATCTCTCTCTGGCTAAAAAATAATAACAATAAAATAAAGATTCATTTCTTTATTTTCACATGGGAATTGTACATGAGCAAAAAAAGAACTTTAGAAATTATATTATTCATATCATTTGAATTATTACTCCTGTTATTAAAGGAATCCACAAACCAAACAAGTTAAATACTTAGTGTGAAGGCATTCAGTTAGTGAAGGAGATAGGAGACGTGCCTCTAAATAATAAAGTCTATAGAGAAAGGATCTTGTTCAGTACAGTCCGATACAGTTTAAAAATGTCAATTCTATATATATTATAGTTAGCAAAAGTATAAAGTACATGCCTGGGATTTCTTAATACCAAGTTAAGTTCAACGGTTGTTTTGGTGGGTGGAATACTTCTTCTATGTGTACAACATTTCACCTTGGGAGACAGGCTGTAAACTAAGTTCCTTGCAGTCTAAGAGTTTAGCCAAAGGCTACCAGTGGTTCTTAACCTTTTTTGAGGTACCGAACCCAACAGTTTCATATGTGCATTCACCGAACCCCACCTTGCTCAAAGAACAAAACCAACAAAGTACATGAACTCACAACAAATTGCGGTATTACTTTATTCTGGCCTCCGCGGCAGAGGCTTCTCCAGACCCCTGAGACTGACTCATCAAACCCCTAGGGGGTTCCCTACACCCTGATTGTTGTTGTTCCTTGAGGCAATCTATATGCCATTCCTCTTATCCCTTATTTGTGGAACTGCTAGTTACAATGTTATGCATGTGAGGTCGGATGGCAATGGGGGAAGGTAACATGAGGAACCAGATCCAAGAACTTTGACTGGAACTGCCCATATCCATGCCCGCCAAAAGAAACTTCCCAGAAGCACTTTGAAAAAGAACGACTGTCAGCCAATGAAATTACGCCGCATCATATCAACGCAATCACCCTACTGATGCTATAAATTACCCCCCCTGGCAGAAGAATCTGTGCGACTTCTCTGGCCCGTCTAGCGGACCAGAGAACTTCACCCGGGGTGCTCTCTGAATAAAGCTTTCATTAGCCCACACTTAGTGGCTAAGTCTTTCTTTCTTCCTCGGCGGGGAAAATACCTTACATTTGGTGCAGAAACCTAGGAGGAGCTTGAAGCCCATGGGGCCGCTCCTCTCCCCTTCCCTTCCGAGGAAGAACAGGACCTCTGACCTCCCACCCACTTCAGCACACAGTTCGGTAAGTCCCCTGCCTCTGGCCTCCCCTCAGTTCTTTCCGCCGAGACTCCCTGTCCATAATAGCAGCTGTATCAGGGACCTCTTATCAGTTCCAAGTGTGTGTGCCTGTGGAAACATCCCAGCCATACCCACTCCACCTAACCATCCAGTGGCCAGAGATTGAGTTGCAGGACGCCAATTCTCATCTCTGATCACTCCGAGGCTGAGGGAGGCCATGGGGGCAAAGGAATCTAAACCTGGCTCTAAAACACCCCTGTGGTGCCTTATCTGGAATCTCTCAAACATTGATCCCTCCTTAAAGAAGAAACTGATCTTCTTCTGCAATGTGCCTTGGCCACAATACCCACTGAATAACCAGACCAGGTGGTCTCCTGAAGGGACTTTCGATTTTAATACCCTTAGTGATTTACGGAACTATTGCCAAAAAACTGGGAAATGGTCAAAGATCCCTTACATTCTGGGCTTCCGGCATTTGTGCTCTTGTCCTAATCTCTGTGCTGGCTTCTCTACAGCACAGGTCCTTTTGGCCAGAGAAACCTCAGCTAACCCCCCTGCTCCAGGTCTTTCCTCCTTTGCCGACCCCCTTGAGAAACTCTCCCCATCCTGCCTGACCCCCGGGGGCGCCCCTCTCTCGGGACCCCTCTCTGGTCCCTCTTCCACACAGGTCTCTTCCCTCCAGAAAGCTCCCTCCCCTGCCGGTAAGGAGCCCCTCCCTTCTCCGCTGTGTTCTAAAGCCCCTTCCCTGTTAGGCTGCCCTCTGCTGGCCATTGACTCCCACCCAGGTTTGCAGGGCTCCTGACCCCACGGGTCAGCCCCAGTCTTCTTGCAGGAAGGCCTGGCCCTGCCCTGCCTCTGGCACTGGCGTTTCTGGTTAGATTTGGGTGCCAGGCTCCCCAGGAGCCCCCCTCCTCTTATTCTCAGCCCCCAAACCCTTATCCGAGACCTGAAGAACATGGCATTTAAAGTTTTTAATGGTCGGAAGGAAAAGGCTGAGGCTGCTCACCAGGCCCGCATGCAGCAAAAGGTGATGCTCCAAACCCAGGCTCTTGTGACAGCTGAGGCTGGCAGAGCAACAGCGGCAAGGCATGGAGGTGCCCGACCCAAGTCTGGGCTGCAAAGAGGGTCACTGGGCCTGGAAGTGCCCCTGCCCGAGGCCGCCCACTAAGCCCTGCCCTGACTGCAAGCAGTCCGGTCACTGGCAGAGCGATTGCCCCTTTGGGCAACAGGTTCCTCCTCGGTGCCTCTACACAGAGGACAAGCCACCCAAAGGGGAGGCTAAGCCAGCCAGGCAGGCCCATCACTCGAACTCCTCGACCTCATGGACGATGGATGTGGCCTGGACTCGAAGACCCCCATCACCCTAGCCGAGCCCAGGGTAATACTACAGTTAGCAGGTAAGTCTATCTCATTTCTTGTGGACACAAGGGTTACCTTCTCTGTTCCCTCACAGGTCTCAGTTATAGTAGATGGGACCCGTTCTTTTCCCCTTCACATGCCACTCCTGACATGCAGTTTGGACGGAATCCCCTTTTCGCACTCCTTCTTAGTTATAATCCAGCTGACAGCATCTTCCCACTTAGTTCTACCACTCTTTACTGAAGGCTCTCCCACTACCACAGATTACCCGAACCCAGTCGCAGCCCCTCTTCCACCAGATATTGTCAACCTTCAAGTCTGGAACACTACCCCTGTAGTAGCTACCCACCACCCACCTGTACACATCCGCTTGAAGAATCCCTCCCAACTCCCATCTAGACCCCAATTCCCTATTTCAGCAAGTCACCGCCAGGGCCTAAAACCAATAATTACCCATCTCTTGAACCAAGGTTTACTCATCCCCACAGACTCTCCCTGCAACATTCCCATCCTTCCTGTTTGAAAACCTTCAGGGGTTGATCACATCTTACAAGATTTACACCTAATCAACGAGGCGGTAGTTTCCCTCCATCCAGTAGTCCCTAATCCCTACACATTACAGTCAGACATTCCCTCAGGCACCACTCACTTCATGGTCCTAGATCTCAAAGATGCCTTCTTTACCAAATTCCTCTATACCTGACTCTTACTTTCTGTTTGCCTTTACTTGGGACTGACCTGGACACTAATGCAGCCAAACAGCTTACGTGGACTGTCCTACCACCCCAGGGGTTCAGGAACAGCCCACACCTGTTTGGGCAGGTGCTAGCTCAGGATCTAGCTGCATGCAATCTCAAAACCAGTACTCTCTTACAATATATAGATGACCTACTCCTCTGCAGCCCCTCCCTGTCCACTCAAAGAAACACACTGCCACCCTTCTTAAATTCCTCGCCGTGAAGGGGTATCGTGTCTCCTCTACTAAGAGTCAACTTCACTCTCAGTCTGCAGTCTATCTGGGCATCGCCTTAACCCCCACTACCCGAAGTCTCAATCTAGATCGATGATGGCGAACCTATGACAAGTGTGTCAGCACTGACATGTGTAGCCATTTTCGATGACACGTGGCTGCCTGCGGCCGCGTACCAGAGAAGTATGGGACTGCATGCCAAGAAGGATGTTTCATCCTCGGCTCCTAAAACATTTGCTGTAGTGTAGACACTATGTGCCAGAGGTCTGTAGGCCAAAATATTTTTGTTATTTAAACTATAAATATCACGAAATTATGATTTTTTTCTCGAAGTGACACACCACCTGAGTTATGCTTGTTTTTTTGGTGAATTTTGACACACCAAGCTCAAAAGATTGCCCATCACTGTTCTAGATCAAACTCAGACCCTCCGCAGTCTCCAACCACCTACCACCATTGATCAGATTCTTTCCTTGGTCTAATAGGCTTCTTTAGACACTGGATTCCCAATTTTGCTCTCCTAGCCAAATCCCTCTATGAGGCTGCAAAAGAGACTCCCCCAGGGGCTTTCACATCTCCCAACGCCATTAAAAGGGCTTTCTCTACCCTTCGAGACTCCCTCTTCTCTCCCCCTCTCACTTTACCTGACCCAGACGCCCCTTCCACCTTTTCACTGATGAAAAGCACGGTAATGCTGCTGACGTGTTAACCTATGGGGCCTACATACCTTCCTATAGCATACCTCTCTGAACAATTGGACACCACTGTCAAAGTCTAGCAGCCCTGCCTCCGGGCAATGGGCGGGCAGCTGAACTCACCCTTTCCCAACCCATCACTGTCTTCTCCCACAGGCTCACCGACCTCCTTTTGCACAAATCTCTTTCTCTATTGGGTCCTTCCCGCCTTGAACAATTTCACCTTCTATTCATCAAAAACCCTTCAGTCACTCCTTTGTCTCCTCACAAAAAAACTTCGTTATCTCTTAACTTTTGTTGATACCTTTTCAGGGTGGATAGAAGCCTTTCCCATCTCTTCAGAGACAGCAAACACTGCTGCCTCCATTCTTGTTGAAAACATCATCCTGCAGTTTGGACTGTCGACTGCCATCCAGTCAGACAAGAGCCCGGCCTTCACTGCCCAAATAGTCCAGCAGGTTGCCACCTCTCTCAACATTACCTGGAGACTTCACATACCCTATCACCCTCAATCTTCGGATAAGATGGAAGGGGCCCATGGCATCCTGAAGAATCAACTAACTAAATTTTCCATAGAGACACTCATCCTGGCCCCTCAGCCTGCCCACTCAGCCTTGTCCTCTAAGCCTGGCCCTTCCGCATGGCTCCTTAACCTGGCCACTCAGCCTGTTGACTAAGCCTGTCCACTCAGCCTGTCTTCTATGCCTGGCCCTTCCACATGGCTCCTCAACCTGGCCACTCATCCCGGCCCCTCAGCCTGCCCACTCAGCCTTATCCTATAAGCCTGGCCCTTCCACCTGGCTCGTCAACCTGGCCACTCAGCCTGTCCTTTATGCTTGGCCCTTCTGCATGGCTCCTCAAACTGGCCACTCAGCCTGTCCACAGAGCCTGGCCCTTTCGCATGGCTCCTCAACCTGTCTACTCATCCTGGCCCCTTAGCCAGGACACTCCACATGGCCCCGGAGCATTGCACATTAGCCTGGCCACTCAGTCAAGTGCCTCAGCCTGCCCACCCCACATGGCCACTCAGCCTAGACCCTCAGCCAGGCCACTCAGCTTAGTAACACAGCCTGGCCACTCATCCTGGCCCATCAGCATGGCCCCTCTGCCTGTCCACTCAACCTACTCACACCACATTGCCCCTCAGCCTGGACACTCAACTGCCCCACTTAGACTGGCCATTCGGCCTGGCACACTCACCTGACTCCTCAGCATGGCCCCTCAGCTGGCCAGTTCACATGGCCACTAGCTTGGCACCTCAGCCTGGCCCTTCCGTATGGCCCCTCAGCCTGCCCACTCAGCCTGGCCCCTCAGCTTGCCTATAAGCTGGCTACTCAAACTGGCCCTTCATCCTGTACATTCAGCCTGGCCCCTCAGCATTACACTTTAGCCTGACCACTCAGCCAGGCACCTCAGCCTTCCCACTCCACATGGTCACTCAGCCTGGCCCCTCAGCCAGACCACTCATTCTGAACCCTCGGCCTGTCCACTAGCCTATCCACTCAGACTTGCTCTTTAGCCTGGCCACTCAGCCTGTCCTCTCAGCCTGCCCACTAGCCTGGAAACTCAGCCTAACCCTTGAGCCTCGCCATTCATGCTTGCCAAGAAGCCTGGCCCATCAGCCTGCCCACTCCACATGGCCCCTCAACCAGGCCGCTCACCCTGACCGCTCAGCCTGCCCACTCAGCCTGGCGCCAGAGACTGCCCACTTGCCTGGTTATTCACCTTGCCCACACATCCTGGCCCCTCAGCCTGCCCGTTCAGCTTTGCCACTCAGCCTAGCCCCAGAGACTGCCCACTACCCTGGTTATTCAGCCTGGCCCCTCACCCTGCCAACAAAACCTGGTCCCTCAGCCTGCCCATTCAGATTTGCCACTCAACCTGGTCCCTTAGCCTGTGAACTAAGCCTGGCCCTTCCGCATGGACCCTCAACCTGTCCACTCAGCCTGGCCCCTCAGCCTGGATATTAGCCTTGCCCCTCAACCTAACCATTTCACATGGCCCCTAGCCTGGCCCATCAGCATGTCCACTCAACAGGGCCCCTCAGCACTGTACCTTAGCCTGCCCATTCAGCCTGGCCCCTAACCTTGTACACTATCCTGGCCCTCCAGCATGGACCCTCAAACTGGCCACTCAGGCCCCTAAGCATGGCCCTTTCACCTGTCCACTAAGGCTGGTCCTTCTGTATGGCTCCTCAACCTGGCCACTCAGCCTAGTCCCTCAGCTGGTCACTCCACATGGCCACTCTGCTTGGCATCTCAGCCTGGCCAGTCCGCATGGCCCCTCAGCTTGCCCATAAGTCAGGCCAATCAACCTGGCTCTTCATCCTGCCCACTCAGCCTGCCCTATAAGCGTGGCCCCTCAGTCTGCCTGTTAAGCTTGGCCACTCAGTTGGGCTGCTCTGACTGGTGACTCACCCTGGTGCCTCAGAATGTCCACTCAGCCGGGCCCCTCAGCCTAACTACTTAGCCTATTCTTTAAGCGTGGCCCTTCTACATGGTTTCTCAACCTGGCCATTCAGCACGGCCCCTCATCCTGGCAATTTGCCTGGCCCCTCGGCCTGGCCACTTCACATGCACCCTCAGACTGACCCGTCAGCCTGATCACTCTGCATGGCCCCTCAGCCTGGCCATTCAGCCCAGCATACTCAACCTGGACCTTCATCCTACCCACTCAGCTTGGACCCACTGCCTGCCTACTAAGCGTGGCCTCTCAGTCTGCCAACAAGCCTGGCACTCAGCCTGGCCCCTCAGCCTGGATATTAGCCTTGCCCCTCAACCAGGCCACTTCAAATGGCCTCTCAGCCTGGCCCCTCTTCGTGGCTTCTGCAAATGGCCCCTCAGCCTGACGATACCACATGGCCACTCAGCCTGATGCCTCATCCTGTGCACTAAGCCTAGCCCTTCCGCATGGACCCTCAACCTGGCCCCTCAGCCCGGCCACTCAGACTGGCAATCAGCCTTGCCCCTCAAACTAACCATTTCACATGGCCCCTAACTTGGCCCCTCAGCATGGCCAATCCACATGGCCCCTCAGCATTGTACCTTAGCCTGCCCACTCCACATGGCCACTCAGCCTGACCCCTCACCCTGCCCACTCCACATGGCCCCTCATCCAAACCACTCAGGCAGGCCACTCATACTGGCCCTTCAGCCTGGTCCTTTCACCTGCCCACTCAACCTGACCACTCAGACTGGTCACTCAGCCTGACCTTTCAGCCGGCCCACAGCACATGGCTCCTTAACCTGCCCCCTTTGTCTGCTGACTCAGCCAGGCCACTCAGCCTGGTCCCTAACCTTGTACACCAACCTGGCCCTTCTGCATGGACCCTCAAACTGGCCATTCAGTGAGGCGCCTAAGCATGGCCCTTCAACCTGTCCACTAAGCCTGGCCCCTCAGCCTAGCACCTCTGCCTGGCCCCTTAGCCCGGACAATCAGTCTGGCCCTTCTACATGGCTCCTTAACCTGGCAACTCAGCCAGGCCCTTCAGCGGACCCACACCACATGGCAACTCAGCTGAGACCCTTAGACTCACCATTCAGCCTGGCCCCTTAGCCAGGTCACTCAGCAACACAGCCTGGTCACTCATCCTGGCTCTTCAGCCTGCCCCCTCAGTCTACCCACTCAGCTGACCCACTCCACATGGCCCCTAAGCCTGCCCACTCAGCCTGGCCCCTCATCCTGTCCTCTATGCCTGGCCCTTCTGCATGGCTCCTCAACCTGGCCACTCAGCCTGGCAATCTGCCTGGCCCCTCAGTGAAGCCACTCAGCCTGGGACCTCAGCCTGCCTAGCCTGACTTCTCGGCGTCCCCACCAGCAGCCTTGCCACTCAGCCTGGCCCATCCACATAGCCCGTTAGTCTGGCCCCTCAGCCTGGACCAACAGTCTGCCCACTCTACATGAACCCTTAGTCTGGCCCTCAGCCTGGCCACTCAGACGGCCCATTCAACTAGGCCACTCAGTCTGGCCCCTAAGCGTGGCTCCTCAGCCTGCCCACTCAGCCTGGCCACTTCACAAGGACCTTCAGCCTGGCTACTGCACATGGCCCCTCAGCACTGCACCTTAGCCTGGCCTCTCAGCCAGGCCAGTCAGCCTGGTCTCTCAGGCAGGCCACTCAACCTGGTCTCTCAGACTGCCCACTCAGCCTGGCTCACACGCTGCCCACTCATCCTGGCCCCTTAGCCTGGACACTCAACACGGCCCCTCAGTTTGCCCACACTACATGGTCACTCAGCATCGTCCCTCAGCCAGGCCATTAAGCCTAGCCACACACCCTGCCAGATCATCCCTCAGCCTGCCCAATCAGCCTGGCCCTTCAGCCTGCCCACTCAACCTGACCACTGAGCCTGGCCACTCAGCCAGGTCCCTCTGCCAGCCCACTCATCCTGCCCCACACCACATGGCCCCTCAGTCTGCCCACTCAGCCTGGCCCCTCAGCCTGCCCACTAAGCGTGGTCCCTCAGCCTGCACACTCAACCTGGCCCCTCAGTCTGTCCTCTAAGACTAACCCTTCCAAATGGCTCCTCAACCTGGCCCCTTAGCCCATCCACTAAGCCTGGCCCTTCCTCATGGCTTCTCAACCTGGCCACTCCACATGGCCCCTCAGCATTGTACCTCAGCCTGGCCCCTCAGCCTGCCTACTCAGCCTGAGCACTCAGCCTGGCCATTCCACAAAAATAAGATACTTTCAGTTATATTTGGCCAGAAGAGAAAAAACTTGTCCTAAAACACAAGAACTCTTAATGAATTAGCTGTGTGACTGAGACACTATTTGCAAATACTGAATAATTTTAGTCTGAATACACACTGACAAAACTAGCATAAGTAACAAAAACTAAATGTTTAACAAAACAAGTCCAAAGAAAAATGCAATTTCAATGATGCTAATCTAGTAATCAAATAAACTACATATAATAAAGTTTTAACATTAATTTAATAAATTAGAGAAATGACTTTTTAAAAGTCAAACTTTTACATTAAGCATGTACAAGTGTAGAAATTTTCTACATGCATTCCTAACTTATTACTTTTGTTTTGTTTGAATATTTATAATATCTTTCTCCAAACAGCTTATTCTTAATTTCTGAAAAATCCAATATCCGTAAGATTCAGTGAGTAGACTGTGCAATAAAAACTGTTTTTAAAAACAGCTCTAAGCCATGTTCTCATTCTGAGGGAGTAAACAGGAGTGAAAAATCAAAAGCTATGTCATTTCACAAACCTGAAAAAAAAACCCACCTCTTTTATGATTAGATGTTTTTGTTTTGTTTTCGTCTTTTTGTTTTGTTTTCTTATCTTAGAGTTTTGATAAAGCAAAATCAAAAGGCTTACACTAAAAGTAAAATGCAGATTATCCTTTAGAAATTCATTTTAAGCAGGAATACAAATTTTATTGTACGTTACTAGTAAGTAACTTTTCATCACTTATTACAAGTTTTCAAAATGAGAATAGGTTAAATAAGATGGAGAAAATATTAACCACCACCACCCCTCCAAATAAAGCCTCGTAAGGACCAAGGTATAAATCAGTGATGGGCAATCTTTTGAGCTTGGTGTGTCAAAATTCGCCAAAAAAACTGAGCATAACTTGGGTGGTGTGTCACTTCAAAAAAAAAACCACATAATTTTGCAATATTTACAATTTAAATAACAAAAATGTTTTGGCCTACAGACCTCTGGCACAGTGTCTACACTACAGCAAATGTTTTATCCTCGTCTACTGCACGTGACCATGCAGGAGCCAAGGATGAAACGTCCTTCTCAGCGTGCGGCCTCATACTTCTCTGGTATGTGGCCGCGTGTCATCGATGATGGCTACGTGTCAGTGCTGACAAGCGTGTCACAGGTTCACCATCACGGGTATGAATGAAAAAAATCAAACAACATGTAACACTAGTAAAGATATTTTAAGTCTGCTTACAACTGAAGGATCCACTACAAATACAAGTCAGAGAAACTGAAACCAGAGGTCTTATGACTTCGATTAACTAAAACTTTAAATCCTAGCTTTAGAAATCATTATTTCTCTTTCACTCTCTCTGACCACCTACCCCCCAGACCTTTCCCTGGATTATCAGCAACCCCTGAGGCAGCGGAAGACAATAACCCAGACCAGATGTCTTCTGGCAGGCTAAAGATAATATGTTGACCTAAATTATGATTCAGCTCCTGAGCTCTAATGTGGAATGACCCCCTGAATACTTTACCATGAAACTAGACAGAACAACACAAGAAGAGTCCTCAAAACTGTCCTCAAGATCTAAAAAGCCTGACCAGGCGGTGGCGCAGTGGATAGAGCGTCAAACTGGGATGCGGAAGACCCAGGTTTGAGACCCCGAGCTCGCCAGCTTGAGTGCGGGCCCATCTGGCTTGAGCAGAAGCTTGCCAGATTGGACCCAAGGTCGCTGGCTCGAGCAAGGGGTTACTCGGTCTGCTGAAGGCCCGCGGTCAAGGCACATGTGAGAAAGCAATCAATGAACAACTATGGTGTTGCAACGCGATGAGAAACTAATGATTGATGCTTCTCACCTTTCTCCATTCCTGTCTGTCCCTATCTATCCCTCTCTCTGTCCCTGTAAAAAAAAAAAAAAAAAAAAATGATTTACTACATTTACCACACCTCTGACCAATCAGCCCCCAGAACTTCCCCGATCTCCCCAACCCACAGTGTCTTGTGATTCTGCCCTATATAATCTGTAACCTACACACCATCAGGGAGTATGGGCTTTTGAGCATTAGCTTTCTGTTCTCCTGAATGGTGCCATTCATGATAAAATAGCCAATATTTCTCCACTGCAATTCTCAGTGTTTACTGTTTGGCTATGATAGTACCGGGTGGTCTCTTTCAGTTCTATAACAGGATCTTTGTTAAATTATTTGGCCCACCAAAATGCAGTACCTTAGCCATGGGGGAAAATGTACCAAGAAAAAAAGAAAAGGGATTTTGCTACTTATAAAACAAGCCCAGCATGACATCTTTCAACATCATAAAGGGCCAGAATTTGAACATAAAGAGTAATTTTGAATTAATCCAGGTTATTTCCTTACCTTGGCTTACATAATAAAACAGATTTATAGTCAAATTCAAAAATTAAAAAGTACTACCAAGCCTTAAGCATTTTCAAGTTTCTAAAAAAAAAAAAGAAAACAAAAAAAAAAAAACTCAGATGATTCAACTCCAGAAACAGCTTTATGTTATAAAATTTAGCAGGCACCTGCGATGGCACGGGCTTTTCACCGTTCTCAGAACTGTTCATTGACAGTTTCTGCATGTATTCATTTACTGCCTGCATGTCAGGGTACGATGGTATATTCCTAGCAGAAGATATATCGTTGTTCCCACGATGTCTAGTTGGGAGGAAATGGCATTGCCACTTGTGGTCTGAACATTCCCAACATTCAGTTGGGTAGCTCCAGGCGGATAATTTTCTACAAGAGTGTTCTCCAATAGTACTTCTTCCTGGCTGTGAGGGGTTTCAGTAGGGGCTGATGGCAGTGCTAGCCTGGTTTTCTGCCTGGGATTCTGACAAAGTCACACCTAACGGGCAACCATGACTGTCTGATATAATCACATGGTCTTCTTTGTCAGTCATAGTAATTAATTAACAGCTGGCTGCACTGGGCCTGGCTTCAGATCCTGCGAAGGAAGGCACTGCACAAGCGCTAAGCGGTGGAACGCACCACAGGCAGCTTGCAGCACTATACACCCAGCAAGATGTTCTACCTTTTGTGGCTTTGTCACTGGGAAGGTAGTGGTAATGAGCCCCAACTGACAACCAGTACCCCATGCCCAAATCTCTCTGCTTATTGACAATGCCAGAGTGTGCTCCTCACCACACGCCAACTGCAAAACCCTGACTGCTAACGAAAGACTGGTCTCAGAATCAGAAATGCTGACAGGATTAGGGTTCTGGAACATACTGCTGGCTAGCTACTGCACACTGGCCAGCAGAGGTCTCTCCCCGCATGGACACCATGCCACTTCCTGTCACTGCTCCATGTGGAAACTCCCTGCGGCCACAGTAACAACATGTTGCCCAACCAGGGCATCTTCTAGAATGGGGCCACGTGGACAAATCTCTGCTGGTCCATTTCTCCAAGGAAGAGTCCCAAAGCTGTACACTGCACCATCTGAAAGTTAAAAAAAGAAAAAAAGGAAATGGGGGTGTTAGTGAATTACCTAGAAATTTTATAATTAGAAATTTTATCAGCAAACTTTTAATCCACTCTAGGTTTAACAAAATAGGATTTTTACTTTGAAAGCACAGTGTAGGGATTTGGTTCAAGCCTATAATATTTCAAATTTATTCATCTTTTAGCATTCTGAAATATAGTAAGAATTTCTACAAATTGCAGGAAGCTACTTTCAAGTCAAGGGTATTTCTCCTTTCCTTCGGTCTTATCCTACAAACTCGAGCATCGATCCGCTACTAATGGCTACCATCGTAGGCTTTACAGGAGCAGAGTCTGTGCAAAGACAAAATGATTATGACCAGATAAAACAAGCAGAAGATAAAATCGTTTAGGAAAAGACACATATGTTAATATCTATAATATTTGCTACTACTGAATAAGTCAGAGCAGCAAAAAATTCATGCGATGGCATAAAAATATTAGATTCATTTCAGCCAAAATTAGGAAACCAGCTTTATACCTCCAGATTGTACAGAAAGCACCAATGTTAACAAGATATGGCTGTCTTTAGGTTGTGTACCATGTGATGTGTAACTTGTAAATGTTTTTTATAATACACAGTCAGGTGCTACTTCACAACAGGAATACATTCTGAGAAATGTGTTGTTAGCAATTTCGTCATTGTGTGAACATCAAGCGTGTACTTACACAAACCTAGATGCTATAAGCCTACTATACACTTAGGCTATATTTATAATCTACTGTTCTGTAGGGGAGAGAAAATAATCTTCCCTTTGGCCTTATGGGTTTTTGGCTGAGACATCCCTTTAATAAAAGATAGGTTAACAGAAGAAAAATAAACAAAAGTTTAGTAACATGTATATCTCCTGTATAAATAGAAAAGACCCAGGAAAACTTAGTACCATATTTCCCCATGTATAAGACACAAATTTCTTTTTTGAGAAATTTGGGGTCTAAAAACTGGGTGCGTCTTATACAGTGGTTGAAGATTTTTTACCTGCATTTGCCGCGGATGAGGAGGTGTATGAAGTTTATGATGAATAAAACTTGAGTTCAATAACTTTATGTAATACATTTCTTTTTCAAATTTTGGGCTCCCAAATTAAGGTGCGTCATACATGGGGGCATCTTATACATGAGGAAATACAGTATGTCACCAAAATGGTTAATTAAAGCCACCACCTTCAATACCATCTTGAGCTGAAGTCAAAAGATGCTGGGGTGGACAGAAGTCAGTAACGGAGGTTACCAGGAAAAGCAGAGAAAACAAAGGTGAGGTTATTATGCAGATTTGAATCATTATATTCAGTATTAATGAGTTTCTAAATATAGTATAAAAAACAAGTATTATTTTTGCTCCCCCACAAAACAGCAATTCAGTTGATGATGAAAAAAATGTATCCTTTCTCTTTGGCCTATGATATGTGGCAGCAATATTTATATGCTTACATTAACTTACCACCACATCTATGTAAAAAAGAATACAACAGTGGCTAGAGGGAAGATGCAAGCTTTTGTTAGGGAATTTCAAATCTGAATAAAAAGTACTGAGAAAATAAACTTACTGGTTAAAATCTTTGCAGTATTTCTCACCAAGTGATATAGCAACATACTCTTGCAAAGGCTCACCAACTCTTTCAATTGACATTATTCCACTAGAGAAAGCAGTATTGCAAAGAAATGGCTATTTCAACCTCCCCGCTTTGTTTAACATGAAGTACCTCAAAACAGTGAAACAATGAAGTGTCCTCATTGAAATTATGAGCTAATGATCAAATTAAATAGACACAAAAAAGCTTTAAATTTTCTAGCAGTAATCAGTATCATCTTCTCATTTAAAAAAGACAGCACTGGAGATCATTCTTGCATTTCAAACTACACACTTGTAAGGTAAAATTTTTTGTAACTCTGACTTAAAACCAGAACTGTGAAATGTAAGCACAAACAGTAATAGTATATATATATATTTCTTTTTTGATTGATTTTTTTAGAAAGAGAGCAAGCGAGAAATATCGATTTATTGTTCCACTTATTTATGCATTCATTGATTGATTCTTGTATATGCCCTGACCAGGGATCAAAACTGCAACATTGGTGAGTTGGGTCAACACTCTAACCAACTGAGTTACACTCTGGTCAGGTAGCTCGGTTGATTAGAGTGTCGTCCCGATACGCAAAGGTCACGGGTCAAATCTCAAGTCAGGGCATATATAGAATAGACTGAAGTTTTTATCTTTCTCTTTCTCTTACTTCCTCTCTCTGTAAAAGAAATAATAATGATATTAGCTATTACTAGTATTATTATCTTGATACATTTAATGAACAAGAGTATAGCAAAAGAGTCTCTGAATGGGTCATCTTTCAAAAACGTTGTTTTTTCATGTACTCATTACTATAAAATTGAAAAACTATAATTCTCCCTTTTATTCTAGTTATGCTATATCTTAAATATAAAAACTAATCTGGTTTCTGATAAAGGGAATAAGAACATATTTTGAAAACAAATAGAATATAAGCTCTAGTTCATTAAAAACACCTATCCGGCCTGACTGGTGGTGGTGCAATGAATAGAGCATCCACCTGGGATGCTGAAGTCCGAGGTTCAAAACCCTGAGGTCACTGGCTTGATAGCAGGCTCATCAACTTGAGCAAGGGGTCATCGGCTGGAACATGTGATCATAGAACTGATCCTGTGGTTCCTGGCTTGAGCCCAAAGGTCACTGGCTTGAGTGCAGGGTCATCGGCTTGGGTGTGGGATCATTGACATGATCCCATGGTTGCTGGCTTGAGACCAAAAATAGCTGGCTTGAGCAAAGGGGTCATTGGCTCGACTGGAGCCCCCCAGTCAAGGCATATATAAGAAGAAATCAATGAACAAATAAAGTTTCTCAACTATGAGCTGATGCTTCTCATCTCTCTCCCTTCCTGTTTATCTCTTTCTGTCTCTCTGTGTTTCTCTCACTGAAAAAACAAAACAAAACAAAAACACCTATCCAGTAACTCTCTTACCTGTTCTTACACACTCAGGCATTTGTTAGAGTTTCAGTTAGTATTTGTTAAGCCATTCTTTTCAATACCTTCGGTCAGGAGAACTCTGTGATTCACTCCAAGGGCCGCTTGAAGAACAGTCTTTTCTCCCCAGCCCGGCAATCTCTCTGGTGTTGCAGAACAGGAACCTGCCTTCCACACATGGACTAGGGCTCTTTCTTTGGATCCTTCTGTCTCTGTTGAGCTAAGAAAAACGTTTCTGCAATTCAGAGCTGTATCTTTTGTTCTTAATGTTTGCATCAGATTTGTACCTCTTAGCAGCAGAGGAGACTAGGTCAGATAATTTGACTAGCACCTATTTTATGCTTTGCTATGACACAGGATTGGAGATCATCTAAAGACAATCTAAATCTACAAATTATTTATCTCTCAGAAGCAAACATTTTGAAGTTTTATGATTTAGTAGCATAAAATTTCAAGCTTCTACTTCTCCATACGTTGACTCCTTGATTAGATATTAAAGTTATAACAGGTCCCAAGTTGGAGAACTATTTTAAAATTTTAATTTTTAATGTGATAAAAATGTATTTGATGAGAAAGAAGGAATAGGGGTCCATATTTCACTTTAGACTGAGTTGAAGCTCTATACTTGCTACTAAAAATTTTTATAGAACCAAATTTATAACAGGCACCGGTAAAATCTTTCATATTATTCTCATGTTCTAGCCAAGGAATTCTACCCAATCTGATGATTCTGGTTCAAAGAACACAAAACACATAGCTGCGTAACTATTACCATATTCTAACTTCCATTCAAAGAAAAGGGCATATTAAGATACTCTTGATTTCAATTATAAAAAGTTCTTCTATGGTTTACCACTGATGGTACATTCTTTTTCCATACTTTTTTCTTGACCACTGAAGCCAGTATTTTAATGAGGCACAGAAACTTTTTCAGTTTTATTCCATAATACTTAGGAATTCCTCTACTTTAACTAACACTATTTCTCTAAATTGTAATTAGGCATACTATACTTCGTGGAAAGGAAAATTGTTCTTTTAAAATATCATCTATGACTAGTTTTCTAAAGAAAAGATGATTACAATTACAAAGGCTATTTAGGAAAACCTAAAGTTATGTGTGAGAAGAAAATGTTTTCAAAGGCTTTAAGATGATGACATGAAGACATCTTGGCTTTTAAAAGCATAAGGAACTAGCAAGAAAGCTAATCAGTAATCAGCTTTATTTTAATATCTTTCTTTTTACCAATCAACACAAATGTGACTCACTATTCTTACTTAATAACTACCACCAAGAAAATTAAAGTGAAAAGAAGCTACATATATGTGGAATTGTTTGCTGTGTTTTCTTAGAAGGATAGGGGAGAAAGAAGAAATGGCTTTACCTTCTCTTCTCTGAGTCCATCGGTCAGTGGGAACACTCCATCACCAAATCATTTCCTCTTTGCAAAAGTATTTAAAGACCTAAGTGGCAAAACAAGCATGAAAGAATACTTTTGCTATTTATCTCACCGATTAAAAAAAAAAAGGCAGCCCTCTAACAAGTGCATTCACTGGACAATAAACATACAGTGAAACTATTTAAACTATTTCATATCTTGCTTGCCAAAGAGGACTATCTAGACTGAGCCTGCCCACTGAGCTTATAATAATGCCTGTTCACTGTCAAATGTAATGTCAAAGGAAGATTAGCTATAATTAAGCTGTACTTTGTCAGGAAACACACTTTTGGGTTTTCTTTTTATTATAAAGAAGGCAGTTCAATCTGAAAACTCAATGTGTTAAGTTCATTTCATAAACATTAAGGCTACTTTTTAAATGCCTCTGGAACACATGAACATTTAAATACCAATTAAGTAAGAATTCCTAAAATCTCTTCAGTAATGTATCAGATTCAAGTAGGTTTAATTCTCATTTTTCGGTAATGTACATAAAAATTACATTATTAAAATAGAAAGTTTTTCATTTCTTAGAACTAGCAGTATTTTCCTAAAATCAACCTCAATTCAAAACCATAATCCAAAAGGAAGAATAAAGTATTTTAAAATCAACTACTGAATAGAAAAGTTATATGAAAATTATAACACAAATATCATGACCCGTCAGTTCAGAAACGCAATGTTTAATAAAGAGATAGAAATGTAAACAGGCAGTAATGCTCAAGGTATTTCAACTAAGAAATTCACATTTTTTTTTCAAATTCAGATTTTTAAGGGCACCAAAACTCTTGAAAATAATGATGATATTTTATTTAAAATCATAAAAATACTAGGGCCAAGTTTACAATTTTTCTGCAGAAGGATGTGGCACGGGGGCATGGTTACTGTACTCTGAAAACAGCCCATACCAGCAGGAATGATGTAAGATCCATCTGTTTACTCGGGGTTGACTGTGAGTTCTCATGGTGTCCCATCTGTGTATCTGGAGGAAATTACTCTCTACCTAATGCTTATTTTAGAAAGATTTTGATTCATTCGAAGTTGGATGAAGGGTACTAGGTAAACAAAATTTATAACTGAATATATTTGATAAATGTTATTAATTTGATAAACACGATCATTGAATGACACTATTTTATGTGTGATAGTAATTAACTTTAAGTAATCTACCTTATGTCTATCTATCAGAGATCAAGAAGTAACTTCCCTTGATTAAAGTTAAACACCAGCCAGCAGAAACCGGAGAACTCCTCTGGGAGGGTGTGTAAGTACAGGAGCACACTTTACAACTGATACACTGCATGTAATTAAATTTTGTCCTAATACTCAGAAATGTTGAGAATCGTTTGGTAAAGTGAATAAGACAGTCAATCTTTCTTCTCTTTTAGTGTCCCATTTTTAAATACAGAGTTTTTATAAAGGGGATCTCACCTTACATGATATTTCTCATTTTTTCAAATTCAAAGGAAATTAAAACTCTACAAACTGTTTTACTACTTGCTTTTGTTACTTACTATATATGATAGGTACCATAATGGTCCCACAGATGTCCCTGTCCTAAGGCTCACAACTTGTGAATATGTTAGGTCTGGCAAAGAGAAATGAGGTTGTTGGTCAGCTGATCTTAACATGGATTATCCTGGTTATCCAGATGGACGTGATGTAATTACAAGAGTTCTTAAAAGTGGAAGAGGGAGGCAGAAGGAGAAAGAGATGTGATGATGGAAGCAGTCACAGAGATGTTAAATGTTGTTGGCTTTCAAGATTGTGTGGGGAGAGGGGGGTAAACCAAGGAATGTGAGTGGCCTCTAGAAGCTAAAAGACAAGGAACAGATGATCTCCAAGTCTCCAGAAAAGAATGCTGCCCTGCTGACACTCAATTTCAGCCCAGGAAGACCTGTAGACTTTTAAACTGAAAAAGTGTAAGATAATAAAGTTGTGTTATTTCGGCCACTAAGTGTATAGCAATTCATTACAGTAGCAACAGAAAGCTAGCTAATATACAATACTACCTCACAGATGTCTTTCTGTATCCGTTTTTATAGATCTATCACATTTTGTTGTAATGGTGCTTAATGTTTGACTTATTCCAAGAAATGTCTGCCTGAAAGTCAAACAGAGTAATGGAAACATGATTTAAAAAGAATATTAGCTAAATAATATGGGTAGATTATATCACAAAGTTTTACCTCACATACTTAAATTTAAGTGGCATTTACCAACTCCATTTACTCTAATATTCTTTCTTAATTATGCATCCATACAGAAAAAGTAAATGAAACTTTTGTTTTTCTAATATTTTTTTATGATTCCCCTCTCCAGGAAATCTGCAAAACTTGCCTCAACCATTCAAATTGCATTTAAACTGCTTTAAATTCTTTCAGCGCTGCACATTTTTAATTGTTATAAAATTGCACAATCGTGCAGCTTCCTCTAGGGTTATTTCTCCCCTGTGAGCTTCAAGGTCCTTACTCAACATAGCTTTGGGGGACAAGATCCCTCCCTGCACTTGCTCTGATACAGAAGCTGTGAATAAGACTCAGAAAATGTGGGGTCCTCTTTTGCCTTGCATTACCTTTCCAGAGATCAATGAGTTCTGCCAAATGAGCAAAATAGACACTAGCATCCCCTCCCAATATTGTTTTCTATGAGCCACAGAACAAAGCTAGCTTCATTTTAAAAGTATACCACTTGATACTTCAAATTATTGTCTCCTGCACAGTGAAATGTAAAGTAATTAAACTCTCAGATAACACTGTAACACAAAAAGCAAACGTTCATTCCTAATGAACTGATTTCATTTTTGGATCCCATTGGACACATACTCTCCCATGACATTTAACAGAAAAATAAGCTCTCTTGTACACCCAAAAGATATGGTTTGACACTATGATCTGAGAATTACCTAAAAAAAATCTTGTCTAGATATCCGAATTATTGAAAAAAAGAAAAACTACAATCAATAGGTCTATATTACAGTAACTAAAAATTCACAGTACAAAATACTGAGTCTTTCTCTCTCTTTTCATTTTAATCCCTCCACCCTCCTCCCCTAGCCCCCACCCCCAACAGCTGTCTGCCTGCTTTCTATGTATGAGTCGGTCTCTATTTTGCTTGTTAGTTCACTTTGTTCAGTAGATTGTAGGGCTGGGGGGATGGAGGAGGGTTAGGGATGATAAATGGTGATAAAGATTTGACTTAGGGGGTTTGGGAGGGGGTAAACACACAATACAGTGTAAAGAGATGTGTTGTAGCATTGGATACCTGAAACCTGTACAATTATATTAACCAGTAGTCACCAAAAAAAGAAACTATGAAAACAAAGTTTTTTCATGACTCTTTTGGAGGCAAAATCTAATCTAACCTGAACCCATCTGACAGTAAAACCTGACCTAATGCGAGGTTATTTAGTTTTTAACACTTTAGTGTGAATATCCATATATGTTGCTGCAGAAATATTAATATGATTATGGAGTGGTACCAAAGGTCCCACAGGAAGTGTTATATGTGGTTTATACACCTTATTTTTCAGATTTAAAAATTTTGAATTTCAAAACATAGCTTGACTCAAAGATTTCAAGAGAAGGACTAGAAACCTGTATTTTAAAATATCAATTATTATTTTTGGTAGAGGGTACCCAACTTTTAAGTGTTTTATACTTCCACTACTTTCTTTTATGTACTTTTAACATCAACTTCATCTTGGAGTGTACACTAGAAAGGTGCTTTCAGGATTTATCTAACAGTGATAATTTACATTTGGTTCAAAAGTTTTAAGTCAGTTTTATGATAAATATACATAAAGTGCCCAAATTAATTTTGCAAGGAATATCTTACACTTAGTTGAATTATGTTCTCAGTGAAATGAGGAGGCCTAACACTCCGTTTTAACAGATATTAGCATTATTTCCTATTTGCTTCGGTTTTCTTTAAAATAGAAAAAGTTACAGAGATCTGAAGGAACTCCACCCAAACCTTTCTTCTCCAGGGTTAATATTTCTTATTCCTCAAGTTATTGTGTCTTATTTCTGTGTATGTTCTTATACTATTATGTACCTTCACTAGATGTATGTGTATAAATAAACAATGTATGCTATATTACTTTAAAATGCTACATAAATGCACCACACTGTATATATCCTTTGGCAATTTGCTTTTTTCACTTGACATTATGTACTTGAGATATATCCATGTTGATGAGCACAGATCTAGTTCATTCATTTTTACCAGGGATAGTAGTAACCCATTGTATAAATAAATCATAGTTTATCTATTTCCCTACTAAAGTACAGCTGAACTGTTCTACTTTATTGCCATTTTAAGAATTGCTATAATCATCTTTGCTACATGTTTATTTGGGCAATTGCCCCAAGTTTAGTTAAGAATTTGGCTCAACAAAAATTCAGGCTGTGGAAGGAAAGGACCCTAGAATAAAAGCTCAACCACTCTTAGGCCTAACCACCACCTTCCTAATGTGGAGGTTATGTTAACTGAAAAACTGCATAATGACTCAGAAGAAAAACATTTAAATAATATGCGATAATAAGGGAAACATGAGTTGATCAATTTGTGGAATTATGGAGACTAAAGCTGATATCTCTAAGCATTATTCACTGGCGGTCAAATGCAACTACCAAACTGCCCCAGCCTTTTTCTCATAGGAGTTGAAAGAATTGTCCTCTTTTCTTCAAGAAAGAACTCTACAATAAAACATTAACTACAAGAACCCAAAAAAGTACTCATTACCTTGCCGATTTAAATATTTTTGGTCTACCCATATGGATCAATTAGTACAGCTACTTTAACAATTGTTCACAGCTATTCCACCCATTGCACGATGCATGTAAACATAAAGACATATAATGTAAAGACAGTACCATCACAATATAAAAAGAGAAACAGGAGATGGGGATAAGACAACAAATGCAATACTAAACAGCACCACGTCACAGTTTGTTGCTATTTTTTTTCTTTTTATTTTATTCATTTTAGAGAGGAGACAGAGAGAGAGAGAGAGAGAGAAAGAGAGAAAGGGGGGAGGAGCTGGAAGCATCAACTCCCATATGTGCCTTAACCAGACCAGTGCAGACTTTTGAACTGGCGACCTCAGTGTTCCCAGGTCGACGCTTTATCCACTACGCCACCACAGGTCAGGCTGTTGCTATTTTATTTGTGGTTACCATGTATTTTCTTAAGGACTGATATCCTATAAAATCTACTACTCTCTCATTACTGATGACTGAATTGTTTGGTCATCAATAGAGGAGTTAAAAGAAAAAAAAAGTTAAAAAAAAACTCTACCAGAAAAATCTGTATCCTTAACACAGTTGGAATAAGTGGTAGGTTTAATTCCACAAAACTGTAAAAACTGCTAAATGAGTTAGAAGTTACTGAATTCTCAGAGCATTCCTCTGAGTGTCCGAGAAAGGGGCTCAAGCTCACATCAAAGCAGGACTTCTTTCACACTAGCTCATAAACCACCACGTTTCACATTCTTTCTCGTTTTTCATCTCATAATTTATGTAGTCTCATACTAATACAGAATTACAGATTTTTACACATTAGTCAATCTTTGGAAAGACTTTTAGAATGGACGCAGCAATATTATATTAAACCCATGTTTTCTCATGAAAAGATAGATGATTAATAGTAGTCTTTCCACCTAACTACACAAAAAACTAAAGTCAGGTGTCAGGGAAGTTCTTAACACACATCTTGCTTCTTTAACAGAAAATGCCCCAAGTGTTTCAAAAAAACAACCCAAATTGTGAAAGGCTGAGATCTGGATAGAAGAAATTCCAGTTGACATTGCTTAAATCTATTTTTTTTAATTATACAATGTCACTCAAATTGTCCCCCCAAAAAACCTGCTTGGTAGTTTATTTTCTTCATAATTATCTTTTTAAATGTTAATATTGTGAAACAGCTTTGAACTTTCTTTTGCTATAATTATCAACCTTGAATCTGTCACTAGTTTTTATAACTTGCAAATTAAGTACAGTATTAAAGTTAAACTAGGTATAGATTCCATCAGCATCTTTTCCACATCAAAATGTCCTTATGGAGGCCCTGGCTGGGTAGCTCAGTTGGCTGGAGCATTGTCCCCATATGACAAGATTGTGGGTTCCATCCCAGGGCAGGGCACATACAGGAATCATCCAATGAATATATAGATAAGTGAAATAAATGTTTCTTTCTCTAAAAAAATAAAATAAAATGAATATAATTTAAAAAAATTACAGTGGATAGAGCATCAGACTGGGATGCGGAGAACCCAGGTTCAAAACCCCAAGGTCGCTGGCTTAAGCACGGGCTCACCAGCTTGAGCGAGAGGTTGCTGGCATGAGCCCAAAAGTCGCTGGCTTGAGCCCAACAACGCTGGCTTGAGCCCAACGACACTGGCTTGAGTAAGGGGTCACTGACTCTGCTAAAGCCCCCCAGGCAAGGTACATATGAGAACGCAATCAATGAACAACTAAGGAGACTAAGGAGCTGCAACAAAGAATTGATGCTTTTCATCTCTCTCCCTTCCTGTCTATCTCTGTCCCTTTCTGTCTCTGTCACACACACACACACACACACACACACACACACAAAAAAAAATTTTAATGCTCTTCTGATATACAAAAGTCAGTAAATCATATTTTCTCTATGTCTCTGTGTCATAAAATTATCTGGAATCTAGCCCTTGATTTTAAAAAGTGAATTATAGTTCTTACCTAAAACTATTCAGTTCTCTTTCTCACTATTTAAGAAAAAAAAAATGTCAGTTTGGGTCATGACATAGGGAAATAAGAAATTAATAAATTATAAAAATAGCTAATATGTATTGAATATCTACCAGGTACCAGGCAGTGTAATAAATATGATACATGAAAAGTTATTATTATGAGGAAGGTACTTTTATTCCCAATTTAGAGATAAAGAAAACGAGGCAGAAAAGTAACTTTCCCAATGTAAGTGGATGTATGTCCAGATCCAAATCCTCGGACCTTAACCATTATGCTTATATTAATAGAATTAAAATATTGCAATTTACTACAAAAGCAAATTTATCACTTCTTTAAATTCTTTAAGTATTCATAAACTCAAAGGTCAAGTGGTCACTTACCATTCATATTAATGATCAAATGAAAAAATACTGGACCTTTAAGTTTGCTGAATGTTTATACCAGTTCAGAATAAACATCACACAATTGTAAAGCCTTTTAAAGAACATTCACAACCACCAACAAATCGAAAAGGCAATAGATTAAGGAGATGCATTTGTGTTCAAAAGTTATTTCCATCCTAAACCAGAACGAGAATACTGTACTTGTAATATGCCTCCTCAGCCAGAATGCTTTTCCCCTTCCCTCATCATGTAAGACCTATTACGCTATAGTACTACAACACTTCTGCCAAACATCTATTTGCTTGTTCCAAAGTTGCCCTATTTGCCCCAAAGAGCGAACACCCGCGTCAAAACTATTTCCTCAAGGATACCCCATTATTTTCCTGTCTTCGCATCTCAAAAGAACCTACCACCCTTTGATAGATGACACACCAAAGGACTTGATTAACCTAGTCACTCTTAATATCAAAATCATTTTTTTTCTCCACAACCGCCTTTTCAAGCCATCAAAACCCTGGGTCTACTCTCCACTGCGACCTGCATCCTGGGGCAAACCCGCCTGGTACACTCACCAAGGTTCGCGGCCAGCGAACCAGGTTTTTCTGCTCAGCACCTGGAGTGAGCTTTCAATAACTCCTCTTGAATGAGTGGGTGGCAGGCAGCGTGGGTGGAGCCAGGAAGACCCGGGGGGCATGAAGGAATTTCACTCCGTTGAGACCGCTGCGGTAATGCCCCGGCTCCGGAGAAAGAAAAAGCAGCGAGTGGTAGAACCTGGGGTCTGGGCAAAGGGGTATGGTCGGTCAAATGCCGGCTTGGGAAAATGCGGGAACCCGTCCCCGTGGGTACTCTTAGCGCGCTCCAGGGCTTCGACCAGCGCCTCCACCTCTCTCCCAGTCCCCGCCTCCCCGAACACTGGAGGACCCAGCGGGTCACTCCCAGGACGCGCTCTGGGTCACCTGACGCTCCACCCACGGATTCGGGGTATACTACCTGCGCGAGCTTGCAGCCCGAAGACTCCGAGATCAGAAGATTAACGGAGGGCGGGGCCTTGAGCCCCAGCAGAGGGGCGAGGCGACGCGCGCACGAGTGTCTGGGTGGGCGGGCGGGTGGGCATTGCTCCTAAAGTAGGTGGGGTTAGATGTCGACGGCGTCTGGTATGGGTCAAAATTACGCAACAGGCGTTGCTCACTCGGAGGTACTGCCCCTTCTTTAGGTTAGGGCGGAGCCACAGTTCCTGAGGTACACTGGACAAGGAGGTAACATGCGGTCACCCGGGGCCTAACCCACATCTTTGCTTCCTTGGCAACCGTTGGTGGGGAGAGAGGTTGGTAGCTGCAGTCGTTTTGTTACCACCTCAAATAATAACAGTCAGAAGGCGAAGTTTACTACTCTTTGCAGTGAAAAGACCAAATAGCTCCAAAGTGCTTCTATGGACTGTCCCCTAACGGTGGTCGCTTCTCGCACCTGTGAAAGACATCGCCTTGAGGAGCGGGTTGTTTCATTATTGACTGTCAGAATCTAATGTGAACCTGCTTTGGACAGGCAGCTGTGATAATGGCCACGACTACTGGCTTTACAGATATATATGTTTGCTTGCTTATAGTTTGTATTGGGTGTAGGGGTGTTGGGCAGATAAAATATATTATGCTCACTGTAGGGCCAGGAGCCACCATCATGGCCATTCACATGCAGGTTCCCATTGGATTCAGGCAGACGGTGAAGAAATGGTGGAGTCAGAAGATGGTAGGCCATTCTGTTTATTGGTGTCTCACCAAGACAGGCAAGCCACAAGAAAAGACAAGGGAAAATCAGAAAACCTGCTTTTCCCATGGAAGGCAAGGGATCAGAGAGGCCCCTGCAATGGTGATAGCAGGAACCAAGAGAGCAAGCTCCCAGTCTGCCCTACTTTATAGTGTAGAAATCCAAACCCTTAATCCAATCTACAAAAAAGAAAGTCTCTGATAAAAAGTCACTCATCTAGGCATAATGGGATTCCTCATGCGAGTGCACCACCCTACATCAAAAAGGATGGGAAAAGCTTAGTCTTAAAACTAAGCCTTGGGCTATAACGACCTGGCCTGCTTACAGCCCTTCTCCCACACCCAATACAAACTATAAGTGAGCAAACATATATATCATATTCACAAACTTATTTGACCAACATTCCACCCCTTTTGCTCGCTTCACAATCTAAACCACAGATATCTTCCATGATGGTCACTGTGCAAGGAGTGGGATACAATTGCATAAACAGAAACAGTACCAACTACAGCAATAGGATTAACAAATCAAAAGTTATGGGCGAAATGAGAGCTGTCAACAGCACCAAGAGAGGCAAATCTTTTCCCTCTGGCAGAATACAGGCCAGAGTTTTGTCTGCAGACAGCACCGTAGCTGGTACCAGAGGCTGCCCTGAGAGGTCATACCAAACCTTACTGGCCAATACACCAGCACCTGCTGGTTCTATGTGTAGTAAAATAGGAGAACTCATTATTAGCCATAAAGAAATTACAAAGGTGCCCTTCATTATGCTGTTCCCCTGAGCACTCAAGGGATAATACACTTCTACCTTAGGTGGCCAGGTGCTGGTTGCCCAAGGAGTTAACTGGAGGTCCACCTCTAGCCCCTTTCCCCATGGTGCCAACAAGGCCACTCAGATGGGGGGCCTGGACAGTCCAGGGCCAAGTCCATCAAAGCCACCGGCCTTTAAGAAGAGCTGTTGGGGCAGGCAAGAGCACGTTGCCCTGCTGTCCAAAACCTGGCTTGAGTAAAATGTCCTTGGTGCATATCTGCAACTGAATGGGAGCAGCTGCCCGATGCAGGAGGGCCTCTACTGGAGCTGGGCTCCCACGTCGAGGTCTCTCATTCAAAATTCGGAGTACTGTTCATAAGCAGCGTGTCCATCCAGTAAGGGAGCTGGTGCCCCCCTCCTGTTGCAGTCCCTGCTTTAAGAGTCCATTATACCGCTCAATGATACCAGCAGCCTGGGGGTGGTAGGGAACATGGTACTTTCAGTCCACCCCCAACTCTTGAGCCCATTGCCTCACCATTGAACCAGTGAAGTGGGTAGCATTGTCACTTTCAAGGACCAGCGGTTGCCCATATGCAGCACTCAGGTGGTCCAAAGCCTGTATGACTGCCCTCTGGTCAGGATTACAGGCAGGATAAGCAGCAAGCAGACCGGTAGCAGTATCTACACAAGTGACCGCATACTGGTACCCTTCTGACTTTGGTAAGGGTCCAATGATGTCTATCTGCCATCGCGTCAGTGGAACATGACCCTCTGGATCTGTCCAGGTGACACCAGTCGTCGCCAAGGGTGCTCCTTGGAACATACTGCACATTGCTCACAAGTTGCAAGTACCTCTGCATAGGACACAGGCAAGTTCCACGCCTTAACCGTAGCCCACATAGTTTTCTGTCCCTCATGGAGCAGGCGCTGGTAGAGCCATTGCGCCACATCACCTGCAGGTGCAGTCAGTCTCCAACCATCGCACTTTTGCCAACATATCTGCCTCATCATTCCCAGGATGGGCTAGAGGGGCATGCCCCGTGACATGATATACTGTCACCTGTGTCTGGTGTCCTATTTTCCATAAGTCCTGCCACATGGCCTGACCCCATAGTGGACGGTGCATTACCATCCACTGGTTAATGTGCCAAGTAGCAATCCAAAGGGTCAGTCCATGATATACAGCCCAGCTGTTAGTACAGATCATCAGAGGTGAAGGTTCATTGTGGGCAACTAGCCAAACAGCTCTTAATTCTGCCCATTGGCTGCTTTGGCCTGTACCCATGTCCATCCAAATAGTCTCAGTGGCCGGATGGAAAGCTATGGCCGTCCACTTGGCAGGTTGGCCCCTGCTGGAACCATCAGTATACCAGGTATCCTCGGGGATGGGCACCTGTCCCTACTGGTAGGGACTGACTTCAGGTTCTGCCTCCTGAGCCCCAGCTGCACCTGATTCTAAGGTCACATAGGTGATTGGACCCAAGACTTCCTGCAGTTCTGCCCTCAACAGGCTGGTGCTAAGAGCACAGCATTGTTACAGGTAGGCACCCCACTTGGCCAGGGTGGACATTTGGGCCATACCACTACGTGTTTTGGTTGCCCAATCTCTCACCCATCCTGCAATAGGGTATGTTGTCTTGACTGTAACTGGAGTTGTGGTTGTAATACTCTCAGTGGCCAGGAGGGCAGCATACACAGCTGCCAGCTGCTTCTCCACTAATGAGTAATGACTTCAGCACCTTTCCGCAATTGGAACCAAAACCCAATAGGTTGCCATAAGTGCTCTGTTTGTTGCCACAAGCCCCATCCAAACCCCTCCAAGGTTATATGAACACCCAGCTCATAGGGCCTGGCAGGATCAAACACATTCAAGGCCTGTCCCACCTTGACAGCTCTCTTAGCTACTGCAAATGAACCTTGCGCCTGCTCAGTCCAATCCCAATGAACCCCCTTCTGAATAAGGTTGTACAAAGGGCGTAGTAACTGAGCCAAATGGGGTATAAATGCTCGCCAATACCCCAACAAACCTAAGAATTCCTGTAACTGTTTTACCGTAGTGGGCATGCTTGGATCTTATCTATAACTGTGTCAGGGATAACTTTTGTCTTATCCGATCAGACAACTCCCAAGAATTTAACAGATAACCCAGGTCCTTGTAATTTGTTCTCGTTGACTTCCCAGCCACATGCTTTCAAATGGGATAGCAGGGTAGGGACTGCTTGTTCCAATTCTGGAAGAGAATCACTAGTTAACATAATATCATCAATATAATGATACATGCGAACTGCCTCTGGCTGTTTCCATTTAGCCAGGTCAGCAGCCACCAGCCCATGGCACAAGGTGGGGCTATGCAAATAGCCCTGGGGTAATACTGTAAAGGTCCATTGTCTCTCTTCCCAACTGAAGGCAAATTGGTTTTGACTCTCTGCAGCTATCTGAATAGAGTAAAAAGCATTGGCCAAGTCTGCCACAAAGTGGTATGTCCCCAACTCATGGCTTAACTGATCCATCATGTTAGCTATCGAGGGAACAGCAGCATGCAAAGGGGGAACAACTCTATTAAGTTCTCTGTAATCTACTGTCATTCTCCAGGTTCCATCTGGTTTGCGCACAGGCCATTCCGGGGAGTTGTAAGGACTGTGTGCTGGCCGGATGATCCCCACCTTTCCTAGTTCAAGGATGGTCCCTGTGACTTCTTCATAAACACCTGGCAGGCGGTACTGCTTGGGGTTAGTCACACACCGAAGGATGGGCAATTGCAAAGGGGAATGTGATGCGTGTCCCCGCAACACTGCCTTCACAACCCTGATCTGCAGCCGGAACTCCCCTGCTGTAGTTTCCAACCATAATCCTTGCAAGACATCTATTCCCAAAATATATTCAGGAATAGGAGATACATACACCTTATATGGCTTAGGAGGCAGTCTTCCTATCCCCAATGGATTAGTTATTGGCTTCACTTGAACAGTTTGGCCCCCATAGCCATCAATGGCCACTGGGGTCTCAGCAAACCGCTCTGGGTTCCCATAGAGGAGGAAACATTCTGCACGTGTATCCACCAAGGCCAACACCTGTTGTACATTGGAAGGGGACCAGTGAATAGCCAGTTCCATGTGTAGCCTCCGGTCCCCGTCCATCCCCGTTAGCCGGGTCCCTTGGCCTTTTTCCTATTTAAACTGGTACAATGGGTCTTGGGAGTTCTCCTCTCCCTCGGCCATCTCTATCATATAATCTTGTAACCGAGCTGCCCACGCACCAAACGTTTTATTGGTAGCTGCTGGAGCTTTTGTCTCAGTGGCTGGAACTTCTGTTCTGGTTTAAGCTGCCGCCAAAGCTCCAAAAGAATTTTATTAGACTGGCCATCCAATTTCCCCTTATCTGCTCCAGCCACAATCAAATCTACCCACATCTGTGTTCGGGTAACCTTTATAGGCCCGTTTCCCTTGTTAGTTGGGGGGGCAACATGGGCAGCAGCCCTCACTGCTTTATGATCCCTAGCGGCTTCCAACTCTTCCAAATCTGCTACCATCTGTGTAACTGCATTGATGGGCTGCCCCACATTGGAGCCCAAGATAGCCACAAGTGACTCAGAAAGGGCTGACGGGATGCTAACAAGGATAAATTTTCTCATTTTTGCCGTAAACACTTCCTCATCTGGCACACGGGACCCAGGATTGAAAACAGCATTCTTCATACCTAGTTCCCGAAGGACCTTTACTAACTTGCTGTAGCACTGCCACCCACTCATTGCCCCTGGCAATTCTCCAGCATTCTGCCAGACCATATGAATGGCGGCCATCACCCATTCTAATAGGGTATGGTCTCCTGGGTTGCCATGGCTGTTCTGAAGATGCTGCCTCAAGGAGGAGTGTGTGGTAATGGTGGCCAATTTCTTCATCTCTGTTCCAGAGAGCATGATGCCATCCACCCCTATGTCCCATAATCGTAGTAACCAGGCTACCAGGAATTCAGTAGGTTTCTGCCTAAATTGTGCCCCCAACTCCATCAGCTCTGCCTGGGTATAGGGTCAGACCATAGAGTGTTCCATTATATGGGTAGGAGGCTGTGGCTGCCCCTGAGGGACTCTACGCTGTTGGGTTTTTACCTTCTTGGAGACCACTGGTCGGGCTCTCAGTGTGCGTATGGCAGCTTCAGCCTGAGCATTCTCATCCTCAAAAGAGGAGTTGCAAGCGCCTGCTCCTGCTGACTCAAAGCCAATCCACCGGCATGGGTGCTGCTGCTCCTTTGGAGACCGTTTAGGCTCCGTGGCTGCTGGCTTTTGGCCGTGTTGGGCAGATAAAATATATTATGCTCACTATGTTAAAGATGGCGCTGCCCATGTGCAAGTTTTAAGAGTAAGCTTTTCCCCACACCCTTGACTCATTGAATGATGTGAGGTGGTGCACTCTCATGAGGAATCCTCCCATTATGCCTCAGATAAGTGACTTTGTATCAGAGACTTCCTTGTTTGTAGATTGGATTAAAGGTTTGGATTTCTACTCTATAAAGTGTGGCAGGCGGGGAGCTTGCTCTCTCTCGGTTCCTGAGGTTAGTATTAGAGAAGAGAGCAGATTAAGGCCACGTGGAGGAGAGGAGATGCAGCCAAGATGGTGGAGTGCTGAGGAAGAGGCCAGTTTGTGTAGAGTTTGTGCAGAGAGAAGGAGATGGGGAACAGAGGTGAATAAGTCTGGTGAGCTAGAAACCTTTGATTCTAGGAAACTCGGATAAATCAGTAGCTTTGTGAGCACTGAATGAGTGGGTTTTGGAGCCCAGTGTGTGTTTTTACTTGCCCACTGGGTGCAAGTTAAGATTAAAGCTGATGGCTCACCAGTTCTTGGCTCCGTTGTTTAATTACCGACTATCTGAATCAAATGTGAACCTGCACTGGCTGGGTTGCCCTGTTGGTGGTTGTGACTACTGGCTTTACAGGACAGAAGCTGAGACTCGAGCTCTTTAATGTTATGTTAAATCTAGTTGACTTGCTTAAGAAGACACACATGAAGTTTTTAGTTGATTATAACAGCGTAAGTACAAGAAGTGAAGATTCCCTAATATTTGAAGTAATGCAGCACAATAAAATAAGGTGGTTTCTAATCTGTTTTCATGGTGTGTGTGTGTATTTTGCCTGTCTTGAGCTGATCACTTTTGGTTAGATTTTTGTATTTCTTTTTCTTCCAGAACTATATGGGCTGCTCACATGTAGAGAGAGAGAGTGCAGACAGTAAAGTTAAAGCTGTCCCATATCCCTCTCTTCAGTCCTATGGAATGTGTGCCTCTCATGCCTGTCTCACATTATAGGTGGGCTGTGGGAAACTGAGTATAGCCCAAGACCCTCTCTGGAGCTTTTAGTCTTCTGGCCTTTGTTTTTTAGTAAGGTATTTTATTACCAGCAAGTGGTTCGGGACCTTTCCAGGGATGCTGGCACATCTAGGGATTAGTGTCTGGCCAAAACTGATTCTAAGAGCTGTCCACTGTTCGATCCTGGTGGTTCAAGTAAGGTGGGTATAAACGGAGAACTAGACACTACTACTGGGTAGTCATTCAGATATGCAACAAGTACAGTTTATTAGCTAAGTTTCCCATTAGCCTAATTTGCTTTGTCTTTTCTTATGTACTTGGAGAGTCATTTGTACCTAATATAGGATATCTGTTAGGTCAAGAAGGAAGTTTTTAGATTTACTTTACGAGACTCATCTTGGCAGGGGATTTAAATTATAAATTTTGTTGGAAATTATTTAAAAAACAAAATGAAATTTTGTCTCATTTATGTTTGTAGTATATCAGATAATCAGCAACTTATATTTTTCTATGGCATTTGCATCAGAATTGATCAGTTATTTTTTTTTATTCTTAGAGGAAGAAGACAAAGATGGCAATTTTTAAAATTGTGTAAGTAAACAGTTGAAGACTTAAGTAAGAAAATAATAATTTGAACTAAAACTTGTGTGCCATGATTCCTAAAAAAGATAATGGACTCAATACCAATAACATGGACATCTTTATGTAGATTTTCTAAATCTCTTTTGATTTCCTAGTTATCAAACATATGTATTCAAAAGAATCTTTGGCTTAGTAATGCCCATTTTTTTTAAGGGTTCTAACATTTAAGTTCAATTTCAATTACATGTTCGTGGTATAAAGATCTGCCCTAATTTATTGCCTTAATTTTCAAACCTAATTTTGAAAACAAAAGTATAATAGCTAAATGATGTTTTAGTGCTATTTATTGACTTCCTGTCAGAGCAGTTGAAACCTTAGCTTTCTCACTCCACAGGGGCCTTATTTCCCTCCCTCTGTTATATGGTGCTTATTAAGTCAGAATCAGTGGTTACATTATTATAATTATGCAAATATTTATCTTTCTTCTTTTTTGGGGGGTGGAGAGAGTAGAATCATCAACTTTTAGTTGCTTCACTTTAGTTGTTCATTGATTGCTTCTCATACGTGCCTTGACAGGGTGGGGGGGAGCTCAAGCAGAGTCAGCAGCAACCCCTTTCTCAAGCCAGTGACCTTTGGACTTCAAGCCAGTGACCCACTGCCTTGAGCACAGGATCATCCATTTTAATCTTAGAGTGGATGGAAGAAGGGAAAGCTAGTCAGAGAACAAGAAATCCCAGAAAAAGTACTTATCTTTATTTGATGCATTTCTGTTATTAAGACATTGTTGAACATAATAGAAAGAAGTGCTTTTTATTAGATGTTTCTAGAAAAAGCTATTTCTTTATTAATATAGGCCTAAAACAATGCATAATACTTTGGAAGCTATCCTTGGAAGAAGGAACGGCTTGTCCCCTACTGGCACCAGAATGTATATGTGCTTACATTTAACTGGGTTTTGTCAGATTCCCCATCATACATTTCTTTCCTACACTATTTCTGTGTTTTGAAAAATCACTTCTCCTTTCTATCCCCCAAAGAAGGGGAAAATGCATCAAGCTAGTCTTAAGGAATAACATTTCAAAATTTCTTTGTGGATATAATTTGTTCAGCTGACATTTAAATGTAATAAATATATTAAATTTAATTTTATATATGTATATATAAATATATCTCCAAGATACTACATCAATCCATATGTAAATAAATCACAGCAGAAAAGGAATAAGGAAGGTGAAGTTTTGGAAACATAGTCAAATTTATACTTAAGCAGACATAACAGTGTGTCATGATGATGAAAACTACTCATTAATTTCTGGGAGCACCATGTAATCCACAATCGAAGATGCACTTTTAAAACACCTTAATATGAACCTTTCAAGTGTATATAAAAGAAAAACTAAAACAGGATGTAGAGCTTCCTGACTCGCCCTGGGGTTGTTCAAGGAACGTTATCAGTGTCTCCTTGGAATATGAGTGTTACTTTTCCAGGACACAGTTTGAGAAATGCTGTCTGAAAATATTAATATTCTCATCCCAAATTTTTTTTAGTCTTAAAAACATAATTAGCTTATAAACTTATTTGTACCAGCTTTTTTTGCTAATTAAATGATTGGAAACTTTTACTTTAATTAAAAACCAAATTACAATCATACTAATGTAACTTTCTTCTCTGGCTGATGACAACAGTTGAGACCAAATTGTGTTTCAGCAAAACCTGAGCCTTGTCTTTCTCTCAAGTTCTGAGCCTTTGGCACCGATCATGTCATCACTAAATACAGTGTGTCCATAAAGTGACCGGTCGACTGGTCAAAAGTGCACCATGACTTTATGGACACACTGTATTTTTATCCCGCCAAGACAACTGCTTCTCACTATTGGTGGGGCCTTGAGCAAATCAGTTTTAAGTCTTGGTTTCCTTATCTGTAAAATGGATTGTTGAATTAAATGTCTTCTGAGGTTCGGAGGTCATTTTCAGCTTTGACTTCTGTGATTTTAAAATCAGTTTGAAGCACTGTAGAAGAATCCATCCTTGATGCTAACAATGGTATAGACCTTTTACAAGCACTAATATTCTAGAGACCCGATTATAAAATGCAGGTTTCCCTTCCCTCGATTATTTTGAGCTTTATGTTAGACACTGAAGGCAAAGAGAAGCATATAACTTCACCAAGAGAACTCCTTTGTTGCCTAGTACCTAATAGTTTTGAATAACTTAGGAGTACAGTGACTTACACAGTATCTGAAGACTTACAACTGCTCATTAATATTTCATTTAAACTAATTTGGAATAACTTATTAACTATTACACAGTAGTATTCTGCTGTATCATTAGCACTGCTCATTTCAGGATAACTAGACCTATTGACTTTGTGGGTTCTTGTATTTGCCATTAAATTTTCTGATAATTACGTAAAAGTGTAAGGGAAAGACAAGAACTAGGAAAAATTCCATATGACCTTTAGGGCTTGTGAGACAGAAACTAGATAAACTGCACCCTGCTGTAAACAGACAGGAACTAGATAAACTACATCCTGCTGTAAACAGATAAGGACATTGCTCAAACCCACCTTACGAGACACCGCTTGATCAAGGCAAATACCTAAATCCCCTGCCCCCCCACCCTTCCCTAAAAAGTAAAGTATAAAAATGCTGAGAAAACGCTGTATGGCGCGCCTGGCAGCATACTTGCCTAGTGCCCGCTCGCGAGTGTACTAAACTCTTTTTCTTTTGTCTGTAATAAACTTTTCCTTCTACTTGTACTCCTGGTCTTAGAGTCTTAGTGGTGCGTCTTCGGTTAACATTTGGAGGCCCCACCGAGATTCAATCTCTTCGGAGATCATCGGACGGACGCCCACTCCTGGTAAGTGAAACTGGCGGTGGCTGTCAGGCAAGGACGTGAGTCCCTCCTGACTGCGACAGACAGACGTGTCAGGAGGTCGCAGGCCACAACTCCGGGGGACGCCTCGGAGTGTGCGGACGACCAAGGACGCTTGGAAGTCCATCTGCTGTTTCAGATAGAATCTATAATTTCGTTGCCAGTTTCTAACCGAGCTCATAGGTCCGGACCAATAGACTTATTTTTCTTTTTATTTTGCCGTTCGCGGCGCAGCCGGCTTTGTCTGTCTGTCTCTGTTACTGTGTCTTTGTTACTGTCTTCTTTGTTGCTTTCTTTTTGTCTCTCTATTTCTTTGAGACTAACATGGGACAAGGGTCATCGACCCCACTGTCCCTAACTTTGTCTCATTGGTCTGAGGTTAATGCCCGAGCCCATAACTTGTCTCTCCTAGTTAAGAAGCGCAAGTGGCAGACTTTCTGTACCTCCGAATGACCCACCCTCGGAGTAGGTTGGCCAACCACTGGAACTTTTCATAAGGACACCATACAGGCGGTCAAAACAATTGTCTTCAGTCCAGGACCTCATAGTCATCCGGATCAACAGCTTTATATTTGGGTTTGGGAAGACCTGGCGAACGACCCTCCTCCTTGGGTCCAACCTTTCCTTCCTCCCCCTACGCCCTCCCTTCCAATAACTCTCTCCACCACCCCGGGCCCCTCTAGACCTGCTCCAACTGATCTGAACAGCTGCTCTATGCTCCCACTCAAACCCCCAGTGCCAGCGGCGCCTGCTCCATCCCTATATCCCTCTCTCCCCTCCCCTGTTCTCCCTGAATCTCAAACTGACCTTATTCTTTTTGATTCAGAGTTCCCGCCTCCCTATCCTAGGGGTGCCCCCACCGGCGCTGCTGGTCCTCAGCCTGGGGCCTCACATCAGGGTGATCAGGGACCATCAGTAGGAGGTCTGGCCCAGGGCACCCGGAGCTGGAGAGCACAGATTCCAGATGACGTGGCCATCACCCTGCCCCTCCAGTCTTTCAGACCCCCTGTCCCTGATGGACAAGGGGGGAACATGCCGGCACTTCAGTATTGGCCCTTCTCTTCCTCAGACCTATACAACTGGAAAAACAATAATCCGCCTTTTTCAGAGGACCCTGTCAAACTTACTGACCTTCTCTAATCTCTTATGTTTTCCCATCAGCCCACTTGGGATGACTGCCAACAGCTTTTAGGTATCCTCTTCACCTCAGAAAAAAGGGACCGGATTCTCCTTGAGGCCAGAAAATTAGTTCCTGGACCTGATGGTCGCCCTACTCAACTCCCCAATCTTATAGATGAGGCTTTTCCCCTGAGGCGGCCTAACTGGGACCCTAATACGCCTGAAGGTAGGCAGCGACTCTTACTCTATCGCCAGACTCTGATGATGGGTCCCCGAGCGGCGGCGAGACGCCCCATTAATTTGGCTAAGGTAAGAGAAGTAACTCAAGGGCCAGAGGAATCCCCATCTAGATTCTTAGAGAGACTAATAGAAGCCTATAGGAGGTACACCCCTTTCGACCCTGAGTCTGAAGAACAGAAAGGGGCACTGGCTATGGCTTTTATAGGGCAGTCAGCTACTGACATTCGGAGGAAGCTCCAGAGAATGGATGGGTTACAGGATATGGCTCTGAGAGACTTAGTCAAAGAAGCTGACAAAGTTTATTACAAAAGGGAGACAGCAGAAGAGAAGGAACAAAGATTAGAGAAAGAGCATGAAGAATTAGAGAATAAGAGAGATAAATGAAGGAATAATGAGTTAACTAAAATTTTGGCTACCGTAGTTGGAAAACAGGACAGAGAAGGAAAGAATAGTACCTCGGGCCCGCGCCAAAGGCCAAAACTGGGGCCTAACCAATGTGCCTACTGTAAAGAAGAAGGGCACTGGGTAAAAGACTGCCCCAAGAAAAAGAAGAAAGTTGATGAAATTCTTGCCCTAGGCGATTAGGGGCGTCGGAGTTCAGACCCCCTCCCCGAACTCAGGGTAACATTCAACGTGGAGGGGACACCAATCGACTTTGAGGTAGATACAGGAGCAATTTACTCCGCCTTGCAGAGCCCGCTGGGACCCCTTTCAAATAAAAAATCCTTAGTCCAGGGGGCAAATGGATGCCAGCATAGGTCACGGACAACTAAAAGGACAATGGACGTGGGGAAAGGAAAAGTACAGCACTCCTTTCTGGTCATACCAGAATGCCCCGCCCCGCTGCTGGGGAGAGATCTGCTTACCAAGTTAGGGGCAAGTATTGACTTCAAACCTCAGGGGCCAGAAGTAAGATTCAGTAACCCTCTTGTCAGTCAGCCTGTTGTGACCATGCTGACCTTGTCTGCTGAAGATGAATATAAACTATATGAAGCCCCTACCCCCGGACCCCATTCAACAACAGACAGATGGCTCCAGAGCTTCCCAGAGGCCTGGGCAGAAACGGCAGGGCCAGGGTTAGCAGTACAAAGGCCTCCGGTAGTAATATATTTAAAGCCCTCCGCCACTCCCGTAAGGGTCAGACAATACTACATGAGTAAGGAGGCCCGGGAAGGCATCAGGCCTCATATCCAGAGGCTGCTAGGACAAGGGATCCTAAGGCATTGCCAATCAGAATGGAACACCCCCCTGCTGCCAGTGAAGAAACCAGGGACGGGATTATAGACCAGTCTAGGATTTAAGAGAGGTTAACAGTAGGGTGATAGACATACATCCAACGGTCCCAAATCCTTACAACCTCCTCAGTACCCTCAGTCCTGATAGGAAATGGTATACAGTGCTGGACCTGAAGGATGCCTTCTTCTGCTTGCGCCTGCATGAGGACAGCCAATCCCTGTTTGCTTTCGAATGGACTGACCCTGAGAATGGACTCAGTGGACAGCTAACATGGACACGGCTACCCCAGGGCTTCAAGAACTCTCCTACCATCTTTGACGAAGCGCTGCATCAGGACTTGAGTGCCTACCGGGCCTCCACCCCTGAGGTAACTCTGTTACAGTATGTTGATGATCTATTACTTGCAGTCGCCACCATAGAGCAATGCAAACAGTGAACTGAGAAGCTGCTAGTTGAACTGGCCAAACTGGGATACCGAGCATCTGCCAAGAAGGCCCAGATCTGTCAACCCGAGGTCACCTTCCTGGGCTACTCTCTCCGAGACGGTAAGAGATGGCTAACTGAGGCCAGGAAAAAGACTGTTACTCAATCCCGCCCCCAAAGAACCGGAAGGGCCTCAGGGAATTCTTGGGCACAACAGGTTTCTGCAGACTGTGGATACACGGCTTTGCCGCACTAGCTGCCCCTCTGTACCCCCTGTTAAAGGATGGAACTGAGTATACATGGGGAAATGAACAGCAAAAGGCCTTTGACCAAATCAAAAGAGCGCTGTTATCAGCCCCGGCCTTGGCACTCCCCAACATAGAGAAACCATTCACTCTCTATGTAGATGAAAAAGAAGGGATAGCTAAAGGAGTACTGACTCAGTTTCTGGGACCCTGTAAGCGACCAGTAGCCTACCTCTCTAAAAGGATAGACGCAGTCGCAAAAGGGTGGCCAGGGTGTCTACGGGTGATCGCTGCTGTAGCCCTACTGGTAAAAGATGCTGATAAACTGACTCTGGGCCAGAAATTGACTATTGTCGCCCCCCCATGCTCTGGAGAGCATAATCAGACAACCTCCGGACCGCTGGCTAACTAATGCCCGCATTACTCATTACCAAAGCCTCCTGTTAGATAAAGACAGGATCACCTTCGGCTCTCCAACTGTTTTGAACCCAGCCACCCTGCTACCCAGGGAAGAGGGGGAAACTGTTCACCATCAGTGCAGGGATATCCTAGCCGAGGAGACTGGGATTCGAGAGGATTTATGGGACACACCATTGCCACAATCTGACTTAATTTGGTACACTGATGGGAGCAGTTTTCTGTGCGAAGGAGAACGCAGAGCTGGGGCTGCAGTAGTAGACAAGGAAAAAGTAATCTGGTCAGAGAGACTTGACCCAGGAACCTCAGCCCAAAAAGCAGAGCCAATAGCTCTAACAAAAGCCCTAGAACTGGCCAGTGGTAAACAGGCCACCATCTACACGGACATCAGGTATGCGTTTGCTACTGCACATGTGCATGGGGCAATTTACAAAGAAAGGGGTCTGCTCACGTCAGCAGGTAAAGATATTAAACATAAACAAGAAATCCTAGCCCTCTTAGATGCTGTCATGCTCCCACGGGAGCTGGCCATTGTCCATTGCCCTGGGCACCAGAAAGGGCAGGACCCAGTAGCCAAAGGCAACAGGAGGGCGGATGAAGAGGCGGATGAAGGAGCGGTAGCCATGAGGACTGCCTCCGACATCCTCGCCATAGAAGCAGAGCCATCCTCCACCTCGACTCACCCAAAGGAACCTGAGGACATTCGGACGTTCCTCCAGATGGCCCACCGTCTCACCCACCTTGGGACTGAAAAACAACTGCTCCAGGATGATAAGACATTAACCTCCTCTGAAAAGAGGCTAATGGCAAAGGAAGTAATAGAAGCCTGCAAGGCCTGCCAGATAGTAAATGCCTACCCAGCCAATGGAACCAGTGGAACTCGTCTCCGAGGCACCAGACCGGGCCAATATTGGGAAGTAGACTTCACCGAGGTAAGACCTGCCAAGTATGGACTAAGGTATCTCTTAGTTTTTGTAGACACCTTTTCAGGATGGGTAGAAGCCTTCCCTACCAAACATGAGACGGCGGCGGTAGTAATTAAGAAGATCATGGAAGAAATCTTTCCCAGGTTTGGCCTTCCAAAGGTAATAGGGTCTGACAATGGACCGGCGTTTGTGGCCCAGGTAAGCCAGGGAGTAGCCAAAATATTGGGGATTAATTGGAAACTTCATTGTACTTATAGACCCCAGAGTTCAGGACAGGTAGAGAGAATGAATAGGACGATTAAAGAGACCCTAACTAAATTAGTCATAGAGACTGGCCATAGAGATTGGGTAATGCTCCTACCATACGCTCTTTTCCGGGCAAGGAATACCCCTTCTGCCAAAACTAACCTGACTCCCTTTGAAATACTCTTTGGAACCCCTCCGCCCATTCGGGATTTATCCCCCTCTGACATGAATATCCCGAATACACCCTTGTCTGTTAGGTTACAGGCCCTAGCCAAAGTGCAACATTGCCTGTGGAAGCAGTTATCTGACCTTTACCAGCCGGCAGGAGACGGAACCCCGCATCGTCACCAGGTTGGGGACTACGTCTACGTCCGGAGACACCAGCACCGTACACTCGAACCTCGCTGGAAGGGACCCTACCAGGTCCTCCTCATCACACCCACTGCTGTAAAGGTCGATGGCATTGCTGCTTGGATCCATGCTTCACATCTCAAGCCCGCTCCTGCTCCTGATGACCAATGGACAGTGGAGAAAACGGACAGCCCCCTCAAGCTGCGTGTTCGCCGCCGCAACAAATCCTCATCAGCCAACCCGGCAGACATGGCAAGTGATATCAGGGACTAGTGACATAGTATGGGAAATAACTTCTGATAATCATCCCCCTTGGACTTGGTGGCCATCCCTGCATCCAGACCTCTGTCAGTTAGCAGCAGGGTTAGAGACCTGGGACATCCCAACCACTTTCTTGCAAGGGCAGATAGGAGCAGTAAAATTAATGATAGTACGACAGCATTATGAAAGACTAGTAGAAAACACTAATCTCTAGGATTAGAGATATACAGAACAAGAGGGGGGAATGTAAGGGAAAGACAAGAACTAGGAAAAATTCCATATGACCTTTAGGGCTTGTGAGACAGAAACTAGATAAACTGCACCCTGCTGTAAACAGACAGGAACTAGATAAACTACATCCTGCTGTAAACAGATAAGGACATTGCTCAAACCCACCTTACGAGACACCGCTTGATCAAGGCAAATACCTAAATCCCCTGCCCCCCCGCCCTTCCCTAAAAAGTAAAGTATAAAAATGCTGAGAAAACGCTGTATGGCGCGCCTGGCAGCATACTTGCCTAGTGCCCGCTCGCGAGTGTACTAAACTCTTTTTCTTTTGTCTGTAATAAACTTTTCCTTCTACTTGTACTCCTGGTCTTAGAGTCTTAGTGGTGCGTCTTCGGTTAACAAAAGTATATGTATATTTGTTAGAGAGCACTTTATTTACCTTTGGGAAAATGTGAGTACGTGGATAGTGAACTGACTCAACTGAAATGCAGGGCCTAACAACATTATTTTAAAGCAGAAAAACTGTATGGCTTAATTTGAGCATGTGTGCAAATAAATATAACTGTACAGGATGAAAGGTTCTATGGGGGAAAGGGCAAATGGCAGGGAAAATATGTAATAACACAAGTAATAATCAGTCACAACATGTCTTCTACCTAGCATTTGGTTCTCCTAGTTTTGCTAAAAGCATACGAACTGAAACAAGAACACAAGTGTCCACATGATACTGTTCTGAATGAGGCTTTCATGGTCATTGAGTAATTGGGAAGGTCTTCCCCCCAACCCTAACTCCTTTTTAAAAAATATATTCAGGCATTAAAATAAATTGTTATATATTTTTTTCTCCACAGTCTCAGCCACACAATATGTGACCTCATTAAGGATAGGTGAGTTTTAAAACCTGTCTGTTATTTTAGCTGGTAAGTTTACAAGATACCGAGTTTAGTGGTAGGCAATAACTGTAGACATTATTGGCATAAACTGTAGACTGCTTTTATTACATTATTGAAGTGATTCATTTGACTTTTGTCTTAGGACTCTTAAGTTATTGTGGATCCCAAAGAATATTTGTTTGTGTTAGAAATTAAAATTCAGAATGTAAAAATAAAACAGGATTTTTATAGCACTCTTGAAAATTTGAGCTAGATAATTCTTTGTTGTGGCAGAATATTTTGTGAATTATATAGGATGATTAGTAGCATCACGGGCCACTACTCCCTCTGCTCACTGGATGCCAAATAGCACCCACTCCACATTCTTTTTTATTTTTAATTTTTAAATTAATTTTAATGGGATGACACTAATAAATCAGGGTACATATGTTCAAAGAAAACATCTCCAGGTTATCTTATCATTCAATTATGTTGCATACCCATCACCCAAAGTCAAATTGTCCTCTGTCACCTTCTATCTGGTTTTCTTTGTGCCCCTCCCCTCCCCCCTCTCCCTCCCTCTCTTCCTTACGCCCACCCTGTAACCACCACACTCTTGTCCATGTCTCATAGTCTCGCTTTTATGTCCCACCTATGTATGAAATCATGCTGTTCTCAGGTTATTTTCTGTTTTACTTATTTCACTCCGTATAATGTTATCAAGGTCCATCCATTTTGTTGTAGATGATCTGATGTCATCATTTCTTATGGCTGAGAAGTATTCCATAGTATATATGTACCAAAGCTTTTTAATCCACTCATCCTCTGATGGACACTTGGGCTGTTTCCAGATCTTTGCTATTGTGAACAATGCTGCCACGAACTTGGGGGCGCAGGGCCATTATACTCAAGACAGCCTGGTATTGGCATAAGAACAGGCACATAGATCACTGGAACAGAACAGAGAACCCAGAAATAAACCCACACCTTTATGGACAACTGATATTTGACAAAGGAGGAAAGAGCATACAATGGAGTAAAGACAGCCACTTTAACAAATGGTGTTGGGAAAATTGGACATCTACCTGAAAAAAATGAAACTAGACCATCAACTTACACCATTCACAAAAACAAACTCAAAATGGATAAAAGACTTAAATGTAAGCCATGAAACCATAAACATCTTAGAAGAAAACATAAGCAGCAAGCTCTCTGACATCTGTAGCAGCAATATATTTGCCAATGTATCTCCACAAGCAAATGAAATAAAAGGCAAGGTAAACAAATGGGACTATATCAAACTAAAAAGTTCTTGCACAGCTAAAGACAATAAGAACAGAATAAAAAGACAAACCACCCAATGGGAGAACATATTCGACAACACGTCTAATAAGGAGTTAATAACCAAAATATATAAAGAACTTATAAAACTCAACACCAGGAAGACAAACAATTCAATCAAAAAATGGGCAAAAGAAATGAATAGAAATTTCTCCACTCCACATTCTGGCAACAAAAATCTCTTCAACCATGGCCAAATGTCCCCTGGGGGATAAAATCACCCCGATTGAGAACCGTAGTATCAACATCATTTTTTTTATGAAAAATAATTCTTTTTCACAACAAAAAAGAGTGGAATATGTGTCATTTACATTTTTGCAAATCTTTTTAAGGTCTGACTTAAGAAAAAGCAGCTCATATATACTCTGTCTTCAATCATTTTATTTAGAAAATTAAATTTAACAAGGTGACACTGATCAATAACTGTACATAGATTTCAGGTAAACTGTATTCAGTCATTCATTCTGAAGAAACAATATGAAGTAGATACTGGGTTAAATTAGTTCCCATTGAAGTCTGGAAGTATTGAAAAGCTGTCAAGCTCACAAAGGAAGGTGCAGTACAAGTTTTCCCAAATTCTGATTTTCCACTTGATAGCTTGAATTGTCATTAGCAACAAATATGCAAGTTAGTTTCCTTGAAATGACAGGCTTACTTTTTGTTTTTGGGAGAATGACAGTTGTACTATCAAATAAAAATGTTGTTCTATGAATAAAGTGACTTCTTTAGCTCTCAACTAAATCAGAAGTGCTTTTCCTTAACACAACCATAATCCGTTGTGCTGAAATACATAATGCTTACTTTCCACCTGTTTGGAATGTAAAAAGAAGGATCAAAGCTTAATAACACTTTCAGTTTTGCCTGACCTGTGGTGGTGCAGTGGATAAAACACTGACCTGGAACGCTGAGGTCGCCGGTTCAAAACTCCGGGCTTACCTGGTCAAGGCACATATGAGAGTTGATGTTTCCTGTTCCTTCCCTTTCTCTCTCTCTAAAAATGAATAAATAAAATTAAAAAAAATAATAACTCAGTTTTTACTGCTTTATCTTAAGTTCTTAAGTAAAGCAGATTTATTTTTCAACTGCAAGTGGCAGTGAAAAATAGAATGACTACTAGTACTGTTTGGTAGCACTGCCTTGATTCATGCTCAGAAATCATTTTTGCTTTCATATAATCATTGCAAGTGTCAAATGTAAAAACAGGCAATGCCTTAGTATTCCTATAAAAACAGTTTTGACCTCAGGGGACTCCTGAACAGGGTCAATGGGAACCCCAGAGGCCTGAATAACATACTTGCAGAACCACTGTTTAAATGAGCAGAGCATTTTAGTGTGGTGAACTTTTAAATCAAAAGACTGATCACTTTTAAAATAAAAAGGCAAGTATTTAATCCAAACTATTTAAAAGAGACAAGAAGAAACACATAATAAGGATATAATATAGAAACCTAGTGAGAAAAAAAAAGAGAAAACATGAATCTCATATTGACATAAATTAAAATTCTCAAGACATAGCCTACACTAGTGCTTTCTAAAATGTTCTTGTGTCCTCCAGTGTGAGGTTAGAGGAGTGGAAATATAGTTGGTTTATTAGCATTGCCTGTTAGGGAGGATCAGTGCTTATGAAGGCAACTTGGGCTGGTCACTGTAGTAAAGATTTCACAGAATTTAATATACTGAGTAACAAGAGATCAGGAAACCTTCTTATGGAATACAAAAGAATTTGTAAAATTGCTTTGTGGAAGTTTAAGCTTTTCCCTCCACCTGTCTCTACTCCCAGCAGATGTGTTTCTAACATATTAACAGCTTCTGAATTGGTTTTTTTAAAACATATTTTTAGTTTTTAAACTTGCAGATAGATCTGTGCATATTTTTTTTAATTTTTATTCATTTTTAGAGAGGAGACACAGAGTGAGAGAGAGAGAGAGAAAGAGAGAAAGGGGGGAGGAGCTGGAAGCATCAACTCCCATATGTGCCTTGACCAAACCAGTGCAGGGTTTTGAACTGGCGACCTCGGTGTTCCCAGGTCGACGCTTTATCCACTGTGCCACCACAGGTTAGGCAGATCTGTGCATATTTTTGATGAATGATTTTATCCACTTAAAGTAAGTATCAGTTTTGCTGACCAGGCGGTGGTGCAGTGGATAGAGCGTCGGACTGGGATGCAGAAGGAAGACCCAGGTTCGAGACCCCGAGCTCGCCAGCTTGAGCGCGGGCCCATCTGGCTTGAGCAAAAGCTCGCCAGCTTGGACCCCAGGTCGCTGGTCCAGCAAGTGGTGGCTCGGTCTGCTGAAGGCCCAAGGTCAAGGCACATGTGAGAAAGCAATCAATGAACAACTAAGGTGTTGCGATGGCAACGAAAAACTGATGATTGATGCTTCTCATCTCTCTCTGTCCCTCTCTGTCCCTCTCTCTGACTCTCTCTCTGTCCCTGTTAAAAAAAAAAAAAAAAAAGCATCAGTTTTATTGAGGTTGTATTGTTCCCTCATACACCTGTGTTCATTTCATGCTGATTTGCTTTGAAATTAATTACTAGACGAAAATTACTTCTTGCAGCTTGAAGTAAAAAGTTATCTTCCTTTAAATATTTTTCCCACCCCATGTTGTATTTAATTATTTTAGAAAAGGAGTGTTGTATAAGAGATATGTCATTAAGAACTGAGTTGTAGCTTTGTCTAAATTTTTTTTAACAGTTTTATTCATATATAAACCTTTTTGTGTGTGTGACAAAGACAGAGAGAAACAGAGAAAGGGACAGATAGGAACAGACAGACAGGAAGAGAGAGATGAGAAGCATCAATTCTTCGTTTTGTCACCTTAGTTGTTCATTGGTTGCTTTCTCATATGTGCCTTGATGGGAATGGGGGGGTGAAGGGGAGGGGGCAACAGCAGAGCAAGTGACCCCTTGGTCAAGCCAGTGACCTTAGGTTCAAACAGGTGAGCTGTGCTCAAACCAGATGAGCCTACGCTCAAGCTGGAGACCTCGAGGTTTTGAACCTGGATCCCTTGGGTCCCATTCCAACACTCTATCCACTGCGCCACTGCCTGGTTAGGCTAGCTTTGTCTAATTAGTGAGCTAAGATAAACATACCGAAAAAAACCAGAAATGTATTTTTGTAAAAGAATTTTTAATAGCATCAAACAATGTAAATATTGTAAATAAACTTAATAGAGATGTTAACATCTCTATTAAAAATTAAATAACTTTACATTTTAAATTAATTAAAATAAACATTTTCAAATTAATTTTTTCAGATGCTCTGTAGCAGTATGGGGCTGGTGACTACTGTATGAGACAGCACTTCTTTAGAATTAATGGTTACAGAAACTGAAAATGTATTTTCAGCCTTGCCCGGGTAGCTCAGTTGGTAGACATCATCCCAACATGGCTTGGTTGAGGGTTCAATCCCTGGTCAGAGCACATACAAGAATCAACCAATAAATGCACAAATAAGTGGAAAAACAAATTGATATTTCTCTTCCTTCATTTCTCTCTCTAAAATCAGTAAATAAAATGTTTTTAATGTATTTTCAGACTTGATTGCAGAAAAGCATGGCATGATGATCAAGACTTTTGAGCCTAGAAAGAGTTTACATTAAGATAGAATTCTGTAGTAGAAAGGTAGAAAAGAACATACAAGTTTTGTGAGGTTGTGTCTGTATTTTTCTTTAAAAAATGGTTAGTATTGAATCACTATTGTTTTTTAAGACCCCATTATTTATATTTAAAAGACTAAAAGACATGTCAACCGATAAAAATTATCTTAAGGGGCATGTGGGCACCAGTAGAAGACTGCTGTCATAAGAGTACTTAAGTAATTTTGTTCCCTAGATACTTAATGTTGCATTTTTTTTCTCCTTTCAGGTACAAAAATATCCACTCGATTATTTTAAAAAGGATCCTGAATACTATGAAATTGAGATATTTGTTGATCAAGTTTTTTTGAATATGCTACTAAGAGCAAAATGTGCTATATATACTGCGGTAAGATAATTCTTTCATAAAGCATCTTTTCTGTCTTGTACACAGGGTATGATCTTTTTTCAAATAAAAGTAGTCTCCTGAAATGATCATCAGTACTTTATTAAGAAAGACTTATCAAAGAAAGTAAAATATGCACATTTGAGCTTAAAATGGTGTCATTGGGCCTGACCAGGCAGTGGTGCAGTGAATAGAGCGTCGGCTGGGATGTGGAAGACCCAGGTTCGAGACCCCGAGGTCGCCAGCTTGAGCATGGGCTCATCTGCCTTGAGCAAAAGCTCACCAGCTTGGACCCAAGGTCGGTGGCTTGAGCAAGGGGTTACTCGGTCTGCTGTAGCCCCACGGTCAAGGCACATATGACAAAGCAATCAATGAACGACTAAGGTGTCACAATGAAAAACTGATAATTAAAGCTTCTCATCTCTCCGTTTCAGTCTGTCTGTCCCCATCTATCCTTCTCTCTGACTGTCTCTCTGTCTCTGTAAAAAAAAAAAAAAAAAAGTGTCATTGGTTTTCTTATCACAAGCAATTAGTATTAGAGACAGAAGGAGAGATTTCTGGTTCTTTCCTTCACACCTCAGGAAATACATGCACAAGCAGTGTGCACACACATATACACACACGCTGTGCAGGTGGGGTAGGATGGCGGCAGCAACAGAACCATCTGGTCCCCAGGCAGACTTATTCAGTGTAGGTCTAAGCTGCGTCCCAGGCTGTGTTCCTTCCCCAGGCACTTGTAATGTGTGTCCTGACTGCATATTGTAGCCCGCAATTCTCTGTTCCTTGGATGGTGGGTGTTACTCCATCGCTGCGGTCCTCTCATGGCGGCCTGTGACATTGCCCAGGGGTATCGCACCAGTAGTACCTGAGAAGGCTTTTCTGGTTGCCTGCTAAGCTACAGCTGTGTAAGGACCTCTGTGTCATCCATCACAATTCCAATGGTAAGACTTCTATTATTTGGAATAAAAGCCCTATTCTGGTGTGAAGTGGTTAGGATTATATTGTTCCTCCCTACAGTAAGCCTAAAGAAAAAAGTCAATGGCCTGATTTTGAGGAAAAGAATACTTAGATCAGGGCCTCCTTCCTCAGTATCCAGTTAATATTCTGAAGAGGCAGCTTGTGCTTTTGAATAGAACTGCCTCCCCATTGGGCATTGGCTCGGACACAGGCCGTTTCATGGGGCTACCAACCTTTTGGGGTGCTGAGCACATTCTGGAGAAAGGCAGGAGTGGTATTTCCATATGGAGAGCTCGGTAATACAGGAAAGAGAACATCTGGGTTGGAAGAGAGGAGTTCTTTGTGGACACGTTAAGCTTGATGTACCTGTGACAGCAGAGTGGCAATATCATAATTTGAATATGTGAAATTAGAGCATGAATCTGAGCCTGGGATACAGAATCGGGAGCCGTTCAAATGCATAGAAAGCATTTAAATAAAAAGTGGATAGAAGATAGAATAGTGACAAAGAGTGGGTGCTCAGTGGTTAGTTATGGAACGAGTAACTTCTTGGTGGCATTCGCATTTTGACTACACTCTCCTGTGTCTCACTTCCCTTAGCTTCTCTCTGATTATTCTCCAGTCTTCCCGCCACTCCTGGGGACTTGTCCCTGAGTGCTGACAGTACAGATTTCAGTGCTGAGGACAGAGGAGAGAACAGGTTCAATAGAGTTCTTGCCTTTATGGAGCTTATATCTAGTGAAGATGGTCTAAGTATATATTTTTAAATTAAAAAAAAATATTTTTATTATTATTGTTTTTACAGGGACAGAGAGAAAGTCAGAGAGAGGGATAGACAGGAACAGACAGAGAGGAACAGAGAGAGATGTGAAGCATCTATCATTAGTTTTTCATTGAGGCTCCTTAGTTGTTCATTGACTGCTTTCTCATATGTGCCTTGACCACGGGCCTTCAGCAGACTGAGTAACCCCTTGCTCGAGCCAGTGACCTTGGGTCCAAGCTGGTGAGCTTTTTGCTCAAGATAAATGAGCCCGCGCTCAAGCTGGCGACCTTGGGGTCTTGAACCTGGGTCCTCTGCATCCCAGTTCAAGGCTCTATCCACTGCGCCACCGCCTGGTCAGGCTAAGTATATATTTTTAAATGAAGATAAAGCAACCCTGGCTGGATAGCTCGGTTGGTTAGAGCATCATCCGGAAGCGCAGAGGTTGTCTGTGAGCTCCCTCCCTGGTCAGGGCACATGCAGGAACAGACTGATGTTCCTGTCTCTCCCCTCTCCCTCCCCCTTCCTTCCTCTCACCCTCCCTCCCTTTCTCCCTTTCTCTTTCTCTAAAATCAATGCAATAAATACTTTTTAAAAAAGAAGATAAAGCAGAACTGCCTAGTTCGTTGTAGAATAGACATTTAGTACATGTAAAAAAAAAAAAACCTCACAAAATCTCACAAGTTACTGGCAGGTTTAGAGGAGTAAAGTGATGCAGTGATTAGAGAGGCTCACTACTTTAGATAGAATGATCAGGAAGAGCCTTTGTAAAGAGGGAACATTTGAACGAGAGCTGACTGAACTGAGGAAGACAAGGAGCTCTGGCATTACAGGCAGAGGGGGAAGCACAGGACCTCGGACAGGAACGTGCTGTGTGTGCTCCAGGGACGGGGAGGTCTGGCCAGCTCAGTGAGAGTGAGACAGGGGAAGCTTGTAGGACATGAGGCACAGAGGGCGGTGTCCTGTCCTGCAGAGCCTGTAGCTGGCAGGCTATGCCCATAAGGTAACATTTTGTTTGATGGGAAACCTTTGGCAGATACTGAGCAGGGGAGTGAAATGCTCTAGGAAAGGGGTGCCCACACTTTTTCAGCTTGCGAGCTACTTATAAGATGACCAAGTCAAAATGATCTACCTACAATAAAAATGCAAAACATAAATTTATTTCTTCTATATTATCATTATTTAAGTACTATTATTACTATTTAATATTGTGTATTCTTCTTCCACCTTTCTCCTTCTCAGCTCTCTTTCCAGAGGAAAGTCAATGTCATAGTTTTTATGAACAGTCCGAAAAAGCCACTCAACATTTCCCTTCTTTGGAATAGCAATGGCACACAGACAGATGAGGCAAACGCACTTAGAATATGACATAGTGAAAAAAATCCCCTCCCATTCTGTATGAAAGTGGTAGGTTTTAGGCTTCTTACTCGGACCAGCTACAGCACTCATTTTTATACTCTTTGTTGTATTTAGTTTAAATAAATTGAAGGCTAACTACGCAGCAATGTAACTGAACAAGTTAGCGCGGTTTAACGCGCATGCGTAGGGTGTCAAAAGTTCAGACCTCAAGCGATCTACCCACACTTCCTTCGCGATCAGATCGTGATGGATATATTGAGCACCCCTGCTCTTAACTAAAGAGGCTATTCTGGCTGCTTTGAGGAGAACAGACTAGTTGGGAGCCCAAGTGGGCGAGGAGGCAATAACATTGATACAGGTGAGAAGCGACAATCGTGGTCTGATTGCCAGTGACAGGCAGAGATAACAAGAATTGCTATCAGATTGGAACAGCTAACTCAGATGGAGGTTTTTTGCCCCCAGCAACTAGGCTAATGGCCGTGTCCCTCGTGTTTTTAGGGCAGGCCTAACCAGTGGAGTTGGTATGTATGCGAGAAGGCACCTCAGTTAGCAGTAGTGGTTGGAGTAGAGTGACAATGGCGGGCGGACTAACGTGGGCTAAGGAGAGAGTGGGAGATGAGGAGCAGCGTAAGGGCACTTAACTGAGCGAGGTGAGAGGAAGCATTCTGGGAGTGGTGGAGGGTGTGGCGGCAACAACAAAAACACAGTCACATTGGGGAAAATACCTGGCAAATGGAGGATTCTTCAAAAAGGTCATTGTGGGAGCAGTGTTCTGCGGAAGTAGAACGGGACCAATTTAGTGATAGGCGAGTTAGCTTCAGTGAGAAGAGAAATCTCAATCCCACCGACATAGCAGGCCAAGAGGTACGAATGAATGAGTGCCGGCACATACCAAGTGTGCCGTAAAGACGACAGGAAGTTGAGGGAAAGCCAGTGTTGTATAAGTGCCTTAATTATTTCGGTAGACAGTTGAACCATATAAGGAGTTTGTTCTTAGGATACCTGAGAGCACTGTGTTTCAGGGAACGGGTGCAGAATTTCATTAAGAACTTATCATGTTCAGTAATCATTGGTTTTGAAATCACAGTTGAGTTTGGAGAACATTGGCAAATCTGAGCTGTCAATCTGATGACCTTCAGATAGTAAACACACTCTCTAAAACTGAACTCTTTTTTGTTTCTCAAATGGCATATATACTCTTCTGCAAAGCACCTTTTGAGGTAACAACCAATCAAAGCTTACCTCTATAATCTTTACTCAGCTGTTAACTTTGCCTAGTTCGTTGTAGAATAGATATTTAGTACATGAAGAAAAAAAAAAAGTCATGAAATCTCACAAGTTACCGGCAGGTTTAGAGGAGTGTCAGGGACACAGACTGGCAGTTCTGTTACCACCTGAAACCAACAGAATTGACTAAAGCTTCAGATTATGTAAGACAGAGATGCATTTCATAAAATGATAGTGGAGGTGTGAACATTAAGGAGTATGAGAAAGACTGTTCTTTGTATGCATGTGTGTTCCGCACAAGGGCACCTAGACGGGAACACTGTCTGTTGTACAGACCAGCCTGCTGTCCTGCTGTACCTCACAACAGCCACTGGGGGGCTCTGTTGTCCACCAGTTTTTATCTTTAGTTTGTGCCACTAAAAGACTGGTTATTATGAAAAGAAGATCTAGATGTGTTCAAGATTTACATGTGCAAGTATTATGTAAAATCCCCGTGTGACTACCAGCCAGATAGGAAACACTGCATGTGGTAGTATTTATTGAACAGCCTGAATCTACACGGGGCCTGTGTGTGCTGCCTGTTACATTGCATTTCTTCAGCAGGACTTTGCTAAGATGTACATTCATTCCTGTGTCCAAAAGTTGGGCTAACTGTGACTTGTCCTCTGACTTTGACTGACCAAGCAGCCTCTGTAGAACCTAAAAATAAAGGGCATGTTAAAAAAAAATAGATGAAACCTGCCATTTCTAACAGTTCTTTTTTTTTTTTTTAATCAGAAAATTTTTTTATTATTATTTTTTTATTTTTTATTTTACAGGGACAGAGAGAGAGTCAGAGAGAGGGATAGATAGGGACAGACAGACAGGAACAGAGAGAGGTGAGTAGCATCAATCATCAGTTTTTCGTTGCCCTTGCGACCCCTTAGTTGTTCATTGATTGCTTTCTCACACGTGCCTTGACCGCGGGCCTTCAGCAGACCGAGCAACCCCTTGCTGGAGCCAGAGAACTTGGGTCCAAGCTGGTGAGCTTTTGCTCAAGCCAGATGGGCCCATGCTCAAGCTGGCGACCTCGGGGTCTCGAACCTGGGTCTTCCACATCCCAACCTAACACTCTATCCCCTGCGCCACAGCCTGGTCAGGCTCTAACAGTTCTTATCACAGCACTTAGACTGAACTAAAATCAAAGACCAGTGCTCTACTTTTGCAAGTTCTTCTAAAAAGACTTTTAGTTTCGGCTGAAATTGACATCTGCCCCAAGAACTGGAGGAGGCTTGTTCTGGCAGACGCTTGCCTGGCCTGCAAGGTTTTGGATGATTGGCATTTTTTGGATATGAAGTACATCCAGAAAATCATAGGCATTGCAGTTGAGGAGAGGTGAGTTTGTTAAGGTTTTGGTGAGATTTTTAACCGTTTACCAGTACCTCATGTGCCCCCATGAAGCTTATATGTTAAGAAATATTTGTAAAGTTAACTTTGTGTAGAGACATAGGCATAAAATTATATATATATTTTTTGTGACCTAACAATTTATATTCCTCATTATTTAATAGGTCTTGATGTATTATTGTTGTAAGATTCGGTTAGATAATTGTTTCTCTGCTGGTTTTGGCAGACATTTTGCAAGCTCATGAGCAGAACAGCAGTACAGGAAATATCTTCATGCTTTCTTAAAGCCACCTACCAGTTCCAGTCCATTCTTAATGGGCCTGCATCTGGCCCTTGAAATAACTGTGTGGCCACTGTTACACAGATTTTAGGGCCACGAGACTATTGGGAGGTTATAGCTTAAACCTGGGTCACATATTGTATATTTGCTTTTACTGGTCTTTCCCTCCTTTCTATCTGAAGTGCGGTTGTTAAAGTCACCATAATAGAAAATTAGCCATATATAAAGGGTTCATCCCTCTGCTCTCTCCTGTCCCTTTAAGAGAATTGCATGTGTTTAAACACAGACCTCCTGAGTTAGAAAGCTCCTCACTGCTAGGCAGTCAGGGGAAACATCACTGGCCTTCACTAGGGCTCATCTCATTTGAGAGTTTCCAGGGCTCTTGGCAACCACAGCAGTGCACTGTGGGGGCTGTAGGTCAACCCTGAGGGTGCTCCCCATAGCTGGCACACATGAGAGAAGCACTAAACAAGGGCATTTGATCTACTGTGAGGGCCGAGGGTGGTAGGCAGGATGAGCCAGAGAGGTATTTCCAGCAGACTTTCAAACTGCCCACTTGACAGGGAAAATGTCTTTGTGGTGGCATATAGGAAAGTGTGAAAGAAAACCTCTTGATAACACTGAACAGCATAGCAAGAGCAGGATCCTGGCAGCAGTGCCAGAGTTTCTGTTTCCTTTGCTCGTTACTCTAGGTCAGACGCGTTCCGAAGGAACAAAGTGCATTTGTACACTTCCAACAGTAAGTTGCAGAAGCTAATGTGACTGATCATCACTGTTGTGAGTCTTCAAACTGGTCCCTGAAAGAAGGAAAATTTGTAATCATGAGTACTAGCCCTGCCATGGTGGCAGCTGACATTTCCTCGAAACCTGCAGCTAAGCCGGCTGGGGCTCAGGCTCTAGTTATGACATCAGAGAACATCCAGGGAAATGTGTGGCTTCTCAGAGGCATGAGCTCCAGCGGCTTTGCGAGCCATGTCTAGCTATAGGAAGACTGGTTGTAAACAACGCCTGTTGCATATGAACAGAAAAACACCAGGAGCGATGTTTATAATAGGCTGCTTTAGTTTATGATCTTTGGACATTGGAAGGATTACAGCAGAGTTTAGTGTACACTGGTCTCATCTCTTTGCTGTTGACTATTTGTAATGGTCTCATTTTGAGTCTAAATTGAAAAATTGGTGTCTGCTTTTTCTTAAAACTTTCCAACATTAGAATATTTCTCTTCAAAAGAGTAAGTTAAACTGAGCAGCTGTTCAGAAAATTTGCTGTACCTGTAAATTGTATGCTATTCAGCCATCTAGTCATTGAAAAAACAGCAAAAAACCCAGAAGGTGCACATTCTGCAGACATAAAGATTTTCTTTCATGATTAAACCTCTATTAATAGACATGTTAATCCTATGAAGTACTATATTTCTACACAATTACAATGTATTAGTGAAGAAAATATAAAAGGGATAGTGAAGTGCAGTTATTCCTATATTAAATTAAGTCCTGATTAGCTGATTATCAAAACATTATCTGATTTACATTTCTATAGACTTATGGCCATATGAGTAAGGAATTAATTTTGGAAGTAGGTTCAGTTGGGATTAAAGTTTAACAAATGAAAAAGAAATCTCTCTACGTTCATATTCTGACTGCTATCCAGACAGGAGAACATTGAGAAATAAGCCTCTCATGTTTGTTTAGGTATATATCATTTTTATATAATTCACTCTATCAAGGGATTAATGTGAAAGTAATGTGCTTTACTCTAATTTTACATGTAAATACTTGGCAGGTGACAGCAGTATGGTCACATAGCAAAGGCCTGCTCCCAACTCCTTTCCCACTTTATTGAACTCACCCCCAGTGGCTGTGTTCTTGTTCAGTCTGTCAAGGGGTGCTGGATGTGAGCACCTCAGGATTGCATTCCCAATATGAGAAAAACACTGTTGGATTTTGAGTCCAGTGCTGTATCAGAGGTTAAGCTGAGACATCTATCATTAATCTTTCTGCCTTTCAGTTTAAAAAGTGTATCCTTTCCTGTCATAGTGAGTTTCCCACCCCAGTAAGATTAAGGTGAATGGAAACTAGCATATGCCCTCTGATGTGAGCCCCGTGCACTCGGGCAGGAGGAAGGGTTTCCTTTCCCATTGAATGCGGCTTGTTTATTTATTTATTTATTTATTTATTTATTTATTTATTTGAGCTGAATCCTTGCTGCCTCAAGAGTTTTCCCCCTCAGGGATAATAGCCCTGGCTCTCGCTGCATCCATTTGTTGCTGTGTTGATGTGCCCACTCCTTTTGTTGGTGTGTCTCTACTTCAATAATCCCCTTTCTGTTATCGGCCTGTTGAAAATGTCTGCAAGTTCTTCAGAGCTAATCAACAGCATACTTCATTCCTTTCATCTGCTCACTATAGTGGGGCCTTGCAAGTGAGTGAGGAGCATGAATTGCACAGTTGCACTAATGGAACTCTGGAGAACGTGCCCGAGTCAGCAGCACAGCGCACAAGAGGGCCATAGCCTCTTGCCCTCGCCCCAATCTCAGAGTGCTGGGATGCACACAGGACACAAACAGCTGTACCTTGTTTGAACATTAGCGTTATTTATTTATTTTTAGTTTTGATGGATTGTCTCTACTGCATTAATTTTTTTATTAATTTTTAATGGGGTGAGATTGATAAATCAGGGTACATATGTTCAGAGAAAACATCTCCAGGTTATTTTGACATTTGATTATGTTGCATACCCATCACCCAAAGTCCAATTGTTTTCTGTCACCTTCTATCTGATTTTCTTTGTGCCCCTCCCCTCCCCCTACCCTCTTTCTCTCCTCCCCCCCTTACCTCCCAACCCCCGTAATCAGCAGCACAGTCTTGTCCATGTCTTTGAGTCTCATTTTCATGTCCCATCTATATATGGAATCATATAGTTCTTAGTTTTACCTGATTTACTTATTTCACTCAGTATAATGTTATCAAGGTCCATCCATGTTGTAAATGATCCGATGTCATCATTTCTTATGGCTGAGTAGTATTCCATAGTATATATGTACCAAAGCTTTTTAATCCACTCTTCCTCTGACGGACACTTGGGCTGTTTCCAGATCTTCGCTATTGTGAACAATGCTGCCATAAACATGGGGTCACATTTCTCCTTTTCAAACAGTGCTTAGGGTATATTCCTAAAAGTGGGATAGCTGGGTCAACAGGCAGTTTGATTTTTAATTTTTTGAGGAATCTCCATACTGTTTTCCACAGTGGCTGCACCAGTCTGCATTCAACCAGCAGTGCAGGAGGGTTCCCTTTTCTCCACATCCTCACCAGCACTTATTCTGCATTGTTTTGTTAATGAGCACCATTCTGACTGGTGTGAGATGATATCTCCTTGTGGTTTTAATTTGCATTTCTCTAATGATTAATGATGTTGAGCATTTTTTCATATGCCTATTGGCCATCTGTATGTCCTCTTTGGAGAAATTTCTATTCATTTCTTTTGCCCATTTTTTGATTGGATTGTTTGTCTTTCTAGTGTTGAGTTTTATAAGTTCTTTATAAATTTTGGTTGTTAATCCCTTATCAGACATATTGTCGAATATGTTCTCCCATTGTGTAGTTTGTCTTTTTATTCTGTTCTTATTGTCTTTAGCTGTGCAAAAGCTTTTAAGTTTGATATAGTCCCATTTTCTATTCTGTCTTCTATTTCACTTGCCCGTGGAGATAAATTGGCAAATATATTGCTGCGAGAGATGTCGGAGAGCTTACTGCCTATGTTTTCTTCTAAGATGTTTATGGTTTCACGGCTTACTTTTAAGTCTTTTATCCATTTTTAGTTTATTTTTGTGAATGGTGTAAGTTGATGGTCTAGTTTCATTTTTTTGCAGGTAGATGTGCAAATTTCCCTACACCATTTGTTAAAGAGGCTGTCTTTACTCCATTGTATGTTCTTTCCTCCTTTGTCAAATATCAGTTGTCCATAAAGCTGTGAGTTTATTTCTGGGTCCTCTGTTCTGTTCCATTGATCTATGTGCCTGTTCTTATGCCAGTACCAGGCTGTCTTGAGTACAATGGCCTTGTAGTATAACTTGATATCAGGAAGAGTGATTCCCCCCGCTTTATTCTTCCTTTTCAAGATTGCTGAGGCTATTCATGTTCTTTTTTGGTTCCATATAAATTTTTGGAATATGTGTTCTATATCTTTGAAGTATGTCATTAGTGTTTTAATTGGTATTGCATTGAATTTATAAATTGCTTTCGGTAATATAGACATTTTAATGATGTTTATTCTTCCTAACCATGAGCACAGTATATGCTTCCACTTGTTTGTATCTTCCTTGATTTCTTTTATCAATGTTTTATAATTTTTCGAGTACAAGTCCTTAACCCCCTTGGTTAAATTTACTCCTAGGTACTTTATTTTTTTGGTTGCAATAGTGAATGGGGTTGTTTCCTTAATTTCTTTTGCTGACAGTTCATTGTTGGTATATAAAAATGCCTCTGATTTCTGAGTATTAATTTTATATCCTGCCACCTTGCTGAACTCATTTATGCGGTCCAGTTGTTTTCTGATTGAGACTACGGTTTTCTTTTTTTTTATTATATTATTTATTTTTTTTACAGGGACAGAGAGAGAGAGTCAGAGAGAGGGACAGTTAGGGACAGACAGACAGGAACGAAGAGAGGTGAGAAGCATCAATCATTAATTTTTAATTGCTGTCGCAACACCATAGTTGTTCATTGATTGCTTTCTCACATGTGCCTTGACCGTGGGCCTTCAGCAGACTGAGCAAACCCCTTGCTGGAGCCAGTGACCTTGGGTCCAAGCTGACGAGCTTTTGCTCAAGCCAGATGGGCCCGTGCTCAAGCTGGCGAGCTCGGGGTCTTGAACCTGGGTCTTCCGCATCCCAGTCCGATGCTCTATCCACTGTGCCACCGCCTGGTCAGGCTAGACTTTATGGTTTTCTATGTACAGTATCATATCATCTGCAAATAATGATAGTTTTACTTCTTCTTTTCCAATTTCAATACCTTTTATTTCTTCTTCTTGTCTGATTGCTGTGGCTAGGACTTTCAGAACTATGTTGATTAAGAGTGGTGAAAGGGGGCACCCCTGCCTGGTTCCTGATCTTAAGGGGATTGCTTTTAATTTTTGCCCATTGAGTATGATGTTGGCTGTGGGTTTGTCATAGATGGCCTTTATCATGTTAAGGTATGTTCCCAGTATTCCCACTTTACTGAGAGTTTTGATCATGAATGGATGCTGGATTTTATCAAATGCTTTTTATGCATCTATTGAAATTATCATGTGGTGTTTGTCCTTCCTTTTGTTTATGTGATGAATCACATTGATTTATTTGCGAATGTTGTACCAGCCTTGCCTCCCAAGAATAAATCCCACTTGATCATGGTGTATGATTTTTTTTATATAATGCTGGATCCAGTTGGCTAATATTTTGTTGAGGATTTTAGCATCTAAATTCATCAGGGATATTGACCTATAATTTTCTTTCTTTGTGTTGTCTTTGCCTAGTTTTGGAATCAGAATTATGCTCGCCTCATAAAAGGAGCTTGGAAGTCTTTCTTCCTCTTGAATTTTTTTTAAATACCTTGAGAAGTATAGGAGTTAGTTCTTTTTTGAATATTTGGTAGAATTCACTTGTGAAGCCATCAGGCCCAGGACTTTCCTTTGTTGGGAGTTTTTTGATAACTGTTTCGATCTCATTTGTTGTAATTGGTCTGTTTAGGTTTTCTGATTCTTCCAGATTGATTTTTGGAAGATAGTATGTTTCAAGGAATTGGTCCATTTCATCTAGGTTGTCTAGTTTTTTGGCATACAATTCTTCACAGTATTTTCTTACAATATATTGCATTTCTCTTGTGTCAGTTGTTATTTCTCCACTCTCATTTCTAATTTTATTTATTTGAGTCCTCTCTCTTTTTTTCTTGGTGAGTCTCGTTAAAGGTTCATTGATCTTGTTTATCTTTTCAAAGAACCAGCTCCTGGTTTCATTGATCCTCTGTATTGTTTCTTTAGCTTCTATGTCTTTTATTTCTGCTCTGATCTTTATAATTTTTTTCCTTCTACTACCTCTGGGCTTTACTTGCTGTTGTTTTTCTAGTTTTAGGTGCAGGGTCAAGTTGTTTATTTGAGCTTTTTCTAGCTTCTTCTGGTATGCCTATAATGCTATGAACTTCCCTCTCAGTACTGCTTTAGCTGTGTCCCATAAATTTTGAGCTGATGTATGCTCATTATCATTCATTTCTAAGAGTTATTTTATTTCTTCTTTCATCTCATTGTTAATCCATTCATTATTTAATAACATGCTATTTAGTATCCAAGTGTTCGAGTATTTTTTAGTTTTTCTGTTGTGGTTGATTTCTAGTTTCATGCCATTGTAATCAGAGAAAATGCTTTGATATGATTTCAATCTTCTTAAATTTGTTGAGACCACTTTTGTCTCCTAACATGTGTTCTATACTAGAGAATGTACCATGAGCACTAGAAAAGAATGTATTTCTGCTGCTTTAGGGTGAAAGGTTCTGAAGATATTTATTAAATCGAGTTGATCTAGTGTATGCTTTAAGTCTGCTGTTTCTTTGTTGATTTTCTTTCTTGAGGATCTATCTAGTGATGTTAGTGAGGTATTGGAATTCCCCACTATTATAGCATTGCTGTTGATCTTGCTCTTTATATTCATTAAAGTCTGCTTTATATATTTAGGTGCTTCTATGTTCAGCACATAGATATTTATAATGGTTATATCTTCCTGTTGGATTGCTGCCTTTATCATTATGTAGTGTCCTTCTTTATCTCTTACTGTAGCATTTGTTTTAAAGTCCATTTTGTCAGATATAAGTATTGCTACTCTGGCTTTTCTTTCATTTCCATTTGCATGAAATATTTTTTTCATCCTTTTACCTTCAGTCTATGTGCATCTTTTGTTTTAAGGTATGTCTCTTGTAGACAGCATATGTATGGGTTCTGTTTTCTTATCTACGCAGCTACCTATGTCTTTTGTTTGGATCATTTAATCCGTTTACATTTAAGGTTATTATTGATATGTAGTTGTTTATTGCCATTTTATTCTTTAAAGCTGTATTCCTCTTTTGCTATATTCTTTTCCCCCTTTGATCTATTTACAACAGGCCCCTTAGCATTTCTTGCAGCATTGGTTTGGTTGTAGTGAATTCCTTGAGGTATTTTTTTTTTTTTTTTTGTCTGGGAAGCTTTTTATTTTTCCTTCAATTTTAAATGATAGCCTTGCTTGATAAAGTAATCTTGGTTGTAGATTCTTGTTCTGCATTACTTTGAATATTTCTTGGCATTCCCTTCATGCCTCAAGTGTTTCTGTTGAGAATTCACATGTCATCCTTTTGGGGGTTCCTTTCTAGGTGATAGCCTTTTTTTCTCTAGCAGCTTTTAATATTTTCTCTTTATCACTTAGCTTTGGTATTTTACTTATAATGTGTCTTGGTGTAGATTTCTTTGGGTTTCTCTTTAATGAAGTTCTCTGTTCTTCTTTGAACGTGTGAGATGTTTTCCTGCCTTAATTTAGGGAAGTTTTCAGCTATGATTTGATTGAACAAAGTTTCTATCCCTTGTTCTTTCTCTTCCTCTTCAGGAACCCCTATGATGCGGATGTTATTTCTTTTCATGTTGTCATAGACTTTTTGAGTCTCTTTTCTTTTTTCTGCTCTCCTTTTGTGCTTTCGTTTATTTTGTCCTCTAACTCGCTGATTCGATCCTCAGCTTCATCCATCCTGCTGTTAATTCCTTCCATTGTGTTCTTCAATTTTAATATTGTATTTGTCATTTCTGTCTGATTTCTTTTCTATTATTTCAATTTTCTTTTTTATATTTGCTATGTCTTTATTTAGGTGTTCGTAATAACCATCTATTGTTGTTCTAAGCTCTTTGAACATCCTAAGAATCATTATTTTAAACCCTGCATCTGGTAATTTGGTTATATCTCACTCATTCAGGTTCGTCTCTGGGGATTTCTCTTGATTCATTTGGGTTTCATTTCTCTGCCTGCCCATTTTGTCTGTGTGTAAGAAGGGTTTGGCTACTGGAGTCCAATGGGTGTTGCCTCTGTGTTCCCTAGGTGTGGTCTGTCTGCAGGCCCACCAACCCCTCAGCCGCTGCCTAGGGCGGTTGGGTATGGGTGTTGCCGGCGCTGGCCACTGCAGCCGTTGCTGCAGTTTCTGCCTAACCTCTGCAGGAGGGATTGTGTTCTCGTGCTGGCTCTACAAGCCTCAGTCAGTCTCGACCTTCTCCTTGCCTCCATGGGTGGGGTTGTGCGCCGCACACGGGCCACAAGCCTCGGCACCAAGGGTAGAGGTGAGCACCTTTGCTCAGCTATGGGTCTCTGCTGGTTCTCAGGCTTCTGCCCCACCCCCATGGTCAGAGCCAGCTCACGCATCAGGCCGCAAGCCTTGGCTCCTGTGGCCTGGTGGGCTCAGGCGCGCACTTAACTGCGGACCTCCGCCTGTCCCCAGCCATTCGCCCTGCCGCTGTGGGTGGAGCCTGCTGGCACAGGGCCGTAAGCCTCATAGGCCTGGTGAGGCTGTGCACCTGCATTCCCTTCCTCAGCAGCTGATCTCCACCTGTTCCTGGGCTCCTACTCTTCTCCCGCAGGCAGGGGTGCAAGCGGGCCCACAGCTGGCCGGACCACTTTTGTGCATCCCCTCTGCCCCTGCCGGGCTAGACTGAGCTCGTGCTGGCTGACTGGGCTTCCACCCTGCCGATGGAATTGCGCTTCCCCATCTCACTGCCACCCGCCCTCCAGCAAGCCCTCAGCAGTGTGGGTGAGGGTGCTGCAGCTCAGACCCTAATACTCCATACTGTAGTCCTGGAAGCTCCCTCCTTCTAAGTGGCAGTGCTCTGAGTGCCATGGGAGAGCTTGTTTGGCTGGTGTCCTGCTTCCCTTTGCTGATATTGCTGGCTCTAGGGGCAATATTCACTTCAGATTTGGGGAGTGACTCAGGCCAGGGGTTAGGGTGGCTGTCCCTCAAAGTGTTTCTCTCTGTGCCTTCTAGATTACACTCTCTTCTCTCTGCTCCAGTCCTCTCCTCTCTCCCCATCCCCCAGATCCCCAGGTGAGTGGTTGTGAGAGAGCTTTTCTGCGCCGTCCCTTTAAGAAGAATTCTGGGTCTGAGAAAACTGTCTCTTTCTCACAAACATTATCCTGACTTGTTTATCAGCTAAATACTGTCCATACGCCTCTTCTAGGTTCTGGTGCTGCAGGCTGGGGCTTTGTTCCTGGGGCCCAGGTCCCTTCCCTCTCCACTAAACTCTCTTCCCGCCACACGAGTCTCTCCGGGCTGCTGTTCGCTCCGGGGAGCTGGGCAGCCCTTTCCGTGTTTTTGCTTCTCCTACCAGTCTCAATGTGGCTTCTTCAATATTCCTTGGTTGAAGAGTCCTCTTAGTTTAGTTCAAACTTGGTTTTTCCAGATGATGGTTCTCTAAAATTAAATTGTAATCCACTTTGGTTCTGGGAGTTGGAAGTTGGTATGTCCGCTTACTCCATCACCATCTTGCCGCTTTAATATTAGTGTTATTGACACAACTGAGTACCTTTGTTTCAGAATAAAATTTAGAGCCATCCTCGTAGCTTAGAGTGGTATTTTTGAAGATAGCCCAGTTGACTAAAAGTGTCCTGTGTTGGTTTTGTCTCCTCTATCTTCCCTAGGGATAAGATGGTAAAAGAATTGGATGACCTTCTTCAAAATAATATTCAGATTTCAAACAAAACTTACTTTGAATGCTACTTTGAATTGTTTGAGAGTATATAAAGACCTAGACTTTAAATTTCATCCTCTCGACCAAGAAAGAGCACAGGAGCTAAAGGTAAGGCTGTGGGCTCACTAAGTGGGGTACCTGTCAGTCAGCAAAGCCAACATCTGGGAATAAGTCATATTAAGCAGTGATTATAAAAGTGGAAAGTTTTTTTTATTAATTTTAATGGGGTGACATTAATAAATCAGGGTACATATATTCAAAGAAAACATCTTCAGGTTATCTTATCATTCAATTATGTTGCATACCCATCACCCAAAGTCAAATTGTCCTCTGTCACCTTCTATCTGGTTTTCTTTGTGCCCCTCCCCTCCCCCAAAAATGGAAAGTTTTTTTAAATTAACACATTAAAGAAGAGTTTATTAATCCTTCTGCATCATATATATGGGGTCTTTAATGGTTTCTACAAAGATACCACATTATTAAAAAAATTTATATTTTTTGTGACCATAACTCAGAATATTTTAATGATTTCATTTATTGATTTTAGAGAGAGGAGAGAGAGAAAGGATGGGGGAGGGGTTGGAGGACACAAAGCATCAACTTGCTTCTCATATGTGCCTTGACCGGACAAGCCCCGGGTCTTGAACCAGTGAACTCACCATTCCAGGTCAGCACTGTATCCACTGTGCCACCACAGGTCAAGCTAACTCAGAATATTTTAAATCAAATTTAATCTGTGAATGGTTTTCCATTTGAACCTCTTCACTTCTTTATAACCATACATGAATAATTTTTATAAATGTATTACTAAAGATATCTATGTACATAATGTACTTGCTACCCTTAATTCAGTTTGAAAATTCATGTCTTTTCTATATATCAGGGTTCAGTCCCATAAGTTTACCAGACAAAGCATTAGTGACTAACCTGAGAGACAGAAAATGTGTGCTGTGTGTCAAATACTGGGTGTAGAAAGTGCAGGGATTTTTAATGAAATTGGTAAAGGACACAGGACAAAGTAATATTTATGGTTTTGACTTCCAGTGAGTATACAGCAAAATCTTTATAACTGAAATAGACACTTGTAAAATGGATACTGTCTCTGAGACCTTGGTAGTACTTTAGAATCAGATGTTTTTCTACCATAATTAATGTGCAAGTGAAATAGTTTCTAATGGTGCTTCAGTCACTGGAGCTTTCGGGCCTCCCAATAAATAACAGCATGTGGATGTCTCATTAAACATGCTTAGAGTACCTAACAACCAATGAAGGCTGGGTAGAATTTGAATAGCTTAGTAAACACTGATTTTGCCCAAGTGTATGTTCATTATGTTTAAGAAACAAGCAGCAAATGATATTGCTGTTGGAAGCCTGTCATGACCTCGACACCTTTAAACCCGATTTTAAAACAGTTCTAGTTCCCTTTGCCTCTGGCAATCTAATCATAGCCCCTAAAGGACTCACCTTAGTGAATTAGCAGGAAGTAGCATCACCATAACCTGGTAGTGTCAGCTACCGAGGGCAGAAGTACCTATCAACCATATAAAGGAGTGTGAATGTGTGTACTGTCAGAGACACTTTTTTTAAAGGTTGGAACCCTTGTATTTTTTTATTGTACCTGTGTTCTGTTGATTGTCCTTCCTAGCCCCTTTTCAGATTATGTGGTGATGAAGACTTGCACAGAAATGTTCTGAGAAGGTCTGTCAGTGCTGATAACCGTACTGGTACTCAGCGTTCTCAGGCCATCCTCTCTTAAGGAAGAAATGAAGGGCTGAAACATCATACTACATAGTTGAAGAACTATAATAGAATGTTAAAAACGAACAAGTGTGAATGTGTGTATTCACACATTCAGATATTCCTCAAGTGCAATTTTAAGCTTTGACATAGTGTGCTTGGTGTTGGGATCAGAAGAAGTTTGAATGTTCAGAATAATAGGATGTGTGTTGAGTTACAGTGAAAACAAGGAACCTGACCATTATAATTTCCCCCCCACCCCGATAGCTTAGAGGTTTAACAAGAAAATAATAATAATAATATTTTCTATTCCATATTTGGGTCATTATGCTGCACTCATATGAATTAGCCAATAACTAACGGCCACATCTGCTTCTGTAATCCGCTTGCTTGCTAGGCTCTATAAAAGGGAAAGGCTGTAAGCGCGGCGCGGGGACTCTCATTTGCAGCCCCTCTGGTGGGTAAGGTGTCCCCGAACACCTAGAGAGTTCACCCCTGCGCATGTTAAAACTTGGCCAATAAAGTAACATCTTAAGCCCTGAAAGTCTCCGACGTCTGTTCTTGGCCCGGGGAATGCAGCATTTGAGGGCTCGTCTGGGATCTCCCTCTGCGGAGCTTCAGTTCGGAGATCTGAGGGGCAGCTCGAGCTGAGTTAAGTATCTGCTAAGGATCCTTATTTAATTTGGGCTTAAGCTCACTGGAATTTTGCTGTATACTCACTGGAAGTCAAAATGTTGGGCACAAGGAGTGCCTGAGGTGGTAGGTGGGACGCTGCCGGCAGTCCACCCAGGCTACTCCGTTTGGGACGCCGTCCGTGGGTTTGGTTTTATTTCCTGATCAAATTGTGAAGGTGTAGGTTTGGTTTTATTTCCTGATCAAATTGTGAAGGTGACTGGTCCTATTTTAATTTTTCTTGCGCTGTGGATAGGGCGCGCTGCGTCTTAGGTTGAATGACTGAGTTGAATGTGAGAGGAACTATTCTCCTTGGAATAGCTTTTGTTTGTTTGTATTAGTATTTTGCTTCCTCTGTTACTAATTCTTGAACTTATAGAAGCCTCGGCAGCTACATCTAGAATGGGACAGCAGGAGTCCATGCCTAGCTCCCCGCTCGAGTGCCTATTAAAGAATTTCTCTGATTTCCAGAAGAGGGCCCAAGGGTACGGGGGGCCATCCCCCAACCCCGGATTTCTCCGAAACCTAAGTCAATTAGAATGGCCTACCTTTAATGTAGGCTGGCCATCAGAAGGTACTTTTGATCTCCTGACCCTATTTGCTGTCAGGGCTACCATCTACCGGACGCCTCACCCTGACCAATATCTGTACATAGATGTATGGGTGGATATAGCCACCGAACGGCCTGGGTATATTAGAAAGTGCCTAAAGGATAGCAAGCGAGGCAAACGGGCAGTTTGTCTCACCACAGGAAATGGGAAAATAGGGAGAATTAAAGAAAAGGAAGAAGGAGAAGCCTGTCTCCCGACAGGGCTTAGTGCACCATCTAGACTTTACCCTGTTTTACCTGGGCCGCTAGAGGACCATCTAGACTCGGTGAATACCCCTCCACCCTATCAGCGGCAGGAGGAACCAGATTCCTCAGGGCAGGATGCAGGCGGACTTTCGAGCCCACCTCACACCCAAAGGGGGGCAGTTTATGGGGCGGGAGGCGCCACCATTTTGCCTCCTCCTCCTCCTCCTTCAGAGGAGCTGCCATTTTGCCTCTTAGGGAGGCGCCACTGGCACCAGATGCTGGCCCACGAGCACCTCCTCGCCTCATCTATGTGCCTTTTTCCACCAGTGATTTATATAATTGGAAGCATCAGAATCCTCCATTTTCTGAGAAACCACAGGGATTAATATCCCTGCTCAAAATCATCTTCAGGACCCACCAGCCAATGTGGGATGATTGCCAGCAAGTCTTGCAAACTCTTTTCACTTCCAAAGAGAGGGATAGAATAATGAGAGAAGCAGCTAAGGCTGTTTTAGGAGATGGGGGGAAAGTGGGGAAGTTGAGAATATCCTCCCTTCAAAGCCCCCTACGTGGGATCCAAATACCTCTCGCAGAAGGGAGGCGCTCCTCCAGTACCGCCCGGCTCTGCTATGGAGCTTAAAGGCAGCAGCCAGGAAGCCAACCAACTTTAGTAAGGTAAGTAAAGTTATCCAGGGAAGGGAAGAATCCCCCGCGCCTTTTTAGAGTGGCTAATGAAGGCCTACCGGGTTTACACCCCTATAGATCCAGAGGCTGAAGAAAACTGCAGATTAGTGAATATAGCCTTTGTGACCCAGGCAGCTTCAGACATTAGGAAAAAGCTTCAAAAGATTGAGGAATTTGAAGGAGAAAATAGAAGCAAGCTACTTGAGATAGCTCAGAAGGTATACATAAACCGAGACGACCCTGAGGTAGGGAGAGTGAAGGAGGTCGCCAAGATCCTCCTGGCCGCCCAAAGGCCCCAAGGGAAAGGAAAGGGAGGGCAACAACGACGAGGCAAAGGAAGAGGTCCACCAGAGAAGCGAATAGACAAAAGACCAGTGTGCATACTGCAAGGAAAGGGGGCATTGGAAAAGGGAATGCCCAAAGCGACAAGCTGAAAGCCAAAGGTCCAGGCAAATCCCTGAGATTCTGCTCCAGATCTCAGACTGACGGGGCCAGGGCTCCATCCCCCTTGGCTCCCAGGAGCCCTTGGTCACATTAACTGCCGAGGGAAAGCCAATAGAATTTTTGGTTGACAGGGGAGCCACTTATTCTGTTTTAAAGCAACCGCGGGGCCAGCTACAGAAGGCAACTACGAAAATAGTAGGGGCAACAGGAAAAGCAGAAGCCTATCCATGGGCCACCGCAAGAGTTACTAACTTAGGCTGAGGCACCATCACCCATTCGTTTTTAGTCATTCCAGATTGTCCTTACTCTCTCCTGGGTCGAGACCTCCTACAGAAACTCCAGGCCACTATTACCTTCAAACAAGAAATTGGCAGTTCCCCGGAAAAAGAAGAAATTAACCTGGAGGTAACTGTACCCCTCTCCGAGGAATACCTACTAACAGCCGTACAGGAAGGTAAGGACAAAGCCACCGAGGTCCCAGAGGAATGGCGGGAAAAAGTGCCCGGGGTGTGGGCTGAAACCAACCCTCCAGGCCTAGCTGCTCACCAGCCACCTGTCATAGTGCAGCTGCTGAGCACGGCCAGCCCAATGAGGGTGAAGCAATACCCCATACCTGCACGGGCTAAGCAAGGCATAGCAAGGCACTTGAAGCACTTGTTAGAGGCAGGCATCCTCCGCGAATGCCAGTCAGCCTGGAACACACCTTTGCTCCCAGTCCAGAAGCCTGGGACTCAGGATTATCGCCCGGTGCAGGATTTGCGAGAGGTAAACGCCCAGGTAGAGACCATTCACCCCACAGTGCCAAATCCCTACACTCTGCTGAGTTCTTTGCCCCCTACTCATACTTACTACTCAGTACTAGATCTGAAGGATGCTTTCTTTTGTATTCCACTGCTCCCCAGGAGCCAGAAGATATTTGCTTTTGAATGGAGTGATCCGGAAAATGGACTAGTAGGGCATTACACATGGACCAGGCTTCCCCAGGGGTTCAAAAACTCTCCTACCATCTTTAATGAAGCTTTAAGCAAGGACTTACAGGGTTTTCGCACTGCCCATCCATTGATTGTGCTGCTTCAATATGTGGATGACCTCATCGTGGCAGCGGATGAAGAACAGTGCAGGGAAGCCACCCTGGACCTACTCCAAGACCTCCAGCAAATGGGTTATCAAGTCTCTGCCAAGAAGGCTCAGATTGTCACCCAAACCGTAAGTTATCTGGAGTATAACTTGCAGGGGGGACAAAGGACACTATCCAGTCAAAGGATTCAAACTGTATTACAGATCCCAGAACCCACTAATAAGAGGCAAGTATGAGAATTTCTAGGAGCAGTAGGCTATTGCAGACTTTGGATACTAGGGTTTGCAGAGCTGGCCAGGCCCCTGTACGAGTTGACTCAGGGCAAGGAAGAACAGTTCATTTGGCCAGATAAGGAGAGAAAGGCTTTCCAAGAACTGAAGGAGGCCCTAGTAGCTGCCCCAGCATTAGCCCTACCGGACATGGCCAAATCCTTCCAGCTGTACATCGCTGAAAAGAGAGGGATAGCCTTAGGGATCCTCAGCCAAGAGCTTGGGCCATGGAAGAGGCCCGTAGCATATCTGTCCAAGAAACTAGACCCCGTGGCGTCTGGCTGGCCAACCTGCTTGAGGGCACTTGCAGCCACCTCCACCCTAGTTAAGGAAGCTAATAAACTGACATTGGGCCAGGACATCCAAGTTATTGGAGAGCACTATCTAGAACAAGTGCTATGAGCCCCACCGGATAGGTGGCTCTCCAATGCACGACTGACACAGTACCAGGTACATTTGCTGAACCCCCCGGCAGTTTTTGAAAATGGCAGCCCTTGCTTGACCTGTGGTGGCGCAGTGGATAAAGCGTCGACCTGGGAACACTGAGGTCGCTAGTTCAAATCCCTGCACTGGTCTGGTCAAGGCACATATGGGAGTTGATGCTTCCAGCTCCTCCCCCCTTTCTCTCTTTCTCTCTCTCTCTCTCTCTCTCTGTCTCCTCTCTAAAATGAATAAAATAAAAAGAAATTAAAAAAAAAAAAAAAAAGAAAACGGCAGCCCTAAACCCTGCTACCTTGCTACCTTTACCTGACCCAACAGTAGTCCATGATTGCAGACTGTTGGGCAGATAAAATATATTATGCTCACTTTGTTAAAGATGGCACTGCCCACATGGAAGTTCGTTGATATTAATGTGTGTTCTGGAACAGGCTGTGGGCAGGCCGGGTTGTTATAGCCTAAGGCTTAGTTTAAGAGTAAGCTCTTCTCCACACCCTTGACTGATTGGATGATGTAGGGTGGTGCACTCTCCTGAGGAATCCCATTACACAGAAACTTCCTTGTTTGTATAATTGGATTAAAGGTTTTGATTCTTCGGTATAAAGTGGGAGAGACCAGTAGCTTGATATCTCTCGCTTGGTTCCTGAAGTATTAGAGAGGAGAGCAAAGTAAGGCCACATGGAGGCCATGAGAGTAGAAGCAGCCAAGATAGTAGAATGTTGAGGAAAAAGCCAGTTTGTGCAGAGTTTGTGCAGAGAGAAGGAGATGGGAAACAGAGGTGAATAAGTCTGGTGAGCTAGAAACCTTTGATTCTAGGAAACTCGGATAAGTCAGTAGCTTTGTGAGCACTGAATGTGTGGGTTTTGGAGCCCAGTGTGTGTTTTTGCTTGCCTGCCGGGTGCAAGCTTGAATTAAAGTTGATGGCTTACCAGTTCGTGGCTCCTGTGTTTCATTACCAACTGTTCGAATCCAATGCGAACCTGCATGGGTCAGGCTGCTGTGATGGTGGCCTCGACTACTGGCTTTACACAGACAAATGCTGGACACTGTCACCGGGGCTAGACCAGACCTTTGAGACCAGGCCTATAAGAAGGCAGACCTCACGCTGTTCACTGATGGAAGCAGCTATGTCCGAGATGGCCAAAGATATGCAGGAGCAGCGGTAACCACCCAGGACAAAATCTTGTGGCAGGGAGCATTACCAAAAGGAACGTCAGCGCAGCGAGCAGAGCTGATCGGACTGACGCAGGCCCTCCGGATAGCAGAGGGAAAAGTAGTCAATATCTATACGGACAGTAGGTATGCCTTTGCCACAGCCCACGTTCACGGTGTCATTTACAAAGAAAGAGGTCTGCTAACTACAGGGAGAAAAGAAATTAAAAATAAAACTGAGATCCTGGCCCTACTTGATGCCATCAGGCTTCCCTCTAAAGTGGCCATAATTCATTGCAAAGGACACCAAAAAGGGGACTCACCAATCATTCAAGGAAACCGTTTTGCTGACACTGCAGACAGAGAAGCCGCAGAAGGAGGGATTGCAGAAACTTTTCCGCTCTTGCCTCAGCCCTTGCTGCCCCCAGACCCTAAGTATACCCCTGAAGAAGAGCAAGAAGGAAGGCAATTAGGGGGTAAGAAAAATAAGCAAGGGTGGATAGAACTTTCTGACACCAGACTCTACCTACCTCAAGGAGTTATAGGAGAGATAATAAGGGAAATCCATATGAGTACCCATTTAGGGCAAAATAGGCTAGAACAATTGATCAGGAAATATTATTTAGGAACCCAGATTAGAAACATAATCCAATCCACAGTCTTTAGATGTAGGGCATGTGCTAAAGTTAAAGCTCTAAACAAGAAACTTCCTCCTCTAGTTAGATATAGGGGGAAATGCCCAGGAGAATTGTGGGAAATAGACTTTATGGAGATGACTCTAGGGAAGGCAGGGTTTAAGTATTTACTGGTGTTTATAGATACCTTCACCGGATGGGCAGAAGCGTTTCCTACAAAAGGTGAAACCTCTTCCACAGTTTGTAAGATTCTATTAAAGGAAATAATCCCTAGATATGGGATTCCAATAGCAATTGGATCTGATAATGGGCCAGCTTTTATCTCTAAGATTTCTCAGGAGTTAGCTAAAAGGTTAGGAAAAAATTGGAAATTACACTGCATTTACAGGCCTCAAAGTTCAGGGCAGGTAGAGAGAATGAATAGAACTTTAAAGGAAACTCTAATCAAGTTAAGGGAGGAGACCGGCGAGAACTGGGTAGAGCTGCTCCCTTTTGCCCTATTCCGAGTTAGATGTACCCCTTACACTAATAAGTGGACCCCTTATGAACTCATGTTTGGACAACCAGTTCCTTTAGTCCCCCAGCTCACTAGGGAGGAAATAGAAGTATCTAATCACAACTTCCTCAAGTCTCTACAGGCACTGCAGCAAATCCGGAAGGAAGTCAGAGAACTAAGAGAACAGAGGGTAACCACATCGGGAGACAACGCCCAGAGGCTCTCGCCACCGGATCCTGGACAGTGGGTATGGATCCTTAACCACCATCGAGGAAACCTAGAACCGCGGTGGCAAGGACCGTTCCAGGTGTTGCTCAACACTCCCTCTGCAGTCAAGGTAGCTGAGAAGCCTTATTGGATTCATCTCTCCCACGTGAAGCCCGCTATGCTCGATGAGCAAACGGCTGACCCCAAGCAATGGAGAGTACATTCAGACCCCAAGGATCCCTTAAAGTTAAGATTTTCATCTATCTCCTAGGTATATTGTTAGATTTTGCTAAAGGTGGACTAGATCCAACCATTGACACTGAGACACTGCTTAAGAAATTGTATGGGCCCCCATGTGAATGTAGGGGAGGAAATTATAATGTTGACCCTGACCAATGGACAAGGTCTGTAGATTGTACCAATAAGGTAGCCTATCTCACCTACCAAAGGAGGTTTGAACGTTCAGGGTGGGGATGCGGGACTCAAAATCAACTGCCCATGGAAGGGCTAAAACAGCGCTGGATTTGCCAGATCAAGCCCCGAAGTAAACCCTCCACCCAGGGAGGACCCATACCTTGTCCAGAGCAATGTAAGACTATCTATGATCAAATGCACTCCACTTGCTACCAGGAGCTCCAGGAGTGCACTATGAATGGTAACACTTATTACACTGCTATCTTACTTAGGACAAGAAAAGGAAAAGCTCCAGAAATTGGAACCCATCAGTATATGCAGGCTTCGTGCAGGGGAACACCAGGACAGCCAGTTTGTTGAATCAGGGAGTTGCCAATACATATTTCAGATGGAGGGGGACCACAGGATGCAGTACGAGAATTTCAGGTCAAAAAGAAAATCAAACAAATCATAGAAAACATGTACCCTAAATTAGACTATCACCCTCTGGCACTGCCTAAGGGCCGAGGTGTTGACTTAGATACCCAATCCTCTGATATATTATTAGCTACCTATAGAGCTCTGAATGTCACCAACCCAGCCCTGGCTACCGACTGTTGGCTTTGTATGACTCTGGGCACGCCGATGCCTATTGCTATCCCCTCCATTTTTAATAAGTCATTACTTGCTCTCTACCTCAATAATAGTAATTGTAGTGTAAATGTTCCTTTTAGGGTTCAACCCTTAGATTTCTTCAATGTCTCCTGTGTCGTAAGTTACCCACAGAATAATAGTTTTGATATAGATGTTGGGCTTGTGGATTTAGCCAACTGCAACAAGTACATTAACTCCAGCTCTCCCCTCTGTGCTAACAAGGGACAAGTGTGGCTATGCGGAAGTAATTTAGCTTTCTCCTATTTACCCACCAATTGGACCGGGGCTTGTGTACTCGCCACACTATTACCAGACATAGACATTGTACCCGGAGATGAGCCTGTCCCAATCCCTACTTTAGATTTTATTGCTGGCCGGTCCAGGAGGGGCGTCACACTCATCTCTCTATTAGTTGGCCTAGGCATCTCAGGAGCGGTAGCCACTGGGACTGCCGGATTAGGAGTTGCTGTTCATTCTTATACTAAGCTTGCTAACTAACTAGTAGATGATATCCAAGCTGTGTCTAGTTCTATCCAAGATCAACTAGACTCCCTGGCCGAGGAGGTCCTGCAGAATAGGAGAGGTTTAGACTTACAGCGGAACAGGGAGTGATTTGTTTAGCTTTGCAAGAGCGGTGCTGCTTCTATGTTAACAAATCTGGTATAGTTAGAGATAAAATCAAAAGGCTACAAGAGGACTTAGTAAAAAGAAGGCGGGAACTTTTTGAGAGCCCCTTATGGAGCGGCCTCAATGGAGTCTTGCCTTACCTCCTCCCATTGCTAGGTCCGTGTACCGTCCTCTTGTGCCTCTTGTCTTTAGGTCCTATAATTTTAAATAAGCTTCTCGCATTCATTAAAGAACGCATAGAAGTAGTCAAGTTGATGGTCCTATCCCAACCGTATACCATCCTCCCCACCAAAGAAGAATCAAGGGTTTGATCTATGCCCCAACAGGAGTAGGGAGTGTTAGGATCAGAAGAAGTTTGAATGTTCAGAATAATAGGATGTGTGTTGAGTTACAGTGAAAACAAGGAACCTGACCGTTATAATTTCCCCCCCACCCCAATAGCTTAGAGGTTTAACAAGAAAATAATAATAATAATAATAATATTTTCTATTCCATATTTGGGTCATTATGCTGCACTCATATGAATTAGCCAATAGCTAATGGCCACATCTGCTTCTGTAATCCACTTGCTTGCTAGGCTCTATAAAAGGGAAAGGCTGTAAGCGCGGCGCGGGGACTCTCATTTGCAGCCCCTCTGGTGGGTAAGGTGTCCCCGAACACCTAGAAAGTTCACCCCTGCGCATGTTAAAACTTGGCCAATAAAGTAACATCTTAAGCCCTGAAAGTCTCCGACGTCTGTTCTTGGCCCAGCTAATGCAACACTTGGGCCCCCCAGGGCACTCTGCAAAAGTATAAATACTACAGACCTATGAAACATTTGAAAATTTAAAACTCTCTTAAACTTAGTTTTGGATATTTTAAATATTAAACTTTTAGTTTTAATTGTTTTGTTTCATTCCTCTCTTAAAGATGGCAAAGATTGGCTGAAACAAGAAAAAGAAGTTTACTATTTAAAAGTAAACTTAATTACAGTTAAAATTAAATATTTAATATTAAAGGTAATTAAATTTAAAATTATGTTTCTTAGAGCTCATTAAATTTAAAACTAAAATTTTAAAGTTAATTAATTTAAAATTTTAAATATTAAACTTTTCTTTTCAGTTTTAACTGTTCTGTTTCCTCTCTTGCAGTTGGCAAAGATGGCAAAGACTTTATTTTTTGTTTCAGCCAATCTTTGTCATCTTAAAATTAAATATTTAAAATTAAAGTTAATTAAATTTAAAATTATTTTCTTAAAGCTAATTAAATTTTAAAAATCAAAATCAATTAATTTAAAATTTTAATTATAATTTTTTTTTTTTTAGTTTTAATTGTTTTGTTTCATTTCCCTCTGAAGACAGCAAGGATGGCCATCTTCAAGAGAGGAATGAAACAAAACTATTAAAACTTTAAAAAAACTTTTTTTAAATTGATTTTAATTTTTAAAATTTAATTTTAAATTTAATTAGCTTTAAGAAAAATAATTTTAAATTTAATTAACTTTAATTTTAAATATTTAATCTTAAGATGGCAAAGATTGGCTGAAACAAAAAATAAAGTCTTTGCCATCTTTGCCAATCTCTTTGCCATCTGCAAGAGAGAAAACAAAACTGTTAAAACTAAAAGTTTAATATTTAAAATATCCTAAACTAAGTTTAAAAGAGTTTTAAACTTTCAAATGTTTTATAGGTCTGTAGTATTTATACTTCTACTAGTGCCAAAGATTAAAATTGCACTAAGACTTTAGGGGAACACCCTGTATCTGCACAGAAATGCCCTTTTAAAAATAGTTCTTCGTAGGGCTGAGCTGTATACCTGCTTTGATCACCAGTTACTTTTCCTACATTTTGGTAAAGGAAGATTATGAGGAACAGTGTTAATTCACATGTAATAAATTGAAAGGAACCGGATCCTAATAGTGTTATGAAAGTAGGTAATATAAAAGAGCTTTTCTATTTTTCATGTTCACCTGGCTGGAGGTGTCTCATTTAAGTCTTTCTATTCAAGATGAAATATACAAATCTTAGGAACCTGAACTTCGGGCCTTGAAGGTCAGGTCAACTGTTTAGGAAATGGGTAAAATGTCATCTGAACTGGAAATGTTGTTTTTTGTTTGTTTGTTTTTTGTTTTACAGGAACAGAGAGAGTCAGAAAGAGGAATAGGGACAGACAGACAGGAACGGAGAGAGGTGAGAAGCATCAATCATTAGTTTTTCATTGCCATCGCAACACCTTAGTTGTTATTGATTGCTTCCTCACATGTGCCTTGACCACGGCCTTCAGCAGACCGAGCAACCCCTTGCTGGAGCCAGCGACCTTGGGTCCAAGCTGATGAGCTTTTGCTCAAGCCAGATGGGCCTGCGCTCAAGCTGGCGAGCTCAGGGTCTTGAACCTGGCTCTTCCGCATCCCAGTTCGACACTCTATCCACTGTGCCACCGCCTGGTCAGGCTGGAAATGTTTTTTTAAAATTAATGTTCTTGAAGTATTTCTGGGCCAAGGAATATTTTCAATATAGCAAGGCTTCACATTATATTGAATACTAAAGATTCCATCATTTTAAAAGACAGAAAAAAAAATAATAAATAAAGTATTAAAATCTACCACCTCAAAAAACGTTGTTTATGAAATTCAGAGCTTGGAGATTCTAGTACTGACTTCACTTTTATTTGAAATGAATGCTACAACTTATGTGGTTTTTCTTACTCATGTTTATATATTTTAAAAAAAGCTAATAAAGTCTATTTTAATTAAAACATGGCTAGAGTGTTTTGTAACGCTTCTCTTCACATAGCATTTATGTCTCTCCCTAACTTTAGATGTTTTCAACCAACTCTGATAGTGAGGTCTTGAAGCATTTTTAACCTGAACATGAGTTGGTTTGACCTTTGCCTCTAAAATGCACTCATTTGTCTTAAGCTCTTTTCAACCTAAAGATAATTTATTACACTTAACATCAATGGCCACAGTACTCAGTGGCATGATGCATTAGATGGCATCTTGGAATAAATAGTTTATTATTGTGCCTACAGAGGGAAAAACACATTGGAAGAAAAAAATAGGTAAAATATATCAGAGAGAAAGGAGATAGAGGAAAACTAGATCAGAATGTAAATTATTTGAGGATTTCAAGCAATTAAACAGGTCAGAAAATGGAAGCATAGGAACTGTTTAAAGCTGACTTTAAAATGTTATTTTCAGACTTAAATTTCAGTTAGAAATATACCAAATTCTGTCTACAGTTAATACCACCCAGAATGTGCCCAATCCATCTGATATTAGAAGCTAAGCAGGGTTGGGCCTGGTTAGTACTTGGATGGGAGAAATATACCAAATTCTCTAAGATTTCTTTATAACTAAGACCCTAGCCACTCATCTGAGTATATTCAGTAAATCCTGATAGTTTACTATATTTTTATGTACCTTATTTCACTAAGGTCAAATCTTATCACTTGTTCTTGATAAATTGCTGATTAGGAAAAATGACCTGATTTAGTTTAGAAGGACAAAATATAACACGTGTCACTGTCTGCAAGATAATTTGCACCTCATAGTAATATGTCAGCTACTAAGCAGAAATGCTGACATTTATGAGTGGTCAAAGGATAAAAGAGTTTGGAGAAGGGACGTTGGACACGAATCTGGGTTCACGAACAAATTGGTGGAATAACTAGAATCACTAAAAATTGCTCTTTCCCCTTTGGCTTTAATTCTAGAAGGTGATATGGCCATTTTGAGAAATGAGAAATTAGTCAACTTCGCGTAGGACCGTAAGCATCACTGAAAGTCAGTAGGTTCTCTGACAGATGTTATGGGGCATGGAAACCAGTTACTAGTAGGGTGGTAACTGGCAGTTTTCTCAAGGTTTTTTTATACTTGGGAAGTGTTTGTGTCCTACAGCGATAACTAAAAGAATACCTGATTACCTTGACTCCGATTTATTTTCTTCCAGTTCCCATCCCCCATTGGAATACTGACCTCAATGAAATTTTAACACTGGTAATTTGTGACCCGAACCCTGAAGTCTTTATTACAAGGAAAAGACAAAGTGTCTAAAATGTCTGAACCAAATAAAATGGCCAGTTTTGTATGTCAAAAATGGTTGCCTATCAGCAATTTTATATTGTTCATCCCAAAACAATGAGAAAGTTCATCCACACTGTATCAGAGTCCAGCATGGCCCTATCCTTCATGCTGTTATGTCCCATATGCCCACACTGATTGAAATCCAGCAGCACTGAATCCTGGTTTTATAACAGCTTATGGTTCACTTCTTGGTTTAGTTTTTCTGTATATATAAATATACTATTCCTTGATTTAAAAAAAAAGTGCTGAAACCGATATCTACAAAAAAGAATTCACTCTGTATTCAGGTTATGCAGTGTTTTTGGAAATGTTTAGCTATGGCATGTAGGGTAGCTAAAACCTTTCATCACCCAGGCCTTTTCCCTAACCACATCTAAAATGACTAGGCTGTTCCCTCATGCAGAGCTGCATTCTTGAATACAAAAACTAATGGGAAAGACACTTGACAGGTGGCAGAGAAATATCCCAGGTAAGTGTTAGTTTGAATGCAGAATCTGCAGATTATACTCAGCATCTATCAACAAAATAAGGATTAGATTACCTATGGCCTTAATTTAGTTCCTTACTGACCTGGGTTAGCCTGACACTGACAGCAAGCACTACAACACATCTTGGAGCCCTTTAGCAAAGCCAGTTACCCGGAGCACAGGTGCAATCTGTTTTAGTTCTGAGGCAATTTCCACTCAACTACTTTAAATCAGGTTTGCCAGATGAGAGACCATGTAATGTAAAATAAATTCTAGGAATACCAGCAGTTTGTGGCTTAGGATTTTGAGGGTGCAGAAAGAACTAAGAAAGTAAAATTGTTTAGAAATGAAGAGGAATCTAGAGTAAAAAAAAGATTAACAACCTTTTAAAAAGGATTAGGATTTGACTGTTAACTGCGGTGAAGGGAGCTAAGTAATTTGAATGGCGAAAGAAATTCAGTGATAGCATCAGAAGCTATCAACAGTATTCAAGACCTCAAATGATTCTGCTAGCATTTTTTTGAAACATCTATTCATCTTATTCTTCTCAAGTCTACTAACCTTGACTTTTAGCCTCCAACAGAGGCCCCTCCACCTGCTCACTGAAAGTGACTCTTCCAATGGCACAGAATCAGGGTTCTGTCCCCTGCCCACTGCTATTTAGGGTTGGCCCTCAACAAGATCATCTCAGCCTTCACCCTTTGACCTGTGCTAATGCCCACTGGGCAATGCTTAATGTTGTTTACTACCATGACCCCTTTCCAAAACATCATCACAAGGATCCAGGAAATAGAAGTTTTATAACTTGGCTCACAGGTTACCTGCCCCTTGCAATCCCCTTTAGTCCCCTCTTGGAACCCTTCAGTGTTCCCCAAAGCAGCTGTTCTGAGCTTACTGCACTTGCTGACTCCCCTGACCTGCCCACAACCCTAGATGTAATCTCCTCAGTCTAGGCAGCATCCCCACATTCCAAACTCCAAAACTCATTTCACCTGGCATTAGGAATAGATGTCTTGCTTCTCAAGGTAACCCCTCTCACCTAACCGAGGAGATTCCATCCTAATTTTAAAATCAACCGCCTATATCCACCCGTCCATCAACTTATCCCTTTCTGCCTTAAAGATGCACTCATCTCCTCAATGTTGGGATGGGCAACTTGACTTAACTCAGTCCTATACATCTAGTGTTTCTCAAGATGTCCCCAGGCCACGCCTGTCAGCTGAAAGTGGCTATGAAGAACAAAGTTGCTCTAAATGTAATGTGGAATGCTGGTTGGATCATGGAACAGATAAAGAATAGTAGTGAAAAATCTGGTGAAATCCAAATAAAGTCTAGAGTTAACAGTAATGAACCAATGTTGACTTATTAATTTTGAAAAATGTACTATGAAATATGTTAACATTGGGGGGAAATGGGTATGGAAGGGGGCATACAAAAACTCTGAACTATCTTTGCAACCTTTTGTAAACCCAGAAAAACAAAAAATAGCAATCAGCAGTTTCTTGGGCCCCAGACCTACTAAATCTCAATCTCTGGAGCTGAAGTTTAGAAATATACATCTCCTCCCTCCCTCCCTCGATTTCTTTCTTTCTTTTTCTTTTTTCTTTTTTTGGAACCTACATTTCTAATAGCCCCAAATGATTCTTACGCAGACTCAAATTTGAAAACCCAGTGTCTCCATTCCCTTTTCCTTCCATGCCTGAACAGCTGCTCCTCTTTGCTTTACCTTGACCTTGCCTCAGCCTGATTTAACCCTTTAGATCTCTGAACCCTGATATATGGGCATGACTATTAGCACCCTTTCACAGATGAGAAACCTGAAGTATTAACAAGTTAAGCTGTCCAGAATCACAAAGCCCTTAAGTGGTGGAGCTGGAATTAGACTCCTGTCAGTCCAGCTCCCAAGTCTATGCACATAACCATTCTACTGCCTCTCGATCATGTTTCCATTCATGACACACTAACGAGCTCTGTAAATCACTAAAGCATTATTACCAGTGATACTCCGGGCCCACCTATTTCTCCAACAGTCTAAACCCCAACAGTCCCTTTGTTCCAACTTGTGACTTTGCCCTTTCCTCCCTTTTCCCTTGGGGGAAATGAGCAATGAGAAAGCACTGGGAATACATGCCAACTAGAGTCCTGTCCAGGGAAGGTACAGATGCTCTGTCAGGATCCAGCTCAGCTACTGCATACTCTCCTCTTCTCCCAATTGCCCTGACTTATACACCAATCTCATGTGCCCAGCTCACACTTTGCCATTAAATTGTATACCCTCATTCTATATTTGTCTTATCTCCCTCAAACAACAGTGTAAGCTCCTAATGACCTAACTTCTCCCATATTCATGCCTCAGCCCATCGCTGGAAAACAGATACCCAGCATTCATACGAGGTGGTGCTTGTGGATTGGTAGCTAGTCTGCATCTCACCCAAGCAGCAGCCAGTAAGAAAGTATTCTCATGTTTACTAAGCATCTGTCCAGACAGATAAGGGAGGTGCCACCTCTAAATCAATTTATATCGTCTTATCTGGATTCCCTGATGTGTATTTACAGCCTAATATCAAGTAGTGGGTCTAGCTGGTGAATAAGTAGTTTGGGGAGTTCTTGCTCCCCAGCCAGGAACACAGAAGAACAACAGCACCAACATCTACTCCAATAGGTTTGATAGAGAGCAGCGATTTTCAACCGGTGTGCCACAGAATGTTTAAAACACTCAGCACCTGTTTAGTCAGGGGCACTGACCTCTTTCTCCTTAACAGCCAACACAATAGGCATCCAGTGTGAATGCCCTGTCTTGAGCCATAAATATACAGGTCATATAACAAAGTTGCATCTTATTGGTCATGTGGCATAATAAGGTTGTGTCTGATTGGTTAATTCTTGTTACCAGAAATCCTTATAGACAGGTATAGGCACTTGGTTTTTTAAAAAATCACTTAGGAGCAAAGAAGTAATTACTATTGGGGTTTTTTTGGTAACTCAATCAAAATTATACTTTTATTTTTGTTAGATTGGCAAAAAATATATTCTGTGTGCTGCAGAATTTTCATAATTAGTTTATATGTGCCATGAGATGAAAAAGTTTGAAAACTGCTGGTATAGACAGAGGGTTGATAAAACGCAACCGAGTCTCAGGCAATGCCTCTGCTCTTATATGTATTTCCCTTCATTTCTGCAACTGAATCACGAAACAATAACAGGATCAGCAGGAGAAACCTATGAAGTATATTCAAGTAAAACAAGTTTGCATTAGTTCTGTTTCTGGTGATTGGAATTTGCTTTTCTTCTTAATAAAAACATTGCCCTTTGTGTTTCAAGTACATCTGAGAAATCTGATCATGAAGTTAGAACCACATTATCTCCTCAGACACTCTCAGAGAGCAGCATGTCTCCATAAAACCATCATTTTATTTTTATTTTTTTACAGGGACAGAGAGAGAATCAGAAAGAGGGATAGATAGGGACAGACAGAGAGGAACGGAGAGAGATGAGAAGCATCAATCATTAGTTTTTTGTTGCTGTTGTGACACCTTAGTTGTTCATTGATTGCTTTCTCACATGTGCCTTGACCGCGAGCCTTCAGCAGACCGAGCAACCCCTTGCTGGAGCCAGCGACCTTGTGTCCAAGCTCAGGAGCTTTTGCTCAAGCCAGATGGGTCCGCGCTCAAGCTCCTTTTCCTGCTCCCCACCCCACTTTCAAAGTTGTACATTCAATTTTAAGGTTTGTTTTTTTAGTGTTTTCTTTCAAATTTGTAACAAGAATTTTGCTTAACAAAACCCGAAGGAACACTTAACTTCCCAGACCACACTAAGTTCTTAAAATGCTTAAACACCAATGTCTCCAATCACTCTATATTTAAAAAATTTTTTTTATCTTTGTTTGCTATATCCTATGCCTGCTTGGATTACTCGCATATTTTACAATTTTCCGGCTCAAGTTTTCTTGCAGGAAATGCTTTGCTGTCTTGGCCAGGCCAGGGGACAAGGGTCAGAGGGCAGGCTGAGGAGCTGCCACCCAGCCGTTCCCACCGTGATAACTGTGACACCAAAGGTGAGGGGATCAAAGTAGGGGCTCTGCCACCTGCTACAGACGTCCCTCCCGAGCTTAAACCACCGTTCACATAGTGCTCCCAAGTCAGCAAATACATTCTTTTCAGAGGTATATTCGGATAGAACGTTTATAAACATGGCTGCACAGGAGGCCACAGAACAAACCGTGTGCGGTAAACTGATACCACCCACACTTGGGGACTGGGAATGACCCAAAGGTGGGTCTGAAAGCCCCTTAGGCCCACTGTGAGACAGATCTGTTGCAGCAGGAAGAACTATGACATGGCCTCAAGATTCAGGGCCACTTAAATCCCTTTCTGCATGCCTGCCTCTCAGGGACACCTGACTCCCAGAGCCAAGGCACTGTGCCCCTGTGCCACTGTTGGTTATTGTCTGAGGGTTTCCAGGGGACAGACACTCTGGCATCTGCTCTGGCTCCTGGTGTCCCTTCCAGATGTTCAGTCCTGAGTCACTGAGGAGGACCCCTCTCCTCTGTCCAGCTTCTGTCCTGCTCTCCCTGGTCAGCAGGGTCCAGATATCGTTCCTGTGGCTGCCTGCATGTTAGTTAACTCCTGCAGGCCTTTGCAGCAGGAGCGGTATGTCCTATGCCAGGCACACGACATAGAAGCAAGGAGGGAAGGTGGGGTGGGTCCTGAGCTGGGCACGGGTCTCCTTGTGAGGCATCCTCTCAGCCGAGGCTTCTCAGGCTCTCCTCGGCTTCGGCTTCGGGGAGGCCGCTTCTGCTGACCTAGCAGTCTCGGGACAATGCGGAACTTGTGGTGCTCAGCCCCTTCCTGCCTTCAGGGTCGCAGTCCTTCCCCACCAGGCTCTAAAATTCAGTCAGGGTATGAAGTCAGTCTCTGGTTATCTCTGGCACCCTGGCCCTCAGCGCTGGGCCTGAGTCTCTCCACAATGTGCCCTCCAGCTGCGGAAGCTTAGGGTGTCTCTCTCTGCGCTGCCTCAGCTCCATGCTCGGAGGCCTCCACCAGCTGGGCCAGTTGTTTTCTTCCCGGGCTTCTGCTTCTACCAGTGACAACGAAATCAACTGCACTGTCCTCACGACTGCTGTTTCCTCAAGACTAGCCACGTGCTGGCACTGGAGCGGCGTGCCCTGTGCCTCAGAGCCCCCTCTGCCTCCCTGCCCGGCCCCTTCCCTTCCTTCCCTCGGGAATCTCGGTGACTGAGACGCCAGGATGGGCCAGGTCTACCACCGCCCCACGTTCCTCCAGTAGCGGGACCCCATCCTGAAGGTCAGCTTCCTAGGACCAGTTCTGATGGTGAAGTGGCTTAGGACATCTTTATGTTGGGCTCCCGTCTGTAAATGCAAAGGTGTGCGTCTGCAAGTTGTTTGTCTGGGAGGCAACCCCAGGACACAGATTAGCCGAATGGGGACGTGAGAGAGAAGAAAAGCAACCAACACAGGACTCTTCCACATGCGGCTCGTTGTTTAGGGCAACTACGGCTTGTCCTGATGGAACGTCTGGAAAATGCCCAGGCAACCCTTCAGAGTGTCCCACCTGCGGGGAGAGAGACCTGGTGTCATTGCGGGGCTCTTCAGACGTGTTATCTCCCAGCCTTATCTCCAGACGTGTTATATCCAGGCTGCCCTTGGGGGAGGAGCCCAAAATGTCTGCGGTCCAGAGCAGTGGGTACCCTGGGATTTGGGCCAGGCACCCACATTGTCTGCTACCTCGCCTAATGTACTTCCTTCCCCAGCATATCCGTGCTCGGTTCTTTTGGGGGGTCTTGGAGTGGTCAATTCTTTCCGTGTTGGCCTGGGAAAATGTCATAACCTTACCTTCATCACAGAAAGAAAGTTTAGCTGGCACACAGTTCTGGGCTAACTGGTGTTTCCTCTTAGCACTTTGTAAAAGGTGACTTTTGACTCTTGCCAGCCCAGTGGTCATAGGAGGCAATCACCTGTGGTTTCTTCTGGGAGAAATGCTTCTGGAGAGCATTGCACAAGACTGCTAGGAGGGAATGTCCAGGTGTGGGATTACTTTTGTTTTTCACCCTCGGGACTTGTAGACTTCATTTGCTCTAGGACAGAGGTAGTCAACCTTTTTATACGTACCACCCGCTTTTGTATTTCTGTTAGTAGTAAAATTTTCTAACCGCCCACCGGTTCCACAGTAATGGTGATTTATAAAGTAGAAAGTAACTTTACTTTATAAAATTTATAAAGCAGAGTTACAGCAAGTTAAAGCATATAATAATAATTACTTACCAAGTACTTTATGTCGGATTTACTCTAAGTTTGGCAGAATAAATTTAAACAACTTACTATAGTTAAATCTATCTTTTTATTTATGCTTTGGCTGCTCTGCTACCACCCTCCATGAAAGCTGAAATGCCCACTAGTGGGCGGTAGGGACCAGGTTGACTAGCTCACTGCTCTAGGAGCTCCTCAGCCATTATCAGGCCCCTCCCACCCTCTCTCTCCACCGGGAATGCCTCCTTTGTAGGTGAGGTGCCCTAGACTCATGCTAGGGCTATCTGGGCATTTCTTAGGGTCCTTCCTTCGCATTGCCCTGGGACCACCGCTAGCACCTCCTCGCTCTTACGGGGTCTTTAGTGAAATTTATCTCCTGAGGAATTTAAAAAATATATATCCATACAAAAGCAATGATGTAGGGTTTAGAAGGCCAGAATGAACCGGAGCAACCAAGAATCTCAAGAATCTGCCATCTCCTGCAGACTCTGAAGAAACTCCTGCAACGTCCTGATGGACGTCTGTCTGCCCGTGTGTTTCTGTGTCTGTGTTTCCATTTATGAAAACTGTACCATGTTGTAATGATGTTTAATAGCTTTCACTAACACCTATAATGGGAGTTGCTTCCTATGATAACAAAACCCTATTTTGGGGGAACTTGGAGATTTGCATACCTATATTTACACATGTTCCAGTCAAGGTTGCTGCAAATCTTTTAGCAAAGTATTTATTTGCATTCATATTTATTTCACTGGGATAAAGTTCAAGAAGTGACATCACTGATGAAAGAATATGCAACATTTTCAGGCTTTCTGTGTGCCTCCTTGAGTCCAACAGTTTCTAACCAATTGACACTCACCTGGCTCATGTGTAATGTGCTTATTCTCACTTGCTTTTGTCAGATAGATAAAGCATTGTGCTCCTCTTGTTATTAGGGAGTGGCATGCTTTGTCATGTTTATTGAGCATTTCTCCTTCTGTGTCTACTGTTCATGTCTCTGCCCCTCTTGTTTTTTTGGAATGCACGATTTCGCCCGCAGCTTTGAAAGCCCTCTTCCCTGTGAAGCTGATCAAGCCTTTAGAAAACAGGGTGCAAATTCTTCCCCCGGTCCTCTGTCTTTTAAAATTGTGGTTTTAATGCTCCCCCTCCCCAAGCTGAGGTCTTCGATAATTTTTATAAATATAAATACAATTTTTAAATTCTCTATAGATTTGAGAGAGAGAGAAAGAGAGGAATGGAGGGAAGGTAAAAGAGAGGGAGAGAGAAACATCAATTCATTTCTCTACCCATCCATGCACTCATCAGTTGATTCCTGTATGGTCCCAAGAGCCCCAACCAGGGATTGAACCCACAGCCTTAGCATATTGGGATGGTGCTTTAACCAACCAAGCTACCTGGCGAGGGCAACCAATCCTCCTTATTTTGAGGTAAAACCTCCCTGAGAGAGGCACACCGCATGACTTCAATGGGTTTGTACATCTTGACCCCTGTGAGATCTCCACCTCAAAGAAAACATGACATCTCCATCCCCTTGGAGAGTTCTCCTATGCCCGTTTCCCAGTCGTTCCTACTGCCCCCACTATACAGGAGAACCAGGCTTCTGCTTTCTCTCCCCATAGATTATTTAGCCTGAGTCTGAATGTCACATGGTATACACTCTTTCCTGTTGGACTTCTTTTATGATGTCCTTGACATTCATCCATCTGCATCAGAACATTCTTTTTTTATTGCTGAGTAACATTCCCTGTATGAATACGTTACAATTGTGATTTATGCATTTCCCTCAGGGATCCCCAAACTTTTTACACAGGGAGCCAGTTCACTGTCCCTCAGACCATTGGAGGGCCACCACATACAGTACTCCATACACTGACCACCAATGAAAGAGGTGCCCCTTCCGGAAATGCGGCGGGGGCCGGATAAATGGCCTCCCATGGCCGCAATTTGGCCTGCGGGCCATAGTTTGGGGAACTCTGCAAGTGATGGTAGCCAAAATTTTAACTGTGACAGTCCAATTGATCAACCATTTCCCTTTATGATTGGTGGTGGTATTATTTCTAGGTATCAGCTAAAGTTCTTCCATTTACTTGGGGCTGTTTCTTTAATTTCTGTTACTTTCCACCAATCTCAGCCAGTACCATGGTTGCATCCGGGAGCCCAGATAATGTGTTTGCTCGGAGCACGGTTTCTCCCTCATTGCTCTCCTTTTTTTGATGCTTCTCAAGTGTGTTTTCTTCCAGATGAGCTCTGCCACCATTTTGTCAATTCCCATGAAATTCCATCAGGATTCAGTGTTACATTTAGGAATTGAAAGTGTCCTTTTGTCAATGTGATTGGGAATTTTCCATCATGTTCTTCTAATGTATATAAAGTGGTGAACACAATGCCTACTACATAGCAAAGGCTCAATAAATCTGAGCATTTATCATTATTGACTGGTAGCATATCTGAAAGTTATTGGGGTCTTTTTTTTGTATACTTTTAATTGGCTATCTTGCTGAACTTACACTTCTAGATTCAAAAAAAACAAACTTGAAATCATTGGAGTTGTCTTGATTTACGATGGATTTGTTTCCTTCTGTTAACACCCAGATTCATCTTCTCTCTGAAACAAAACCCTCTGAGACTGGGATTCTACAAAATGTTTTCATTTGAAGCTCCAGTTACCTGGTGAATGTTACCTGGTGTTGGACTGTCACCCCACCTTTCCCCTCTTACTCCAGGGTTAGAGACCTTCTTCTAACTGTGCAGAAGAACTCTATCGCATCTTGTTTTTATTGCTGTCTGTGAAGTCTCCTTCAGCCAGATAGCCCCTCCAGGACCTAGAGACCAACACAGCAGTCCAGGCTCCCAAGTTCCTCTTACAGAAAGGTCAAGTGGGGTTCTTCTACCCACAGAGCTCTGCCCTTACCATGTGCCTGTCTTTCCTGCAAGGGCTCTCCTGACTCCAGGGGAGGCCTGACCTGGCACACAGCAATGGGCCTACTCATCTCCCTGGATGAATACCTTACTTGTAAAATTCATACCACTGGACTATGCCTTTTCTCCTGATCATTGTGCATTTTAATAATTTGTGAAATAACACTGAACCCTTAAGGTTTATCATCTAAATGTTACTCAGCTACTGGTCCTTTTCACCACAATGCAAACTTTGGGTTAAGTATACTGCTTCCATCATTGGCCAGGTCCCTAGTGGCAATTTTCTTCAGCTCCACCTTTCCAATATCCTCCTATTCACTATTCGTTTGTTCCCAAGTTAAGTTGTCTTAGGGTAGGTATTTCTATTTAGAATGCTCAAGGTTCTCTAGTTATTGCTTATTATTTCATGATATTTAAAATCCTGTAAAAATTGTGCATTTTCATTTTGAATATTGTGTGTTAATCTACCTAGTTACATTATTTTTCCCTCTCTAAGAATCACTATCAAGAATGACATGCGAACTAATCTCTGTTCATTTCTAAAAGGAAGAACCGCTGATAAGCAACCACAGCTCTCGCCTAGCTTTCCTCAGACCCAGTTTGTCAGAGACACCACCCCAGGTTTCAGCTGTCGGCCTCTAGCAGTATTGTAAGATGGGTAATGAAACTGACTTGCTTTCTGATTTTCTATTGTTCTGCAGAGTGAAAGTCAAACTCATTACAAAGCAAACCAAAAAACATAATACCACCAAGGACTGATTTTGATTAAAATAGAAATGCCACTTCTTTTCGCTTCTGAGAAAAGTGTCTGGTCCACAAGATTTGGGGAAAGCTCAAGTGTAAGTTAGATTTTGAGTGAGGAAGGTTGATTGATGTCTTTTTTTTTTTTCCTTGACAGAACAGGGAGAGCTGAGGGTGTCAGTGCTCGGGCAGCTCAGGCCTCTCTTCTCCCTCCCTTAATCCATCTGGTAATATATGCTCACAAAAATCAGGGGATATTTCAAAATTAATATGAAGGTATAAAATATCCCCTAATTTTTATGAGCAGTATATTACAGATAACCTGGTCACCTCTGGTCATTTCTCCATTGACTTTTCTTCTTTCCCGACCGAGTTCTCAAGATAGACATCTTTCCTGTTCCTTCCGCTCTGCCTGTATATATAGTATATTCCTGTGCCGTCCAGTATAATGCTGTCGCTGGCTTCCTGTTACCAGAGCATGAGCAGTGAGAACATTTTGGTACTTGAGGAAAAAACAAAAGAAAATCCCTAGAATGCAGAGGGACAGAGTGTCAGAGAGAGGGATAGACAGGGACGGAGAGAAATGAGAAGCATCAGTCATCAGTTTTTCATTGCAACACCTTAGTTGTTCATTGATTGCTTTCTCTTATGTGCTTTGACTGCAGGTCTTCAGTAGACTGAGTAATCCCTTGCTCAAGCTGGCAACCTCGGGGTCTCGAACCTGTGTCCTCCGCATCCCACTCCTACAATCTATCCACTGCGCCGCCTCCTGGTCAGGCCCTAGAATGCAGCTTTTAAAATAATCTGCCTAGAGACTGCTTTCTAGGAATAATAGTAATAATAATAATTTTAAAAGCTGCTTTAGTGAAGTGCCAACCTGTTTAACCAATTTTGGTTCTTAAGATGTCAACCTTTTCTGAGCGGTGGTCACCATTTTTTGTTGTGAAACATCCTGAGAGATTTCCAAGTATAAGGTATAGCTTTTTATGGAAGCAAATCAAGTCCACAACCCTTGGCTCTTACACTATACATTCCTCCACTCAGCCCTTTTGATTTTAGGAAGCGTTTTATAAACACAACAATTATAAAGTGTTGCAATTTGGATACTAATATTTTAGCCTTTTCATTCTGTCAAGGCTTGCTCCTAGGGCTCCCACCAGCGCGATGACCACGTAGGTCTGAACACTCAGGACCAGCTGTCCAGCCTGACCGGGTTTCTGGAAGAGAGCAGCAGGGAATCACAGCCCCGCGGCTCCGAGCCTGGGCACACGTGGTCACTGGACCACACAGGGTGCACCTATGCTGCAAAGCTGAGTCACCCTCTCTGGAAAGGAAATGGCCAGCGGGTGGACATAGTAGACCGCTGCCTGGATGGACTCAAGTGCCTCGCTGACCCACGATGCCCCCCGAAGGACCTCTGCGGAACACAGCAGCTGTGATATGCCGAACCTGGGGACACACAGGCCAGTCAAGACCCCTGAGCAGCACGGATGCGCCTGCAATGACCAGGACAGCCCGTCGTCGCCGCCGCTCAGATCCGGGAAGCGCGACAGCAGCGCCCACGGGCCTGGCACCAATTGCGGCGCGGGCGCGCTGGGCCGGCTCCGCGCCCGCGGGGAAGGCCCACGGGCGGGGGCCGCGCGTTCCACCGGCTGCGTTCCCGCCCGGGGCAGGACGGGTCGCCAGTGCCTGCGCACTACCCATTCGCACCGCCCAAGCGACTCTGGGCGCAAGCTGCAACACGTGATCGCTGCCAGTGTCCAAAATGGAGGCCGTAGCTACGCCTTGCAGGCTCCCGCCTCAGCCCCAGCGCCGTGTTTACAGTCACTACCGCGGGCTTCCTCAACCGCGAAGCGCCTAGCAGTTGGCGCCCTGGAGAGTCCTTTGTCGCCCCGCCCCCTAAGATTGGCAGTTCCGGAAGCCAATAGGGTTCAGGACTTGTGCGGGAAGGCGGGCGGGAGTGGAGCATCCGTGTCGTTCATAGAGCGTCTGGCCTGGCGGTTGGCTGTCGTGGAACGAGGCGCTGGGTGCGAGCGGGCCAATGGAAAGACGGCCGGGCGCGCGGGGCGGGCGGAGGGTGGGGCCGAGCAGTAATTGACAAGCTCTCCATTAGAAACCAGCAGGGAGGGGTCCGAGAGGGGAGGTGATGCAACACTGCTGCAGACAATGGCTGCAGAGCTTTCGCCGAGGAGGCAGGGCCTGAGCGGCTGACGGGCGTTGGGACTGGCCTATCAGCACCCGGCTTGGTGCCGGAAGGGGGAGGGAGCAGCATCATTGTTCAAGGTGGATTAATTTTTTTTTTTCCAACGTGGATTAATTTATTGTGAATGAGCACCCACCTGTCCCGAGCACACACACCCTCCCTCGCATACACGCCCTCCCTCGCCACCGCCTCCGCCTCCGCCTCAACTGCCTGAGCGGGGTGCGCCGTGGCCGCGTCCCCGCTGTCACCGCCTCCTGAGTACCCGCCCCCTGGCAGCGGCGGCGGCGCGGCGGCGTTGGCGCAGACAAGAGCTGTGCCTTGGGGCACCAGCCGCCCTTGCCGCAAGCGCAGCCCTGCCCAGCCAGGGGGCCATTGTCCGCTGCCTCGGGGCCCCTGGCCTTCGTCCTCCACGCCCCCCTCCCCTCTCTCTCTCTCTCTCTCTCTCTCGCCCCATCCACCTCCTAGCGGGGCAGGTGGAAGTGTAGTAAGGTACCAAAAAGCTGCAAAATTAATGTTCTAGGAGGAAAGGTCAGGCTTTCCTGTCCTGTCCTTCCTTTGAGGAGGGGAGGGAGAGGAATGTGGAAGTTTCTGGCTTGTAAGAACAATGGGTCGTTTAGTTTTAAATCTAAAATAAGAGTTAACTGAGAAACTTCTTTTTTTTCAGTGGGAGACAGAATTTACATACACCCTACTTTGATTATTGTTCCTCTGCCCTTCCTAGAATCTTGAGAGTAACATACCTATAGAATCCACTGTGCCACCGCCTGGTCAGGGTGCCTCCCCACTTCTAACTCTGGAGAAAACAAAACAACAACAAAAAACTAAAATAAACAAATAGATTAATTAATTAAAATTTAAATACAGTTCCCAAATCACACTAGCCACTTTTCAAGTGCTCAAACTGCGTGTGGGTAGCGGTTACTGGAATGGACAGTGCAGTCACCACAGAAGGTCTGATTGGTAAGCACTGCTTCACCAGCTCCCTGACCAGCAGGAAGAGGCTTCTTCTAAAGCTCTTACATCAGGGTTTCCTTGTCCCCTAATGCTGTCTGTCATCATGTGCCTTCACTCTGAGAAATTTAAGATTGGCAAGCTGAGCAGTCTCCATGCCAGTGACCACAGAAGCCTTCTGACCTGCCAGGGTCCCACTGAATGCACAGATCTGGCCATGGAGCCCTTGTTTCCATGCACTCACTGAACCCACTGCCGGAATCCTTGATTTGTCTCTCTTGGCAGAGGAGACACCGGTGGGAAGCTGGCCTGAGCAAGTCATGTTATCAGAAGATGAATATTGAATATATCAGACAGCTTGTGAACCGTGATAATGAAGTCACCCATTGTTTATATTCCCCCAAACAAGCACGCTTCTTGTATGCCATCAGGTTGGGACTGAGGGGCGCAGGAAGTATAGAGAATGAGACACGACACGTGGGTATTGGGGAAGGCAGCCATGGAGAGTGCTGGTCCTCATGTCTGCACCCTGGGAACAACTGACACTATATTTAATACTTCATTGTTGGGCCAATGAGTTTGTAAAACTTGAGGTTTTTTTTTTTTTTTTTTACAGGGACAGAGAGAGAGTCAGAGAGAGGGATAGATAAGGACAGACAGACAGGAACGGAGAGAGGTGAGAAGCATCACTCATTAGTTTTTTGTTGCCGTTGCCACACCATAGTTGTTCACTGATTGCTCTTCCACACGTGCCTTGACCGTGGGCCTTCAGCAAACCAAGCAACCCAAGCAACCCCTTGCTGGAGCCAGCGACCTTGGGTCCAAGCTGATGAGCTTTTTTGCTCAAGCCAGATGGGCCCGTGCTCAAGCTGGCGAGATCGGGGTCTCGAACCTGGGTCTTCTGCATCCCAGTCCCACGCTCTATCCACTGCACCACCGCCTGGTGAGGCAAAACTTGAGTTTTTTTTTTTGTTTTTTTATTTTTATTTTTATTTTATTCATTTTTAGAGAGGAGACAGAGTGAGAGAGAGAGAGAAAGAGAGAAAGGGGGGAGGAGCTGGAAGCTCAACTCCCATATGTGCCTTGACCAGACAAGTACAGGGTTTTGAACTGGCGACCTCAGTGTTCCCAAGTCGACACTTTATCCACTGCACCACCACAGGTCAGGCCAAAACTTGAGTTTTTTGAGGTTGCTCAGTTTTATCGTTAAAAATGGGCTCTGGGCAGCTCCAGGTATGGGATCTGTGAAATTGCGAATTACCTTCCTGCTTGGGAAGTGCTATTGTTATGCTAATGTCCGCCAGAGGAGAGGTTTTCTAGCCAGAAAAGTTTTTTTAAAAAAGGAGAGGGGAAGCAGAAAGAAGCCAAGATGGCAGGGAAATAGAGAAAAGCCAGTTTTGCAGAGAGGGAAGCTATGTTTCACAGAGAGAATGCAGGGTGATGAAGAAGAAGCTAATTTTGTGCAGATAGGAGACGATGTGCAGATGGAGAATCAGAGGTGAGGGACTTTGAGACTGGTGGGACCTTTGATTCCAGGAAAAACCAGAGAAGATTCTCCTGGTTGTGGAACTATAAAGCCAGTAGTCGGGGCCACTATCACAGCAGCCTGACCCGTGCAGGTTCGCATTGGATTCGAACAGTCGGTAATGAAACACAGGAGCCACGAACTGGTGAGCCATCAGCTTTAATTCTAGGTTGCACCCGGCGGGCAAGCAAAAACACACACTGGGCTCCAAACCCACACATTCAGTGCTCACAAAGCTACTGACTTATCCGAGTTTCCTAGAATCAAAAGGTTCCTAGCTCACCAGACTTATTCACCTCTGTTTCCCATCTCCTTCTCTCTACACACTCTGCACAAAACTGGCTTCTTCCTCAGCATTCCACCATCTTTGCGGCTTCCCCTCTCCTCCACGTGGCCTTAATCTGCTCTCCTCTCTAATGCTAAGCTCAGGAACTGCGAGAGCAAACTCCTGGCCTGCCCCACTTTATAGTGTAGATTTGAAACCTTTAATCCAATCTACAAACAAGGAACTCTCTGATTCAAAGTCACTTATCTGAGACATACTGGGAGGATTCCTCATGAGAGTGCGCCACCCTACATCATCTAATTAGTCAAGGGTATGGGGAAAAGCTTACTCTTAAAACTTGCACATGGGCAGTGCCATCTTTAACAAAGTGAGCATTAGAGAGGAGAGCAGATTAAAGTCATGTGGAGGAGAGGAGAAGCCACCAATATGGCTGAGTGCTCAGAGAGAAGCCAGTTTGAGCAGAGTTTGTGCTGGAGAAGGAGATGGGGAACAGAGGTGAATAAGTCTGGTGAGCTAGAAACCTTTGATTCTAGGAAACTCGGATAAGTCAGTAGCTTTGTGAGCACTGAATGAGTGCGTTTTGGAGCCCAGTGTGTGTTTTTACTTGCCCGCCGGGTGCAAGCTAGAATTAAAGCTGATGACTCACCAGTTCTTGGCTCCGTTGTTTCATTACCGACTGTCTGAATCTAATGCGAACCTGTACTGGCCAGGCGGCTGTGATGGTGGCCTTGGCCAATGGCTTTACATTTGTCGTAGTCTGTGGCAGCATTTGGAGATCTGTATGGAGTCACCACCACCTTTGAGTGGTGGAGTAGAGGACTGGCTGCTGTTATAGTTCCTCATGGCTGTCCTTTTGGGGACCGTAGACTGGCTGAATTTTACAGCCATGGATGAGGAAACTGAAAGCTCTGTGGAAGAGGCTGCCCGGGACCTGCAAAGCGAGCAGCGAAAGGAGCTGGAGCAAGCGTGGGAGAAAGAGATGCCGACCCCGGAGCTGGAGCAAGCACCAGTGAAGGCTGACCAGGTTCTTGTGATTTGCTTGGAAATGGAGCAGCTGCTGGAGAAGGAATAACAGGTTCGTGAGTTGCAGATTGCCCTGGACGTTGTGGAGAGCCAGCAGCGGAGGGAGGCCGAGGCTGAGGCTGGAGCTTCAAGGCCTGCTGAGCAGAAGGCAGCGGTGGCCCAGGGCTCAAGCCCAGCAACAGGAGCTGGTGTTTTCAGTTCCACTTTGGAGGATGAGGAGAATTGGTCTGGAGTTACTTACAGTCTGCAGCCTCCAGAAGGTGAGAGCCTAGCAGCACAAAGTAGCTAAGCTACTGGTAGGTCTATGATTTTTGGACATAGGTGTGTGTAAATCCAGTAGCCGGGGCCACTATCACAGCCGCCTGGCCAATGCAGGTTCGCAATGGATTTGAAAAGTCGGTAATGAAACACAGGAGTCAAGAACTGGTGAGCCATCAGCTTTAATTCTAGCTTGCACCCGGCGGGCAAGCAAAAACACACACTGGGCTCCAAAACCCACACATTCAGTGCTCACAAAGCTATTGACTTATCCGAGTGTCCCAGAATCAAAGGTTTCTAGCTCACCAGACTTATTCACCTCTATTTTCCATCTCCTCCTGCACAAACTCTTAACAAACTGGCTTCTCCCTCAGCACTCTGCCATCTCGGCTGCTTCTCCTGGCCTTCACGTGGCCTTACTCTGCTCTCTTCTCTAATACCTCAGGAACCAAGAGAGCAAGAGAGAGATCAAGCTACTGGTCTCTCCCACTTTATACCGTAGAATCAAAACCTTTAATCCAATTATACAAACAAGGAAGTCTCTATATAATGGGATTCCTCAGGAGAGTGCACCACCCTACATCATCCAATTAGTCAAGGGTGTGGAGAAGAGCTTACTCTTAAAACTAAGCCTTAGGCTACAACGACCCGGCCTGCCCACAGCCTGTTCCAGAACACACATTAATATCAAAGAACTTCCATGTGGGCAGCGCCATCTTTAACAAAGTGAGCATAATATATTTTATCTGCCCAACAGGGTGGATGCCATCATGCTCCCCAGAGCAGAGATGGAAATGCTGACTGCCATTGCCACATGCTTTTCTTTAGGATAGTGTGAGACCTGCCATGATGGTAGTAATGAGGGAGGAGGCTAACACCCCATGTACGTGGACTGATTTCCAGGACTAAGACCGGATGGGCATAGGCTCCTTTATTGAATGGAGTTATGGATTTTGGACAATGTGAAATACCCTGATGGGGGTGGAGTGTGGCTTTGCTGGAGGTCCTCCCCCTGCCCCAGGAAGCCTTTCAAATGGCAAGAGAAAGGCCAAGGACATTTTGTGCTTTTGGCAAAGTGCTCAGAGATTGGTGAAGTGTATCTTTGTAATTGTTGAAATTGTATGATTTGTCATGTATTTGTAATTTGTGTAATGTACTTAATTTCTTTGCACAGGGATGTGGGTGGTGTAGATTGTGGGTAGTAAAGTGAGCATAGGGGTGAATTGTTGGGCAGATAAAATATATTATGCTCACTTTGTTAAAGATGGCACTACCCATGTGAAAGCCCGTCTCCCAGGTGATACTAGTTGCCCTTATGCTTGGGATGGGTATAACGATATTAATGTGTACTGGGGGACCGGCTGTGGACAGGCCGGGTCGTTATAGCCTAAGGCTTAGTTTTAAAAGTAACCTTTTCCCCACACCCTTGACTAATTGGATGATGTGGGGTGGTGCACTCTCATGAGGAATCTTCCCATTATGCCTCAGGTAAGTGACTTTGTATCAGAGACTTTCTTGTTTTTAGATTGGATTAAAGGTTTGGATTTCTACACTATAAAGGGGGCAGACCAGGAGCTTGCTCTCTCACAGTTCCTGAGGTTAGCATTAGAGAGGAGAGCAGATTAAGGCCACGTGGAGGAGAGGAGAAGCAGCCAAGATGGCGGAGTGCTGAGGAAGAAGCCAGTTTGTGCAGAGAGAAGGAGATGGGGAACAGAGGTGAATAAGTCTGGTGAGCTAGAAACCTTTGATTCTAGGAAACTTGGACAAGTCAGTAGCTTTGTGAGCACTGAATGAGTGGGTTTTGGAGCCCAGTGTGTGTTTTTGCTTGCCCTCCGGGTGCAAGCTAGAATCGAAGCTGATGGCCCACCAGTTCTTGGCTTCATTGTTTCATTACTGTCGGTCCGAATCCAATGCAAACCTGCATGGGCCAGGTGGCTGTAATGGTTGCCAAGTGGAGGAGAGGAGAAGCCACCAAGATGGCGAAGTGCTGAGAGAGAAGCCAGTTTGAGCAGAGTTTGTGCTGGAGAAGGAGATGGGGAACAGAGGTGAATAAGTCTGGTGAGCTAGAAACCTTTGATTCTAGGAAACTCGGATAAGTCAGTAGCTTTGTGAGCACTGAATGTGTGGGTTTTGGAGCCCAGTGTGTGTTTTTGCTTGCACGCTGGATGCAAGCTAGAATTAAAGCTGATGGCTCACCAGTTCTTGGCTCTGGTGTTTTATTACCGACTGTTCGAATCTAATATGAACCTGCATGGGTCAGGCAGCTGTGATGGTTTCCTTGGCTACTGGCTTTACATTCCCCATCTCCTTCTCCAGCACAAACTCTGCTCAAACTGGTTTCTCTCTCAGCACTCCGCCATCTTGGTGGCTTCTCCTCTCCTCCACTTGGCCTTATAATCTGCTCTCCTCTCTAATACTAACCTCAGGAACCAAGAGAGAGCAAGCTCCTGGCCTGCCCCACTTTATAGTGTAGAAATGCAAACCTTTAATCCAATCTACAAACAGGGAAGTCTCTGATACAAAGTCACTTATCTGAGGCATAATGGGAGGATTCCTTATGAGAGTGCACCACCCCACATCATCCAATCAGTCAAGGGTATGGGGAAAAGCTTACTCTTAAGACTTGCACATTGGCAGCACCCTCTTTAACAAAGTGAGCATAATATATTTTATCTGCCCAACAGGGTCCTTGGAGCTTAGGAGAAAGAGAAAGGTAACACACAATGGGGGGTGGGGGGGTGGGGAGGGGTTAGGAGGGGGCAGGGTGAAAAAGGCAAGGACATGCTCCCCAGAAGTAGAGCCAGCCAATTTATCACTTTTTCTATCAAGTTCTGCTTGAGTGAACATAAGAAGCAAATTGTTTCAGAAGTTCTTCTTGCACTTTATACCTGTTGGAAAACGCAGAAATCTGAAAAGGCCTATTTGTTTTGACATATTCTAAGGCATGGACAGAAAGGGGGAAGAAATATTCTTGGCATACAAACTTTTATTTAAGGTCTTCATAGTTTCCCATTAATTTAATGCCTGAACCCTCACTATGTAAATAAGGTCCATAGAGATAAATGTCACTGGCCCTGGACTCTGACCTTTGTTTGACACCCACACCTTCTCTGATCAGTCCTCCAGCCCATCACTGGAAAGTTTGGAATTGTTAACATGGAAATTTAGAGTCAGAGAACAAAAAGACAGAGTGTGTGGGTTTTAGACAAGCCCTGTGGGAAAGCACAAAAATGACAGCACCTCTGAGGCTTCCTTGCCTAGTTAGCTGCTGTGTCTTCCTCTGTTCTTCAAAGAGGGAACTTCAAGGGGTCAATTCCCTTTCCACTCGCTTGGTAGGAGTTCCGTGGCTCTGCCACTGTTGGGCAGATAAAATATAATATGCTCTGCCCACATGGAAGCCTGTCACCCAGGTGATATTATTTGGCCTTATGCTCGGGATGGGTGTGGGGGAAAGGCTGTAATGTAAGCAGGCCAGGTCGTTATGGCCTAAGGCTAGGTTTTAAGAGTAAGTTCTTCTCCACACCCTTGACTGACTGGATGATGTGGGGTGGTGCACTCTCCTGAGGAATCCCATTATACAGAGACTTCCTTGTTTGTATTATTGGATTAAAGGTTTTGATTCTATGGTATAAAGTGGGAGAGACCAGTAGCTTGCTCTCTCTCGGTTCCTGGGTTCCTGAGTTCCTGAGGTAGAGGAAAGGAGAGCAGAGTAAGGCCACGTGGAAGAAGCCAGGAGAAGCAGCCAAGATGGCGGAGTGCTGAGTGAGAAACCAGTTAAGAGTTTGAGCTGGAGGAGATGGGGAACAGAAGTGAATAAATCTGGTGAGCTAGAAACCTTTGATTTTAGGAAACTCGGATAAGTCAGTATCTTTGTGAGCACTGAATGAGTGGGTTTTGGAGCCCAGTGTGTGTTTTTGCTTGCCTGCCGGGTGCAAGCTAGAATTAAAGCTGATGCCTCACCAGTTTTTGGCTTCGTTGTTTCATTACTGACTGTTCGAATCTAATGAGAACCTGCACTGGTCAGGCTGCTGCGATGGAGGCCTCGACTACTGGCTTTACAGCCACCCTCTCAGCTTATGCCACCCAGGCTGTGCTTTGCTGGCACTGCTTTGAACCATTTCTGCGGCATGCACTGCAGGAGGCGCCACCCTGGGAGGACTGGGGAGAAAGCCCTTGCTTGCTGCCCAGGGGTCCGGCTGCACAGCCCTTGGGGGTGTGTCCTTCCGGTCGGGAACAGCCTCAGCGGAGGTCGCAGAGGGCGGGCGGGCGGCCAGGCCCGGCCCGCCCTCTGGGCGGAGCACCTCTTCCGGGCGCTGGTGGAGGCAGCGGGCGGGCTTTGCCTGGTGCTGCTGGTGGGCGAGCTGTGGGAGCGCGGGCAGAGCCTCGCGCTGCTGCGGGACTTCGCATGGGCGCTGTTCCCGCCGGAGCCAGCGACGTGCAAGCCGGGCGCAGCGGGGGGTCGAGGACACTGAGCCCCGGGCGCTGGGGGCGTAGGGGGCACAGTGGACCCCGGAGCCCATGGGGGCACGCGCGATCCGCTCGCTGCATGTCCTCGCGCTGTGCCGTGCGGAATCGCTGGCCCCCCGAGAGCCATGGCACCGCCTGCGGGACATGCTGCGGGACATGAGCGACCGAGGAGTGTCGCGCGCCGCGCTGGTCGGGGTGCTGGTGGCTGAGGTCGCGCCTGAAGACGAGGTGGCACCGGAGCTGCGGCTCCTGGAGGCGCTGCCGCACACGGTGTTCGGTCGCCAGGGATGGGGCCCCGTGCAGGCTGCCGTCTACTTCCTGGGCCACCCCGCCTCCCTCCTCGCGGTCCAGACTGTGGCCAGCAGGGCCTGCAAGCCGCCAGGGCCGCGTGACCAAGTGAGGGGCTGCGAGACCCGGGAGGGCGCGGGCGGGCGGCTGTAGGGGCAGTTGCCACTCTTTTAGGCCAGCCCCCCTCTTGGTCCACCAAGTTAAACCAAGGCCCCAAGAGGGATGGTGCCGGGCTTTGAGCCTCCCGGCTACCGTGGAGCAGACCCCGCGCCAGGGGTTAGGTCTGTCCGGGATGATCCTGAATGCGTGGGAGACAGGGGCTCAGGAGAGCCAAGGGGACATGCAGAAAGCAGGGAGGTCGGTGGAGGGACAGCCTTGTTCTGGGTTGGCCACAGATCTGGGAGCTGGTGGGAGGGAGGAGGGGGAAGGTGGAAAAGCTTTAGGATTCACAAGTTTCACAGGTTTCACAGCAGTATTAGGACCGAACCGGGGCCGGTGGAGGGAGTTGGCGGTGCCAGGAGCTCCTAGGACGCTGCGCAGCTCGGGAAGCGAAGGTGCGGGAGGCTCCGTGTATGGATTTGGACTGGGAGATTTTTAAAAATTAAACTTGTAGCCTGATCTTTTCTTTTTGTGAGCTTCTATTTTTTTTTTTAATAGCTCAAGCTTTTTTTAAAAAAAATTCATTTTAGAGAGGAGAGACAGAGTGAGAGAGAGAAAGAGGGGAGGAGCTGGAAGCATCAACTCCCATATGTGCCTTGACCAGACCAGTGCAGGGTTTTGAACTGGCGACCTCAGTGTTCCCAGGTCGACGCTTTATCCACTGCGCCACCACAGGTCAGGTGCCTGATCTTGATTGAGATGTTACAGTGGCCACAGCATGGGAACTGACCAGGCTGTGTAAACAATACATGGCAGCCAGGGAACGTGGTGATTTGTGGCGTGAAGAGGTACGTGGAGGGGAGGGAAAATGGGCCAGATCAGGACCCTGGCCTTCTCCCCTCTCTCAAAGGTGGGTGGGCCAGTCCCCGGATAGGGTGCTTCCACTGGTCCTGATTGCATTAGGGTAACAGGATCCCACCAGAGACTGAACAGTTCCTCCCACCCAGGGGCATGAAGTGACTGGCCAATCCCAGTGGACCATGGGATTGCAGATACCAGTAGGTTGTCCCCACTCCTGAGACAGTAGGGCTTTACTCCCTCATTCCCACAGCCTGTGGTCCCCAGCAAGCAGCTGAACGCTGCTGTGTCCTTTGTTTTCAACACCTTTCCCACTTTGGATACCTCTGTCTGAGTTCTCAGCCTGGTACAGGGGCCAACAGGCCCCATGTGTTGGTGGCTTCAATGTACTGGAAAAGCACCTTCATCCTTCTGGCCCAAGTAGGTTTTCCAGTTAATAATTTTATCTGTTGCTTAAGGACACCATTCTTTTGTTCTACCAACCCAGCTGCCTGGGGATTATAAAGTGGAACATCTATTCAGTATCACATTCTTTTGCCTATTTCTGTACATCGTGTCCTTTGAAATATGACCCCCACCCCCACTGTTGGTTTCTGTTCACCAGGAGTACCCAGTCTGCATGTCCACACAGGGCTCAGTTGTTCAAGTCACACACACACATTCTTTAATTGATATATAATTTATATATTTTTAAATTTATTGATTTTTAATAGGTTGTCCATCTCCCCGTGATGGGAAGGGAACTCCTCATTGTAACTGGCTGTCCCATGGGGGTGTATCTGATCTCTGCCCCCTTCCATAGTTGGGACCAAAATCGCAGGGGCACTCTCTTTCTTTGCTGTTTTTGCTCTAATGCCCAGCCCATACCTTCCACGGTGACTGACACCTCCAATTCAACTGGCAGCCTTGCCTATGAGGTTCCAGGAGCTTTGATGTGTTCGACCAGCATCTCTGCTTTCTCAGAGACCAGCTGTTACTTGGCTCCTCAGTCCCGCATTATCCCCTTCTTCACTAGGAATTGCACTAAATGGGGTATGAAGGTTCGCCAATGATTCCCACAAAAACCTGGACCTCTTTTGCATTTTTAAAATATTTTTATTTTTTACATTTTTAAAAATTTATTTATTCATTTTAGAGGAGACAGAGAGAGATAGAGAGAGAGAAGCGGGGAGGAGCAGGAAGCATCAACTCCCATATGTGCATTGACCAGGCAAGTCCAGGGTTTTGAACTGGCGACCTCAGCATTCCCAGTCAACACTTTATCCCCTGTGCCACTAAAGGTCAGGTTTTTTTGCAGTTTTTGAGATGGGATAGAAGTACGTTTTGTCCACGACCGCCTCAGAGACAAAGTGGTTCTCACCTGGCCATGTGACTCCCAAAAGCTGTTACAACAGTGCCTGGACCTTGAGGTGTCCATGGCGTCCCCGCCCATCCTCCCTGTTGTAGGTGGTCCAGCAAAGCTTAGAAGGTTCTCTGTAGCAGAGGCAAATCTTTACAGATTAGCGTTTTGTCAACATAATTTCAGACGGTTCAGGAAAGAAAAGCTTGCTAAGTCCTGGGCCACTGTGCCAAGGCATTGGTAGGACTATGCAAATGACCTTGAGGGAGTATTTGGAAGATCCACTGTTGCCCTTCCTAGGTAAAGGCAAGTGACCTTGGGGCTCAATAGCCAGGGGTATGTATGGTGAAGAAATTCTTGGTCAGGTCTAGCATGGCATGACACGTTCCACAGCCAACTCTCTGCTCTAGGGGCAGTACCAGGTACATGGGAGGCACTACCTTCTCTGTCTTCACTTCTCCACAGTCCATTGTCACTCTCCAGGGCTGCCTGGCAACTTTTACGAGCCATGCTGGACTCTTATGGACACTGTTCAGGGCACTCAGTGCCCGTACAATGGAGCTCTTGAACAGGGTCCTGTTTCCCTGATCCCTCATGGTAACCGGTATTATTTGACCATTACTCTCCGTGATGGCGGTAAATTGACAGGCTCTCAGCTGGCCTGGCCTCTCCGTGCTGATTTGACTATTCATGCTCAGAGGCAGAATTTTCCAATCCAGGTTTGCAGAGTGGCTTTTGCAAAATGTTCTCCAGCACTGGGGAGATAAAGACATCATATTTCCAAAGGGGAAAGCACCCAATTTGCAGAACTGGAGAGGTGTGGGAGGTAGGGTCCCTCTAATCATTGCAGTCTGGCTTCCATATCTGTTTATAACACTGTGGAAACCAGAAAATATTTTAGGGTTATCATGTATTAGGGTTCATTCACCATCAGTGTCAACCAAAGCAGATACTCTGTGTATTTTGGGGGGGACCAATGAATGGTGAGTTCCCCATGAGGTTTCCCATCACCCCCTATGGCCCTCAGCTGAGGGTGATCTTCACTTTTATCCTGTACTCGGGGCAGGGTGGGGACACCCAACCAGGGTAGCATGAAATCCCAGGGGTTCCCTCCTGTATGGGGCGTTGCCCTAATGAGGTTACTGCTGCTGCTGCTGCTGCTGCAGCACCAGCCTTTGGCTCAAAGGTCAGAGGATATGGGGTATGTCCTCAGTCTCGCTGGTTGTATTTTCCCCTGGGAGAAACTAAGGGGGGTAAACAATGGTTGTGAATTAACAAGGGCTGTGGTAGACCCAGGATGGCTGCTCGCTCCTTCCCCGCTCCCCAGCTGAGCCCGTTTTTTTAGGTGTTTGCCTTCCTGCACCCACCACAGTGCATTTGAACTGGAGTGCACTCAGCTGTCACTCGGTGTGGGTTGTTAATATATTCTCCTTGTATGTTTTCTGGGTGGGCTGAAGCCTTCCCCTGCCCCATGGCTGATGCCCTCACAGTGGCAAAGAAACTGTGTGAGAGATCATGTTCCCCATGTGGGGTCTGCCTTCCACAATCTTTAGGGATCGAGGCACCCACTTCACTGAGCAGACCAGAGGAGTTTTGACAAGCTTCTTGGGCTAATCACAGACCCTAGGCCTCTCGACACTTCAGTCAAGGTCAAGAGAACCAATAAAGAACTAAAGTCGGGCAGAATCCCTGATTATCTGGGACTGAGTGAACTGACCAGAATGATGATAACTTTATGACTTTATGTGGGAAACATTGATTGACCCCCCACCCCCAGATACAAGGAAACCTTTTCTCTTAAACTAACTATGACTTAACAGAAATACAGTAAATAACACCTTTGTAAGTGGAATGGAAGCACTTCTCTTTTCCTTCCTACTTAATCCCCTGTAAAGCCAGTGCCACGGCGACCATCATAACTGCCTGGCCCGTGCAGGTTCGTGTTTGATTCGGACAGACAGTAATGAAACAACGGAGCCAAGAACTGGTAGGCCATTAGCTTTAATTCTAGCTTGCACCTGGTGGGCAAGTAAAAACACACACATGGCTCTAAAAGCCATTCATTCAGTGCTCACAAAGCTCCTGATTTATCTGAGTTTCCTAGAATCAAAGGTATCTACCTCACCAGCCTTATTCACCTCTGTTTCCCATTTCCTTCTCTCTGCACAAACTCTACACAAACTGGCTTCTCCTTCAGCATTCCGCCATCTTGGCTGCTTCTACTCTCCTCCACGTGGCCTTTCTATGCTCTCCTCCCATGTGTTCTTCCTAATCACTCTTCCCTGGAACAACGTGATCTCTCCTTTTAAACCTTTTGGCGTGAAAGCCCTCCCCCAACACACATTAATATAATCACACCCATTGCAAGCAAGAAGGGCAACTAATATTATCACCTGGGCAACAAGCTTCCACGTGGGCAGCGCCATCTTTAACAAAGTGAGCATAATATATTTTATCTGCCCAACATCCCCCCCAGAATGAAAAAATTCTGTCTTTTTTATCTCCGTGGAAATATTGTTATCTGCATGAGTTCAATAAGAATTTGTTCTCCTGTGGGAAAGAGGGAGAATAATGATGAATAAAAAAAAAAAAGATAACATATATGGAATAAAAGAAGTGATACTTCATTTGTGTTTATGAATTAAAAAAATGGAGCGAATAAAGAGAATCAATATGTAAAGTTATAACAAAAGAAAAATACAAAAGAATTTGTTCTCCTTGTAATGGGATGCAATTGGAAACTAGTTTTTTACTATCAAGGCTTTGACTGGAATGTCATTTTTGAGAGAGACACGCATAGGCTTGGATATAACCAGATATCTTGAAGGAATTAAGATTGGGGATGCCAATAAAATCCTTGGAAGTATCGGCCCGGGACCTTTCTTACAGGGTTCTTAGCAGCTGTACCAGGTGAGTAAAGAAGCCTACTTCTTGGCCAGGTGCAGGAACCTCAAGCTATTTTGGGGACAGTGAGAAAAGAGGAACATACCCAAAAGGTGAGGTATTGCAGCTCCTCGTCACCAGAGGCCTTTTAGAGTTTGGTCTGGAGAGCCCTTATGAAAAACTACAGCAAAGTGGATTTAAAAGAGCCTATTCTTTTAAATTTGCCATTCTTGTTGAATTTATGCACATAGCCCAAGTTTATTAAAACTATACTATTTTAAACAAATTAGTCATCCTGTGGCTCTCTTTGGTTACAATGGGATGATTTTATTTTATTTATTTATTATTTTTTTTACAAGGATAGAGAGTCAGAGAGAGAAATAGATAGGGACAGACAGACAGGAATGTAGAGAGATGAAAAGAATCAATTATCGGTTTTTCGTAGCAACACCTTAGTTGTTTATTGATTGCTTTCTCATATGTGCCTTGACCTCGGGCCTTCAGCAGACCAAGTAACCCCTTGCTGGAGCCAGCGACCTTGGGTCCAAGCTGGTGACCTTTTGTTCAAGCCAGATGGGCCCGCGTTGAAGCTGGCGACCTCGGGGTTTTGAACCTGGGTCTTCCACATCCCAGTCCGACACTTTATCCACTGTGCCACCGCCTGGTCAGGAACAATGGGGACGATTTTAGAGCGATTATATCTCAGTAATGTACTTTTGTGGATATTAGATAATAGTGCTATTCGTTGTCCTTTGAGGTTTTGTTTCTACCGGCAAACTGGCCCGGGGCCCTAGTTTCTCCCAGCGTCTGGCTATGGCTCTCCAAACCAACATTTCCATCTTTCTCCCAGTCCTTGACTTGGAATCACTGAGAACTGAAATTGCCACCATGCAAGCCAACGTGAGACAACCTGGTACAAACTTCAGAGTGATCGCAGCAGCTCATCTATGAACTGTCTCCGTGCCCATGGCAGAAAGATCACCAGAGACACTCAAAAGACGAACCAGGAGAATCAGACTGTCGCTGCCGACTTTCACTCCATCAGAGGACGATTCCAGCGAGTGAAACATTTTAGACTCTAGCCTTTGTGCTGGTTCAGGTTTCCAACCATTATTTTAAAAGTAAGAATGTACATATTTAAAAGTAATTTATTTAGATTAATTGAATTTTGAAAGAAACTTTAAACAAGTGGAGTTTTTCAGTTAAAATTTACTTAATATCTCTATGCTTAAAAATTAATCCATCACATTGCATTTTATGCAGCAAATTTTCTGGAAGAAAATATCAAAACATTTTACACATTAAAATTTAAACTATTTTGGAAGGATTGGGTCTGAACACTAATTTGATGCCTGACTCAGTTAATAATTTTCCTTAGTTTTGTTTAAATATTTGCAGAAATGGGCCTCTTGGAACAGGATTCCATTTTTGGACATTTCTTATGTTTGATTAGATTTAATTTTTAAAATTGAATCAACTTTTTGAGAAACTTCTAACCATTTGTCCTACACTTCCTTTTCCAGCCAAATGAAATGAACTTCAGTGTCTTTCACAGGCCAGATATTTAAATATTTGAAGATGATTTCATGTTTCCAGTAATTATTCACTTTCTAAGCCCAAACTCACCTCAGTAGCTTAAAGAATTTCAAATCCTGATTGACCAGGCAGTGGCACAGTGGATAAAGCTGAGGGATGCTGAAGTCCCAGGTTTGAAACCCTGAGGTCACTGGTTTGAGTGCAAGCTCATCCAGCTTGAGCATGAGCTCACCAATTTGAGTGCGGGGATACCAGCTATAGCATAGGATCATAGATTATTTGCTGGATTGAGCCCAAAGGTCGCTGGCTAAAGCCCAAGGTCACTGGCTTGAGGTCAAAGTTGCCAGCATGAGCAAGGGTTCACTAGCTCAGCTGGAGCCTCCCCCCCCCCCCAGTCAAGGCACATATGAGAAAGCAATCAATGAACAACTTAAGTGCTACAATAAGTTGATGTTTCTCACCCCTCTCCCTTTCTGTTTGTCCCCCTCTCTCTCTCTCTCTCTCACTAAAAAAACAAAACAAAACAAAATATTTTAAATCCAGTCATAATATATCTATTCTCATCTGAAACCTAGATTGCTTATGCCTCTCTTGATTATTACAATTATTATTGAAATGAATACAATTTGTTAGGAATAAATATAAACTTTACTTATCTAAATGCCTTTTTTTTTCCTTAAGTGAGAAGTGGGGAGGCAGAGAGACAGACTTCTGCATGCGCCCCAATTGGGATCCATCCGGCAAGGTCCCAATGGAGCAATGCTCTGCCCTTCGGGGGCCTTTTCTCCGGTTGCTTGGCAAGGAGCTATTTCAGTGCCTGAGGCAAGGCCATGGCGCCATCCTCAGTACCAGGATCCAACTTGCTCCAACTGAACCATAGCTGTGGGAGAGGAAGAGAGAGACAGAGAGAGAAGGGAGAGAGGGAGGTGTGGAGAAGTGAATGGGCACTTCTCCTATGTGCCCTGACTGGAATTGAACCCAGGATATCCACATACCAGGCTGATGCTCTACCACTGAGCCAACTGGCCAGGGCCTCTAAATGACTTTAACATTCATTCTAGCCAATGAAATTAATGCATATGAAATTAATTCTTTTGAGTTACATCAGGTTTTATTTGGGTTGTATGCATAGATAGACTATCTCATTATACATAAACAAATACTTAGCTGTATATGGCCATAGTTTTTTCAATGTGGAGAGCAGACCAAATGGGTTCTGATTAAAAATTCAAAATTATATAAAATGGCCAGTGAGTTTGGGAAGGACCACTATTCTTCCAACTCCTTGATAAGAACTATTCTTCCAAATGAATATTCCCCTCTTGAATTCTAGAATATTCCTTCTCTGTCTCCTGACCTCTCTCTCTCTCTTGACATTATTTGTAAAATTATTTGAATACTGAGATGTATATTTCTGGATGAATGAATTCCCTTCTAAGAAACTGAAAATGTGTAGAGTTAGACAAAATGTAAATTTAGCTAAATGCAGATGTTATGTTACAAAACACAAATCTTTCTTCAGGATAATTCCTTTGGGTTTACAACACTGGTTCTTAACCTTTTTTGAGGTACCGAACCTACCAGTTTCATATGCGCATTCACCGAACCCTTCTTTAGTGATAAATAAAATATGATTTTTTCCCCAAATTCAAGACATAGGTATATGTTTTTTTACTGGTGCACAAAATGAGCTGTGCATGAACATCACCTTGCTCAAAGAACAAAACCAACAAAGTGCATGACCTCACAACAAATTACGGTATTAATTTATTCTGGCCTCAGCAGCAGAGGCTTCTCCGAACCCCTGAGACCGACTCATCGAACCCCGGTTAAGAACCACTGGTTTACAATAATAATAGTAATGTTGGTACACTGGCATCTCTCCTCTCATTATTGACAGACTTCTATCTCCTCTTCAGCCTGTGATCAGCTATTTCTTGGGGTGGCTGCCATATTAGGGCCTCCACACAGTTCTTCAGCAAATGCTGTACAGTCCATCTGCAATGCTCTGGGCATTCCCCACATACAGACTCGCTGGAAGCACCAGGTGTCAGACAACAAAGATTCCTTCTATGTCAATCTCTACCCAGACTTCTCTTCACTCACCGGTGCCATTTTGGTTTGATGCAATTCTTCAAGTGGAAAACTGTCGCAGTTGTATATGATGACAGCACTGTTAAGAAAAATCAGTAGCTTTGGGGGCTGTTTTAAATATTAATAATTATTTTCTGAAACTTACTTGAGATTCTTACTTTATTCTTGCTTTGTTTCTAATTGAGGAATTGAAAGACATTTGGTATCAAACATCAACATTAACTTCTTACATCTTTTCTCCTTCCCCAAAAGAACAAAAAACCCAGTTAAATCATATACCTTTTAGAAAATATTTATAAAAGAAGCAGTATTTTTTTCTGTGAAGAATAAATTAACTTTGGATGAAAGATACAGATAGCCTGAAATATAATATTGAAATATTTAATCCAAGAATATTTTTGTTCTGTTTAAGTAATTTCTCAATCTAAGACCTCATGATGGGCCTTCAGGGAAACTTATCAAGAAATTCTGAATTTTACTTTTATATTTTTTCTAGCTGTTTAGAGGCAAATAATGCTTATGAATAATAATAACCCTTAATAACCTTTATCAGTATAATTTCTTAAAGTTTGAAAAGAAATTTTCTTTTTTAATTTCAAACAGTATATAATGTCCATTGGAATACTCAGAGATTTTGAAATGTTTATGTGCAGACACACTTTTGAGACTTGAAAGATAAGATTTAATAAGTGATATTTATCCATGTCTTTAATGAATATTTGCTGTGCTTTCTTGTTATGAATTAAAAGTCTGATAGATAAATATAAGAAAGTTAACAGTAAAATTAAAGTATTAATTTTTCTTGCAGTTATATTGTTGAAGGAAGTATATACTGTTTTGGTTATTATATAGTGATAAAAAAATTCATAATAAAATAATTATCAGTGGTCTCTAAATTAGATTTTAAAAATATTTTATTCTAACACCTTTCACTATACCAGGATGTTTACATAAAAATTAAAATCTATTGGAATTTAATTCTCCCAAAGTGTGCCAAGAACACACTTTGTTAATGCATTGAGTATTCACAACTATGAAGAAATTAGTCTGTTTGACAATAAAACAACAGATAGGCATTCTCCCAAAAGAACTGGGAATAAGGAGTAACAGGGATGGAAAAACAATGAAAAACATTTAAAAAACATTTGAATTGGGATAAGAAAGAATATATAGAATATATATTAATCTAAATACATATTAATAAAGTGATTTTGCTTTTCTGATTAAAAAGTAAAATATTTACAAACCACTTGGGAACAGAATTTTTGTTGCATCCACAAAAACACTTGTTCTTACCTAATTCGAGTGTGCTGATCTCAAATCTAACAGTTTTTCTCTGTAAGCTACCGAGTTTTTGCAATTCAAGATGTTAGGTTTTCATCTTATTATAAAATTTTCAACATTTAGTTTAACATAATGGAGTAGAATGTCTTCTTGGGCATCATCTTTGTGAAAATATAATAATTTATATAATGCAGTAAATACATTAATACACTAAAAGATACAATTACATCAGAATTTGTCTATAATTTCAAAATAGAACATATTAAAACATATTTTAATCATAAAATTTGCACAAAACTTATTATTTAAACTCTATTCAGGCAAAAATTTGCATTTGTAGCTCTTCTGTTTGTGTACAGTGTGTCCGTAAAGTCATAGTGCACTTTTGACCTGTGACGAGTCAAAAGTGCACCATGAGTTTACAGACATGCTGTACTTGTTGAACACAGTCTTGTCTGATGCTCCAACAATAGTCTGCTCATCACTAACAGTTCCAAGATTTTTGGGAAACTTATCAAGGTGACTGTTCAGGAAGTGAATCTTAATGATCATGTTACATTCAATGTTGCGGAAAGCCAACAGCATCCTTTGAACCAGAAGTTCATAGTTTTCTGCTTTTTTTTTGTTGCCAATGAAGTTCTTTGTAACTGCCACAAAAGACTGCCATGCCGCTTTCTCCTCGTTGTTCATCTTCCTGGCAAATTCTTCGTCACATATGAGGGTTTCAATTAGAGGCCCATTGAATACACCACACCTGCTTTTATCTTCTTGAAAGACAAGGCAGGAAAAGCAGAAATAATATGTTGAAAGCATTCACTTTCCCTATTCAAAGCCTGAACAAACTACTTCACTAAACCAAGTTTGATTTGAAGTAAAGTGGGGGAAAAATGATCCTGTCTCAATTAACTACAGGTTCATTCACAATATTTTGCATCCCTA